>JALPQD010000031.1:1272500-2018411 GCA_023101885.1 Typhlomys cinereus | reverse complement strand
TGTTCAATAGATGACTGTTAAGTTTTCTTGTTATCACTACATAATTTTAAAGATTATTCCTCAATAAATTTGATCTCCTGTTAACGTATTTTTTTCTGTATATGGTAAATGATTTTTGCTTTTTCAGATTATGAAGCGTTTTACAACTAATCTTTGGGGAGTGTTGTTTACTTTGAAGGAACTTATAGCATCAAGGGCCTAACCTTATAGCATTGGCCATCCTATCCAATATTCTCTAACCATTGTACTTTTATAAACTATTTAGTTGCCATTTTTATAAGAGTAAGATCATGAAAGTTTTGATATATTTACTCAGATCACGAAAACTGAATGTTAACTTATTATTTCTTAATAGCTTTGAAGATAGATGTAGCTTATTGGAAAGACAGGCCATTAGAAGAATTATATCAAAGTGTTTTTTGACTTGTAACTGAGCAATTTAACTCAACAGGTATGACATTTTTCATTAATATTTTGGTGGGGGAAGAACATAGTGTTTTTAATATGTTTCAAAAGCTTTGAAAGAAAACAATCACAATCACAGATGGATAGACTTAACAAAGAACCCATGCAGACTATCTATTCTGATTTTTATCTCAGTAATAAAGAAATTCCTGTATGTCTTCACACTGTTTCTTTTGTTGTACACCAGGAAATTAGGCACCAATTAAATAATTTCTTAAAAGTGCTGACATTTAGTAGGCTTTTACTTCTTCCTGTCAGAGTTGAGGGGAAGATAATGGTAGGAAGAAGAAAAACGAAGCAAATTTTCAGTTATTTATCAATTTTTAAAAAAATTCGAGACAGTCTTTTCTAGAAGTCTTGTAAACTCGCTATGTAGCCAAGGTTGGTCTTGGACTCCCAAGTGCAGGGATTGCAGGCATGGGCCGCCACACCCAACTCATTTAAAGCAACCCAGGCAAACCTTTGCCCTTATTTCGTTCTAAGGAACACTAAAACCATGGCAATATCAGTCTCTGACCTTTGTTACAACTCACTAGGCCCCGACTTGAAAACATAATTTTGCTGTCGTTAAAAATCAACGTATAATAAATATTCTTGCAAGCACGTCTGTTTTGCACGTTTGTAACATAGCACATTGAGCACAAAGTATGTTGTTAACATTCAGGGAGAGAAAAGGCGGTGCAAGAACAATTCTCCAGGTCAGCTCTAAACGGTGCTTGTAACAACTCCTCAGTTCTTCCTCTCCGGCGAACTTCGTGTATTCCGGATGTTTGGTTGCTAGGCATCCTGCCAGCAATGGGAGACACTTGAAAAGGTGTGGCTCCTGGTACCAGGTCCTGGGCTTTGGACCTTACTGGCTCCTCCTGCCTTACCTGCCCCGAAGGGGCGGGGCGAGGCGGGGGTGCGGGGCGTGGTCCTGCGTCCAAAGTGCCCCGCCCCGGCCCGCCCGCGCATGTGTGGAATGTCCCCACATCCAGAGGCCGGTGTAAGTGATGCACGCAGAACCCGGGGCAAACCTTAGGGTACGCTGCGGACTACGACCTAACCATGTGGTTCCGCCCTGGTGAGGGAGGACCAGCCTGCAGGCCTGGATTATGGGCCACAAGGGAGTATTAGTGACAAGTTCCTTATTTTCCTGGAAGACTCCCAGGGACCCAGCAGTCACACAAACCCCCAAATTCCAAGAGGGACTTCAGAAAAAGTATTTCAGTTTCGCGAACCTCCCAGCATGCCCCGCGGCGGAGGCCTGGGAATCCACTGGCCAAACTGGAGTCCACGGGAGGCTTCTTACCCGGCGTGCCTCGGGCCTCATGCAAATGAGCGTTTCTCCTCCCGCAGGCTAAATACGGGTCCTCAAGTCTTCCTCTGGGTATCTCTGATTCGTGAGACTCTTCTTGTATATCTATTTTTCTGACACCAAGCTCTCCTAAAGTTTACAGCCCTGGATAAAAACACACAGCTTCACCGTAAGTTTGAAAAGATGGATTCTTCGGTGCTTTATATACCCTGTGGACGGATGGTGTGTCGTGCTCGCTTCGGCAGCACATATACTAAAATTGGAACGATACAGAGAAGATTAGCATGGCCCCTGCGCAAGGATGACACGCAAATTCGTGAAGCGTTCCATATTTTGCTTTTTGTTTGCCCTGTGTTACCGGAGCATAGTAACTATTTGCTGCCTAACCTGAAGGAGGTAGAATAAAGATGCAATCGTAAGCTTCTCGAAACTAACCCGTAGCTCCCCGGGAAGATAGTCTGAGATGAGAACTGCCCGGGTCAGCGCGCTGGGTGAAGTCGTAGTTCACGAGCCGAGGAGCTGGGAAACGTTTAAGTGTATCCCCTGCCCCCGATTCTAAAACTTTTTTGCGGGCGGTACACCTGCACACAAACTCCAGGTCAGGTCATGGGAACGTGCACACTGGAGCCTGAGGCGCCCGAAGAGCGCTCGGCAGTGCTGGTTTATGCATCTGCGCCGGCCGGTGAAGGGAAACCCGGGAAAAGCTCGGAAAGTTGCAAGCTGACTTTGATGAAACATTCCGATGCAAATACGGGACTACTGCAGATGGTCGTGTGGAGCCCGCGGCTCACCCTGAAAACAAAAGACCGAGACTGGAGCCGGAGGCGCCCTAAGAGTGCTTGGCAGTGCTGGTTTATGCATCTGCGCCAACAGAATAAACACGTGGAAAGTGAAGAAAATATGGAACGCTTCACGAATTTGCGTGTCATCCTTGCGCAGGGGCCATGCTAATCTTCTCTGTATCGTTCCAATTTTAGTATATGTGCTGCCGAAGCGAGCACGACACACCGTCCGTCCACAGGGTATATAAAGCACCAAGATGTGCATTCTTTTCTATGTAGGGTGAGCGACTGTTCGCTCTACTGAGGGCCGCAAATCTGAATACAAATCAGCTTTAGAGTAATTCAGTATGAGACCCTATGTCAGTTGTGCTTAAAACCCCTCAAATTTACTTGTAGGGGGGAAGAGTTCTCATATGTAAATGAGACCCGGGGCACGCCGGGTAAGAGACCTCCTGTTGCTACCTTGCTGCTACTATGTTGCCCGAGCCTCCGCCGCGGGGCATGCCGGGACAGCGCGCGGCGCTGGAGGACGAGCGAGGGAGGCAGCGACACTGGCTTCGGCCCACGGGATGGTGTCTCTCATAAAGCTTCATAGGATGAACACATCAAAAACAGATACAAAAACCCTAGTCACCTGACCATTGCTTGCCACACCTTAAAAAGATCCTGTAAATTACAAATGCCCATTAAGGCCTCATTAGACACCCCCATACCTTTTGTTGATTTGTTGAGGAAACATCACAGTTGCCCTGCAAATATGTTTTAGATTTGGTGCATTTCTCATGCGCCAAATTAATTTATAAGGTTATTTGAACGTTTATGGTTATGCATAGCGTCTTTGATTCTGATGACATTTTACTTTATTTCTGGGGGTGCAACAGGTGATTTGCACATTCCTGTCGGCCTGAGCAGGAAGCTTGCGGGGTCAGGCTATTGTGATTGACTGGCATGTGATGGAGCCTGAACTCTCCATTATAAAGCTTCAGCCCTTCGTGCATCAGAATTAGGACAGCAGAAAGAGGAAAAGAAATGGGGGAAAAGTTTGTTGAGTCTCTGGATCCTTCCATCCCAATTGCCTTCTTTACTTGAGCTAACTCACACATGACCTTCTTTCTTAGGCTGGATGGACGTTGTGTGTTTCCTCAGCGCTAAAAGGTTCTTCTGGAACCTCTTCACGCTGCTCCTGAGTTTCTAGGACACTGCTCTCCTCTGCTCTTCACTTACACTTTCTGCATAGTCACGAGAAAGCGAAAACAGCTTCTCTTCGCTTCCCAAGGCTTCTCTGGTGTTTATTTCCTGCATGCTGCTCCCTCATGGTACGTACGTTTATTGAAAGCCTCATCAGTTAGGAAAAGTGGCCAGTGCTCAGACTTAACATCTTGCATTTCTGTACACCATTTTCTCATTTCTTTTCCACAACTGCCTTCTCAGTGCCAGTGGCGAACCAGGGGTGACTTTTGCAACCATCCTGGATTACTCTACTTTTTTTTTGGTTTTGCTCTGGGTTTCCCAGGCTCTGCCTTCCAAGAGGAAAGGCCAGGCAAACGACTGGCCCACCTTTATTAGGTGAGATACGGGATTTTAACTCAGGTGCTTTTGCTTGTAAGAGGCTTAACTTCCGAGTCTTTAAAAAAAAAAAATCTTTTCCAAACTCTTGTCAGTCTTTTTCTCTTGTTTCTTTTCCCAGCTGCTTTTGTCCCATCTACATTTCATACATTACTAACATATTTACATAGTTCACTTTATGCCTTTATTATTCTATATCACACTACACATTTGCAACATTAAAACACTTTTTGGGAAAACGATTTTGGTTGTTGTTAAACTCAGTATTTCAGATCCCAAATTTACATTTTGATGAAAGTAATTCCCATTCCTCTCAGTCTTAAATATATGAACTTACAATCTATTAGAGGAAATATTGCATCATATCTTTTGGGAATCATTAAGGAAAGTTATCAAATGGATGTCTTTCAAGATAATTTTGGTATACAGTTAGGATCCTTAACAAGAATAAGTTAGTATGATTAACAAGTTAGCTTTAGGACACACTTTTTTTTTTAAATAAAATAATTGTATTAGAAGCATTCAGAATGTCAACAAAACAGCTGTATGTTTTTTGCGCAATTACAAAGTGGTATTCCATTAAAGGACAACAATTATTTGTATAAGCTGCATCAGAGGACAACTGCCAATCCGCAGTTATAACTAATTTGTGCTCTGCACCAAAAACAACCTGCTTCAAATTTCCATGCCAATTTGCAACACATTACACTGTACCAGGCAAGGTTAGTGGCTGTTGAAAAATACCACCAGGACAAGGTTATCTAAGATACATTCGGGTAGTGTGTTAATTATATATATATAAAAAGACATTTCAACTTTTCTTTAAAAAATTCTTTAAATTTTCTGAAAAAATTCTTTAAAAATTAAAAAAATTCTTTTTTCTTTAAAAGAATGTGTACAGGGGTTAAATGCTTTATAGACAAGAAAAAACGCACTAGAACCATTTTCATTATCTTCCATCTTCTTCGTCTTCCTCCTCTTCCTTCTTTTCTTGTTCTTCTCAGCCTTCACAACTCTCTTTATGGCTGCATCAGGTTTTTCTCAGCTCTGTAGGCAGCAATGTCCTCTCTGTACTTCTTCAGCTTGGTACCTTCTTCTCACAGGGCTGCTTGTTGGGCAGGCAACACTGTTGTTCCACGTCTCTCCCAGTTTCTTTGCAACATCACCAATGGATAATCAGGATGTTCTTCCTTGATTTGGGGGTGATATTCAGAACAGAACAAAAAGGCCGAAGGAGGCCTCTTGGGAGCATTGGGATTCTTGAACTTCTTTTTTGTTCCCCTTTGAGAGGAATATAGGTTTTCATTTCTCTTTCATAACAAGCCTTGTCTGCCTTTGCCATATCCTCAAATTTTCCTTTTCTTTAGCAGGACATTGTCTTCTTCGAGGCACTTCTTAGAGAAACTCTAAAATTTGACTGAAGCATCAAGGTGCTGCTTCTTTTGCTCCTCCTGGCAAGTTTGCACAAAGAATGTGTATGATGACATTTTGCCTCTTGTCTTCTTAGGACCTTCTTTGCCCATGTTTAGTTGTTTTCCTCCGTGAGGCATAGAGTCGCCCAGTACCCATCCAGCTCCCCACTTTCCCCGGTGCTGTCTCTGTGGAGCTTAATATACTTCAATGGCTATGAGAGCGGAAGCCAGATACAACCTCCTAGGACACAGTTATTTTAAAGGACTTTCTCAGCTTACTTTTTTTTACATTGGTGTGTGTTGTGCGCGTGTATGCTGGCACATATGTGTATACATATGCTTGTCTGTGTGCAGAGTCCTGAAGTTGATATTGGGAACCATCTTCATCTCTCTGCACTTTTAAGGCAGGGTCTTTTTGAGTAAACCCAGAGCCAGCCAATAGATTAGGGAAGTCAGCCAGCTTGTCTTGGAGCTTCCTTACCTTTCCCTCTTGAATGCTGGGATTAACAGGCAGCTTTTACATGAGTTCTGAGGCTCAGAACCTGGGTCCTCATCCTTGCAGGGCCAGTACCGTACCCATGGAACCATCACTCCAGTTCTCAGCTTAGATATTAGTGTGTGTGTGTGTGTGTGTGTGTGTGTGTGTTATATGTTTCAGTGTGTAAAGGCCCAAAGATGACTCGGAGAATCACCCTGGATTGTTTCTACCACTTGTTCGATTTTGCTTTGGAGTTTTCCCCCAGAGCAGAAGTGCAGGCCACAATATTTCTGCCTGGTATTTCTTATATGGATCCAGAATCAAACTCAGGACCTTCCACATTGAAATAGAGGCTTAATCCTGAGTCATCTCCAGCCCTGGATATTTTTAATAAGAAAAGTTTACTTTCATATTTTAGAACATTTGGGACCCTATTCTCAACAAACATTGTCATAATAATTTCATTTTTTCACATTAGCAATAAGCTACTTTTTAAACAACTGCCTTTTCTAAGTGAATAATTTAATGAACTATGGTACATTGTATAATCAATGATACTTTAGATACAAAAGCATGTACTTTTCAGAGAAGTGTAGCAACTTTCCAGGTTAATTTTGGCACTGATCCTATCATTTTTAAATGTTTTATTATGAGAGAGAGGAGAGAGAGAGAGAGAGAAAGCAGCATATACACATGCCATGGGTAGAAGAGTCAGAGGACATTTCTGTCCTTACACCACATGGATTTCTCAGGGATAAATTCAAGTCACAGTTTTTGTGAGCTCCTTACCTAATGAAACTATCTCATCAACTCCCTCTGCTTCTGTTCCACTTACAGTATCATTGTTATACTTTTTGCAATAAGTTACAAGAAAAATTTGAGGCCAAATTAGGCCTGCTGTTTTATGACCATATTTCTGAGTTTTCATTTGACCACAGCAGTACAGTGAAAAGCCAATTTGATATTTTTCTAAAACTTACAGAAAAAGAACACTTTTTGTGATGAAAATTAAAAAAAAACTACAAGTCATTTCTTTATGAATTTTGCTCAATGAAAAAGAAGAAAATCCTCACTTCCTCTTTAGCAGGGAATATTTGAGTCACCCACAATCACAGCATCAATGACTTGTTTCATATCCTGTAAAATTGATGAACTGAACTGGGGAATAGAAGTAAATCCACACAGGCTTCCGGATATAACCACGAGAGCTTTTTAGATATTAATAAGGAGCCCTTCCATGAATATTCTCATTTAATTGTCCTGAGTAGGTATTGCAGTTTCTTTGTTCATGTATTTAACTAGGCAAACAAGGGGTTTATAATTCTTGGTTCCCTTAGATAGACTTCACTAGCATAGCAGGAGAGTGCATAAGAACTCAGGAGTGGGGCTGGAGAGGTGGCTCAGGGGTTAAGCCTCCGCCTTGCAGGCGGAAGGTCCCGAGTTCGGATCCCAGATCCCACGTATAGACGCCAGGCGGAAGCGGGGGCGGGCTGCGCTTCTGGTCCTGGGTAGGGCGGAGTCTGGGAATCCCGGGCAGAAGGAGGTGGAGGCGTCAATGTGGTTCGCGAATTCGTCCGTGGTTCTACATATACACAGACACACACGCGCACACACATACACACGCATATGCGCACAGTTGAATAATAAATAATAATAATAAAAAAAAATTAAAAAGAACTCAGGAGTGGAGGGAACCAGCCATACCATATCCATAGGAATTACTGAGAGGGGCAAACTTTATTACTTGCCAGTTTGCACAAGTGTGCCATGCCGCTGAATCAGCTGTCCCCATCTTATCTACCTGCCCAGGGAATGGCCACACCCACCATGAGTGAGGTTGTCTCATTAGATAATCTCCCGCAGACTTGCTCAAGGCTCGCCTTCACTACCAATTCTTCATAGACATGCCCAGAGCTCATCCTTCAGTTGTCAAGTTACAAGTCACCTACATCTAACTAGCACAATGAGGTTTGTCATTTTGTGAGATTTCTTTGTGTATTCTTTTTTCTCTCTCTGAGCTTTCAGTCATTGTAATATTTACTTGGCACTTTTATCTTTCTTCGTCATTTCTCTTCTTTCTATCACATTATGTAGCAGATGAATGTGTTTAATTCTCCACCTTTTCCTTCCTTTGCTACTCGTTCTTTTCTATGATCATACCTATGATATATCCAGTGGCTCTGCAGAACTTTTCTAGAAAGAGCTGTGAGGATCTTTAATGATGTACCACTGTATGCTTTATTTCTTTAGGAATCTGGTCTGTAACTTCATAAACTAAAAACAATAGAGCGCCATTTCCCACATTTGCCTAGCGATAGATTTCTAGGCCTAATTCTGACATTTTTCATAGGATTATCTTATTCCAATTATTCCAATAATACCAATTATTCAGCCTAGAATATCTCCCAGGTGATCTATACTGTTCTGTTTTGTTTTGTAACTAAATCTCATAGCCCAGACTCCCTTGAATTTGCTATGTTCCTTCCTTAGAATCCTTAGTTCAGGAATGACAGGCACACATCACCATGCCTTTATCTGCTTTAAAAAGCTACTTGTAATGAAACTCTCCTAAGGCTGGTATGAACTGAAGTTCCCAGAAAAAAAAAAAGGTGATATATACCTTAAAGATTCTACAGAACTGATTAACTGAGTTTAGATGTCAGCGTTTTTAAAGTTATCTTAGATTTTCTTTGGCCCCTTCTGCTAGATACCACGGATCCTCAATCTGACACCTCAGAGATAGGCATCAAGACACCCAAGAGGATGTTGCTGCTACTCTTTCTGCTACTGTGAAATAACACAGTACAACTTAAGGGAGAAAGGAAGATTTCTTTGGCTTGCAGATCACAGAGGAAACAATACATTATATAAGAATCTCATAGTAGAAAGCTTGACTTGGAGGCAGGACAGGGAGCCTGGTTCAGACCCCTCTGGACATCATGGAGGGAGAAAGCATGAGAAAACTGAGATGGTGTTAGTCTACCTAACCTCAAGGACCGCTCCCTGTGACATGCCTTCCTCCTGCTACACTCTGCCTCCTGTAGGTGCCACAGCCTCTCCAGACATTGTGGGGGCAACTCTCATTCAAACCACGATGTTCCGTCCCTTGGCTTTAAAGGTTCATGGCCTTTTCATGACACAAACCAATTTTGGTCCAGCTTTAAAAGTCCCGGTAGACAATAGCAGTCCCAACACAATTTAAAATTCCAAAGCCCCTTTTGAAACTCAAGGCACTCTTAATTGTGACCTGTAAAATCAAAAAACAACTCACAAACTTCCAACGTACAATGGCACAGAGTATACATTCCCATTCCAAAAGGGAGAAAAGGGGGCACATTCAGGAAAGATCAATCCATATCAAGTCCGAAAGCCTGAGGAGCAATCCTCAAATCCTGTATTTCTAAATCCAACACATGAAATATCTGCTGAAATCATCTCAGTTTCAAAGAACTTTGATTCCACCCTTCCAGTGCACCTGCCTTTAACACATATCTTTCTCTTGGTGGCTCCATCTTTGTTATATATAGGATTCCCTGGCAGTATAGGGTCTGGCATCTCTAGCATCTTCATGTCTCAATGGAAGTGCCCCATTTTTTGCTACCATTTTCTGTTTCAGTTATTCTTTTTGCTGCTGTGAGATGATGCTCAGACACATCTTAAGAGAGAAAGGGAGATTTATTTGGCTTACAGTTCTAGAGGGATGATATAATCTACTATGGTACGGCTTGGAGGCAGAAAACAGGAGGCTGTATAATGTGTTCTTACATACAGATGATAATAATTTATATTATAAAACATAAATTTGACGAACCATATTTTCAATGGTTTGAAATGATACTAATAATTAAGATTGTAAAATCTCCTAAATTAAGGCCTTATTCAGCTTGGTTTATGAAATATATAATGTTCCTTTAATTCCTAGAAAACAAGGAATTTCCTAAAATTGTGCTAGACTTGGAAATTATTCCTAAAGATACATTGTAAGAATTCAAATTTCTATAATTTAGGTATGTGTTTGGCAAACTATACTATTTCAATAGTTTGAATTAGTGAAAATAGTTGTGTGAGTTTTTTTATGTATAATGCAAGTGTGCATTTTTATTGTGCTTAGGTGATTTTTAAATGCATTGCAGGTTTATTGATCAAATAGCATAGCACTAGTTGTACCTGATGCTTGCTTATGAAAGAAATGTAAATTTTTCTGGGACCCAGTTGAGTTTTTAATCTGATGAGCGTTTTGTCATTAGTAATCATGTTTGTAAGTATTCCAGAGTAAAGATAAGTTTCCAAGACCTAGATGACTTAAAATCTTGGGTTGATATTACATCAGGCTAATTAATGAGCACTCACTGCATAGCCAGAACAATTTAAAGTAAGCTGGAGTACTAAAATATTAGTAAGCATAATATTTGCTTTTTGCTTTTTATTTTTATATCTATGTTTGTGGTTACTAAACATGCTCATTTTTGCCGATTTTGCAAGTTGTATAAGGGATATTAATGAGTATAGGAAGTTGTGTTTTATTGATGAGATCCGATAATACGAATAATATGTGGTATTACAGCTCACAATTATCCACTGTCCCTTTCACAATTTTCTCTGTGATGTTTAATTAAATATTGTAATTACTCTTAAGTGGTATAAGATTAGGCTTATTAAAAATAATTTCATGGAAGTCTATACATAGACTTCTAATGTACTGAAAGAAAGACTAGGTTTGTCCTAAAGTAGCAGCATGAAGTTTTTATTTACTTCTTATTTTTATTTTTTTAAACGATTCTTTTTTAAATTTTTATTATTTCTTATTTATTCAATTGCACGTGTGTGTGTGTGTGTGTGTGTGTGTGTGTGCAGGCATGTAGAACCAAGGGCGAATTCAGGAACCACCATGGATGCCTCCACCTCCTCTTTGTTTACTCTGCCCCGGGATTCACAGGCTCCGCCCTACCAGGACCAGAAACGCAGGCTGCCCCCGCTTCTGTCCGGCGTCTATACGTGGGGTCTAGGATCCGAACTCAGGACCTTCTGCCTGCAAGGCAGAGGCTTAACCCCTGAGCCACCTCTCCAGTCTCTCCAGCAACTTGGGCTACTTTTTATAAGATTAAAGTCTTATTATGTAGCCCAAGTTGTTTTGGAACTCTCTGTATAGACCAGGCTGCCCTTGAATTCTCCACCCGCTGCCTGAGCCTGCCTTAGGTGGGATTGCAAATGTGTGCCATACCCAGGTCATCATGCAGTTTATGTTATTGCTTTATTTTCTCTGGTATCTATAGCGAGATCTTTGTTCTTTCTTTCCTAATGTGATTTTCTCTTTGCTTCCTGGTTAAAACCTTATCAATTTTGCTTCATTTTTAAAAATGACTTTTTATATTGCTTTTCTTGCTTATTCACTTTTTAGGTACTCATTTCTCCTCTTCCTTTGATGATTAGCTTTTATTTATTTTAGGTTTAACTCGCTTTTTTTTTTTTTTTTTTGAGAATGGGTCTTGTCAATCTTATCAGACTGACATGGAAGTGGTGAGTCTCCTGCCATAGCCTCCTGAGTTCCAGGGTTTATTAGCTTATGCGAATCTAGTGAGGACCTTGTGAGAATAAATGAACAAAAGACTACATGATGCAGTGTTCATGCATAACTTTATCCCAATGTGTGAAATGCATAATCACCACATATAGGAGACAGAGAACTAAAGGGGAGCTAACAGGAAATATATAAAACAAAGTCCCCCCTCCCCTGTGCTCAGGGATCAGCTTTTTTGGTGTGATGCCTCTAAGTTAGTGCCAATACTAAGCTAGGAAGGAAACCTCACTAAGTGTCTCACTTAGGTGCACAGGTATCCTAAGGTACCAGCATACCCTGCGAATGCATAACGTTTCTTTTATGACCCAGGATATATATGCCTTTGCAAACATTCCATATACATGGGGAAAGAATATGAAATTGATCAGCTAGTACATGCTAAATAGGTCAGGTTAGTTGATAATGTTCAAATCATGGATAACCTAACTAATTTTCTGTACCCCTGTCAATTGTTAGGGAAATGTATTGAAGTCTCTACCTATAATTGTAGAGTTCTCTGTCTGATCATTTGGTTCCAAAGCTTTTGTTTCCTATATTTTGAAGATCTGATGTTATTAATTCATATTTAGAATTGTGACCTGCTTGATGAATTGATCCTGTTAATTCGAAATGTTTTTTATTTTTTTTTTATTATTTATTCAATTGTGTGTGTGTGTGTGTGTGTGTGTGTGTGTGTGTGTGTGTGTGTGTGTGTGTGTGTAGAACCACGGGTGAATTCGGGAACCACCATGGACGCCTCCACCTTGTTTACTCTGCCCCGGGATTCATAGGCTCCGCCCTACCAGGACCAGAAACGCAGGCCGCCTGCTCCGGCCCAGCGTCTATACATGGAATCTAGGATCCGAACCCAGGACCCTTCGCCTGCAAGGCAGAGGCTTAACCCCTGAGCCACCTCTCCAGCCCCATGAAAATTTTTTTTTTTTTAGCAATAATGACTTATTCAAATAGATTTTTGATGATTCTCAAAATCAGATTTCAAGTAGAAATACCGTTTGCGTTTTGTAATCACATTCCGTTGATCTTGACCTACCTTTTTTTTTTATTTCCGCTTATACAAACTTAATAGTACACCGGTCCCCTCCCTCCCTCCACCCTCCCTGGACCGCCTTGCTCTCTGCCCCCTTTTCCTCTTCCTTTCCCCCCTTCCCTCCCTATCTCCCAGTGCCTCCTCCCGGCCCCCATCCTTGAGCATCCTTTAATGTGTATGTCAAACATTCCTCTGGGTCCTCCTCTCTGATGAGGTGTAAGGACTCAGTGGCATTTCCTAGTACTCTTTCTTGTGTTCCCCTTAAGTATAGGAACACTATTGTGGCTGTTAATTCCAAGCTTCTAAGGCTCCTAGTGCCTTTAGTCCATGCTAGACTTTGAGGGGTCGATAATGTGTTAGTCATTGCACACTGACCTACCTTTTTATATGACTACTGTATCTACTACATACTCATTCATTTGCTTGGTTTTTGCCTTCCCCACTGGAAGAAAATTTCCAAAGGATGAAATATCATCAGTATTGTGCACTTCTGTATTTCAACTCCCTGCAACAAAATCTTCCATAAAATCTTACCTTAGAACTTTTTAAATTATTTAATGCATAGTAAAGTCACACAGCAGTAAGAACATAGTATTTCCATGACTCTGCCCACTTATAGTGAGTAAAATGCTATGTATTCACATGGGGACCATTTTAGAAATAACGTCCACATCTTAGTGGGCTCCTACTTTGCTCTTCAGCACAGTCAGCACTACAAAAGTGTTGATAGAGGTTCTTGGGGTCTCAGAAAGACCTTAACCATCTCTGCACTAGCCAGCTCTTACTCCTGCAACATTTCTTTGCAGTGTATGAATGACACCATAAACCCATTTTCTCTTTCCTCAGAAGACCATTTCAATCCTAGTATAAAATCACCTTTGTGTTTCAGCCTTACTACTTCTAGGAGCGGCTCTGTATATTCCTGGATGTGAGTGGAGGAGGTTTCTAATAAAGCCTTTGACTTTCACATCCTCTCATTTTATGGTTTCACTTCCGTCATCTTTGTTCATTCATCTGTGTTTCTCAACAAATTTAAATTTAAGTTTCAAGTTCACACACACACAAACTCCCCTGAGGATGACCCTTTTTCCAATTATAATTCTTGCTGTTATTACTATTACTGTATGCTCATGTTTCCTTGTGTGTGTGGTTGCAGAAGACAACCTCAAGTATCATTCTTTAAGAGAATTACACTTTGGTTTCTGATACAGGGTCTCTTTCTCTGGGTCTTGGCGATTGCTGTAGAAGTTAGGTCAGTGAGTCCCAGAGTTCTGCCTATCTCTATATTCCCAACATTGGCCGTTTTACGTGCATGCATATATGCTGGGGATTCAACTCAGTTTGTCATGCTTGCCCTGCAAGTACTTTACTATATGAACCATCTCCCCATCCCTCATTACCAAATTATTGTTATCATCAAATATCAGAACATTTGTTAATGCTAACTGCAACTAAAACATAAAATATCAATCATGACTTATTTTTAAGAGGGAAAATGTTTTCTTTTTAATTAATTATGCATTTCGAGTGTCTTGAAAGATATTAGGATCCAGTGGCCAGACTTCAGCCACTGCTCCAAACATTGGACACCTAAGGTGGAGATGATGATCATGATTATCTGTGAGCTCATCTAGGAGAAATGTTTGGGAAACAGCCCTGTGCACTGAAAGCATTGTGGCGTGTAAGTAGCTGCTGCTGTCACTGTGAGAGGCTTTTCATCTTTAAGACTTATAACAATTGGATTGCTTTTTTCTTTTTTTTAATATTCATTTCAAAAACATTTGGGTGTTTGCATTAGGAACATTCACTATATCTGTAAAGCGCCTGCCTGTAACCCTCTAAGAGGAGGAATGCAATGGAACATCTATCCTTACCTTGGAAGTTTACCATTTAAAAGCACAACCACTGAGGAGATAACTTAAGGGAAAGCTGCCTTGAGGCCAATTGCTTTTCCCCCCAAAAGCTTGAAATATTAGGTACTAGTTTCAGTGCGTTTCCTAATCATTTTTTAAAACTCAAAAGCTGTGGGGGCTGTTGAGATAGCTCAGCAAGATAGGTAGACCACATAGTAAACGGAGAGAACTGGCCTCTGCGTGCATGTGCACACTCTCTACCTTCTTTAACTACTCTTTGTTTTCACTATTAAAATTTTGATTTTTTTTTTTAGAGATATGGAGAGACAGAGAGAGAAAGCGAGAGGGAGAGTAGGCATGTGTGTTCTATGCTAAGTGTGTGAAAGTCAGAAGACAACTTTAAGTTGGTTCTCTCCTTTCACTGTGTGGCCTCTGGGGGTTAAATTCAGTCAGGTTTGTACTAAGTACCTTTAACCACTGAACCACCTGGCTGGTCCTTTTGTTTGTTTCATTTTTTAAATGAATGTCATTCCTTCCTTTATCTCCTGAAGGATTTGAAAAGACATACTTTTTAGGTCACTATTTTCATTGTTTTTACAATGATTTGCCTCAGCAATGTAAATAACTAAGATAAAAAAGAAATGCCAAAAGAAACTGATTCTAAGGAAGGACTTGCTGGAAATCCAGACCACAGTGTAAGAAAAATTATGGCAAATATCAGCTTGCAATGTGTCCTTGAATTTCAGTATTAGGTAATATTATAGCTTGGTTTCTTCTCAAGGACCCTTTTTCCGCACTAGTGGCCAACATAGCATAAAAGTTTCTAGAACACATTGCTTTCTCTCTCCCATCTCAGTGGTCCCCGTATTCCCTGGAACATTTAATAACTGCCAGAACTTGCTAGAGAATTCTGTCAGGGTGGTTTTAGGAGGTGACACAATGAAGGAGAGGCTCATATGCATTAGAAGGAAAAATAGTACTTATGATGACAAGGAAAGAGAAAAAGAAAATCTGGGAACAAGTCAAATCAACTCAAGAGTTTCATGTGTGGTATGAGCTGAAAATTTAAGATAAGAAAATCTTTTCCCTAAAATCATCTTTCAGGAAAAAGTGATAGGATTCAGGGATCATGAGGACTTTGTCTTAGACCTGAGAGGTGAAGGTGGTGAGTTAGCCTAACAAGATTTAATGTTTAGAGGTACTAATGATTTTTATGAGCTTTTCGGGTAAGATTTTGGAGAGATTTTGCCAATTGGGTGGGACAGCATTGATAATTGGAACAACACTGATGTTTTGTATGGCAAGCTGGTTTCACTGAGAACATCTGCAAGTCTAAATATATCTTCCATGATTTCAATAAAGAAAATATTCACTGAGTGTCCTTGACTATGGTATAGCAACAGGAAATAAAATTCCTAGAGATCTAGGGGACCCGGCAGCATGGAACTTACTAAATTACCTATAAAACAGAACTGAGCAATTGTTTCCATTCAAAACACAGACATAAAATATAGATATACCATCAGTATCATGGGGCAGATGAAGGAATTTCATGTAAGAACTGGGGAGCAGAGTGCTCGAATGGCTGCTGCAATTGAAGAGTAGGATCCAGGATGTTTATTAGCTGGATTGACTCCCATGGACTACAGATGAGAGTAGACCTCAAGGCCTCCTGGAAAATAAGTTTTTCACAGGATCACAGGCTGAGAGCCAGAGCCTGTGTTGCATTCATTCTACATAATGTTTTTGCTTTTCTGTCTACTTTGTTATCCATTCTTTTCGATCTCTAACATTTTATCGGCTGTTCACAATCATTCTTTACCACATCAAAAAGGCTTCTGTGATCTCTTGCCTCCAAGACATCTTTCCCACTCGCTGGAAACAAAATAGTTTCTGTAATCTGCTACATTTTATGCATTTCATATTTATCGCCATATTTCATAGTCCCAGCAATGCCACGAGGTGATATTATGCAAAACATTTCTGAATGAACTTAAAAATCCCTGGACCTCACTGTATAAGATTTACATCTCACAAGAACAGAATGCTAGCCAATTATAATCACCATTTTTAGACCAGGTCTAAAAGTCCCTGCAGAACATCCTGTAAGATCTTTTACTAATGAAGATAATTAGTATCCTGAGGTATAAGAGAGGAAAGTGAACCATATTTCCTAAGAAACTGATGAGAGAAAGAAATTTTCTTTGACCAAACGATCAAATCATAAATTCATAGAATGTCAGCAATAAGAGGAGTTTTAGCAAAGAAATCCCCGACTGCACAGTTGAAAACCTGAGCTCCAAGGGATTTGTCTAAGGCCACATAGGAACAGTGAGA
Source organism: Typhlomys cinereus (assembly GCA_023101885.1). Taxonomy (NCBI): domain Eukaryota; kingdom Metazoa; phylum Chordata; class Mammalia; order Rodentia; family Platacanthomyidae; genus Typhlomys; species Typhlomys cinereus. Next base: position 2,001,616 of record JALPQD010000031.1, on the reverse strand, counting down.
GGAGGATTCTGTCTTTAGAGTCATATCACATGTAATTGGATTTATTTTTTGCTGTTTTTAATCCAATTTTGTGTCTGATGTGGCCACATAGGTTTCTTCCTTAATTAAGGAAGTGACCATAGATCTATTATTCATTTCCTTATTAGCAGTGATGCCAGGTCACAGTAAGTTTGCAAACTAGACAAATTCCCGATCATGGTCTGAGAGATAAGTTAAAAACATTTTATATAAAAACTAAAGCACAAAATTCTTACCTAGTAATGGATTCTGTTCTTACAGACATTCATTTTTCTCCCTACTTCTTTTATTTTGGTGATAGCTTTGGGCTTCCTGGAGTGAATGATGATTTGTCTTGAGCAAAATAGAATTTGTTCTTGAATCCTGCAGGTGGAAACTCTAAGCCTAAATAAATGGAAATAGATACAAGTTTCAGAAATAAATCAGTCTGCTTTCATAAGAAAAAGTACATAACTTGGTTCTTTTATTCTCATAGGTAGGAAAAATTCATAGGGCTAATAATCTATTTCCTTGCCCATATATGGGGTCTTCAAGATAGTTTTAAATTTATTCACTTGTATCAAAACAGGAATTTTCTTCTTTCTTTCTTTTTATTATCATTCATTCTTGAGAGGGTTTTCTGGTAAGTTAAAAAAAAAGATGTCTTTGTCAGCAAAATCATGTACTGAATGAAGTCATACTATGTAAGATGTAAAGAATATCAAAACCAGGAAAGGTGGTATTATAAAGTTGTCCCTTTGAAGTTCTGAAGGACTTAAAAGTTGATTTGTAGTTCTCGCTCTGACCTATATAACCAGGGCACTTATGGAAAAGACATGAGTAGAAGGGAAAAGAGAAACATGGGGAAGAGCAGAGAGAAAAATACTAAAGCCTGCCCAGGACTGAGAAATACAACATGGAATCTATACTGATACACTTTTGCAAGCTAATGCAAGCTAAAGAGTGCCCTTTCTTGATGCTGTTACAAAATCATGGGACTCTCAAGCATATCTGAACATATACTCACAGACTAAACCTGTACATCTTCCTAGATCTCATAGATATAACTAAGGTGTTATACCTTCATTTGTTAAAAATACATCAGATTAGTCATTCTTTTTTCTCTTGAATTTATTTATCATTCTCTTTTTGTTAGGGTACCATTGCAGTTACATTTTCTGTTGCTGTGAGACAACACTCATACAGCCAACTTAAGGGAGAAGCAGGAGATTTATTTGGCTAAAGGTTCCAGAGGGGAGACATAGTCCATTAAGGTGGGAATCCTATAGCAGAAAGCATGGTGAGAGAAATTGGAGACAGTTCAGGTCACTGCAGTCATCATCACAGAGAGAGAACAAGAAGCAAAGTGCAAGAACAGACTGCGAGTGGGGAAGCAAGGCAGGTCTACTTAACCTCAAGGTCCTCCAATAAGGTTCCACCTCTTAAAGGTGCCATGACCTCTCCGAATATTAACAGCAAAGGAAGCAAACACATGAGCCTGTGGGGGACAACTCACATTCAAACCATGGCAGGCATATTGATTGTACAAAATAAGAGACTTCAAAGTACATTTCCATACATGCATAAAATGTACTTTGATCACATATTCCCATTAAAACTCTTTCTATTCCCCTTCCTCTTTTTTCCTTTACTTTCCCTAACTGATACTTTTCCTTTCAGTTCCACAACTGATTCTTTCCCCCAAATGTTCACATGTAAGAGAAAATATACACAATTTGTCTTTGTGAAACTGGCATATTTAACTGAACATGATGATTTGCATGGTAATATTTCCTGCAGACACTACAATTTCATTCTTTATGGCTGAGTAAAATCCCATTATCTATGTATACCATATTTTTCTTTATTCATTCATCTGTGGATGGGTATCTAGAAGCAATTCTATAACGCAATTATGTAATCAGACTTTGATTCTTTAGGGTATATATCCAGAAGTGGTATACCTAGCTCATATGCAAGCTTCATTTTTTAAATTTTTTTTAATTTTAAGGAAACTTCATTGTGATCTTTATAAAGAGAGATTGGACCAGCAGTTAATAGAGTGCTGTGGTAGCCCCTAGTTGCTTTTTTATTTTAAAAAAGGCATTCTTATTAGTGAGATGGAATCTGAATGTATGTAATTTTGACTTGAATTTTCCTGGCGGCTAAGGATATTGAATTGTTTCATGAATTTACTAGCCATTTGTGCTTCTTTATTTGAAAAAAAGATTTATTCTGTTGTCCATTTACTGACTGCACTGTTTTATCTTGTTTTTTTTTTTTTTTTTTTTTTTTTTTACTTTTTATATATTCTAGAATTACTTCCTTCTTTAATATTTGACAAATATTATTCCCTAATTTTTTGGTTGTCTCCATTTGGTTAATTGCTTTTTTTGTTGTTGTTGTGCTGAAGATTCTAATTTGATTTTATTGCATTTGCCAATTTTTAGAAGTTGTCCTTTCCTTGGCCCAGTTTTCTATAATGCTAAGGAGTGAGGGGGTAGCTTTCACAGTTCGCCAATTGTTAATGCTTACTGTGGCTTGTGAACGTATGTTTTTATTTGATTTTGCACACATGATAGTGATTGCACACCCTGAAGCAGGAGGAATCAGAGTGGCATTTTTTTTCCTTTTTCCTTTGCTCTGTAGTTTTAAACAATTAAACACCTAATATTGCAGTGCATCTTATTAAGACCTTTGTCCTTGCCCATTCCATTTGTTACACATTTCATTTTCTGTTTCCCAAACCGAATAGACTAAATGTGTGCTTGGCTATGCTGTGGTGTGTTGTGCTGTGCAGTGTGTATGTGTTCATGTATACCAGAGGGCCCTTGAGTATGTGGCTTGTGGAGGCCCAAGAGGGACTTCAGGAATCACCCTAGTTTGCTCTACCTCCTTGTTGTTTTGCTCTGGGGTTTCCCAGGCTCTACCTTCCAGGACTGGAATTATAGGTAGCCATCATTTTTGCCTGATATTTTTTATGGGATCTGGGGATCTGAACTCAGGTCCTTTTGCTTATGAGGTAAAGGCTTTAACCGTGGAGCCATCTCCCCAACTCATAAACTAAGGTTTGTTTTGTTTTTAACTGTCTTTGTCTTAGGTCTTTTAGAAATAGGACTGGAGTCAGAAACTGTAATCACGCTGAAGTATGTTTGGCTAAGGATTTTCAACATTCCAAGTTGCTTTCTCTAAAGTCCCACTTGTTAGCAAAGCATCTTACTTTTTAATGTAGTGTTCTTGGGAGTTCTGCAGTTGCCTTATAGACATTTTTTTTTAAGAACCACAGTTAAATACTACCTCCTCAGGATATAAGGTCCTCATAGAAGTTTGAGGCACAGTTTATAACAGCATCCGTTAGGAGTAGGAGTTGTATCCTTCCCAAATTTGCTGCAGAATCCAGGTACCCTATGGAAAAGTGGTTATGATGTTGCCTTTATAGGCCTTTCTTATCGTCTTGATCTGTTGGTTACTTTGTTTTCTTGCTAACTAAATCATTCATGTACGTCAAAAACCAACTCATTTTGAAAAGAGGCCTCAATACTTCCTTCTATCCAGAGACTAACAAAAGAATACAATTTTGATTCTCTAGATGCAAAATTGTTAGTCCTCTGAGGATGCTGGTAAATATGGGACTGGTGCCATGTCCAAACTTTTCATTCTCCTGTTTGTTGTTGCATTCTAAGATATACATGTGCATCCACTGTGTAGTGGGGAAAAAGAAGTGTTTCAGACACAGAAACACCCAGCTAAACTAGTTTACCAAAGTTTACCTTAAAAAGAGTATCTGGAAACCCCAGTTGGCTTCTTAACCATATTAGGCCAGTACATGCTCCATCTTAACTGGACTAGAATCAATCAAGCCTAAAAACCAAAGGAAATAAGACATAGGGAAGATGGATAGCTTGATTCTTTATATCCTATTCCTGACAATTGAGTGTTCTATCCGGCTGTGACATACTATCTATCCTGTTTAACATTTCCGTGTTTCTTTCCACCAATAGTCATTGGGCTTCAGGTCAGTTGGAGGTTTATGAAGCTTCATTATTACCTCTGTAGAAGCTGTAGCTGTGGCTGCATCCTTAATGATAGTAACAATTTCTGCTTCTCTATTGGGGTAGGGGGGGAGAGTACTGACCATTATGAAATTATAATGAAATTTTAGGCATTGGGGAAGTCAGTTGAGAAGCAGCATGCAAGATATAGATTATATCTACTTTTCCTATTTAGAAAGTAGACCTCTTATTCAGATCTGTGTAGTGATAAATCTGACTTGGTACCTACATTTATGTAGTGAAAATCATGATTTTAGTGGGCAGAGGTGTCATGCAGAACCATCTGTGTGTGGGCATGTGTTGTTGAATCCCCACCGGGCCAGCTGGGGAGGGAGAGGGGAACACTGCAGAGGCCTCGCGGGCCTGAGCCAAATGGGCGAGCCGGCGACGGGGTCACCACCCAGACCCGGGGAGTCAGGTGAGAAGCAGCAGACAGAGGATGAGCTGGTTGCAGATTCAGATTTATTCAGGAAGTGTTTGGGCTTATATAGGGTCAGGGGTCCAATCAGGTGTGGCCACCTCTCTGCTCAGAGGGAGGAGGAGAGTAGCCACCAATCATTTAGCTGTTTGCTAGGTATCCAGGTTAGATGGCTGCTTCCCATTGGTTGTTCTTCCCTCCTTCCCATTGGTTGTTCATCCTTCCTTCCCATTGGTTGTTCATTCCTCTGCCTGTATTGTTCCTCTATTGAGACATGTCTGGGGCATGTCCGAACTTGTTCAGGCTTATCTGTAGCCAGACCTCCTGGCTAGGACCTTCGTGAATGAAGAGTGCCACAGGCATGTAGCTCTGCACAAAGCCTGAATCCAGCCACTAAGTATGTCCCTATAATCGGTCAAAAAGAAGGGGCTATTTGCCTGGAAGGGATGTCTTCCTACAATTCTAACAATGCTTATACTTCTAGTTATATCTCTAGCAAGAAGAAAGAAAATACCCACTAAGAATCACGTCTATATGCTGCGTATGTAACTCAGGAGCAGAGTACTTACTAGCATGCACAGAGAACTTTGTTAAATTCCATCTTCAGAATTGAAATGAAAACCATGTCTGTATTATTAAGTCACATGTCTGAATAGGTGAAGATATGAAATATAGCCTTTTAACTCCAGAAATACAGCCTTTGTGTATTTCACATGTCTGAATAGGTGAAGATATGAAATATAGCCTTTTAACTCCAGAAATACAGCCTTTGTGAATTTTAATTATTTGCTCTGTTTGTAGCAAGGCACAATCCAGAAATGCTGGCTATTAATCATCTTTTGGATTTTTCTTTCTGTTTCCTTTTGTTGGATTATGTGATCTTCATCTCTTTGTCTTTCTGTTTTTCTCTCTATATATGTATGTATGTATGTACACATATGCATGCACATGCAGAGGTCAATGGAGGATGATGAGTTATTCCCTCAAGCCAGGGTCTTTCACTGAAAGTGGAACTTACTGTTTTTTGTCTAGGCTGGCTGGCAATAACATCAGTAATGATCCTGCTGTCTCTGCACCCCACTCCCAGTACTGGGATTTCTTGTATATATAGCTGCATTTTTAGATAGATGCTGGTGGTCTATTAAATGCAAGGTTTGTGGTTCCTAGTCATCAGCTTCAATATTGCACAAAAGCTAAGAAATGTAAACCTTTCTAAACTGGGCGTAAACATTAATATGGGGGTGTGGTAGGAAGTTTCTCTGAAGTATTAAGATTGGGAGGAGATATGTTGGTCCTGGGTTGGTGGAGAAGGGATGAGATACACATATAGATTCATAAGCCAGTTGTGTCAAGAACAGGTAGTTTCTTAGTGTAGCTTGAACTATTCTAGGAACTTTTTTTTTTCTTTCCAGACAGAATCTCACTGAGTAACTCAGATTACCTTTGAATTTTCAATCTCGCTTCATCTTCCCAAGTACCATGGTGCAAACCCAGCTTAGAGCTTAGGCTTTTAAACTCAAGTAGGTGTACTGTGAATCTTACCCATTAAGTCATTTTGCAGCAACTAGAATATTGTTCTGCTCCCAAACACATAGTAATAAGTTAGATTGAGTTTTCTGAAGGTAAGAATGACATTGGTCCAAAGCCCTGATTTTAACAATTTTAATTCCTTTTCTTCTGTATAATGGTTCTAGGAAGTTTTCTGCTATAGGAAAGCAGCAGGTTTGAGATTCTTGAAGAGTTTCAACATAGATGTAACAGAATGTGAAGGAATTGTGTTTACAGATGAATTTGGAGAGGTATAAATGGCAAGGAATATTCAGGCAGTTAGAGTGTTTGAACTTCATTCTAAACAGTGGAACTACAGAAGGGTTCTTAGTAAGCAGTATGACATGCTTAAATAAATTCATTATATGATTACAAGGATAAGAAAAGTTCAAGTAGGGACAGAGAAACCAGTTGTAAAGCTGTTTTAGCAATCTTGGGAAATTATACTTTTGGTTTGAACTATTCTAGTGGTAATGAGAATGGAATAAAGTAGATGGATTTGAGAAAGAATTGATGGTCATTGGTATTGGTTTTGTGTGTGTGAGTGTGTGTGTGTGTGTGTGTGTGTGTGTGTGTGAAAGAGAGAGAGAAAGAGAGAGAGAGAGAGAGAGAGAGTCCTTGAGTAAGTAGGAACAAAGAGTGAAGTATGACTCCCATAAGAAGTAATGCTCTAAAAAGGACAGGGTATAGAAATGGATGTAGGAAGTGATAAAGACTGAAATAAGTTCAATAATAACTTCAACTTTTTATGTATTTGTGAAGCTTGTGAAATATCTAGTGATGGGGGAGAAGACACAACAGAGAAGAGAGAGAGAGAAAAAAATGGAAATATAGACACCGACTCAAAGAAACTTAAGTGTGAATGGTCAAAGATCAGAGAGAAAACACAACACAATGAGGTGATGTCCTTCGGGAAGAGAAACTTAAAAGAATGGAAGAATGGTCTAGCTTCTTCATCTTTAAAACATCTAGTCTATGTGTTCTCAAATATTTCTGATTGTTGGAAGGGGAGACACAAAGAAAGTTTGTACACCAGTACCATGTGAATGACATAGTTCAAGATTACTGGTATATCTTATTTATGCTTACTTATCTGAATTTTGATCTTTGAGGAACCTACATCATGTTAAATAGATTTTTTTCAAATCTGTGTAGAGGACTACCTCAGGGTGCCGTGGCAGAAGCAACATAGCAGCTGTTCTTGTCCCTGTTACAGGTGGCGAGTACTGTGGAAGGCATGCTATAAGAGGCTCCAAGTGGGTGCTATAGCATCAAAGCCTTTTTTCCTGTCATAGAAGAGAGCAAACACAAGGTTTCAAGAAGATACACTTTCCCAAAACATCCCACTCTCCAGGTTTGCTGATTAAGAGCTGATGATTCACATTTAGATGCCCTTCTACTCCCACCATCTTCCTCACCACATAAAATTTGAGTCAAGCTCCAACCTTGCTAAGAAAACAGATTTGCTCTTTTTAGTCTTTAGCAGCAGGGAGTCTAAACAGGGACTCTGTGGGAAGGCAGATCCTTAGTTACCTCCTCCCCAAGCTGTTGCAGTAATTTCAGATCTCTGCTTGCCAAAGCACTTTTGTGGAGCTCAGAAACTTGGGGGTTAGAGTAGCCTCGACTGACTTGTTCTCATCTCTGAGTCTGTTTTTTTCCTAGTAAAAGAGTATGGATCAGGGTACCTTTTAGGGTCCCTGCCTGTGTCCACAAGCTGTTTCCACATAAACTGTGGAGTTTACCCTTAGACAGATGCTTCTCTGGTAAGCTCTGTGGCTCCAAGGTGCTACTTTAAATTTGGGCAAAATAAGTCAAGATACACCAGTGTGCAGAATCTTGTTTGCAAATGGGCACCCCATAGGGAAGATGCTTTTGGGCTTAAAATGCACATGTTTCTCTGAGGATGGGACGAAAACAAAGGATGTTTCTGGTTCTAAGGGTCTAGGAAGGAGAATCATTAGGTCTACTTGGCTCTGCCAGGGCTTGCCCAATACTCTGGTCTGTTTATTTTGTGAAAAGCCTCCAGGTTTAGAGAAAGGATGACAATCAGATGGACCTAGCAAACCCAGCCACTTGATTGTTGCCTGACATTGGATGATTTGTTGGACTTTGTTCACCTCATTGTCTTCATCTGTTAAACGAGGGTGCCTCATGTAGGAGGACTGAATGAGCTGTTACGCATATAGCATCCTCATAGAGAATAGCGTGGGACAGGACTACTGTGCGCATCTCGAGTCATCTTATTCCCCTTACTTAGAGCTCACTTTTAGCACCGAGTGAGGTGCTCTTTCATGTGCCAGTGATTAGGTCCTTCTAGTGGTGCTCCGGTACTCTTTGCCTAACCTTACATTTTGGTGACTACCATTTTATATTGTTTTGTAGATTTTGCCTATCTGGTTTACTGATCTCTGAATTAAGGAACCCTTTAAATGTGAGTTATTTTTCTATAATAGATATAAGGTATATAGCAGGACTTTAAGTGACATTTGAATGAGTCAATGAAGGAATGAATAGAATAAACTAAGTTACAGAGAGTAAAAGGGGAAATGCAGAGTTAAGACCTTGATAGATGCTTAGAACAGTCTTCTTGGGTTTGAATCCTAGTGCTGCCAAAGAGTTTTAGTTTAAGAGTGTAGAATCTGTCTGTTTCTTAATCATTTTGCTTGTATAATGACTGCTGTAAAAAGAGAACCTCCCTGCTAGAGTTGTTGTGAAGAGTAAAGAAGTTACTGCTTAAGAAAACCCACAACTTTTATTTTAAAGAGCTTGGGGCTAAGGTCAGACAAAACTGAGCTCAGAACTTTTCATACTGCTTATCTTATGTGCTCCTGAACAGAAGTCACTCAATTTCTCTGCACTTCCTGCTCTTAAAATCAGGATTACATACCTATTTTATGAATTGCTGTCTAGTCAAGGTTGAGATGAGGGCCAAAGCATTGCATGTGTTTGAGCAAGTTCGATGGTGGCAGCATGGGGTAGGCCTTGCCGCACTTAAGAAAGTAAAGTCCTAGGGTTTACCCCAATGGGAAAGGGATGAGAGAGGACCTGAGTCAGGTTAATTGTGGATACAATTGTGGAAAGAGATGATGAAATAACTGTGTTGGTTGCTAAGCTGTTACAGTATCACCAGAGGCCTGACCAAATTAGGTCATTAAAAAACGCATTTGGATGGAGCTAGAGAATTCGCCCATGTGAAATTCCAGCACAGGTCCATGCGCATCATATTTATCTGTCATTATGTAAGGCATTTCTCATATTTGTCTTTATGTAGCTAGCTGAATTGGTGTTGTGATTCTGTAGGTGTGGGCTATCAGAGTTCTCCATCCTCTGGCCAAGTGGCTCTATGAATATCTTTCAGAGAAGGTGAAATCTGGCAAAGCATGTGTATCTAAGGGATACCACTTGGTTTATTGTCTTGAAGCTGTACTGGGGCTTAGAAAGTCATGATTTCTATGATTTGGTCTTGAGGGATGGCTCAAACTCCAGGAATGACCTTTGTGATCTCTGTCAACAAACAGTAAGGGACCAACTGCTTTCTACTGTTCAGGGCAGAGATATTTGAGAAGTGATCTCAGTCAGCAGTCTACTAGATTGTTAGTCTTACAAAGAGGAGTGAGAGGTGAAGAGAAAGGAGAGGCAGGCAGGCCTTGGCACTAAGGGCTTCTTTACCAGGAGACTGCTGTGTTTCCAAAACAGGCTTGTGGTTTGAGCCTTATCTCTACTTTCCTGTGAATCTAAACTTAGACTTTATGGTCTAGGTTTCTCATACTCACCTTCTTTTTTTTTTCCTGAGCTATCTTTTTGTTTGAAGGTAACATTAAATTGTTCATGAAATCAATTCTTTGGTGAGAAGATGAAATATAGTTCTCAGAGTTGCAGATTTGCTGCAGATTTACTACATAATTTCATGTCATTAAAATCTTGTGGCTTATCTGATAATAGTGCCAGCAATTGGTTTCAATTGTAAATGTATCAGCTACAACTCCCTTTTTGCATTACCACAAAGTTCTTTAAGAGTTGGGGCTGGAGAGGTGGCTCAGGGGTTAAGCCTCTGCCTTGCAGGCAGAGGGTCCTGAGTTTGGATCCCAGATCCCACGTATAGACGCCAGGCTGAAGCGGGGGCGGCCTGCGCTTCTGGTCCTGGTAGGGCCGAGCCTGTGAATCCCGGGGCAGAAGGAAGTGGAGGCGTCCACGGTGGTTCGCGATTCATCCGTGGTTCTACACACACACATACACACATGCGCGCGCACATACATACGCGCACACACACACAATTGAATAAATAATAAAAAAAATTTTAAAAAAAGTTAAAAAAAAAAGAGTATCATCCTTTCTTCATTATATTTTGGCAAGAGAGAACACTGTGATTACTGTCATTTTACAGAATGAAATTTAGATATGGAAATTTAGAGAGACTGTTATGAGCTGGGTGTGGTGGTATATTCCTGTAATCCTGGTATTTAGGAGATAGAGGCAGGAGGATCAGGAGTTCAAGGTCATCTTCGACTACATAACCAGTTCCACACTAGGACTGAGGGCACCGTTCAGAGCTAGAATTCTTTGATGTGTGAAGCCCTGGGTTCAGCCAGTCAGTATCAAAAGTTTGAGACTTGGGATGTTGCTCAGTTGGTAGTGGCTTTGGGTTCAATTCTAGCATCATATACACCATGTATATTAAGATCTATACCTGTAATCCCAGCCCTCTGGAAGGTGGATGCAAGTTCAAGATCATCCTTGATGACATAGCAATTCTGAATAAAACAAACCTGTTTAGTTGTTTAGATGGTTGGTCTGGCCATAGTTCACTTGAGTTGATAAGCAAGAAACAAACAAGTAAAGCAATGCAAGCCCAGATGCCACTCCCAAGCCAAGTAAATCCATTCATGTGGTGTTAGCAACATGGAATCTGATCTTTCCAAGTAAGATCAAAGGGCAAAGCCAGTTAAGAATCACTGCTGAATTTACTGAAAAAGCAAGTCTTTTTAATTTTTACTGTTTTAATTATTAAATTACATAAGTATAAAACATTTTTAAATGTAGATGATTTTAGATTGAAATTTCCTTTCTTTCCATACAATTCTATATATTACTATATAGTACTCCTCAATTAGTACTTATACATAAGTATAAAACATTTTTAAATGTAGATGATTTTAGATTGAAATTTCCTTTCTTTCCATACAATTCTATATATTACTATATAGTACTCCTCAATTAGTACTTTGCACATGAAAGTTTATGGGGCCTGGAAAAATGGCTCAGGGGTTAAGCTTCTGCCTCACAAACAGAAGGTCTGGGTTTGGATTTCGGATCCCATGTAAAAATGCCAGGCAGAAATGGCAGAGACCTGTATTCTGGTCCTAGCAAGCAGAGCCTGGGAAACTCCAGAGCAAAGCAAAGAGGAAGTAGCAGTAATACAGAGTGATTCCTAAAATCACCCTTGGACATTCACAGGCACACACTGCGTCCTCTGATATGCACAAAGACACATATACACGCAGAAAAAGAAAGTTTATGGACAGCAGTGACTATTAGGCTTTGTCTTTGTGTGTGTGTGTGTGTGTGTGTGTGTGTGTGTGTGTGTTTAGGAATAGAGTGTTTGGGTTCTAGGACTAGAATTGTTCACCCACCTTTCATCAGGACCTTAAGGCATGGATAAATTGGTGCTACTGATTTGTGTACTCTCTTGGGTGTATAATCATGTTAACTTTAGTGTTTTGGTTTTTTTTTTTTTTCCTGATGAGGTTGAGCAGAGTGCTCCCAGGAGGCAATTCTAAGTCACTTTTTTTCAGAATATGGCTTCTTCCTTTCTTTATTTCTCTTTTTAAAATGCAACGGTAAGAATCTTTAATTATTTCTTCCCCTTTTATATGGGTAGAATTAATTTTGATCATTTTGATCCCATTATCCTCTGTCATCCCCTTCTTCTCCTATTGACTACACCTTGGCACATTTTTCTGCCTCATTTATCCAAATCTATTCTTTGGGTCCCAGTTGTGTAACTAACTAACTGATGAGCTGTATTTTAAATATGTGAGAGTAGAACATGTGAGGATGTGTATTGAGAGTTGCTTGCTTAAAAGCTCTCTGTATATTTTATTAAGTGTGGTAATATTCATCCTTATCTTCAGTAAAGCTTTTATGAAAATGCCAGCCTCATAGCTGGAGAAAACCTGGAACTGGAAATTCTTTGCATATCATCTGAAAGTACGATGTAGTTATGTGGTGTTCTATTCTTCCTAGGGGTGGAGTTTGGGGCAAAGAAGAAGCCATTCTTTAAGATTTGTTCTATAATGCCATCTGCAGCTGAATCCCTCTTGAGACACTTTGAGATTCTTCAAGTTTCTGGCTTTGCTGATTTCTTTTCTTAGCAAAGAGAGCTTAATCATTAGCATTGGTGAGCTGTTGTTCATTAGCATTTGTGAGGAGTACCCGAGTCACATCAACAAAGGTTGTGAACCCGAGCTGGTGCAGGGGCAATAGTGGTGGTGGGGGTATATTGTTTCATCTTGGATTAATACCAGAGTTATTTCCCTTTGTTAGAGCCATTCTTCTCTGTGTGGGAATATTTAAAGTTCATACTGGAAGGTGAATATACCATTTGGTAAGTTTTTACAATATGCACTTAAAAAAAGTTTACTTTAAAAAACTCAACAAAATACTTACTTTGTCATGAAGACCTATTTAGAAATTTGAAAAGGCTTTTCAATGTAGTATGGACCACTCCTTGCCAAGCTTGCCCACCAGCCATTCAAGCAGAGCCAACCCAGACCAAGGGAGGCTCCTTTGACAGTCTATAAAGTGCTGTGCTGTAGCCAAACTGGGGACTGACAGAGGCTGATGATAGTCTTTTCCTTTCTCTTCTTTAAAAATATAAAGCATTCATTCCCAAAGCCTGAGATATAACATGCCAAGAAAAATTATTGCAAAAAGCAAGAACAAACTCAATTGTTTCCCGGTTGTTGTGGTTACACTCGATATATCTAGTTCTGACTTAGTAATGCTACTTACTTATCTAAACAGAATTTTCTTTTGTGGTGTCAAGTGAAGATTGATTATTCATGTCCAGCCATTGTCATAATGATGACTGGATATACCCTTATATCCAGTCTTATGCTAAAATCTTTCAGTCCTCCTTTTCTATAGCACTGTTTGTGAGCTTCATCCTGGAACGGTGTGACTTGGTGAGGTGTTCTGAAGATAACCAATGTACTTGGTGCAAAGGACTTGTGCAAACTCAACTAGACTTTCTTTTCGGGACACTGAAGTCTCTGTTGCTTCTCTTTTCCATCTCCAAACTTCCTGGGCCTGTATATTGCAACAGCACCCCCTAGTGTGTTGTACAGTGAAAACAGGATTCTAGTTAATACTGTGGAGTGAGCTGTTAGGACATCATGAACCCGGTTGTAAGAAATAGGCAGTTTGCTGTTTGGTAAACAGTATAGGTGTGTCCAAATACGTAAGAGCAGTGTGTCATTTAGGTTCTGACAGCTGCTAAAGAAAGATAAAGGCAGCAGGGAATTACAGTTTTAGATAACTTTAGAAGCTGTAAAGGCTAAGGAGATCTGTAGAAGGGAATCAGGGTGTCAGCGAGAAAGGGAGTTTATCTTGTGAGCAATTTCCTATTCTTCCAAGGACTTTGTGCCTGGCCATGTGCATAGAGAGGAGAATGGATAAGTTTTGGCCACTAAGGCCAAAATGATCATTGGTCATTTACAATGGGGGCCAAAGTTTTCCTATTTTTCCTCTTAAAGTGGTTAAACCGAAATTCCGGAGACTCTTAGCAGCATCTTAAAGGTTACCAAACAGTAAATGAGTGATAGATAATAGAGTTTTGATAATAGGAGTTTTGATTACAAAAATTTGGTTTAAGTATAAGAGAAACTAAAAGGGTGTGTGTGTGAAGATGAACTATAGAGAGAAGGAAAGAGGGATGGAAGTAGTCTCTGCTTTTGTGGAGGTAATATTTTGTCTAGTTGCCAAGAATCAGGATGTCACAGCTTAGAAATGTTTGCATTTCTCAAGCGTGAGTTTTACAGGCAGAATGTGATCTGATGATATGGAAAGTACCTAGAACTCAAGATTTTTATCTCTTATGAGTCTTTTCTGAAAAATTTAACCCCACACCTCCTGTTCATTCACATTTTGTTTTCTAAAAGAATAATGAGAACATACTTATTTTATTGACTGGTTAAAATGAAGAGCTCAAAGCGACAGGATAGGGACTATGAAGGGTAGAGTATAACACTGGAATTGGCACACTGGCTTTGGGGAGTTTGTTTCTCAGAAGAAAGTTTTTCTCATCTATACAGTCACATTGATCCCTTTCAGGTCCTGTCTAGATTTAACATTCCAGTTGCTGAGGTGGCTACCATTCAAAACGGAGGCCCTGTGTAATTGTTTAAGGATAAACATAGTGTTCGGATTGAACATTAAAAAGCAGGAAGGGAACCATGGGAAAAGAATATGGATCTGTCAATCACATTTAGCATGCTTGCAATGTTTCTAGGGCACTAGAAACAGGTTCAATTTCTAATGAGAAATTGCTTAGAAGAGAAGGTGATAATATGAATATGGTTGCAGATTTCGAGGAAAGCACACTTAGTTTTACTTTTGCAGATAAAATTGCAAATAAAATGATCTGCTCTATATACAATTGTGCATCTGATTCCCAGATTGCAGTAGCTGCTTAAAGAACTGTGTTACATGGAGTATTTTTCCTTTAAGTTCCTTGTTCAAGGCAGAAACACAGTACTATAGGCTGATGCTCTGACTCTTAGAAAGCAAGTGACCTACTTTTTGTTGTACCTGAAATATTCTATTAGAGTGCATGTTAGAAAATGCTTTTTCAATCTGAATTGATTTATGAGTATATACTCCAATGCAGAGCTACCAAACTGGGTAGTTCTCTTGATCTGCTATGTAACTTTGTTTACATGATTTTTCTTCTTGGAAGGAGGCAATGTAAAATTCTTAGACTTTTTTTTTTATTCAACTGTGCACATGTGCGTGTGTATGTGCGCACGTGTGTCTGTGGGTGTGTAGAACCACGGACGAATTCGCGAACCATCATGGAACCATCATGGAACCATCATGGACGCCTCCACCTCCTTCTGCCCCGGGATTCACAGGCTCCGCCCTACCAGGACCAGAAGCGCAGGCCACCCCCGCTTCTGCCTGGCGTCTATACGTGGGATCTGGGATCTGGGATCCGAACTCAGGACCTTCCGCCTGCAAGGCAGAGGCTTAACCCCTGAGCCACCTCTCCAGCCCGACTTTTTTCTTTTTTAGAAAAGACAATTCACAATCATATCTTTACAAAGACATATGATGAAGATTAGTAAAGGCTTTGATTAGGTTGAAATATGTTTTTTTATTATAAGGGCTATCTTCTGAGTTCTAGAACAGGTATAGTTTGTTGATCCTGGTCTTAGCAGTTTATTGGCTAGAATTTCCTTTGTGATCTTTGTTTTTGCAGTATTTTTTCTCTCTGCAAAGACAAAAATATTTCCACAAGGAGGATTGTAAGAAAGAATGTGGATGAGATTTTTAAATTTGCAAATTCCTTCCAATATATGGGTGATTTTTAAAAAGAAGTTATTATTTCTATTTTATTTATTGTGTGTGTGTGTGTGTGTGTGTGTGTGTATCAGAGGGCACATCATATGCCCATTAAGTCACAAGGATAATTTCAAATATCATACTGGATTGCTCCACCTCCTCTTTGCTCTGGAGTTTCCCAGGTTCACCTTCCAGGATCTGAAGTTCATCTGACACCATTCTTGCCTAGCACTTCAAGGTGAGATCTGGGATCTGAACTCAGGTCCTAATGTTTGTGAGGCAAAGGCTTAATCCCTGAGTCATCTCTACAGTTGAAGAATTATTTTGTTATTATAATTATTATTTGTGCTGAGTATTGAACTCAAGGGTCTTGGACTTGCTAAGCACAAACTCTGCCACTAAACCGCACCCCGAATCCTGCACACTTTTAAAGAAGTAACACAAAGGCTCATCTGAGAGACAAAATTTCTGGGTGGTTTTGGAATTTTCTATGTGTGTGTTCTGCCACCTGCTGGAAAAGGATCACTAAGCTTGGGAGCTGAATGGCAAAATGTAAGAGGTTGTGCAGTGTGTGTTGTGTGTGTGTGTGTGTGTGTGTGTGTGTGTGTGTGTGTGTGTGTGTATCAGAGGGCATTGCATGTGCCTGTGAAGTCCCAAGGGTAGTTTCAGGTATTATACTGACCCCTCCATTTCTCCCCTAGGGCAGAGCAGGTTTGGTGTACTTGACTTTCTGTTGACCTCATACTCTGGAACTGGTTCTTTTAGCTCAGTGCAGGTTGTTTTGGGAACTTGTTGTAGTGCCATGATGGACTGTGCCCCACCCAGCTGCTGCTCCAAATGCCCTTCACACACAATCTCTAGCCCAGTTCCCCAGGGGAGCCAGGATGTTGACTGGCCTGACCCTCTGGTTTAAAATTAAAACATAGCAAAATGTTAAATCCAGGAAAGTGCCTTCATTGTGACATTGTGTAAGAGGACCACCTGGTCTATTCAGGAAAGAGATATTGCTTTTATTCTATGGCTTTTAACAAAATGATATAGAGTTATTTTTTAAAATGTATATGTTCTAAACCCACCCAGCCCACCTAGAGACAGTAATTGCAAGGATTATGAACAGGAGGGATGGGGTAGGAGGGCCACACCAGAAACAAGGAGAGAGGGGACCATGTTACAGCAGAGAAAATAGGCCTCCATCAAGGACTCAAATAAGTAATGAGACACCTGATTAAGTTCACAGACTTTTGTTCCTGATCATTTACTACTGAGGGGGTATGATCTCACTAGAAGAGGAGGGCATATAGTCTGGCAGATAAAAAGTAACCATTTTGCAAATGGGTGATAGACCCCTCCCTCACTGTGGTTTCCCACTTTTATTACATCTACCTTTGAATGTGCTTTTATCACAACACTCTAGTTTAACAGCTTTTTGTCTCTGGTCAGGGGGTACTACAATGCCCACCAGGATGGAGTGAAGGGCATTGCAGGAGCAGCAAAACTGCAAAAGAAAATCAACAAACCACAATCCAGAACTTCAGAGACTCTGTATCAACCACCTAGAACTAGGCCAGCTTAATCTCTCCCCATCCTGAAGCTCAGGGACATTTGCGGAAGAGGGGGCGGTAAGAGTGTAAGAGCAAAAGGATGGGAGGAGCAATGATATGTAAGATACTCCATACAAGTTAGGGCTGAAGCAATCATAATTGGACTTTACATGCCCTGCGCATTGTCCAACACACTATTGACCTCACAAAGTCTAGCATCTGCTAAAGGCACCAAGATCCTTGGAGGCAAGGGATTGGCAGCCACAGCAGTGTTCCTATGCTTAAGGGGAACACGGGAAAGGGTTCAGGGAAAGGCCACTGGGTCCTTGTACGTCATCAGAGAGGAGGGCCCAGAGGAAAATCAGGCATGCACAAGAAAGGACTCTCTGGGAATTGGGGCGGGAGGCACTGGGGGATGGGGAGGGAGACGGGTGGGGAGGGGAAGCAGGAGGTACGGGGGGGAGGAGGAGGGAGGGAGGGAACTGGTGTACCTATTAAGTTTGTATAAGCTGAAATAATAATAAAAATGTATTAAAAATAAAATGTATATGTTCTTGGCAAAAGAAAACATTAGTAACTAAGCGAATCCCAATTCTTTTGTGTGTGTGTGTGTTTGCGTGTATGTACATGTGTGTGTAGACATGTGTAGAATAGGGCATTTGAGCGTGTGTACCTGTGGAGGGCCAAGAGGGACTTAGGGAATCATTCTGGATTGCTCTACTTTCTTATTATTTTGCTTCGGGGGTTTCTCAGGTTCCACCTTCAAGGGCCAGGCACTGCTAATTGCACACAGCCACCACCCCTTTCCCACCTGCATTTTTTCATAGGATCTAGGATTCTGAACTTGCAAGGCAAAAGCTTTAACACCTGAGCCATCTCCCCAGCCCTATCTCTCAATTCTTTAAGAATATTTTCCCATTTATGAACGCCTACAAATTTGGACAAGCACATGTTTTTACTCCTCCTGCCCTTTGTCCTCTATGGTCTTCCCTTTCCTTTCATGTGACAACTTGCACTGATAAGTTCAGCTATGTTCAGTTGTAACCTCCATATTTTCCCTAGAAAACTCTCCATGGATTTTCCTGTGACCCACATAGACACACAAAAATAATAGTGTGGTAGAATGAAGATAGCTTCTTTACTAACTGGGTCGCTGCTTTGTGGATGAATTTTGGTCTGAGAAAATGCTTGGCCTGGTTTCACAGCCCTTGAGATCATTTTCTTTCTCTGGAGTTCTAGCTAGAATGTGACCTTCCTGGCTTGATGTGTATGTGGGACTCCCATGGGGAAGACTGAGATTTTTTGGCAGCCAGACCCTCAAGGCAACTGAGACAGGATGTGGAGGCCTAGCCTCCCTGTTTCTTAAGATTTCTCAGAGATATGCAATACTTTAGAGAAATCTTAAAATGTAATAGAAATACGACATTTTAATATCTATGATTTTTTGGAAAAAGCTTAGCAACTGAATTAAGGAAATTGACTTCTTTATTAAAGGATATAATTATATAATACTTGATTTTATCCCCAAATATTTTAAAGTTTAATTTAAACAAAACTATTAAGATTGAAGAAAAAAATGTTAATGTAGTAAACTTCAATTGAAACTGGCTTTTGAAACTGGATTTTAAAGAAGGACATTAGGCATGATCAGAGTAGGTGGAAGCTGGGGAAGTAAGTTTGTATTGAAGTCAGAACACATGGTATCTTCATTGGAAATAAATGTTTCCAAAGAATAAACATGTTTTTATGTTTATTTATCAGTAGCAACAGCTTCTGAGCAGTCAGTGATGTTCATGATTGAAGGATGTGGGTTTCTTATACACACACCCAGAAGATATGGCCTACAGGCCAAGGACAAGGGTAGAAGAAATGCTCCCTGGCTTATTTCAGTAGACCCAATTATTAGAATTATGTCCATGAAGTGATTTCGTGAAACTTTTAAAACTTGGCTGAGAAACCCTGGCACAGCGACATCATCTGGTAAATATTTAGGACTTTGCAAGTATTATTTTCAAGGAACGGTAATTAAGTGCAGATTTTTTTTTTTGACAAAAACAAAACAATACAGATTGTTAGCTTTTTTTCTTTTTTTTAATCCTTTTTATTATTATTATTATTTCTGGTGCTGGGAACTAAACTCAGGGCCTTGCATTTGCTAACAAGAACTCTGCCACTGGGTTAATTCCTAAGCCCAGTTGTTAGCTTTTGAATCAGAACCTTAGTGAAAAATGAGATGTTGCTCCCCTTCCCCCAATCTTATAGTTGATAGAATTAATTTGATTTGAATTCTGTTTCATTAAAGATGTCTACACAGAACTTTGCTATAGTTTGCCTCTTAATAAAATCTTGCCAGTTTTTTATCACTTAGATGTTTTCCCTCTTAACATTTTCTTAATATTCCTCTTAAACATTTTCTTTCCATGACTATAGTGAATTTATTATATTTTCACACTTTAATACTCAATCCCACCCCCCTTCTCCTCTTTCCATCACAATTTTTCTTCTCCCATGCCAGACTCCCTCCTGCTTTCAAGTGGCCCTTGTTTCAGTTGGCTTGCCTTTGATGGCATGTGCCTAAATACTTGCTGGAGCATGAATCATATATGTATCTTCCATTTTTTTCCCATCAGTGTTAACCCTCTTTAGTCTCCTAGAGAGATGTGGAGCCTCTTGAGATTTTTCTCTTCCATGGTGAAATATCGATAGGACAATTCTTATGCAGATCTTGTGGAATTATACATAAGTACTGTTAAATCATGAATACAATAGACCTTTCATGTCCAGAAGGAAGTGTCTGGCTGCACTTCTGCCCCATTTCAGACTGTTACAGTCTTACTACTCCTTTTATGTTCCCTGAGCCTTGGAGTAGGGCTTAAATGTCCTGTGAGGACCAAATAATCCATAGTCATTTATTTTCTGCACTTTGGCAGTTGTGATTTTTTGCAATAAATACCTTACATTGTAGAAAGAAAATTCTAGGTTGAGTGCTTCTCCAGTGGATGGGTGCAATGACCGTTGTTCAAAAGGCTGTTTGATACAATGTATTTACAGCTAAACCTTTGTAGCCTGTCCTCCCCTTTCATATGTTCTTGTTCTAGTTTGCAGTACCAGTAATATGACCCCTGCTGAAAAGTGGGCCTTAAACCTGATCAGAAAGCTGTTGGTTGTTCACTTGACATTCATGCCACTATTACACTGATGGTCACCTGTTGCCATGGTGATTATTATTGCAGCTTTCAGTTTTCAAAGGCTGACTGCTTTTCTCCACCAGTAACTTTCATAGTGCTTCCTGATACTATAAAAACTATCTAGCAAGGAAGAAACTTCCACACCAGTTCCAGCTGGTATTTTTTTTGTCCATGTTTTGTGATCCATATATGTTACATATTCAGTAATAGGGTATTACTGTTAATTTTTGGAGGGAAAACAGAAGAAATGGCAAAAGCCCATACTGTTTGGGAGGCTTTTGCAACATCTCTTATTTATCAGGAGTATCACATAGCTGTTACTTGTATTGCTTAATTCCCTCTGAATTATAGCTGGAGCATTATAGGGTTTTTTTGTTTTGTTTTGTTTTGCTCCATCTTTTTCTCTCTGTGTACTCCTGTATAAGGAATGCCTATTTTTGTTCTTTTTTAAAAATAAAATGTTTTTGACATATTAATAACATAGGAGATTTCTATTTGGTTGTATCTTACAGTCTTAGTGTTTTTGTTGCTTCTTACCCCTTCCTGTACCTATCTCCTCATTCTGTATCTTAAGGTTCCATCCCCCCATTATTTTCCTTTTCATCTTGCTGCCTATAGTATTTTATATCTCCTCCTTTAAGATTCTCACCATAACCTTCCCTCCCCAGTCTCATTTAACACCTACATATTAGAATCTCAGTATGTGACTCAACAGCAATGAAAACGTGAATTTCCCTACATAGTAGGAAAATTAGAAAGAAGACAATATTAAGGTCACATTTTATTTCCTCAGGGCACAGACTTCTGCTAATGATACTGTCTTGTGCTTCTTTCCCAGTGGGACTCACTTCTGTCATCTCATTTGTCTTTCAAAATATCTGCTAAGGTAATTGGATGAAAACAGCAAGTTTGTGTTTTAATATTTGAGAAACACAGTTACAGATGAGGAATCATTTTTTCCCGTCTTCCTTCTCAGTCCATTGTTCTGTTGGTAGTAAAACTATGTTTTTTTTTCAGAGTGTTTAACAGAGTGTTACAGTTTTAATCTAAAATATCCCTCACAGATTCATATTTTGAGTACTTGGTTCCCAGCTTGTGGTGCTATTTTGAAGATCGCAGAACCTTCAGGAATGGCAGCCTGGTTGGTGGAAGTAGATCACCAGGGGCAGGCCTTTGAAAGTTAGATCGATCCCTGGTTCTGCTTTGGTTCTCTGCTCTGTTCTGATTCTGTGTGAACAGACTTTGTTCACAAGTTTCTACCACTGTGACCCCTGCCATGTCTTCCCCACTATAATGGACTGAAACTTCTGAAATGATGAGCCAAAATAAATCTTTCTTCCTTGAAAGTTGTTTCGGTCAGATATTTTTCAACAGTTATAAGAAAAGTAATGGTTGCACAGAGATTAAAAAGAAATTGTTGAAATTTGCATACTAAATAGGTTCCAGTAACTGATACATTTCTGACTTCATGAACTGTGTTTGAAGTCATATACCATATAGCTTGTCCGGGAGTATGCTACAAAGAAGGCAGCTTTCTACAGGTCCTTGAACTCAGTGACCTGTTAGTGGGCTACCAAACTAATTACTTTTCTTCATGACCAGCACTGAGAAAAGTAGCTAAATTGGACATCTTAGGAAAGAGTTCTAGAAAGGCATTAAAGTACTGTTCTCTGACTCTGGGTCATCTGTCTTTCACAGGATCCCTCTCCAAGATGTTTTGGAATAGCATGAGTATTACAAGATGAATATGTGGTCTATATAAAGTCTCAGTAAATAGTAGCTTAATAATTGCCTATTGTCCAGGTAGGCAAGCAGGAAGCCTCAAAAGGGACATGCTGTCCCTGTACAGGGTAGGCGTTATCCCTTGGGCTTTATTCCCAACACGATCTCTTCCTTTTTCTGTTGATTTGGGCAATATCTCAACTTTTTCCTTACAAAAGATCAAAACTGAAACTTCTTGGCTGATATATCATCACTAGGGTTTGGCTATTACTCAGAAAAGAAAGGCTGGGTTGGCCTGGACTCTCCTCCTTTAGCATTCTAGGAAATTGAAACTCCACCACAGATTCTTAAAACCAACAGCTGTCTTTTTCAGACTACAGTGTGCCTTGGACCAACTGTGGTTAGGTATGGTGCTTGTAATCCCAGCACTGGGAAGGAAGAAGTAAGGTAGATTGAGATTTCAAGGCCAGCTACGCAGAAAGACCCTGCTACAAACAAACAAACAAACAAACAAACAAACAAACAAACAAACAAACAAGCAAGCAAGGGGGCGCGCGCACACACACACACACACACACACACACACACACACACACACATACACACACACACACCCCAAAACAAATAAACTAACCACCCCAAACTGAATGTAGCTAATGCCAAGTAAATGGCATCTAGATGTTACTCAGATTAAAATTTAACCCATTTCTCCTCAGAAACCTATCCCTTCTTTGAGATCATAGTCCTATGTAAGTGAAATTATATTTAAATATAAAGTTCATTTTTCTTTTTGTAATTTTATCTTTTTTGGTGCTGGGGACCGAACCCAGGGCCTTGCGCTTGCTAGGCAAGCGCTCTACCACTGAGCTAAATCCCCAACCCTTGAATATAAAGTTTATTTTTAAAAGGGGGTGCTTTTAGACTGGTTTTGGTTTTGAATCCTAGTAGCTATTCTGATTTTGTTGATTACAGATTTTCTAGCGAGAATGATTTTGTAGAACACACATGTTTTGAACCCTGTTTGTATAAAATTACCTGAGGGGATGATACTTTAAATGTCTGATTATTAGAAGGAGAAAAGATAGTTAAACTCTCTATGTCTTTCTTCTTGGCTATGCGAGTTTGAGATTTTCTCTCAGTGTGCAGGCAGATATCATCTCTTGGGCTTTATTTCTGTCATGACTTCTTTAAATGTTTCAAAATTAAAAATATTTTACCTACTTACCGCAGAAAAATATCATATGACTCAAGTTTTAGAAGAAGGAAAGGTGTGATCAGAATACAGCCTTTCTTTTTCTAATCAAAGAGCAACTGCTTGCTTTCTAACTCACTACAGAAATAAAGACCTTGCATTTAAGCTTTTACATATTAAAGGCATGATTTCTAATATTTCATCCATTATAGCAAAAACCCATTTTTTATGTCTGTTTATAGATGTTCATTATAATGCTGTATTTGCTCCTGTGTTTCCTATGAGCAGATAATATCTCTCATATCTGACAAATGGAAAAGAGTTAAAAAGGCCAGATATGGCTGACTTATCACCAATTCAGTCATGACTTCTGGCAGCAGGTGGCTCTTTTGATCTCACCCTACACAGAGTCTTTAATGGGAAACAGCTTCTGAGGAAGAGTTGGACTATGTTAACAATTTTGTAAGCAACATATATGTAAACCAGAAGATAATCTTTTCGTGCCCCAAATATATTGTAATATAGTGGTGGGACCAGACATGAAAAGGACACTAAACAAAGGACTTTTATATCACATGCATTGTGTGAACAGTTATTGTTTCTTTTTTTAAATACATTTTTTATTATTTCCGCTCATACAAACTTAATAGGTAGACCAGTTCCTTCCCTCCTTCCTCCTCCCCCCGAACCCCCTATTCCCCCTCCCTCCCTCCCCACCCCACAGTGCCTCCCCCCCAATTCCCAGAGAGTCCTTTATTGTGTATGCCTAACTCTCCTCTCGGTCCTCCTCTCCGATGACGTACACAGTTATTGTTTCTACAGATATTGTGTGATATTGTTTCTATGCCTTAAATCCCAAATTGAAGAAGGGAAGTGAGAGCTTCTAACACTTAATAGATTCATACAATACTAATAAAAACTGTGGACATTTGGTGAAGGTGAACATTGGGTGATGGTGAACACTGGGTGAGGGGTTGAATAAATCAGGGTTGGGGATATAATTCAGTGGCAAAACATTTCTATAATACATACTTTCCTGGCACTGCAAACAAACAAACGAAAAACCCAAAAAACCCAAAAAAACACATAGAAAAGGAGCAAACAAATCTGGCTGAAATTGTGCAGGATCAAGACTGGTAATGTTTGGGGCTTATACAGCCACTTCTATGAGGGGGATAGGTACTATAGTTATACTGTTGTACTATAAGCATCAAACATAGAGAGGTTTATAATAAACACTGTAAATATTTTATTATTCTTAATATTCTTATTATTCATTGTTTGTACTTAAAGTAAGGAACACGACTTGACCATGAAGATAGTTAGTATGTGAAAAGGCAAAATGTAAGGCAGTGAGGAGTGATAGGCCCTCTCACAGCTGGGCATTGATAGGAACACACATGTACATGTGTGTATTCTTATGCATGCATGCTTTTAAAGAACATATATCATTATTGTCATTATCCTCATGTTCTGAGAAAACTTCACAATGCAAGTAAAGGGAAGGAAAAGAAGAATCTCAGGATCTGCAACCATGTGTCACTCACCTCTCCTCCAATAATACTTGGGATCACAGTGATTTCTTGGCTTGGATTTAGTAGATTTCATAGAATTGGAACTCAGATAGTATTGCAATACAAAGCACTAAACATTATATAAAATAGAAAGTTTCTAGTATGCAAGAGAGTTAAAGGGGATACACAGAGAAAGTTGAAGACATTTCCTATTACACATCTATTTTTGATAAAACAACAATTCATATTTTCTTTTCAAATGGCCTATTAGCTCTTTCTCCTTTTATTTTCAGCTCATGACATTGTGTCCTATTTCACTGAGAGCCCTGAAACACTCAGGATGTCCACATGTTGACATGCTCTCAGCTATGCTACTATTATATGTGAAGGCTAGAACTTTCTCAATGGGGAAAGGAAGTGCATATCCAGATTCATTGATTCCTAAAGCACAGAGCAAGTGTGAGCTTATCAATGCACATGCGTAGAGGCTAGAGTTGGG
Source organism: Typhlomys cinereus (assembly GCA_023101885.1). NCBI lineage: Eukaryota > Metazoa > Chordata > Mammalia > Rodentia > Platacanthomyidae > Typhlomys > Typhlomys cinereus. The sequence continues at coordinate 1,976,384 of JALPQD010000031.1, read as the reverse complement.
AATCGACCTCAGGACATAGGTTTGCACACAGGTGACTTACCTGCTTACAATTTTATAAGTAGCATATATGTACTGAGTCATCTCCCTGGCCCAAGGACCAAGAATTTTAAGGAAGAAAAAATATTTGTTGACTTGGCATATAAGAATTTATGGTGTTTGTTGGTTCCAGGCTATTTAAAAGCAATTGATGACAAAGACTGAATAATGTCTTCTGGTTGCATAATTTGCTCCTTTGATTTTCCAGTACCTTCTGGATGGTAAATATGTGACACAGGACGTAAAAGTTTTCAATTTTTTATTCTTAATTATCTGTCCAATAACATGGATCTTCTTTCTTTAGTCTTCTGATAGCTTTTCTTTTCAGATCCTTGTCTAGCTAGGCTAGCTAGCTCTTTAACCTTACAATCATTGCAGTATTTTTGGCCTCTTTGCTGCCATCTGGCCTCTATTGGTTTCTTCGCTTTTATCACTATCAAAAGGCCAAGCTTTGTGACTGACTCTTCTAGTATAGAATCTGAAGAATGAACTTCTCAGTAATGCAGATTCTCTCTTACCAGAAAATTCCTTATAGTCTTGGAGAATGAAATATCCATCTTCTTGCTATCTTTTGTGAAATATAAACCTCTAACAAGTCATAGGACAGCACATAGTGAATCCATCCTAGCATGCCTATGTCTTCAGCCTCTTTTTCTTGTCAGTACTAAGCATGTATACGTTGCTCACCATACATTGTTGCTTTTCAGGTTTCTGTGCACTGACAGATTCATAGAACTGTAACAAACTTGCCTGTTCTCTGAGGTTTTAGTCTTCTGAGTGCCCCCAAGTTATTTTCCTCTTTATTATTTTTACATGTATACACGCATGTTTAATGTACATACACAAATGTATGTACTTACGTATGTATTATGTGGCTGTATGGCATGTACAAGTGCATGCCACTGAGTGCACATGGAGGCTTGGTGGTGGTTGGTTTTCTCCTTCCAATATGTGGGTTCCAGGGATCAAAATCAGGTCATCAGATTTGTTGGCAAGTGTCTTTTCCCACTGAACCATCTTGCTGATCTTACTCTTCCTTATTAAAGTCTTGTATTGTTTCTTTTTTGTTCAGGGACACCAAAATCCAGGTACAGACATCCTCTCATAGATCCTGTGTATTCTTGCAGCAACTTTGAGGTGTAATCTCTTTCCTCTCTTATCAGTCCTTACATGTAACTACAAATTGTGCTGAAATTTATCTCTAGTTATCAACTTGGATAGGACGATGTGGAGCATCTCCTAAAGGTAGCATGTTTGATTTGTAGTGAAGAAAATTCTATTTGATTTCTTTCATGGGACATACGCTAGCTCCTCTTTAAAAGTGGTGGACTATTTTTAAATGCTCCGAGTGCTTTCACTGCAAAGTCAGTCATCGTTGACATTGATTCGGATAAACTTAGAGCTTATCTTGGGTTCAGTGAGAGACCTTGTCTCAAGAAATAATGTGGAAGTAATAAAGACATCAACCTTTGTTCTCCATGAGTGATTACCTGCATACACACACACACACACACACACACACACACACACACACACACACACACAAATAAGAGCAAATATTCTTGGAAAAAGTCCAGGGTCCAGTAGTCTCCCTATCTGTGTTTCCTTTTATACCATGAGAAGTAAGAGCCTCTTATTAAAAAAAAAAAAAAAAAAAAAAAAAAAAAAACCAACTGTTGTACTTAATCTTTAACTGTTAGCAACTGTTCTTAGGTCTTCATTATTCATCTGTAGGGCAATATAACAGAAACAATCAGCCAATTCCACTTGTTTTTATGAATCTAGCTGATAAGAGCATTCCCTTTAATGGTGCATATTTCCACATCACTACCAGTAACAACTGCGGCAGCTGGTCCCATGTTTTGTGCCAGAGATTATTCATGGTCTATGAAATACTTGGATTAAGGTCCTCTTTTCTAGAGGAGTAGTGGATGATATAGTCTAAAAATCCCATTTTACCACTTGAGTACTGTAGTTACAAATTGTGTCAATTCTTGTTCTCTAGATATGGATGTCCAGGTGGACTTAAATTCAATGACTTTGTGGGGCAAAATTTCCATGAAGGATAAAGGAAAGATGAGGAGGCCTAGGGTGGGTTACTTGTCAATACTATGAAAAGAGAGATTGGGGAAAAGGAAAGGAGAACAGACTGAGTAAAACTCTTTCAATCTCATTGGGCAAATGAGAAGCCAGAGAAAAGAGTGCCTTTGGAGGAATACTGTCTTGATAGAAATAGCCCTTTCTAGGACTCCTGCTATGCTCCCCTCCCCTCCCGTCCCCTCCCCTCCCCTCCCCTCCCCTCTCCTAGGACTGAGAGTAGATCGGAAGGACTGTTTCCTTGCCCGAATGCTGCCCTAAAGCCCAGAAGTGCATTCATTGTATACCACACTATAGTGGTATATACATAGTATACCACAACTAACACCTCAGACCACAGGAAAAAGGCCTGCAGTGGGATACCTCCAGGGCTGATCATCTCTCCTCTGCTTAGGACAAAATCATTGATTCATTCTCTATTATTTTCTTTCTTATTTTCCCTGTATTCAAATTTGTCAAGATAAGTCATGACTAGACTTTCAATTTCTATCTAGTATCCCATCTCACTGTCATTGATAGGAAGAGACATGGGGAGAAGATGGCCACCTATAAACTGAGGGGTGCTTGGACCTACCAGAAGTTAGGACTTGTAACAGTTATGACTAAAACAGATACGGTCCTATCAATGTTTTGATTTCCAATTTCTCTTTTCCATTAGTATCATATGTTTCTGCTGTTTAAATCACCAGGTTGTGGCACTTTGTTACAGCAGCCTTGTGAACTAACAACCGATACCTTCTCCCACTGGGATTATTGTAAGATTTTCCTTGTTGATTTCTGCTTCAGTATCTACCAACAGAGCAGTAAGAATGATTCTGCTTACTAAAAGTCAAACCGTGTCACTTCTCAGTAAAACTGCCTAGAGGATTTCTATTTCAGTAAAATCCAAAGTCCCACATTTAACTCATTTCTGTTCACCCTGCTTTGGGTGAACTTATAGGCCAGGTTCTCTCCTATGTAAAAGCCTTCAAATAAACTAGTTTTGTCTCCTACCTTTCTCCCAATGCCCACCTGGCTCATTCTCTCACTTTTCTTCGTCTTAGTCTTTGTAAGGCTGTCACCTGCCTAAGGAGGTTACCCCATTGCTCTATTTTTTGGGGGGAGGGGAGAATAGTGTGTGTGTGTGTTGTGTGTGTGTGTGTGTGTGTGCGTGTTGTACGTGCCACTGTGGAATGTCAAAGAATGAAAGTCAAAGGAAGACTTTTCAAGAGTGGGTTCTGTCCTTCAACCTTTTTTTTTTTTAACTTCTTGTGTGTGTGTGAGTGTGTGTCTTCTGTGTGAATCATGTGAAGTGTGTACTTGTGGAGGCTGAAGGGAATCACATTGGATTGTTCTATCTCCTCTTTGCTTTGCTCTGTGGTTCCCCAGGCTCCACCTTCTAAGGCCACAGCCATTTCTGTCTGGTGTTTTTACATGGGATCTGGGATCCAAATACAGGACCTTCCATTTGTGAGGCAAAGATTTCACCCCGAGCCATCTCTCCAGCCCAGCTCCCTCCCCCCATCACTCTATTTAAAAATTACAGATACTACCTCATTGTATACCTGGTTCCTTTTTTCCCCCACTGTAGATAATGGATTCCTTTTAACCTGCAACATTATGCTCTTTCCCATAGCACCTAGTACTTAATGTTTGATATAAATTGTCATACTTATTTCTGATCAGTAAACTCCATTCACTAGAGTATAGGTGAAGGAGAAATGAATGCTTGTTTTAGTCTCTCTCTAAGGAATCTAATCGTGCCTTGTTCTAGAAGATGCTTAAGATCTTGCTGGAAAAGAAGGATTTTCCAAGCTAGAAAGCTAAATAGAATATTAAGCCTGGTAGCACACACAAAAAACTTCCCCACAATTTAATATCTTATTCTGTGCTTTTTGGAAAAAATATTTTAATTCTTTGACAGCTTCATATATAAATACAAAAATACAATGAATTTAAATAATTTTTATCTGTATTATCAGATTGCACTCCCCATCCTTCTCCTATTGAAAAACGTTCTTCTTCCCAATCAGCGTCCTTCTTACCTTTATGTCTGTTTGTGGATGTGACCCATTGAGTTTCATCTGGATTACCAATATTGGTATGTGCCTGAGTACTTGTTGAAGCGTGCCAGTCTCTGGGTAATATCACTGAAGAAAGTAGCTTTCTTTCCCACAGTCAGCATTAACTGTCAGTAATCTCTCAGAGAGATGTGCTACTACTTCATGTGATTTTTCCCTTCCATGGTGAAAAGTTGATAGGCTAAATCTTTTTTTTTCATTTTTTATTATTATTTCCACTCATACAAACTTAATATGTACACCGGTTCCCTCCCTCCCTCTTCTTCCCCCCTACCCCCTGCTCCCCCTCCCCTCACCCCTCCATCCCCATCTCCCAGTGCCTCCCCTCCCAATCCCCGGAGAATCCTCTAATGTGCATGTGATAGGCTAAATCTTATGCAACCTTTGTAGAAGTAAATATAGCTGCATTGAGTTCATGGATGCAGTGAAAAATAGAAACAAACTAGACCACAACCTGTTCATCATAATCTTAGGTAAAAAATGGTACTTACTGTTCTATTAAATAATAGCTGGGATTCTAAATTTTCTTTTCCATGATCTGCCAAAAGGCAAAATACTTTGAAAACTCCATGTCTTAGCAGGTTTGCATTTTGTTTGAGTTAGTTTTTCTTTAGTTGGATTAAAATAGTTTTAATAGTCTTTGATGTGATTTAGTTTAGAGTGAAATCTCAAGGAAAATGTGGTGTTTGAGGTTCATGTATGTTTTTCTATTCATTCATTTCCTTATGTACTCATTATTGAGTGCCTACTATGCATTAATCTAGATAATAAAGATGAGTATTCCCTAAGCAGCATTTTTTATTTGCAAACTTTCCTGAAATTAGCTTGGAGGTAATTAGAATTAGTCAAGAGATTGCAAAGTGACTATAATTTTTCATTAACAGAAATCTGTCTGCATTTTTAATAGGGTAATTATTATGAGAAAATTGGAGATCAGAGTTTTCAGATGTTTTCTAAACAGGACAGATGCAGAAGGAATTGTCTATCTTCTATTAATTATGGGAAATTTGAGGTAAACAGTTTGTATACCTGTTTGTGTAAATGTTATTGTTACTATTTTTGTTGTGGTAAGAACACAATGGAAGACTTAACCCTTATGATTTAAACAGGAAATGTCCTCCATAAGCTCATGTGTTTAATCACTTGGTCCCCAGGAAGGTATGAAAACTTTTAAACATGGGTGCTAGCTGGTGTTGGCAGGCCCATATGGGTGGAACTTGAGGATTATACAACAGTTCTGATTCTAGCCTGAGCTTCCTGGTCCACTTAGATGTAAGGAGTCCCAGACACATGCTCCTGCCACTGCGCTTTCTCCACCATGATGGTCTGTAGCCTCTCAAATCATGATCCAAAATAAATACTTCCTCCTTTAAATAGTTTTAGTCAGGTGTTCTGCTATAGTGATAAGAGAAGTTTTTAAGCAATATACAGTATTATTAACTATGAGCAATGTTATCTAGCAGATTTCTAGAACTTATTGATAGAACTGTGTCACTAAAATGTATACCTCTTTAACAGAAAGATCCATGTTTTTCTTCCCTGGACATTGGAAATAACCATTTCTCTGTTTCTGTGAATTTTTTTTTTAAATTAAAAAAAAATGTGTGTGTATTTAGAAGATGGCACTTCAGTAGTATGCCTGTGTGGGTTCAAAGGTGACATCAGGAATCATCTTGTATTGTTCTACCTCCTTATTGCTTTGCTCTGGGGTCACCATCTGTGCTGTGCTTTTTTATGTGGGATCTGGGATATGAACGCAGATCCTTTTGTTTGCAAGGCAAAGGTTTTAACCCCTGAGTTATTTCTCCAGCCCTGTTTGTATGAATGTGATTATTTTAGTTACTTCCCATGGGTTGAATCATACAATATTTATCCTTCTACAGTTAAGACTATGCACCGGAAAGTTTTATAGTAATAGGAATAATCAACAGAGTTATTAGTTGAAAATTCTTGTCCATAAAGGAAAGACAGTTTTATACACAATTGAAGAAAGAATAAACATTGAGTTGGAGGTTTTAAGAAAACACCCACGTTCCCACCTCTGCATAACATCTCGTTTCTTTAACACATTTTCCCTTGTGATTCATTTCTACAAAAGGCTGCTGACCTTCTTCCTTAGTTGGGCTCTTTCTTTTCTTTCTCTCTCAAGATAACATCTTGAAGTATTTTTGTAACCTATAAGACATTGTTTTGTCTTACCATCTTGTGACATGTTCACATTTATTTTTGTATTCTTTTTTAAGAACTCTAAAATCTAGCTTTTACATTTTATTGAGTAAATCAAATTATTCTTAGATTATTGCCCTGCTGTTTCTTTCATCCTTTCTTCTTTTAGTGTTTCTTTGAAGATAGCGGTGCAGTTTAAGTTTTTCTTTCTTCTAAAATACAGTTAACCTACCTATTTTTGAAATATTTTTGGTCTCACTGATTTTCTGTATTGAAAAAAATTTCAATAGATTTCAAAGAACTGTCAGTCCATAATATCATCCTAAGAAAGATTTTTTTTTAAACTAAAGCTCTTTCTTCATGTTGCTGGATGTTTCATTTATTTTAATTTCATCTTGAAAGACAAAATACCTTCTTCCTTCTGAATTGTTCTTGGTGTGTTGAAAGGGTGATTACAAAGGAAATGTCAGAAATCTCTTATTCTAATAAAATGGTCCCAGCACGCTGTCGTGGATACTGGTAGTCATCCTCTTTTCCTAAAATACACTTTCTAGTTTTTCTTTAAGAGTATATGAACAGTTACATCTGAAGACTAGCTTTCCAAAGTTTGCCTCCTTTTTGGGGACAATAGATAGCTTACTACATATTCTTATACTAGAGAAACTCACTTAAGTACCATATTCAAAATTTAGAAATTTAATGGTCTCATATTATTTGCTTTTGTTCTACTAGTTTATATGAATTAGACAACTTATCTATTTCCAACTTAACTAATTTCTTAGGCTTCCCAAAACATTTATTTAAATGTTTCCCAAACATTTGCCACACAATGACATTACAATATTCCTTAGGATTTATTTTCTGCAGTGAAATTAATGGACTAGTTCAGTCTCAGATCCTTTAGCCAGTTTTGATAAAAATTGTTTGTACAGCCCCAACTCCCTACCTTCCTCCATCTCTCCCTGTTTTTTTTTTTTTTTTGGTCACAAAATATCAGCTATCTGATATTCTAATCCTATTTTATTGAAAAAGCAGTTCAGGGGAATGAATGTTTCATTCATTATACTGCTTTGGTGTCAAATTACTAGGCAAAACGCCACAAAGGACATATCTGCCCATCTTCTCAGTTATTCACATTTTCTTTCTTTAGACTTATTCTTTTTTTTAATATTTTATTTATTTATTTACTCTGTGTGTGTGTCAGTGTCAGAGGGTACTGTGTGTCCCTGTGGAGTACCAAGGGTGACTTCAGGAATCATCTTGGATTGCTTCTACCTCCTTCTTGCTTTGCTCTGGAATTTCCCAGGCTCTGCCCAGCAGAGCAGAAGTGCAAGCCACTGCCTTTTCTGCCTGATATTTTTTTACATGGGACCTGGGATCTGAACCCAGGACCTTCTGCTTGTGAGGCAGAGTCTTAACTCTTGAGCCATCTCTCCAGCCCCTAGACTTATTCTTAAATAAGTTTTTTATAACTAAAAATTGGCTTGATGGTCTCTCATGATAGTATATACCTAGCTTAAATTTTAAAGTTTGACACAGTTCGTTCTCATTTCAAAAGGATTCGCTCTTCTCTGTTAGCAACAAAAACTCAAGAGTTTTTTCTTTCCTTTCTTTTTTATATTTATTTTTCATACTGAAGACTCACTTTACAGCCAGGCATAGTGGTGCTCAAGTATAATCTCAGCACTCAGAAGGTTGAGGCAGGAAGATTGCAAAATTAAGGCCAGGCTGGCCCACATGGCAAAACCCTGACCGAAAAGGAAAAACAAAAACAAAAAAGAAGAAACGTCTTTAGAAGTACAATTCATGATTTCAGTGAAATTCTGCTTTATGTATGCTGAGATGACTAGAATCAACAACAGATATCAACTGGATGTGAAGAAACTGGAACACTCTGTTGGTGGGAATGTAAAATGGTGAAATCATTCCAAAAAGCAGTCTGATAGTTTTTCAGATCTAACAGGCTCAATGATCCCCACCCCTTGGTAGGTCCAGTGTTGTGCAGGTCTAGGGGGAGGTAAATTCACTTGCTGTGAGTTTGTGATTGCGATGGCTGTGTAATGCTTAGAAGATAAATTGTCTCAGCCCTTCTCCCTATTATCTAGTTTTTAAGTTCTAGCTGCCCTCTCTTCAGCAATGTTCCCTGAGTCTTAATGACAGTGGCATAACTATTCATAAGGGCTAAGCACTCAACCATCACTCATTCACAGAGACTTGGGGAGTCACGTCTCTGGATTCACCTGCAGTCACTTCCAGCTTCCTTCTCACTTCTGCAGCCTCTACCAAACATTGTAGACCTGTGCCCACTTGGGTGCCTGACCTCAGTTCTGGCTATCTCCCTGCTTTCACTACATTGGTTTCATGTGTCTAATCAATGCTTTTGGTAGGATTGTTATAAATTTACTGATTTAAACATTGGTGATATGTTCTAATCCATTGCAGGGTACTTGGGGTTAAATTTTCCCACAATTAGGCAGTTAGTTCCTAGACTGTGGGTCAATGGTAAAACTTGATAGCTTCCTTACTTAGTGGCAGGCTCATCTTTTACATTTCTGTTGCACATTGAATCTTCCTGTCTTCAGAAAGCTTGAGACATTTTAGAGACTTTACTATCTGGGTGATATTCCTTTTAGTTTGGCCATTTCCAAACTAAATATATATAGAAATAATACAAGCAGGAAAACTTGTAAATTCATAATTATGCTTTCAGTTTAAAAACTTATTTAATGCCATTGTTCTTAAGTTCATCTTTATGGGGCTGGAGAGGTGGCTCAGGGGTTAAGCCTCTGCCTTGCAGGCAGAAGGTCCTGAGTTCGGATCCTAGACCCCACGTATAGACGCCGGGCGGAAGCGGGGGCAGCCTCTGAGCTTCTGGCCCTGGTAGGGCGGAGCCTGTGAATCCCTGGGGCAGAGTAAACAAGGAGGAGGTGGAGGCGTTCGTGGTGGTTCCCGAATTCGCCCGTGGTTCTGCACACACACACATACACACACACGCACAGTTGAATAAATAAAGAAAACTTAAAAAAAAGTACTTTAAGTTCATCTTTATTTTCCTCTATTTTAAAATATTTTTTCATTTTCATGTATATGTGTTTATGTATGCACATTCACGTGTTTAGGCATATCTACATGCATAAGTGTGCATGCATATTTGCATGCATGCATGTGGAAGCCTGAGGTTGATATTGGGAATCATCCTAATTTGTTGTTCTTTTATTTTTTTGAGATAGGGTCTCTTAATAAATACAGAGTTTACTGATAGGCTAGTTTGGCTAGCCAGTTTGTTATAGGTATTCCCAGCCTCTGCTTTCTAAGGCTGGAATTTTAGTTAGCCTGTCAGCCTCACCCAGCATTTTGTATGCTATCTGAGATTCAGAACTCCAGTCTTTTTGCTTGTTTGGTAAGTATTTTATTACTGAGTCACTTCTCCAGCCCTGAAATATGTTATTAATGTCAAAGTGATTAATTATTTTTCTCATTCCACACTAGACACAGTAACATGACTGGCTTAAAAAGTTATAAATTGTTGGTAGCCCTTTTTATAAGTAGGGTGTGTTTCCAAAAGAAAGATTGAACATATTGCATGTATACACACATACATATCCATATGAATATGTACCTACAATATACACAGAGATGCCAAAAATATTTTATATACTTTTAAAAATGTAAATTTACATGTTTAAATCAATAACTTTTCATGTGTAGTTCTATAAGTTTTGCCTAATTAATACATGTAGTTGCTATCAAAATCAAGATATAGTATACAACGGTCTCCAAAATTGCCTATAATCTGTTGTTAACCAAACTTCTCTATATTTTTCAATATCTGGCAACCATAAACCAGTTTTCTGTACCTCTAGCTTTTCTTTGTTCCAGAACATCATATAAATAGGATCAAAGAACATATTTCTTTCCTTTCTTTCTTTCTTTCTTTCTTTCTTTCTTTCTTTCTTTCTTTCTTTCTTTCTTTCTTTCTTTCTTCTTCTTTCTTTCTTTTCCTTCTCTTCCTTCTTCTTCTTCCTTCTTCTTTTTTTTCTTTCTTCTCTTTTTTTTCTTTCTTCTTCTTTCTTTCTTTTTCTTTTTCTTTCTTCTTTCTTTCTTCTTTCTCTTCTTTTCTTTCTTTCTTTTTCTTTCTTTTCTGTTTTTCTCCTTCTTCTTCCTTCCTTTCTTTCTTTCTTTCTTTCTCTCTTCCTTTCTCTTTCTTTCTCTCTCTTTCTCTTTCTCTCTCTCTCTCTCTCCCTCCCTCCTTGCCTCCCTCCTTCTCTCCTTCCCTTCTTCCCTCCCTCCTTCCCTCCCTTGCTCCCTTCCTCTCTCCCTCCCTTCCTTCCCTTTTCTCTCTCTTTTTATTTTTCTTTCTTTCCCTCTTTCTCTCTTTTTCTTTTTTCTGGTTATGTTTCCAGGCTAATCTTGAAGTTATGGACTCAAATGATCCTTCTGCTTCCACCTACTAGATAGCTGAAGGCTTAAGTATGTATCACCATGCCCAGAAACACGAAACTTTTTAAATAAGGATGGGGGGAGAGGGGAGGATTACTTTTTAAAATTTAAACTATTTATAGAATCTCCATAAAATCAACAAAACAAAAATGTATTTAAAGTCGTTTAGTTTGGTTTTTCTTCTTCATTTTTTGTTTCGTTTTTGAGACAGGCTTTCATTTTTTAGGGGGGGGAGAGAGAGAGAGAGAGAGAGAGAGAGAGAGAATGTATGTGTATGTATAGTCTTCAGCTGTTTCTATGTCTGACTGTGTATATCATCTCTCAGATAAACAGCTAGCATTCTACACACACTTGTCTCAGGTGGTACATTTTAATTTAAAGTACTAATATATTTGACTAACTTGTAGTTTTAAGTTGTTATTGTAGCTTTGTAAAAGGTAACCATCATTTTCCCTTCTTCCCTCTTTTTCCTGCTCTCAGATGTGACAAGGCTGTGGCAGAAATGTGTTTGCTGTTATAGACTTGGACTATGGTGTTTGTGCTGCACATTTTCAGGGTTTGTTAAGACTTTGTGAGTCATAGTGGGCCTTATATAAGCTTATGCAAGGAAGAACAAAAATATTATTGAATACCTACTTGTCCAGGCAAAGAAGAAATATGGGGATGAAGGTGGGAACAAGTCAGTAACTTCATCTAACTGGACCATCTTACATATTTAAGAAGGGAACAAAACGATAAAGAATGTTTGCCATGTGGAAAAGATGATAAGAGAGGCTGATGTACCAAAAGCTCACAGTGTACCCCCCGAGTATTCAGAAAATATTGTCATGTACCTTTTTCTTTCTTCCAAGCCAAATTAATTGCATTGTTTATTTCACAAAAGTCTTTTGGACTATCATTATCTTCAGAAAAACTTATTTAAATAAATAAGGAAGAGAAGTACATTAATATATTAGTTCTCATTCCATTCTTGTTCATTATTTTTAATCATTATTAATAGAACATGGACAAGAAAAGTAAGGAGACATTGTAGTTGTAACAAAGCTTATATTGCTAATGGAAAGACTGGCAAGTAGTCAAAATGATCTTGACAGGTTGGGATGAACCTAGGGTTTACAGAATGAAATATGGTTAAAAATAATTTTTAGATTCTTCATTCCAAGCTAAACACACTTAATCCAGGAACTGGAGCAGCATAAGACAGATCTAGAAGAAAGCATGCAGTAGCAGGTCTAGAAACCTGTATAACAAAATGTTCATAACATTTTGTCCAGTAAGTTTCCCATTGTCTTTCAAATTATACAGAAAAGAGAATTCTGGGAAATGTAGTTCAGCCATGTGGACATATCATATCATGTGGCCACCTCAAGTAAATACTACTATGGTTTTTTTTTTTTTTTTTTTTGAGCAGGTAATATGTTGACTGCTGTAGTTAAAATTACTTAAGGAAGGACTGTAGATACAGCTTTGTGATAGAGTACTTTCCTAACTTATGAAAAGTGTAGGTTCAATCTCCACAAGTACAAAAGAATTATATAAGGGATGATATAAGGATGACACAAATAAGTCTGTGCTATAATGTAGCCAGGGATTAGTAATGGCATGCCATTCTGATGCTTCCCTTAGTGTCCTTTGACATAGCTGCTTCATTTTCACCCTAGGCTTGTTTCTTCTGCTCCTGAAGTCTGCATGACAAGTAAAAGATTGTCAGCTTGTAAGTACCCAGGTTGTGTTTGTGGAAACTAAATGAGAAATCTCATCAGTAAAACAATCTGATTTTCTATCTTTCCATTTTTTACTATTTCTTTCTGTGTGTGTGTGTGGACTGCACATGTGTGCGGGTGTGCATGTGCAGGTCAGAGGGGATCAAAATCAGGTCTACCAGTGTGAAGTTAAGCCTGGGTGTCAACTTGACATACCTGGAATTAACTAAGATCAGCTGAAACCACACCTGGAAGGACCAACTGAGACCACCTGAAGGGATTATACCCTCCCTAGATCCCATGGGAACCTCCATAGATCTCATAGGAAACCTCTCAGTAATGGACCATATGAAAGGGACCACAGAATATAGGAGGAGAGATATTCCAGGAATGTTCCAGCCATGTGGAGGTCTGCTGTGACTTAGCCTCAGCCAGCCAGCCATGCTGTTTCCACCATGAAAGACTATCTTTTCCCCTCTGGAACTGTAAGTTGAATGAATCTCCCTTTCTCCCATAAGTTGTTTGACTTTGAGTGCTCTCTCATAGCAATAGAAAAGAGTAACCGTTACAACCAGCTAAACTATCTCCCAGCCCCACTTATTTTTTTCACTATTTCAAGAAATTAAAGTATTAGTATATGGATTCTGATTAGTCTACTTGAGAATTTGCTGCAGACCAGAGTTGTGGTCTCAAGACCAGGGCTCCCCGGGCCAGGTGAGGCAAGGCTTCGGTGGAAATGGGGAACAGAACACACAACTCTCTAGGCTGAGTGAATCTGAACCCACTTTATTGAAACTTAGTGACAGCTTTATACTAGAAAATTTTAGGGCAAAGAATGTGTCCCTGCACCTGCAAACAGAGGAAAACAAACACAGACCCTGCCAGTCTCCTATGTTCCGTAAGAATAAACAATTTTTTTTTTAAGTAACTAACCCATTGTTTGAGGGAAAAGACACAAACAGATTCTATTCTCCCAGTTTTTCCAAATCTAGCTAATCTATAATGCTACACCAGATAGCCATGGGGCTGAGCCTACATAGTTGTCATTGTTTTAACAGAGACTGCATTTTTAAAATACACAGAGGAGGATTGAGCTCCTTTAATAGTAAGGTTGCTTATGTCTTCCTTTGAGGAATTCCAGAAGTATATTGCCATCAGTTGTTGATGAGCCATCCATGAACCATGCATTCTCCAAACCTGGGGTCCATACTGTCGAGCCCCATATTGCCAAGGGTGTCTTTTTCAGGGCGGAGGTGATCGTTGGTGGGGTGCACTCAGATGGTCCATCTCTGTGATTTCCCACAAGAATGCTGTTTGGGAAGGGGAAGATACAGCCCCCTTTGCTACCAACATGGATTCTCCCAGTTTGGATTGCAAACACCATCACCAGTGGATAGTCTTGGTGTCTAGGCTTTCTGGCATGATGGTCTCTTCCTTGGCCTTCAGCCAGGGTAAGAGCGGTATCATGCTTCCTTTTAAAGTTCTACTGAATAGATAGCAGTCTCATATTTCTGGAATTTCTGAGTTAGTTCATAGGTGGGAATTTTACCCACCTATGTTTTAAGACTCTTGAAGTTGTTCTCTAATTTCTTTAAAATCAGTGCACTAGCACCTGCCCATGGGCGTTACTGTGATATTCCCCAGGGAGCAGGCTTTAGGTCCCCAACTGGGCAGAGATACACCAATGCCTGACAATTCCCGTATTTTAATGCCATGTCCTTTTCCCAGAAATTGTTTCCATAGAACAATATTCTGCCATGCTGGGACCTTATTCACCAGAATGGATTAGGGCGTGGCAAGAATTCATGCTCATTCCTGAGCATATCAAGGGATACAATCATACTATATAAAATGCTCTGGACTAGGACCGACCATTGCAAAGGAAGCAGAGAGTTAAGGTAAATTCACTCAAGACTATAATTTGCTCATTGTTCATATTTGTTCTTCAGTAAGCTGTGACATTAAGGCAGGTTTAGAGCAGCCATGCTGGAATGGTCTCTAAAGGTATTGAAGATCATCCTCCACTGCTGAGATTACTCTAGAGGAACACTCCCTGCAGCTAGGGAGGAACTGAATTCAGTCCTCCACAGTGATAAGGGGGTCAGCTTCCCCCAACCCTCTGTCTATGAAAGGATATGGAGATTAGTTTTCCATTGTGAACAGCCCCACCTTGAGGTGGGCACAAGATTAACTGGATTGGGCCCCAATGTGAGCTAACCAGTGAGGAAAAGCCATTTTTCTCAGGTTTGCCTAACCAATGAAGAAAAGCCATTATTTCCTTTCCTCTTCCTCCCCCCCACTTGTCTAAAGGTATAAATATACTGACCTTGGCAGCCATCTTTGGCACCTGCCCCTCATGGCACTCCACATGTGGAGTCCGTGAGTTCTTTTCCAGCTCTATGCCCCTCATGGATTCCATGCCTGGAATCCCTTGCCTCTCATTGCACTCCATGTCTGGAGTTCGTTGAGTTCCATTCTTTCTTTCCTCTAATAAACTCTAGCTTAATTCTTTACACATATTCTGGTTTCAATTTTTGACTCTGCAACAACACCGCAAAGCTTTTTCAGAGTTCCTTGTAGCTCTAGTAATACAGCAAGTCTTTGTTTTCCCCCCTTTCCTCCTTGCAGTGCAGAGAGCTCTGATGCCCAGTCCCTCCAGGGCTAGGAAAACAGTCGACAATGTTACCTTCTCACATCCACTTAATGAGACCTGATGTATTTTCAGAGAGAATAGAAAAGGGCAAGTATTTAATCCCAGGGAATTAAAGGTTATTTCTTGGCTCTAAATAAAATGAAGTGTAAATGAAAACAACAACAACAACAAGATTGCCAAGATCTCTGCAGCACGTAGCCATTAATTTTGACTCTTGCATTTTATTTAAGATCAAGCTTGGATTTTGCAGAATCCAAAGGACAAAAACAAGGTATAGAAGCTAGACCAACAAGAAATTATCATTTTCATTTGGTTTAGTCCCACAGGATAGTTTGGAAAAAGAGACTAAAATGGGACAAATAAAAGAATTAATGCCATAGCCATTGAATACTGCTTTAATAGTTTTTGAGCATTCTAAATGTGCATCGATTGAGAATTTTAGGGGAAAGTCAGATCTCCTTGAGCCTATCCTCCTCCTTAGGCAGTTTTAGAGCAGGGCTATCCTGAGAAGGCTCACTGGGATAACCACTGCTGGGATGACTGTTGCAGTCCACCTGCCTGGTTGCTGATAAATGACCATCAAACAGCTTAAGGGAACAAGGGGTTTATTCTCTTATGATTTCTGATTACAGTTCTTAGTCCAGCTTGACGGGGGAGCATGCACCAATACCAGGGCTGAGAGAACTGGCCACAACATCACTGCATAACAGCTGAGAGATGGACAATCCTTACTTGCCAGACCAGCATGTCTGGCCAAGTATGCAGAAGGATGCCAACTCTCTCAATCAGCTCTCTGTGATTCATCCAGGGCCTAGTCCCACCCACCGTGGGCTGGGTCTTCCCCACCACCTAGACAATTTTTTTCAGGTTTGCTCTGGGCTTAACTCAACCATCAACTCTCCACAACTGTGCCTAGAGCCCAAACCTTCAAGAGTCAAGTTGACACCTGTGCTTAGCTATGACAATGACCCTAAAGGAACATACCCTATTAATCTGGAGGAACTGACCTGGAAGGAAAACTTAAAGGAAATAATTTCTTAATCCACCTAAAAATCTGAGGAACTAACTCTAATCTTTCACAGAGATAAGATAGTCAACTTCTCCCAATCCTCAATTCATGCAAAGATATGGAGATGAACTTTCTATTGCAGATAAACTTAAGTTCCTCAAAACAAACCACTGGACCAGGAGGTAGGTCACAAGGTCAACTGGGCTGGGCCCCAATATGAACAGACCAATGAGATGCAAGGGACCAAAGGCTCCAATCAGGTTTGTAGAAACTGGAGCGAACCAATAAGGAAAAGTCAATCCCTGCCCCCACACCTCCACAAGTCCCTATAAATACCCAACTTTGTCAGTCAGTCTTTGGCTTCCTTGCCCTTCATGTGGGACTCCTTGTCTGGAGACTGTGAGTTCTTTTCTTTTCTTTCTCTCCCCTATTTCTCTTATGCTGCTTTCCCGTGTCAATCCTGGGACACAAGGACAGTGCATTTTGGCACAGTGCATCAGACAGCTCTTCTTGCCTCTTGTGAAATTAATTCCCATGACTTCCATTCTTTCTCTCCTCTAGTATACTCTCCCTTAATCCTCTATGTGTATTCTGATTTCAGTCTTCAACTCCCAAACACAAGAACTGGAAACATAAAAACCTCAGTTCTGCAACATTTCTGTCATAAGGGTTTTCGTTGTTGTTAAAACTGGTTTTAATTTTTTTTAACTTCTTTTTTCATTATTGGACACTTTCATACATAAGTATAGTGAAATTATGTGCTTTCATCCTTTAATATTAATTCCATTACCCCTCCTTCCTCACTTTCTTCTTTCCAAGCAGCTCCCTCTTAGTTTCATGTCTTTTTGCATGTGTGACACATGGGGTTTCTTTCATGTGGGATACCTATATTGGCACATGCTAAGTACTTGATTTGGGCACCAATGTCTTATCAGTAAATTGTTCAGTAAGGAAGCCCCCTTGTCCTGTCTGGTATTAGTCTTAAGTAATCTTGGGGAGGTATAGAATTTCTTAAGATCTTATCTCATCTGTGATGAAATGTTGAAAGGCCAACTATTGTGCAGCTTATGTGGAAGTGGATTGTTGCAGTGAGTTTTTGGATGAGACAAGAAGGTACTGTCTGGCAACATCACTCCCCACCCTCAAGCTCCTACATTCTTACCTCCCCCTCTTCCACAAGGTTTCCTGAGCTTTGGAAGGGGGGTAATTTTGATGTCATTTTTAGAGCTGAGCACTTCACAGTCACTTTTTCTTTGCACTTTCTGTCATTGATTTCTTGATTTCAACTGAATCAGCACCATAGTCAAAGAGGGTATGATAATTTCCTATTGCTATTGACAGAAATGATTGACAGAAATAAATTTGTTAGCCTCTAGTTCTAGAGGTTAGATTCTGACATAAATGTCACTTGGTAAAATCAAGGTGTCAGTAAGGCTATGTTCTTTCTATAGAGAACCCATTTCCTTGTTCTGGTTTCCAAAATTGCCTACATTGCTTGCTTTGTGTTCCTTACTTAATCTTCTGAACCTATAATGCTTACATTTCTCTATTCCTTTCTTCCATAATCATAGCTTCTTTGAGTCTTCTGCTTATATCTTTCATGTTTAAGAACTGTTGTTATTATGTTGGGCTCACTCAGATAAACCAGGGTAATCTTTCAATTTTAGAGTCAGTTTTAATCTTCATTTTTGTTTGCCATGTTTTACAAGAAAAATGTCTCTGTCTGTCTGTCTGTCTATTTATATACCTACCTACCTGCCTATCTATCTCCATCTCAATATGACCCCAAAGTTACAATTGTAAACCCCGTGATAGTTAGTCTGGGTGTCAACTTGCCCACACCTGGTATTAACTAAGATCAGCTGTCAGACTACCTGAAGAGATTATCCAGATCAATACATTTACAATACAAAGACCAGCCTTAGAACTGATTGGAACCTTCCAATAGTAGACCAGATAAAAGGAACCACAGAACAGAAGACTTTGACTAGAGTCTCTCCTAAACTGTGCTAGAAAACTCTCTTCCTTCCTGCTGCCCAGCTTTTTCACTTCTTTAACTCTCCAGGAATCCTCCTACCTTCAGCCATCACTCATTGGCTACTGGGTTGAACAGCTTTGAGTTTCCAGGATATTTGCAGTGATTTAGTCTTCCTCCAGCTTCAACCACCAGCCATGTCACCTCTACCATGAAAGACTGTTTCTCCCCTCTGGAACCGTAAACTGAATAAATCTCCTTTTCTCCCTTAAGTTGCTTGACTTTGAATGCTCTCTCACAGCAAGTTAAGAGTAACTATTACAAACTCCCTTCACATACATGTGTGCAGATGAAAAGAATGAAGAGAAATATAGATGGCATTTAGCAGGTTAATATGCTAGAAAGCAAGTGTACATGCATTGGTTTTTTCCACTCTCACCTTTGAATATGATTTGACCAATTCCCTTGGTTCCTGATGCTGGGTAACTCTACTGCCATAATGGACTATAACTTATAATTGTAAGTTACAATAAATTTCTAGCTATTAGTCTCCCAAATACCAACTCTCTCTCTCTCTCTTTCTCTTTCTCTCTTCTTTTATGAGAGTTCTGCCTACAATGAGAAATGAAGATCAAAATCCTATATGAGTGAAATCAATTAAGATAGTCTCCTATAGACTTACATAGACCTGCTTTAACTAAATACTTCCTCATAGATATACCCAAAGCTCACCTCATAGATGCCAAGTTGTCAGTGGAAATAAACTGTCACAGATACTGAAGGTCTGAAGTTAAGTTCCCTTGCTTTCAGGCATCATTTTACTGATTGAATCAGTCCTCCATCTCTAGTTTTTAAACTATGGGTGAAACATGGAGAGACAATGCTTTTGATTTTAACTTCTGAAGACTTAACATTGAATAATTCATGAATAATTCAAGATAAGAAATTAGATATAGGGCTAAAGAGATGGCTCAGGGGTTAAGACTCTGCCTCCCAGGCAGAATGTCCTGACTTTGGATCCAGGTCCCACACAAAAAAGCCAGGTGGGAAAGGTGGCCTGCACTTCTGGCTCTGGTGGGCAGAGCTTGAGAAATCCCAGAGAGAAGCACAAAAGAGGTAGAAGCAATCCAGGATGATTCCCAAAGTCACCCTTGGTCCTGCACACAGGACACATACACACACACACACACACACACACACACACACACACACACATGCATGCACACACAAAATTAAATAAATTAAATATAAAATTTGTGTACATTATTTGTGTGTTCACATTTATATTCCTGGCTTTGTTTATTTGGGTTAGATTTACTACTTAGGTCATACAAACTATTTCCTTCCCGTATGTCAGGATTTTGAAAGGTGAAACTTATATACAGCAAGAATTCTTTTGATGGTCTTATTTAGTGGCCACAGTATCAAGTAAATTGCTCTAGATTTGTTTTGTAAACATTTATAATGATTAAAACATATAAAAACATTATAATTTAGCAATGTCTATTAATGTAACACTAATATATAATTTCTTAACTTAGAAGTCTTTCTGTCAGGAGTTTATTTTATTAAAACATTTTGAATAGTATTAAGTATTACTAGTCAATATAAGATTGGTTAAATAAAAGCACATTGCCACAGGCCAAAGCCGCAGCCTCGAGACCAGGGCTCCCCTGGACCAGGTGAGGCAAGGCTTCAGCGGAATGGAGAACAGAAACATACAACTCTCTAGGCTGAATGACTCTGGACCCATTTACTTAAACTTTGTGACAACTTTTATACAGAAAATTCTGGGGTAAAGAATGTGCACTTGCACACAGACACATATTCTCCTAGTCAACAGAAATCATCTTCAGGGTGGACATTTTTTCAAGAACCTAACTCATTGTTTGAAGGTAAAGGCATTTAACAGAAACATTTTCCTTGTATTTCCAAATCTAGCTAATCTAAAATGCTCCACCAAATAGCCATGGGGTTGAGCTCACATAGTTGTCATTGTTTTAACAGAGACACCATTTTCAAAATACACAGAGAGGATTGAGCTCCTTTTGATTTCAATAAGGAACATGTTTTTCATTACAATTAACTGTACGTGTGCCCAACATCCCATAAGTCCCAGCATGAGCTTTTGCTGTTGTCCTGTTCAGGTTGGTCCTCTCAGTCAGGTGGGTTGACTTCAGCACCAGGCATGGCAGCAGGTTCTAGCTTGGGAAAGTTGCATGCAGCCCATACAGACAATACAGGCCTGCCTGGTCCATTCCTCCTACATATCCATCCTTTTTGACAGCCAGCGGGGCCAGAGTTCTTTGCTCTGACCTTGTTGACCCCACTTCAGAGGGGGTCCAGCATAATGGACTGGAGCCTGTCTTAGGTCGTCCTGCCTCATAGGATCTTCCCATCATTGACTGCTGGCCCTTGAAGGACCTCTCCTCTGGAAGGCATGTCAGGATATGTGGATAGTAGATTAGACCAAGGCCCCATGAATCTTTGCAATCCAACCTTGAACCATGTCTCTAGGGGGGCCATGGCTTGGATGTTCAAGGGCAATAAGCACCTGTAGTGTGGTCTTGTTGATGGAGCACTGCTAAGAGATGTGCTGAAGGAAACACTTAAGCAATATAATTATTAAAAGAACAATTCCTCCTATGATAGCATAAATTACAATCCAAGAGGGATCAAACATCCTTTTAAAGTTCTAGTGAACAGATGGCATAGTCTCATACTTCTAGAATTTCTGAGTTAGTTCATAGGTGGGAATTTTACCCACTTATATTTTAAGACTCTTGCTCTCTAATTTCTTTAAAATCATTGTATACATTCTGGCTAACAAGTCTACTTACTGTGTGTGACTAGACATAAAATCTCTAGTTGCAATTTTATTTAAGGTTAAAAACAGGCTTTTTCTCTAGATCAGAGACCAGGAAGCTAGTACCCAAAAAACCTAAGAGCAGGTAGAAAGCACACCCAATTCCCAGAAGAAATCCTCCTGCCAGAGGCAAAACTTAAATTACCTAGGAAGGAAGTCCTAGCACCTGCCCATGGGCATTACTGTGACATTCCCCAGGGAGCAGGCTTTAGGCCCAAACTTGGCAGAAACACCAAGGCCTGACAATTCCTGTATTTTACTTATTTTTCTTAATTATTTCAAATAATGCCATATCCTTTTTCCGAAAGATGTTTCTTTGAATCCATCTTTTCCAAACTGAGACCTTGTCTACCAGATTGGTCAGATAAGGAGGCGGCAACACATTTTTAAAATGGAGCACTACTTAACTATTTAAAGTGAATGCAGGGCTGGAGAGGTGGCTCAGGGGTTACGCCTCTGCCTTGCAGGCGGAAGGTCCTGAGTTCCGATCCCAGATCCCATGTATAGACACCAGGCAGAAGCGGGGGCGGCCTGCGTTTCTGGCCCTGGTAGGGCGGAGCCTGTGAATCCCGGAGCAGAAGGAGGTGGAGGCGTCCATGGTGGTACCCGAATTCGTCCGTGGTTCTACACGTACACACACACACACACACACACACATGCGCACGCGTGGGGGCACATACATACGCACACATGCACAATTGAATAAATAATAACAAAAAAAGTGAATGCAATAGATAAAGCAAATAGCAATAACTAACAAAACAAGTTGCAAAAGAGTATGAAATATAAGATCTTTGTCTTAAATATCTACATAAACATTTAAATACATGTAAATATTTTTATATTTCTAAAAATAAGCTAAATAAAAATAGCTGTTATTTCATGAGGATGTAGATTTAGGGGATTTCCCTTCCTCTGTTATATTTCAAAAAAGTTTCAATTTTTTTGTAATTATCAGCTTTTCCCTATAAAATTAAAAAATAAAATGGCCTGTTTATTTTCTCTTGCCTTCATCAAAATAAGTCAGGTTGTACAAGCAAAGGGTAGTTATTTGGTCTCTGATGCAAAGAGACTTGAGGAAGTACACATTGCCTGTAATTTATATAAAGAGTGTTAGCCTTACCAAATTGTCAAGCCTAATTAAAAATGGAAAATTCATAGACGAAAAGGCCTCCCTACGTGCCCCAAGGGACTCATTCTTCCTTCTTTCCCTCTGGATCCTTCCAGTTCATTAGTTAAGAAAGAGTTTGGGACATTGGTTCCAGTCACAGCTGCTGCCTTCTTGAGTGTCATTCTGATCTGGTCAGCAAACCCCCTGGTGGAAAGCAGCAGGCTCTGAGGCTGCCAGCCCAGACCTCCAGAGCAGGCTGCTGGTTAGCCCACCATTCCCTGGTCTCTGCCTTCCTCTGTTTCCCAGCTATTGTGCTTTGGGTAATCATTAAAAAACACTAGGAATTGAGAGTCTTATTCTCCAGGGTTGGGTGTGCTGGAGGGAGACATACCCCCTGGGCCCTTATTAGGGATAATGTCAGACCTTTTGATCTTAGAGATCACTAGCTAGTGGATTATTTAGGTGCAAAACATCATGTCTTTCCTAATAACCAACTCTATTCTCTTCCTTGGGCATTTGGATAATGAAAGACATTTTGTTGTTTATGGTTTACTTGTGAACCTTGAGGCTCCTATGGTAGGAGAAACCCAGAAAAGGAGGTAGACTGTGGACAAAGACCTTATTAATGTGGAGGTGGCATAGCAGGTAAGTCACACAGCAGTTTATATCATAAGGAGGGAGATTCACAGTGAAGAAGATAGGAAATTCTGCTTACAGGTCCTCCTTAGTGCCAGGACTCTCCTTCCTTAGATCATGTTACACCATAGCTGGAACATGGTATTTGGTAATTTCCTCACCACTACACTACTTTGTATGGTTCCATACTTCTTTCACAAATCGTGATTTTATTGACAGCAAAGAGATGGGGCAAGCAAGACCAAGTGGATGTATGAAAATGCTTTTCTTCATATGAGACATAATCATGCAATTTTCTTTACATTCCAAAGAGATTTGGTTTTGATTGTTTGATAAGAAATAGTTTTTGTATGTTTTGGTTATGTAATTTTAGTATCCTGAATTCTTCTATAGCCAATCATTTTTTTCAGAAGTATGTGCAGCTAAGTCAAATAGAGCAAGTTTTGTATTTCAGCGGGATAAATCATAGCATAGAAATTGAACTTAATTAAAAAGCATGAGCTCCCTCCTTTTTAATGTTAAGGATTTTCTGTATGTGACAGAGTTCACTGCAACATACCTAATAATCTATTTTCTTCTCTTTTTGGGCACAAAACTGAACCTCTCACATCTTATACCCTGTTTTGCAGAACACTTCCCAAGTGTGGCCTATTGAATGAATTTGATGAATGGCATATGAGTGGAGGTGATGTTCCTCTGCTCAAGGCCTGGCCATAGAAATTTCCCATCTATTAGTCTACTCTACTGCATTTCACATCAGAATGAAAAGATTCAAAGACTCATAGGAAGTCACAGTTACCAAACAGAGGAAACTGGATTGTAGATAACTTTGTGGAGCAGTCTCTTGAATGATCTTCATTGATCTCTGATATAAGCAATTTAATGTGCTAAGCTTCTGAAATTTGGGGATTCTTAAAACAGTCCTTTCCAGTATGATATTAAAATGGTATACTTCAAAGTAAGGTTCAAAGTTGCTTTGTATATTCTTTAAGTCATTTCAGTAATGGAAAATATCTCAGAAGTAGGGTAGGGTCTCCATTTAGAAAGAGAGTTAGTTCATGGCACCAATAGTTCTTTAAGGTAACTTTTTTTTCTAGATAGCAATATTATGGATAATCTATGGATAATTTATGCCATAATATTGAACAGCCCTCAGAGACTGTTCATATTGGTATGCTGTTAATCTCTAGGGCAAAATAATTGACTTTTCACTTAGCAAGACTAAGCAAATTGAAGTAACTTTTTCAATTTCAACATAATGGTTGAGGGTAGGGTGCATTGTTATTGTTATTTCTAAAATGCTTTCCAGATACAATATTCAGATTTTGTAAGAAAAATTGATTAATAGTAACGGAAAACAAAATCTTACAAGTGCAAAAGTTGTAGTTCCGGGGACTTCAGTTGATTAGCAGATTTAGCTGGGCAATATCTTAAGATTGATAGAAATTTTTAAAGTGTTTTATATTAGTGAGAAGCAGTATCTGGGCTTCTTAGCATCTGAGGTCAAAAAGGCAGTGCATCAATCATATTAAGTCTGCTTATTGATCCTGAGTCACTGAGCTCTTTCTTAGTTCATCATATTAATTCATCTGGGCTATATGTATCCTGTAAAATGCAGTTACACTCATTTTTAAAAACTGCTTATTCTGAAATAATTTTGGACCCTGTGAGTGTTACAAAGGCAGTACAAAGTTCTTAGCTTTCTCTGATACTGAAGTTTTATGTATCTACAATTATGTTCACTTTTTAGTGACTGAACTTGACACGGTTGTTTAGAATGAGATTTTGGGTCCAGTGACCCTTCATGTGCTAGACCAGACAGCTGAGCCTGTGGATGCCTATTAATGATATTTTGGATTGAATGAACTTGAATTTAGGTCTTATACTTGGTAATGATTAGGCAATGCCAGGCAAGTTTTAAAATGGAGTGGCATCTCTCTTAAAGCACAGGGGATTAAACATATCTGGAATTAAATTAAAGTGTGGGGATTAAACATATCTGGAATTACCTTGCAAGGCTTGATCTCCCAGTAGAGGCCTAACTAATGTTTTTCTTTTTTATTTGATATTACTGGATAATACTATTCTTATCCAGGTTTCTGCTTTTGTATCTGTCAGCTGAGGTGTTTGCCTTCCAACTTCTCCAGTTTTGACCTTTTCTGGGACTGAGGAAGGAAATGGCTGTTTTGACCTTAGCATTGTTCAACCTCTTCTGATTTAGTTGAAAGCCTTGGCATTCATTAATCGGAGTTTGAAGTATAGAATATTTCCACATCACTAATCTGGATATAGAAAGTAAATGGAAAAAATGAAACTAGCTATAGATTGAAAAAGTATGTGTGTATGTTCATGCACTTGCCAAATTTAACAAGGATATAAATTCAGAAAGATAATGCAAGCCTGCCTTATATTTTAACATTGAAGGAGATTTCTAGTACCTAAGGTTTAAAACTCTGGATCCAAGCAATTCATTTTAGCCTAGTGAAATTCAGTTCTTTGATGGGTTAATCTGTTCTCATAATTTTTGCTCTGATGAAAGTCCACAGGGAAGGAAAATAGTACAATACTGGCACTGTTTCACTCTCAACAAAAATCTGCTTAAAACCAGATGCCTGGTAGCCATATGACAGACGCTCCACCTCGAGGAGGGGGGCTGTCCTTGGGGATTCAAGAGAGAGGCAGGGCTATTATGCTGCATGCCTGCTTCTAAGTCTAATAGGCAGGCAGGGAGGGAGAGATGGAAGTCTAAACATCTTGGAGGTGACACCCTCTGGGCACTAAGTGCTCCATACAGAACTGAGCCACAGCTTAGCAGCTGTCCAGTGTGGCAACAGCCCTTTCTACCATATGGGGAAGGTAGGAAGCCATGGAACCAGGATTCTTAGGCTGATACCAACCCTGTCATTTATATGAAGAGCTAAAGGGCAGCATTCATCAGGGATTATTGGAAAAGTCACATGGTGAAAACATTATCACTCACTAAGAGAAGTAGGAGACAAATGTGAGGCAAATAATACCCAGATTTGTAACAGGAAATAAACTAGGCTTAGATCTGAAGTTCCTTTCACTGTGTTGGCAGCCATTGGGTAACTAGGACCAGAAAACACCTTCCTACATGGGGTAATGTTGGAGATATTAGTTAGTTAGTATTCAGGGCTCAATGTTAGGAATATTGAAACATGTAGGTATGTGGTATTTTATTTTAGAAGAGAAACCCTAATGCTCCCAATGACACTGTAGCTGGCACAGTACATTGTTCACATGTTTGTGATAGGTGTGCAAAATGTAATGTTCTGTTAGTGGAATGAAAATAAAGCAATATAGTTATGCACAATACATAGTAGGACTTGATGATAAATGACCCTGTTACTGGTTTATGCATTTATTGTACTATATATTTTCTGCTGTTTTAGAGTTTATTCCTGCTTATGAAAAAACATTCATTATAAAGCTACCTACAAATCAGTGCTACCCAAGGCAGTTGCATTCATCTCATGTTTATTATATCTTTTTTTAATTTTTAAATTTTTTTTATTATTTATTCAATTGTGCGCATGTGTATGTATGTGTGTGTGTGTATGTGTGTGTGTGTGTGTGTGTGTGTGTGTGTGTGTGTAGAACCACGGGCGAATTCGGGAACCACCATGGACGCCTCCACCTCCTCCTCGTTTACTCTGCCCCGGGATTCACAGGCTCCGTCCTACCAGGACCAGAAACGCAGGCCGCCCCAGCTTCCGCCTGGCGTCTATACGTGGGGTCTAGCATCTGAACTCAGGGCCTTCTGCCTGCGAGGCAGAGGCTTAACCCCTGAGCCACCTCTCCAGCCCCTATTATATCTCTTAATTGCATAATTTCCTTTTGTGCTTAATTTTAGCTTGTGTTGCTACATTTCCCATGACCTTAGGAGCAACAGGCCATATCACAACTACATGTAATATAGCCTAATAGGAAGTGGGCTATGCCATCTCAGCTCATACAAGCATACTTCAAGATGCTTGTGCAAGGAAACCACATGAAGATGCATTTCTCAAAATGAATCACCATCATTAAGTGATGCATGACCGTATATAGCTGAGTGGGGAAAATGTTTGAAAAACATGAGACCTATTTGTCATCTAGGTTCTTTCACTAAATTGCCTTAGTTTCTTTATCCATCAATGGAGATGGCAGTAACAGCTAGCAGTTCACTAAGAGTAGTCAGGTGCTCTTTGTGTATGAGCTCTCTGGCTCTTGAAAAATATTTTAATAAGGTACTGTTGTCATCTCTTCAGTTAATAATATGAAAGAGCCAAGAACTGGGTTAAACAACTTATCTAATATCTTAAATAAATGCCACTGCCATTTGTGACTCATGGTTGCCTGACTTCAGAGTCTTATGTTCTCAACAACCAGGATAGTATCCACTTTGCTTACGTCAAAGTATATGGCAAAGATGAAGTTAGAAAAGAACATAATAGTTTTGAAATTTCTGCTAGGATGAAAGAGCCTGGCAAACATGTATTTGAATACTTAGCATAACCTTGTGACTGTTTTGCCTTTTGCCTTATTTCTTTCATCTTAAGTAGTGTAATAGTTTCCATTGTCAATTTTATTGTATTAAGAAATACCCAAGGAATTAATGAGGTTCCTATTTGGATATATCTATGAGTATGTTTACACAGAAGTCTTCCTGAGGAGAGAAGACACATGTTGAATGTGGGCGCAACATCTCATGGGTTGGAGTCCAGGACTGAACAAAAAGGGGAAACGGAGAAGTTAGCTGAGCACTGTCATTCTTTTTTATCTGTTTCTTGATCTAACCAGGTGTGCAAAAAACTCCCCCCTGACATGCCTTCCTCTGATGTTCCCTTGACCATAAAGTAAAAGAAATATTTACTTAGATTGCTTTTTGTCAGGTATTTGGTCTACAACAACAAGAAAAGTAGCTAATAAAAACTCAAAGCCCACTAGCTGTTTTACTGGTTGCTAGGTGATTAGAGATTAAGTATGTAAAGTGTTTAATTTATAGTGAGAAGTAAAAAATTGGTAAGCATCATTGTTTGCTCCTGTTTTTATGCATTAATATTAATCTCGAGGACCAAGTACATGTGTATATTTTGGTATGCTACTACATTTATAATGGGAATGAACACAAAATTGTCACTCTATTGATAAAAATGGTTAGCACTGTGTGAGGGCTTGCGATAGGTCAGGAGCTGGTGTCTGAAAGATTATGTACGTGTTCACTCATTCAACCATTGTAGATGAAGAAGAGGAGGAAGGTAAAACAAAGAGATGCTAAGTAACTTTCTCACAGAGCTGAGGTTTGAAACCAGGACTCTTGTTCTTGACTATACTATTACTCACAGATGCACAGAAGCCTAAAGCTTGGAGAAGATAACAAAAAGTTTTATAACTCAACCTTAATGCTGTGTACTGTGGCAATTACTTGTCTAGTATTTTTTGAAAGTTTTATTCAGCATCAGCTTATTTGTCTTCAGTAGCAAGGTGTTTCCTGACCCAATGAGTCATCTCTTTGTAGTAATTCTAATCCCAGGTTTACTTTTATCCTTTGCCTTTTATCCTGTATTTTTCGAGGCACACGGAGCAAGGTTGGCTCCAGTGTCGGCATGATAGCCCTTTGGAAGTCAAATAACAGATCATAGGAGTGTATACTGGAACATGGCTGTTTATCTCATTGGGAGAGAGAGAGAGAGAGAGAGAGAGAGAGAGAGAGAGAGAGAGAGAGAGAGAGAGAAACCAGAGTGCAGACATGCCCCCAGTGACCCAATTTCTTCCAAGAAGGTCTCACCTGCTAGTTTCTACCACCTTCCAATAGTGTCAGTAGATTAATCAGTTCTAAGATGAGGGCTGAGCTCTCATGCTTATCAGTTACCATCCAAGCCTTTAACAAATGAGCCATCAGGGCCATTTTATATTAAACCAGACCAACATTACTTTGAGCCAGCAATTCCAGTTTTCTGCCAGAGATGTCTTATCACCTGGTTGACTTGTTGATAGATGTGTGAAAGAGTTAAACAACCATTATTGTCTATTGAAAGTATTTTATTCTTTCCTCAATGCTGGTCAGGTTTACATTAGTTTCTGGAAATCTTATGTTAGTTTTTTGATGGCTATCGAGAACTATTAATTCCTGTGTATTAGTTAGCTTTGACTGCCATTTCAAAGTTCCATAGGCTAAGTGACTTAAACATGAGAAATTTATTTTCCACAGCTATGGAAATTGTGGGAATGAATACAATTCCAGTTAGTTTGGTTTCTGGAGAGGGCTCTCTTTCTGACTTCTTACTGTGTCCTCATGTGGCCTTTCCCAGAGTTGCTCCCTCTTTTATAAGATAACTAGTCCCACTGCATTAGAGTCCTACCCTATGGCCACCCTTAACCTTTATTAACTTTTTAAGAGTTTTGTTTCCAAGTACAGTTAACTTGGGGGTTAGCCTTTCAACATATAAATTTTGAGGGAACAAAATTTAGCCCATAGAATCCTGTGGCCATAAGATTAAAGCTATAAGATTGGAGACTTATGATGGAGAACTGAAAGAGAAAGCTGTAGAAATTTAGTACTGGGAACTGAGGAAGTGAGAGTTATTGAAGTTGCCTTTATGCCTCAAAGGTCTGTGCTTCTTGGCTCTGTAATTTCACCAAGCTCTGAAGTTTCCCTCTTGATTTTGAATAGCTTTGATACTAAAATAATAGGGTCAGAAGGGATGTAGCTGATATCTACTATGGCAACAACTCTTAGTTTCAAGTCTTGGGAATTTCCCCAGCTATTTCTTATTGGATATTTGCCTTCCTGCCATAGGAAACTGATACAGGAAGGTTGTAAACCATAGGCTTTAATTATAAGGGCATGGGAACATCTTCCTAAGATTGTCATTGCTGGCAGAATGATTGTGAAAATCTACAAAAGTCCTAGCAGCCTTTGCCAAGAGACCTGAGGCAAGCAGACCTATAATCTGGCCTGCTTCAACCTCCCCGAGAGTATAAGATAGGGGCAGTAAAACACATTTCTAAATTGCAAGTGGTAGAAAAACCAGATTCAAGTACTTTTTGCAAAGTGACAATTCATGTGAAGATCCACATGCAGAGTGAGTTTTTGGTGTGGTTTGATCCAGCGCTCAGGATCATCACTGGGATCTGTCTCTGTGTTTGCTTCATCTGGCCGTCAGATTTGTGGTTTCGCTCTTGCACTAACAATTCTAAAGAAAGAGTAAACATGTTTTCTTGGTTGTGACTGAATTTTGTGCCATTCTGGAACTAATTGTTGTAGCCACAGCAATGAAATGTGCTGTGATTTTTAAGCCAGTTGGAAACCCTCAGGACACTAGGATTGGCATTAGTTCCATGAAAACCATATGACTAGAGAATGGGGAAGGATGGTTTTCCTGCAGTCAAATGCTCTACCCCTGAGCTATACCCCCACCTAAGGATGGTTTTCCTAAGGAAAAATTTTGTATCCTCTGTTTTCAAAAGAAAAAATTTTCCTTAGAAACTGTAGAAATTGTTATTATAAAGAAATAATCTTCAGTCTAATATTATTTGAATGTCCCTGAGACTCACAATCAAGTGTCATTTTCGCATCTTATTTTTTTTTAGGCAACTTTGAACTTTTACATGCTGAAGTATAGCATTATAATTCTATGCCAATTGGTCTCAGCTGTCATTTGCCTCTTGAGAAGTGGGCTTGTAGACATACCTATGCGGCCTATTTGCTAAGGCAGGCTTCCAGCAAGCCTAAGGGACGTTGTCTTAATTGCATGCCTGATGAAGGAAGATAGAGGCAATAGTGGGTGAGACTATTTATTTCCTTGTCAGATAAAGTTGGAGAGAGCTAGTTCAGTAGTTGGAAAGCAATTCTTTCCACCACCACTGCCACACTATGTAACGATTCTTATGTAGGCATCCACTAACTTCTGAGGGAATAAAATCATTTAGAGTTTTCTCTCTCTCTCTCTCTCTCCTTGCTTCTCTTCCTCCCTGCCTGTGCTCTGTCTGTCTGCTTTTTCTGTAATCTAGGTCTCTTCTGGCTATGACGAATTTCTGCTCTCACTATCTTCACTGAGTATAAGCTAGCTCTTCTGTTCTGATGCTTTCTGACCAGGCCCTTACTTCTAATACAACTTGTATTTCTAAGACTCACGCTCATGTCAGTTTCTCTTGGACCTCTTATGGTCCCCACACACTGCTGGGGTCATTCCCTGACTCCCACAGCCCTCTTTTAATTGAATACTGCTGTTACGACTTTTGTGGAGTTGAATTGTAAGCTGGAATATAAATCCTCTTATTTCCTAAATTGATTTTATTATAGCAGCAAAGCTATGAAACTCATATTACTTCTCAAGTTTCTGAGCTTTGTCCCTTGAGACATTATCTGTGCCTGATCATCCATCAAACAAATATTTACTGCATTGCACACTGTGAGTATGTCAGGCCCTGGGATGCAATGGCAAACAAAGGATAGGTAGTCACTGTCCTCATGGAACCTGTGCATCCGTCTCCTTATTAAGCTGCTATGCAAGAGGTTTGCTCATTGCATCTCATGCATAAGGATCCTGCATTCTCTAGGACCGTGACTGATGCTGCCACATGTCTCTAGGTATGTGTCACTAGGTATGTGTCAATCTTCTCAGGCTGCTATAATAAAATACCAAGAGCTTGTGGACTTAAAACAACAGAAATGTATTTTCTCACATAGTTCTAGAGGTTAAAAAGTCCAAAATGAAGGTGCTGGCTAACTCAGAATCTGATGATGGACTCTTTCTGACTTGTAGATGTTCAGCTTTTCAGTGTGTCCTCACTTGGTGAAAGAGGTGAGTGAATTCTGTGGTGTCTTTTTTTTTTCTTTCTCTTTTTAAAAAATATTCCCTTTAAAATTTATTATTGTTATCGCATATGGGTGCATAGTGGGTGAGTAGGGGGTGAGGACAACTTTGTGTAGTCTGTTTTCTCCTTTCAGCTTTACATTTGTTCTGGCAATTGCACTCAGGTTATCAGGCTTGGGTCACAAGTGCCTTTATCCGTTGAGCCATCTGACAAGCCTGTGGCGTCTTCTTACAAGAACAACAAAACTCACTTGAGGTCCTGCTCTTATCTCACTTTGCCACTCTTTACAGACCTTATCTCCAAATGGAAGATGAGGGCTTCAGTATACGAATCTAGGGTGGGTGAGAGGGTCAATTAAGATTTCACACATCAAGTATTAGATAATATTTAAAGGGAATATTTCTTAAAAAGAGAAAGAAAAAAAAAAAAAGACACCATAGAATTCAGTCACTTCTTTCACCAAGTGAGGACACACTGAAAAGCTGAACATCTACAAGTCAGAAAGAGTCCATCCCATTATGCTTTATACTGTTGAAACTAGTATTACATCACATAGCATGATGCCTTAGTCTCTGAAGCTATCTGTATATCACTGAACCATCAGCAAATTCACTATCCTAAAGTTACCAAAAACTTTCTGTGTGGAAACAGAAATCATATTTGTAATATGCTTTCTTTTTGTTTTAAAATCCTAATTTATGTCATGTAGCTATAAATAAAGACTGCTTCTTGGTTTGGAATAACTTTGAATATGGATAAAATCATCCAAATATAAATATATTCAACTCTTCAGTTATGTGGCTGTTTGCATGCATGCATGTGTGTGTGTAATGGAAAATAATGTCTCCTAAGGAGAAAGACACATTTTTAAAAGTGATTTTTTTCCCTTCAATCCCCTCCTGATTGATTGGTATTGAATTTCTGTGGAATATATTTAAGATGATTAATCAGTCCTCCAAAGTTCAATAGACAAACCACCCACACTATGAAAGTCTTAAAAGCAAGAAATAGAGTAAAATATAATTTCTGAAGTGATTCATTCTGGATAATATCCATTCAGGAATAGGAATAAAGATAGAAATAATACTTACATAGAGCTTTAGAGCTTATATAATAATGTTGGGTTGCTACTAGGGAGATCATTGTATTAGAGTTTTCTAAAATAA
The DNA here is from genome assembly GCA_023101885.1 of Typhlomys cinereus. NCBI lineage: Eukaryota > Metazoa > Chordata > Mammalia > Rodentia > Platacanthomyidae > Typhlomys > Typhlomys cinereus. The sequence goes on along the minus strand of JALPQD010000031.1, from coordinate 1,943,643 downwards.
CAAAATATATATCATATTATTATATAAATATGATATAAATGACTTGTAATGGCAAAAGGGGACTTATTAGACTGGCTTATACTACCAAAAGATGGATAGTTCAATAACCAGTCTAAGATTTGGAACTATTAGGGATAGGGTACCTTTGAAACAGTCCTGTCCAAGTCAGAGAACCAGGAAATCCTTAAAGAGTTGCTGATGTATTGAAAGGCCAAAGAAGTTGGAGTTTGATGTTCACGGGAAATAGCAGTAGCAGTAGATGCATTCACCCAGAAAAAAACAAGTTGGTAGTAGTCTATCATGCTAGACTATGTGTAGCATAGTCAGACTCCCTGAAGGCTGCTCATAAGAAGGTAAAACAGAAGATGGTGAGAATGTAGCCTAAAGTTGTGGTGGAGACCCCAGGATGATGGAAATGTCAGAAACACGGGACATATGCCAAGGAAAGTCATAGCAACACATGGAATCAGTATGAAACAAAGGCCACATGGTCTGCAAACGGAAAAACTATAGGAGTCAGACTGCCCAATCCTGCTGAAACTGAACTAATTGTCCTTTGTGTCATTTGATGGTAACAAATGCTGCTGTTTTTTCAGTACTCAGCTCAGGCACAGGGTTAGTAAGTACTGAATTTTGTAAGATCAGTAGTCAGAAAATCTATTCCCGGGTGAGTTAAAGGTAAGTTTTAAGACCTTACAACACTAACTGACGTGGGTTTCTTGGTGATGAAGTAGAGATGACGAGTTTCACTTTGTGGACATTTTCTTAGTATCACTATTGGGGTCACATATGGTGAGTGTCCAACTGTAGAGCAGGAGGGAACCCATGCTTTCTATTCTTTGGGCCAACTATTCGAACTGCTCTGAGAAAAACTGTTCTTTTGTAGTTCAGCCAAACGGAACCTTCTTTGTGCCCTCTGACTTTCTATTACTGAGGAAAGAGGAAGTTGCTGGGTTATGGAGAGCTCATCAATCCTGTAGAGAAAAAAAGAGCTTATGACTTGTTTGCTCTCAAAGGACAGATTGTTCTTCCTCACTCACACGTTAATTAGTGGCAGTGAGAGTTTTCCTGATACATTTTAGCTCCTTTCAGTTATTCTATTGTTTCATACATATGGGCTGCCTCAGTTTTCAGGGTTCGTTTGACTTTTTTTTTAATGAATCAACACTTATTTGCATGGAAACTTTATCCTATTCTAGATACTGTAGGGATTTTTAAATATTCATTTTCCAAGTCTTTGAGAAGTTTGTAATTTACATGAGAAATGGCTAGCAAACATGTTCAATAGTCATATAGCACCACTATATGTGTCAGATGTTTAGCCGATTTATGTATCTTGACAATCATAAGAGACAACTCTTACTATCCCTTTTCAATAGGTAAGAAAAGTAAACCCAGAGAGTACAAGTAACTTGCCCATGATCACATAACTGGTGAAGGGCACAACTCCAAAAATCTGAACTGTTTTCACTAGACTGCTGTGTAGACTTTAATTTGGGAAACATAGTCCCCTTTATCTAAGATTATTTTGACATATTCCTTACAAATGGCAGGATAAATATCATGAAAAAAAGTTAAGAGAAAATAAATGACCCTCGGAGCTCACTACCAGGAGTGAGACTTTGGGCTCCCAGCTCCCAGCTCCCAGCCCTATGATCTGTCTCAGTGCTTTTTAAGCGTGTCTAATGCATGAACCTTTTCCACCCAACATATTTTTACATGGCCCCAGGAATATATAGGCACATAAAATAAATAAACAAATCAGGCATTTGCTGACAAGTCTTGAAGAAATTTACTTATTTGGTTTCTTTTTATTTAGTAAGTATTTAATTTATCCTCCCCCTTGGGTTTAACTTTAAAAAAAAAATTCTTTGACACTTTCTGACTAGAGAGATTGCTCAGGGGTTGAGAGTCTGTTTTGCAAGAAGAAAGACCTGAATTCAGATCCCAGATTCCACATAAAAACACCAGGCAGACATAGCGATGGATTGCAACTTCCAATTTTGGAAGGTGGAGCCTGAGAAAGCCCAGAATGAAGCAAAAAGGAGGTTGAAGCAATTCAGGATGATCCCTGAAGTTAACTTTGGGTCTCACTCTCTCTCTCTCTCTCTCTCTCTCTCTCTCTCACACACACACACACACGCAAAAATTTCTTTGATACTTTCATACATAAATACAATGAGATTATGTTATTTTCTTTTTAACGCTTTTAAAATATTTATTTTGCACATGTGTGAGAGTGTCTGTGTGTTAAAGGGCACTGTATGTTCCTGTGGTGGACCAAGGATGACTTGGGGGCATCATCCTAGATTGCTTCTACCTCTTTTGTGATTTGCTCTGGGATTTCCCAGGTTCCACTTTCCAGAGATGGAAGTGCAGGCAACATGGAATTGGGGATCCGAAGTCAGGTCCTTCTGCTTTCCAGGCAGAGTTTTATCCCCTGAACCATCTCTTCAATCCTATCTCATTATGCGAGCCTATCCCTTTCTCCTTTGTAGTTAGTTTTCCATCAACTTTCAGATCTTTTTGCATGTATGGCCACTGGATTTTATTTGGGATACCTATACTGGCAAGTGCCTGGTACTTGCTGGGGCATGGATGATTTATCAGTGGGTAAAGCATTAGGAAAGTAGGTGTCCTGTTTAGTACTAATATTCAATAATCTCTTAGCAACTCATAATGCAGAAGCTGGTCATAGTGCAGAAAATGAATGACAATGGATTGCTTGGCTCTAAATAGGACATCTGAACCACCCCCACCCCACCTCAAAGTACAGAGAAAATTATGGAGGGTAGTAAGAGCAGTAAGAGTCTGAAGTGGGGCAAGGGTGTAGCCAGATATCATTTCTAGGATACGACGGGGCTATTGCATCTATAATTTCATTGCAACTAGGTATATTTCCACAAGAGCTGCAAAGGAATTTTCCTATTAACATTTCATTATGGAAAGGGAAAGATTTCAAGAGACTCCTTCCTGGTGAAGGCTAATGCCGATGGAAAGAAAATGGAAAATATTTTTCTCAGCGTTACACTCACCCGCTGATATGATTCATGCTCCAGTAAGTGCTCAGACGTGTCATCAAAGGCAAACCAGATGAAACCCAATGGTTTTAGACATACCGAAAGACTTGAGAATAGGAAGGAGTCTGCTGGCAAGAAGAAGGGTTATAAGAGGAAGAAGAGGAGGGATGGGATTGGAGATCTCATAAGATTATGAAAATGTCACAACTTCATTGTATTCATGCACAAAACACTAGAAGAATAAAAAAGGGGTAAAGAAAAATCTCTCAGAGAGGTTAGTGTCATACAGGTGTCATGTAGCTCAGGCAGGCCTCCAACTTGCCATGTAACTGAGGATGGCCTTGAACTCCTGATCCTCCTGTCTCTGGAACCCAGGAGCTGGGATTGCAGGTGTGCACCACCTGCCCTGCTTAAAAATACTTTCAAACAATTACTTGGTATACATAAAATTTTTACAATTTTTAAATTGTAAGTAGATATGCTTATTTATGATTTGCATAGCAATCAAATGTTGACCAAATATTTGATACTGCAGAATACAAAATATCTTTAACATATTTCAGACTTGACTGATAATTTGATTTTAGAATCGTCATTGCCGGAAATGCTACTCTGCATAAATATGAATACAAAATGGTGAAAGTATGTTCAGATCTTAGGGACCAATTCAGAAATTATGTCCTATTCACAAATCAAAATAAGTGCAATGATTTTTTAAAATGAGACTCAAGCCAGCATACCAAAGTTGATAAGTGACAGTCATTCTGGTCTCCAAAATACTCACTAGTTTCTTACTTAGTGGATTGAAATTTGATGTAATTTCAGATCCTGATTATGTTTGTGAGGGACATATGGGTGCGGATGTGGTTTTTCTGAAGTCTCATCACATAAATGGAAGACGCTCATTAGACTAGGGGCAGGAGAGGGTTTGGTATTCATGATTTTAAGTCCACACTTGAAATCTCACATATGTAAATGGTGCTGGGGTCATTTTCACCTTGGAGTGTCACCCTTTTCTTCACACTTAATTCATCTTTTCTTAATTCATCTTTCTATAGCATATCACTAACAATTCTGAACCAGAACCATATACTATTGCAGTGTAGACCAAGCACAGACCAAGCACAGTGTAGACCAAGCACAGTAGTAGTTATATCTCATTTCTTGAGTGGGTCAGTGTTGTACCAAGAACTAATATGTCAATGAAATAGACTATGGAATATTTTTTAAATCTCTAATCATTAGGAAAAAGGCTGATCTTTTTGGCCAAGTTCATACAAGAGCCAGGTAACACCATAAAGAGATCTGTTTAATACCAAAGTATAATTATTTTATTTTGTCCTTGTTTGTATCATCTTAATATATATTATTTATATGTCCTCTTTTTGGCATATGTTATTAATATTGTGTGTTTACTTTTAAGTCTGTGTCTGTGTAATTCTCTTCAAAAGAATTCCATGAAGTAATATTTTGTATTATCGTAAAATGTTTTTAATCTGTTTATTTATTTATTTGAGAAATAGTTAAAGAGAGAGAGAGACAGAGAGGGAGGAGGGGAGGTAATAACAGATTGAGAGAGAGAGAGAGAGAGAGTATGCATGACACATCATGGAGTTGGAAATTACTTCTCTCCTTTTGCTGTGTGGACTGTGGATTAAATTCAGGTTTTCAGATTTGTGTGCAATGCTTTTACAGACTGAGACATCTTGCTTGTCCATGACAAAATATTTTTATAGTAAGTATGTTGACGGAATGTGTTTATTCCACTAGTAAATTAATGCCATTTACATTTTTAAATCCATGTTTATATGTACATATATTTGTCTTTGGCTAAAGGTCTGGAAGTATTGGTTCACAAGTGTTTAACTAGGAATTGGCTAATGGGAAGGAAAAGTAAGTCAGAGTTAGTTTAAGATGCATTTGCTAAATAGATGTCCAGCATGTGTTTGCTGCATAAACTACTTTGTTCAAGAAGACATAGTCCTTGCCTTGGAGAAGCTTGACACTGTTTCCATGACAGACAGCTCTAGGTGAAACGAGCTTAAATAAAGCCTTGGTTTGAGGCAAAGTAATAGCGATGATACTTGAAATAGGACACAAAATTTCAGCTTTTGTTTACTTCATTTTACCATGGAAAATACATGTTTGCCAATTTTATACTGAGCTGCATGTATTTATTAAATTGGTTTGCTCATTAAAAGTATGTAAAAACATTGTTTACAAATGGAAACAAACTTCTTTTTAAAGGTGTTTATGAGTTGTAGTGAACCTGTGTATTAATTTATTGAAGGAATTTTACTCGTAAAGGTATGATGTAATTCGTTCCCTTTCCATTAGCTAAGAAACAGTTTTAAAGTTGTCTTAGAGATCTCCAAACTTTGTGGAAGGGCAGCAAGAGGGCCCCTTAGCAGGTAGAGGTGCATCTTGAAAACAGAGAACGTCTGATCTCCCTGAGTGCACTGTAGCACTTGCGTATGTGTGAGGCCGTGGAGGTCCAAAAGTGGCACTGGGAATGGTCCTCATTGTTCTGTCTCATTGTTATTTTGCTCTGGGCTTTCCTAGGCTCTGCCTTTCACCGTCTGAAGTGCAGTCTACTGCTGTTGTGTGAATTACCACACAACCTTCTTCCCTCCCCAGATAGGACTTTCATGACAGAGCAAATTGACCATGAGCCAACCAGTTTATTGGGTTTGCTTACAGGTTACTGACAGGAGCAGGGGCAGCTCACATGGCTTATGGCTTCCTGGGGTGCCTAGACGGAGGTCCCCCTCCCCCCCTCCTTCCCCTCCCATCCCCTTCCCCTTCCCCCACTGCTCTGGGATCTTCTCACTAAACTACTTGTCTGTTCAGCAGTTGGTTTGGGGGGTCTCCTTCAAACTTCCTCTAACTGCTGAGCGGTCCTTCCTCTGCTTGGCTGACGGAGCCGCTTCTCTCCCCAGCTGATACTTCTATCCTAGAGGAAGCCCCTCCACCTCCCAAGCTTATCAGTTTCGGGAACTTCTGGGAGCCTAAGGAGTTGTTTACTGTCTGAGACGGGGGCCAAGGCAGAATGGCTGCTCAGAGGAAAAAGTACCACACAACTGCCCAGAATTTTTACGTGAGATTTGGGGTCCAAACTCAGGTCCTTTTGCTTGTGAGGCAAAGGCTTTAAACCCTGAGCCATCTCCCCAGACCTTGCTCTGTCTTTCTAAGTTACAGCTTTAAATTGGAAATGTCTTTTTAGTATTTTAAATGATGAAGGATGAACGATGAAGATTTGCACATATAAGCTTTAGTAAAATCTTCAACATTTCAAATTCTGGAGTGATAAATGGAAAGCTACCAGAAAATTTATTTTTATCTGGAGCAGAAGTAGTATATCTTTCTTTAAAAGATAAATTAAGAATTAAAGTACTTTTAATTGATGTAATTCCAGGCATGGTGGCTATAGTGGTTTGAACGTGTAGAATACCCCCCTCCCCCCTTCCCCCCCTTGGGCTCAAGCGTTTGAACACATGGTCCTCAGCTGGTGTCTCTGGGGAAATTGTAGAACTTTTAGGAGGTGAAGTCTTGCTGGAGGAAATGTGTTGCTGGGGGTGGCCCTTGAGGTTTTTTTTTTAGGCTTTCTCTGTTTCATAGTTCCTTTGCTGTAAAGTGCACACAACAACAACAATGTATGGGAACAAGAGGATTTTTATTGCAGGTGACACTTTTGGGTTACAGATTATCGTGGTTAGGAGAGTTATCATCAGGGTTAAGAGATTGGCTGCAACGTGATCCACCCGAAAGGCTGAGAGAAGGACATGCTTTCTGGCTTGCCAATGTGCTAAAGCCTAACAGTTCTCTCTCCATCTTTAGCTTGCCCAGGGAACGGACCTACACACTGTGGGTTAATCTCCCACAGGCTTGCTTGAAGGTGGCCTTAACTTCTTCGTATGTGTATCTAAAACAGATGTCCTCAATTGTCAGGTTGATACCTAAAACAAACTTCCACATAGTCAACTGCACTTCCTGTTCATTCTTTGCTTTCCAGCTACAGATTCCACGTGATAAGCCATCTTCCTGCTCTTGCCTTCCTCATGATGAAATATAAACCCTCTGGTTTTATTCAAGATCTTATACCCTTCCTGGACTTGTTGAGGCTTTTTGGACTTGCTGATGAAATCTGGCTTGGAAGAGAATAAGAATGTAGCTCAGGCTAAATGAAGCACAAAGTTACTTTCACAAATCTAAGGAGGTCTAGGGGAAAAGATGCATAATGCCTTGCATCTCCCTTAAGAGAAGTCTTTCCTACTCTGGCCCAGATCTTGGCCCTTTGAAGAGGTCTTATTGCTGAAGTTCATGAATTTCTCAGGGAATTTCTTCTTCTTCCCAAGGAAGGAAGCAACATGCCAATCATACGCATTTACATATGGCATATGGCTTTTTGAAATGTTAGGACTCTGTGTACCCTGACTGAAGTTCCAGCCCATATTGGCATAAGCAGAAATGGGTATTTTGGCTCATCACCAATAGAGTCAGAGTGGGCTCATTACTGACAAAAGTGGTGCCATTAGAATTCAGCTTATTGTCTCTCAACCCAGCTGTGTCTTTATTCATAGACAAGTTCTTCACTGCAAATATGGTTCGTGGCACTATATCTGACATCCTTTCACATTCAAAACCAGTACCTACAAGTAATTTCCACTAACGTTCTGCATTTCATCTCAGTGGCTTCTGTGGATCATATGCCAATCTCTGAGCTAATTTCTGTAGGCCTTGGAGATGCAATTCACTGATGGGTTCAAGACTTAATCACATGCTTAATTAAGTTAAAAAAACAATAACAGAGTTGTTATGACATTATGGCTTCAAATTCTAATCATATTGACTATGATTAATAATTTTCAGGCACCGATTTCTCTTTGCATGGTTATTTAAGGAAAACAGGATTATGAGCCCAACATTTAGGCCACAGATGCTTATTGCAGCTTGGTTTTCAAATATTTTCGGCTCCTATATATTCTCAGAAAGTATGTGCAGTGTCACTGATAGAAGTAACATCCACAGTCAGCAAGGGCTTATGACCATATGAGCTTATGATGAAAAGATGAAAAGTTTGAATACACTATTTTGTAAATTAAAAACAATTTTTTGCAAGTGTTTGTGTATGTGTGTGTGTGTGTGTGTGTGTGTGTGTGTGTGTGTGTGTATCAGAGGGCTACTGTGTCCCTGTGGAGGACCAAGAGTGACTTCAGGAATCATCTTAAATTGCTTCTACCTCCTTTTTGTTTCACTGTGGGATTTCCCAGGCTCCACCCATCAGGGTGGGAAGTGCAGTCTGCGGTATTTTTCATATGGGACCCTGGGATTCAAACTCAGGACTTCTGCTTTTGAGGCACATTCTTAAGCCCTGAGCCATCTCTCCAACTCAAATTAAAAACAATTTTAAGCCGCAATTAGGCAGTTTTTGTAAAGTATTCACTCAGTTTTTTTCTCCTTCACAGGAATTTGACCTTTGGTTGACTTTGTAGCTCTCTTTTCCTAGAAACCAAAAAATGGTAAAATGTCACTTGTGTTTCTAGACCTTTGTTTAGCAAAAATGCCTATCTTGGACTAGGATGATTATTTTGACTCTGTTCTGTTTGTCTTTTCTACCATAGCTCTGTCCCATCTTTTGTAATTTGTTTGGCTCTATGTGAAGAAGGCCATCTGGTGGAGTCCTTATTAGATGGATTAACCTAACTGTGTATCCTAAGATGAAGCTACAGTTTTGATGTCTAAGTGTCATGTCTGGGCGTGTCTTTCATAGGGATTATGGAAGCTATTTTCAGTGAAGTTAGGAAAAAGATGTTGGCTCCTGTGAGAAACGAAGTTTTCGAGGCTGGATGTGTGGTGTCCTTGCCTCATTGTTCTTGAGCTGTCACTGGGGACTACACAGACTAGTTCCTGTACCTTGTATTGCTGCATGGATTGCTGCACAACTACTGAAGAGGAATGCTGATGGTGCACTGCTAGCAAGCTCTCTGAGTAGGCCAGGGGCAAATATTGGCTGTGATAATCTTATGTACCCAAATGTTGAGGTTGAGCGTAAAAAGAATCACTGAAGATATGGCAGACACATAAGTAAGATGCCACAGAACAGGATCAGATCCTTCCCTGATCTCGTGGTCCATTGAGGTTAGATAGCTGTACTATATCTGCTTCCTTTTCTTTTTGGACCTAATTTACCAGCCTCTCTTGCATGGGCAGTTGCCTGAACTCTAAACCACATAATGTTGATCAAAGTGCTATCCTTTCGAATCTGACTCTACATCTTCTCCTATCTTCAGTTGGTTGCTCAAAAATGCCATGGCTCTAAGACTATAGAGAAAGATGAAACCCCAACATAGTCTAAGTCTCTGAAATGATCAGCAGTGATTGAGAGCATCCACTCAGATTTCAAGTGAATAAGAGATACATGGTTATTGTGTTTAACCTGGGCAACCTGGGAGCTAATTTGAAAAATAAGTATACTTTCCCAACCAGTAGATATGGTCCTCTGCTCTTCACATTTTCTCAGTCTACATTAAGAGCTATAGACTTGAGCATTTTAAATATAGCTTTAAGGTGGTTTTTTTGATGTGTGTGTGTGTGTGTGTGTGTGTGTGTGTGTGTGTGTGTGTGTGTGCAAGTATTCATATGCTCACAGAGGCTAGAGCAGGATGTCAGGAGTCTTCATCACTCTTAGTATTATTGTTTGGCTTTATATCTATCTATGAGGGTGTCACTTAAATTTTGGGTACCAGAAAAAAATCTGGACTTTAGCCGTTATCCTGTATTGTTGTCAATAAGTTCTTGACCAAATGGCTTAAGCAAATAAGGGGTTTTATTCTGGTTTATGCCTGTCTGGTTACAGTTCCTTGTCCAACTTGGTAGGAGAGTGAACACTAACACGAGGGGTCAAGGAAACTGGCCATGCCATATCCACTGGATTGCTGAGAGGTTCGGTCCTCACTTGCCAGACTAGTATGTCTGGGCAAGTATACGAAAGGATGCCAACTTCCTCACCCCGCTCCCTCTGTGGCCAGGAACTAGTCCCGTCCATCATGGGTGGGGTCTTCCCCTCAACTAGACAATCTTCTTCAGGCTTGTTCCCTCAGCTTGCTCCTGGCCCAGCTCAACCACTGATTCTTTACAAATGTGCTCAGAGCTAGAACCCTCTACTGTTAAGTTGATACCTGTATCTGACTATGACAGGGGCAAACCAAATTGTTCTGAGATTAGAATAGTTTCGTTGTTTCCCTTTCTGTAGAGTCCAGGATGAACTGCAGACTGGGGAGACAGGCAATATTCTAACCTCTCACAGAAGAAGCTCACTGTTTTGGCTAGGCTGACCGGTCTTGGGATCTGCCTGTCTCTGCCTCAATGCTGGGGTCACAGGCAACATAGCCATGGCCAGCTTCTTACCTAGGTGGTGGGCTTTGAATTCAGGTCCTCATGCTTACAGAGTAAAGCCTCCTCTGAACAATCTCCCCAGGCCTGGCGTTAAAATTTAAACAAACAAACAATCCTAAATATGAACACAAGATGTATATTCTCGTAAGTTGATTTGAAGATAATACATTTTAAAATTATAAGAATTTGTAATACAATTCCTACATGTAAGTTGGGAAAAATCACCAGAAGGAAGCATGTATTCAAATGTTTCTATTTATAATGTTCCCATCTAATATCTGTCTTGCTAGTTCAGGATGGCACACAAAGATTGGAGGCAGACTGAATTATACCAGATACTAGAAAATTTCATTCATTGCTTTTTTGTAGCTCCCCTTTCTCCTGCTGAACTGTAACTAGAAAGTGAGTTCTAGCTCATTTTTCTCACATTCATGTTTCCCATTCTGGAGGTGGACAGCCACTGAAACATTAGCCACAAGAGAAGGATTATGTGGTACATAAATGAGGAAAATTTTTTGTATTATATTTTTCCCTCTGGGATAATGTCAAAGCCTGCCAGTGGATTAAAGGATCTGAGAGAGCTGCACTAAAGGACTCATTTTTGGCATTGCCAGCTTATAATATATCTTAGTTATAGTATTTATTTTATTTATAAACATTTGTATCTATTATATATGGTTTTAATGTTTTATTAAGTTGTAATGATTTTATCAATAATCACACTATTCGTCCATCATAAATTATCCATAAATTATCTCAGTAACTCTTTCAGTTACCTATTTTGTCACTATCACAAAATACCTGAGAAACTAACTTAAGGGAAGAAAAATTGGTTTTGGTTCATGTTTCAGGTGCTTAATTCCATGGCCAGCTGGCTCTCATAGATGAAAAACATGGCCATCAGAAAACAGAAAGGAATAATAGGAACAGACCTGGGCCAAGATATGCCCTTCAAAGGCACGCCTCAATGGCTCACTTCTTCCAAGTATGCCCTAGCTTCCACAGTTCTACTGCCTTCCACTGGTTTATTCAGATTTTTGTCTATTTTCCTTTTAGGGGTGTGTGTGTGTGTGTGTGTGTGTGTGTGTGTGTGTGTGTGCGCGGTGCCTTTGGAAGCCAGTGGTTGATATCTGGATATTTCCCTCACTTACTTCTACATGTTATTACTATTATTGGTGAGCAGTAAATGATTTTGCTGCATTGCCTTTTTATATTTATTTTTATTTTTTTAAAGTTTCATTCATGAATACAATGAATTTATGCTGTCTTCATCCCTTGTCCCCCAATTCCATCTCCTCTGTTATTCCCACTACAAACCTTCTTCTTCTCTACCAGTCCTGCTTTCATGTCTTTTTGATACGGGAAAATCGGGACAGTCCTATCTGGTGGCCAAATGATACCAGAAGAGTCTTTTGGCTGTCCCACCTGGGGTGCCAAATAATGCAGGACAGGAATCCGCCGTCCCAATGTTGTAGGTTCTTGTGTTCCCTAGTCGAACACATGTAGCGGATTAAGGTAGAGTTTATTAGAGGAGAGAAAGGTTGGACTTCATGGACTTCAGACGTGGAGTGCCATGAGGGGCTAGGACACCGGAAAACTCATGGAGCCTAGGCATGGAATCCATGAGGAGCAAGGCAAGGAGCTAGAAAGAACTCGTGCCACGTGCCACGAGGGGCTAGAGTGCCCAAGACGGCTGCCAGGGCCAGGCATATTTATTCACCTAGAGAAGCCCAGGGAAACTGGTTTTTTCTCATTGGTTAACTCATTGGGGTCCAATCCAGTTGCTCTTGGGCCTGTATGGTCTAGAGGTCAAGTTGTTTGATATGGAGAGCTCTTCTCTATAATCTTCATAGGGAAGTTGGCCATCTTTCCTCTGGGAGGATTGGAGTCTGTTCTTCAGCAGAAGTGACCTTTCAGGGAGATTCCAACAGTGGGGGATGGAGGGGTGGCCTTTAGGAATTCCAAAGACCTTCAAAGACTTTGAGAGACCCATCCCAGCATAACTGCTTTAATCTGCCTTATTTTTCTTGTGTGGTTCACTGAGTTTCATCTGGATTGCCTCCGAAGACATATGCCTGAGAGTGAATTGGTTTTACCGTTAAGGAAAATACCTTCCCTTCCTCTACATCCAGCATTAACCTTCAATAATCTCAGAGATGTTGGGACTTCTTGAGATCTTTCTCCATCCATGGTGAAATGTTGATAGGCCAAATCCCATGCAGGTCTTATGGAAGTACACATACCTATAGTGATTTCATGGATGCAACAGTCCTGCCACATGCAGAAGACACCGTCTCCACACCTCCCCTGCTTCAGGCTTTTAAATTCTTACCACCCCCTCTTCTGCCATGTTCTTTAAGGCTTGAGGCATGGGGTGGCGTTAGATGTCCTTTTTAATCTCTGGCAGTCTGCAGTCACTTATTTTTCTGCATGTTGGCAGTTGTGCTTCTCTGTAATAGACACCTTCCTTTGCAAAAGAAAGCTTCTAGGTTGAGTGCTGAGTACTCCTCTATCTATGGTTTTAGTGAGATAAGTTTAGAAGGTAGTTTGAAATAAAAGCTCAATTTTAACTTTTTGAGGAACCTCCATACTGATTTCCAAAGTGACTACACCAGTTTATACCCACATCAACAATGACTAAGATTTCCTTTCCCCCCACACCTTTACCAGCATTTGTTGTTATTTATGTTCTTGATCTTAGCTATTCTGCCTGGGGTAAAATGAATTCTTGAAGTGGTTTTAATTTACATTTCCCTGATGACTAGGGAAGGTGACTACTTTTTTAGATATCTTTTTGACATTTGAATTTCTTCTTCTGAGAAGTCTCTTTTTGGTTCAAAGTCTATCTTTTAATTGGATTATTTGCTTTCATGATGTTTAATTTTTTGATTCTTTGTGTGTTCTGTATGCTAATCCTCTGCTAAAGATATAGCTAGCAGAAATTTTCTTCCATTCTGTGGGCTATATTTTCTCTCAATTAACAGTTTTTTAGAAGAAAATTGTTTTAATTTCATGAGGTCCCACTTGTTGATTGTTGATTTTGTTTCCTGTGCAAATCAAGTCCTAGTGAAAAAGTCTTTACTGAAGGCCTATCTAATCAAATGTGTTCCATAGTCTTCTATAAATTTCAGGTTTGACACTGAGGACTTTGATCCATTGAAATTAATATTTACATATGGGAATAAGTGTCAGTTTTTATTCATCTCCTGAGCCCTATCTATTCAGATTTTGAATATATCAATGGATTAACTCATTCTTTAAGTGAGCATTCTTATGACTAAATTGTCTCCAAAAATGCCCTCAAACATATTCAACTGTGTCCTTTAGTAATTACTTTCCACCCAGTCACATTGACAATCCAGATTAACCACCACAATGGTTTATCTTGTTCATTGCAGCCCAGTGTGGGTTAGTAGATAGCTATGAGGGGATGTCTCACCCACATGTGGCTTTTCCAGGACTAAATCTCTGTCTATTGGCTGGGTTTGTTCTGCCTCAGGACTTTGGAGTTCTACTATTGTTTTTTTGTTTATTTATTTGTTTTTAGCGCAGATCATGCAGAGTCCTATCATAATTGCTTCGGCCCTAACTTGTGTAGAGTATCTTGCATATCATAACTCCTCCCATCCTTGTGCTCTTACAATCTTACCGCCCCCTCTTCTGCAAATTTCTCCGAGCTTCAGGATGGGGAGAGATTAGGCAGGCCTGATTCCAGGTGGTTGATATAGAGTCTCTGATGTTCTAAATTATGGTTTGTTGTTTTTTTTCAGTTTTGTTGTTCCTGCAATGCCCTTGGCTCCATCCTGATGGGTATTGGATGTCACCCCCTGGCCAGAGATAAAAACCTTCTATCTGGCAGCCTATGTGCCCTCCCCTTCTGGTGAGATAGTACCCCATCAGTTGCAAATGATCAGGAAGGAAAGTCTGTGATCTTAACCAGATGTCTCATTACTTACTTGCAGTCCTTGATGGTGGCCTATTTTCTCTGCTGTAACATGGTCTCCTCTCTTTGTTTCTGGTGGAGCCCTCCTTCCCCATCCCTCCTGTTTATAATCTTTACAATTACTGTAGGTATTACAGAGATTTGAAAAAACTTAATCTTAATACCTTCAAAGGAAATAATTTTGACTTCCACTTCTATTTCATTGGATAGATTTTGTCCAAGGCCCACCTGGAGGTATTGATACGTTAAGTGTGTTAGGTCACAGAATAACATCAGTATTGGCGAGATAGCCTAGTAACTATCACAAGTCATCTTGTGATCCCCACATAAATATTTCTTTGCTCCTTTTCCCTCTATAAAATAGAATACATCACTGGAGTTCCCCCAAAGAAATATTTTAAGTGAGCTATGTAATGTGCCCACCTTGTGGTTTGTCTTTTCTGTTTAAAGTCCAGGATTTCTAGATGATGTGGAATCATCTCCATCAGGGGCAGAATGAAGATGCATATCTCATGTGGTTTGCACAGTTTTTTTTCCCCTTTATTTTTTGTCTGTGTTGGTGTGGGTATGTGTAGAAGAGGGTACTAGAGTTTGTGTGCCTGTGAAAGGCCAAGGATAATTTAGGTAATCATTCTGAATTGTTCTACTTTTTTATTGCTTTGCTCTAGAGTTTCCCAGGCTCCATCCTTCAATCCTAGAATTACAACCTCTGCTATTTCCACTTGACATTTTTTAAAGTGGGATCTGGGGATCTGAACTCAAGTCCTTTTTCTTTCAAGGCAAAGACTTTAACCCCTGAGACATCTCTCCAGCGCCAGTTTATATACATTTTTTTAAACCCCACTTGGTCAGTTGTTTGTATGCCATTTAAAATTACTTCTCATGAAGTATTTTTAGGCTTTCTCACAGCAATCCTGAGATTCTTCTTGTCATTTTAGTGTGAATTTCCATTTCAGTTTTCAAATCTGGCTCTATTCTTTTTGCCAGGAGTATTGGTTTTTTATTGTCTGTGGCCCTAGTTTAGGCTCTGGGATGATCTTCTATTCTTTACCTTTTTGGGATCTCATCTAAAGGAAGTGTTGAGTGTTGAGATCTCACTTATCTGTGTAGACTGTGGAAGCTGTTTCTTTACCATTTTATCCTAGAGTTCAGAATTCACGTCCTAAGAAGCCTTTACTAATGGGGTAGGTAAGTGTGCTATTAATGATGACATTACACGATTTGCTATTTCTGATTTCCAAAATGCCATTATATACATTACTGTACACAATCCTCAAAACCACCCTAGGAGGCAGGGATGTAGCAGCAAAGAAGAAGGCCCTGTGAAGTCTAAAGTTAACTACTGTAGATCTATTCACAAAGCAAGGCAACACTTCTCTGACTTTGACCTGCTAAAGAGGGTTACCCCTTTTAGTAAATCTGGGTCAATTTGTGGGCCACTGTTAAAAGTCTTTTGCTAAAAGTCTGACCTGGCCTCAGTTTCATGGATCTCTTCATTCTTTCCCACTATGACTTGAAACTGGCAAAAGAGACTAAGATTCTTCTTATCCTAAGAAGTGTGAAACATTTGATCCTATCTTGCTTTTTTTGGTAAGTATTTTTCTGTTTATACTTTCCCTAAACTTTTTATTATAGCATTTAAAAATCTATCTATCTATCTATCTATCTATCATCTACCTGTCATCTATCCCAAATTCATTGCTCTTCTTTCCTCACTGATCTTTCTTCCCCAAAAAGTTCCCCTCCTGCTTCCATGTCATACTGTTGTGGAGTATCTCTTTCTTGGGTTTCTTGTGTTCCAGAGTTGAAGACTGAAACCAGAACACATGGAGAGGGATGAGCAGGGATTTTATTGAAGATGAGAGAAGAGGGAAGAAACTCTTGGGTACTTGGTTCAAGGGAGGCAAGGAGGAAGCCATAGCCTTAAGGAGAGTATTAGAGCAGAGGAGATAGCTTAAGATCGGAGCAAACAGGGAGAGAGCTGCCATAAGCAAAGGGCTAGGAGAGAATACACACAGAGTAAATAAGTAAATAAAATATTAAAAAAACATACAATATGAAATCTAGGTTTAAATATACACATAGAAGTGTGTGTGTGTGTGTGTGTGTGTGTGTGTGTGTGTGTGTGTGTGTGTATCAGAGGGCACTCTGTGTCTTTGTGGGGGACCAAGGGTAACTTCAGGAATCATCCTGGATTGCTTCTACCTCCATCTTGCTTCACTCTGGGATTTCCCAGACTCCATCCACCAGAGCTGGAAGTGCAGGTGGCTTCTCTGTTTCTGCCTGGCATTTTTACGTGGGACCTGGGATCCAAACTCAGGACCTTCTGCTTGTGAGGCAGAATCTTAACTCCTAAGCCATCTCTCCAGCCCTGTCGTATGGTGTTTTTCTCTGCGCAAACAGCTGCCATCTTTGTTTGAGACCATCAACATTGTACCTTCTTTAGAAAAATGGGGAGTGGTAAGGGGAGTCATTGAACTCTCACCTTCGGTTCTGGCCTCCCTACATGTGATTCAGCTTAAATTACTCATGTCTTGGGGTCTTGAGGTCTGAGGGATCTTGAGATATATATAGGCTAAGGAAGGTCAATTGTTCCAGCCAGGCAGCCGTGGGGTAGTCATGAGTAATGCTGTGTCCTCCCTGCTCCTATAAGTAACCCTTACCCCTACTCCTGTAAGCAAACTCAATAAACTTGTTGGATCGTCATGTTGTAGCCTGGCATAATCGTTACTTTGTTCTGTCATTGAACTCCTATCTGGGGTGGAAAGATGATTGTGTGTGGCATCTCCCCAGAAAAAGTGTTTACACAGCACACATATGAGAAAATGCATTGCTCTATTTTTCTTTCCTATGTTAACATCCCAGATCTTTTCCTTCCCCCTTTTACATATATGTCACCTGTATTATTTATATATCTCTATCTCTATTTCTTTCTCTATATCTAATCTATATCTATCTATATCTACATCTATCTATAGTTTACATATTTAAATCTAGATTTCATACATGAGAGAAAATATATTAATCTTTCCAAGTCTGTTTTTTCAAGTATTGTTTATTTTGCTGAACATGATGATCTCCAGTTCAACCCATTCTCTTGTAAATGACACACAGTTTCTTTGTCTGTTGCCTGCTCCCCCCTCTTTATAGAACTTCATCTCTGGAAAGTGAATCTCTACAGGTTTCCATCTCCTCCAGAGTCTGTAGAGTTTTTCAGAGAGGCCACCAGGAGTCTGTTTATAGCTGGTGGGATGAGGGACCGCAGTAAGGGTTCATCAGTCTTGACTCTGGACTCTCAGTGTGCCTCCCTCAGTGAAGGCAATCCAGTCTTGCTGTATATTATTGAGAGCAGCGCTTTGCACGACTAATAAAGCGCCTGTAAACCAAGGTTATTTGCTCAGCCCATCCTTTTTGTGGATGAAACACTTGAGGTCCAGAGAGGCTAGTCGACTGGTCTGTAGTCACAGATGCTCTTGGAGGATTTGGCATCACACCGAGTTTGGTGAATCCCAAGTCAGTGCTCCTTGTTTGTGCTGTGATGACTGCTGTGAATTTCCCTCGATGCGTGTGGCGTGCAGTCTAAGAGAAAAGGAGGAATCAGGCTCTGCTCTGCTGCTGAAAGTATGAGCATCTGGGTAAGGCAGTTTCTGCTTTTGCTTTTGGTCTCCTAGGCCCTGATCAGGAGAACAAGAACAATCTTGGCTTCGCATTCAGGACAGGGTTGCTCTGTGCAAGGCTGTGTGCGCCCTGCTAAGATCTTGGCATCTCTCCTGCATTTTATCAGCTTCTCTTTGCAGAGACACTGCCTGAATTCCTTCTGCCAGTCCCAACCCCCATGCTGTTGGTTAACAGTGTTTAAAATTCTCAGCTGGTTCAGGGGCTGGGGAGAACGACAATATGATTGTGTCATTATATATTGGGCTTTTAGAATATTGTTTTTCCTCAGAGTTCTGACGGTAGAATAGGTATAAGTCAGTTTGATGTTATTTTCCTCTGTCAGTAGTCTGTAAGTATTAAATATGCAGGAGATGGGCTGCACTGTCCATGTTTCCTTCCCCTCAGTTGTCACAACATGGTGTTTGTTTATACTTCAGACTGAAAATAAGTAATTACTTTGGATTTGCCTTTCTTTGACCAAGTGGAGACATGCCTCCCTCAGTCTCTTTAAATGATTGTTTCACAGTTCCAGCTCTGTGGGGGAGGGGCATAGTAATCTGCCTCTTTGTGGTAGGCAGTCTTAACTGCCCCAACTGAGAAGAAAATTGATCAGAGTGGAGTGTTAGGGGTGCCAGTTATAGGAAGTTTCTACAGTTTTCCCAGTTGTTCCAATCGCCAGATTTGTTCCTAGAAAAGATTCTTATATATTGGCCATGGGTAGCAAAAGTTCTCTACCAACCAAAAGCAGATGTCTAGAATTTAACCCCCCTAATGCTATGGAAAGGTTAGTTAACAGCCAAGTTATGCTGCATGAGAAAGTTCTATGGATCGGTTCCATCCATGAAAACCACCAGGGCAGACTTACTCCGGTGAGCCTTTGCCCTTGTTTTTAGTATGAAAGTCTGTTTCCTCTAGAATTAGAATCACATTGTCAGCTATTTATAATGTTTTAAATTATTTTTCAGCTTCCTGCTTTGTTCTCTTGGTCTTTAACAAATGAACTAAAACTCTTTTTTGTAACTTATAAGACGGTGTCATAATGTTACTATCCAGAAATGAAGAAATGATCAAAGTGCCCAGCAGGGAAATATGAATGTGATCTTTTATTTGATCAGCACTAAATCTATATTCTATCCCCACCTTTTATGTGCAGCAACAAAGGAGGAGGAGGTCATCTTATTTTGTTTTCCAAAATGCTTTCAGGAAAATCCCTTTTAAACGTACAGATTTTAGTCCAATGAGGAACCCTCTTCCTTTGGTCTAAATTTTGCATATTGTCTGTTTCTTACAGGGCTTCCGTATTGTCTCAGGCTCCACTGGAAATGCAGCAAGGATTCCTAGCACATCCCAGTTGCCATAGCAACAGCAGTCTTTCCCATAATGAGCTGCATCATCTGAACTGATGTCACAGCATCATGCAGCAGGTCAAACAAGGCATCTCCTAGTATTGCATCCTACAGATGTGCTGTAAACATCAAAAGAAGACGGTGGAAGCAGGAGATGGTGAGTGCTAAATGTCTGAGCCTTAATTGCACGGATGTTTTGCTGGCTAGTGGCGTCTCCTAAGGAGGAGACGGGGATGCTTTCTGCCTAAAATGGACCTGGAAAAGAAGGGTTGTTTTGCCTAAATCTGTTTTTCAGACTGCCGGGTTAAGACAAAGGCCTGTACGAGTCATAGAGAGCTTAAAATACTAAGAATAATTCTTTCTCTATCTTTGTCTGTTATTTTTAGTGTTCTCATAGATTTTTAAAAATAAATATAAGATAATTTTCCATTGTAAAACCCAAAATAAGCTCTAATCTGACTAGCTCATAGCATTTAAATATCTAAAGATACATGCTGTTTTTTTTATGGGGCAGGGCTAATTGGTCTCATTTGTGCCTGTGATTTATGAAATATTTAGTGACTTGCAGTATTTACCTCAGTTGGTTTTCAGTTTCTTCATGGGGAGGGATGAATGCTGAATAAGCATCTGACATAACCTTGCTCTAGCAGAGGTTCTCGTTCGTGTTCAAGAAAGAATTCATTAAAAGTATGCATCGAAACTGAATGAAATTGCTTGTACCTTTTGATCTGTATGGTATTTCTTCAACTCGTGTCCTCCATAGTTAATCGACACTGCCACAATATTTTTTCTACTGCTCTCTGAAATAACTGGAGTTGTTTGTAGGTTGATTTGAAAGAGGAACTGGGAAAGGAGCAAGTCTCCTCTCTGCGGCAGTTATAGTCAAGGGTAACCTCGCGGAGAACCTCTGGAAGGGGCAATGATGCAGCTATCTCTTGCTTAACTTTAGAGCTAAACTGGTGTGACAGGTAAATGTCAGATTCCTTAGTGATTGTCAGCAATACAAATCTCAAGGCCTGTAACTTCAACTCAATTTTGAAACTCTAGATAACAGGTATCATTTACATTACATTTTTAGCACTATCTTTAAACATCTTCATTTTTTTCCCCTTTTTCCTTAAAAATATAGTCTAACAAGGTCAGTAAGGAGCAATGTGTTGCCTTTTGTTTTGGGAAATGAAATGGATTTCTCTAGTGCAGCTCATTGCAACTCGGAGAGAGAAAGGAGAAAGCACATGTCAGTTGATCAATATGCCCACTTGCAATCAGGGAGTGGTCTTGTGACTCAGGGCTGTGGACTTGGTAGTTTTTATATATAAAGTCTTACAGGAAAGAATGATAAACCCTTGGAGTCCTTTTCGTTTAGGCAGTTATTGAGCCTGAAGCAGATATATTATGGGAAGCAGGAAAAGCAATACCTCTAGCCAGCTTGGAGTGCTTTTTGTTTCTCCCCTGCACAAAGTTGAGCATATTGGTCCCATTAGGCACTAGCTTGAGTGAAAGACCTTGGTTTTTAATTAGTTTGTTTATGCCACATCACACACATGCTACTCTGCTGTCCTTTAAGCTTATATGTCTGGCATGCAGTTGTGTGGGATGAGAGAGGTCCACTCAATCTGGCTTTATCATAAGCACTTGGGAGCATGAATGTTCATTGCCTGCCTTTTTTTTTTTAATGTCACATCATGTGAGCAGAAAGCACTGTTGGCACTGCTGGGTGTGAACGCAGCAAAGTCAGGAGCTCTAGGTTGACAGGGATGGTAATGGGGGAAGGGAAAGTATGTCTCAAAACTGGAGTATAAGTCTAAGTCAGAAGAAAAATCAGTGATCATTAGGATTTCTCAAGTAATGAAAAGAAAAGACTTGTTTGGTAACATAAATTGATAGGAGTAAAAAAATAACCAAGAATATCATTTTAATGGGTTTTCTATTTGCTTAATTCTTCTATCTTTTGTCTAACAGTGTTCTCAGCTGCTTCATCATGGATGATGTGTATATTACTGGAAGTCACAGAAGCCAGATTCCTTAAGGGCAGTGACAGAAAAAGTGAAGTCATGCTTTGAGGGTGGAGAAGGGCACTGGTGGGTGTGGGCTGGCACAGTTACCCATAGAACATCTTCCAGTGTAGACAAGCCTGTCATTCTCTCAGTCCCCACAGATGTTCAGAATACAGTTACAATTCTCCAACTTTATGCTTTTGTGCTGTTTTTGCTGCAGGAGAACAAAGCCTGGTAGCAGTGAGAGCTGTCATCCTGTGCTCTGTTTCTTAGAGGGCCACAGCCTGTGCTGAGCTCTGATTAGCTGTGTGTCTTAATTGCTGGCTAGGGTTATTTCGGTTACCGTAGTTTTAATATATCCCCAAGGGTACATTGTGTGTGTGTGTGTGTGTGTGTGTGTGTGTGTGTGTGTGTGTGTACACATGGAAGAGGAGAGATTTTCTGTGGCTGAATTTACTTTGCTTCAGTGTAATTTCCTACAATTTAAAGAATTTTCTTTCACAGCAATAGCTGAAAGATTATCTAAATCACGTTTACTGTGTGGCTGAGTTTAGACTACATAAGTCTCACAAGAATTTAACCTCCTCTATACTTTTGGTTATGGCTTTTGTTATTGAATTTCAAAGTTATAAAGAATTTAATTCTTTGTAGATAATCAGATTTATGGTGAGGATGATAAAAATAATCATAATAACAACCATAGCTAGAATTTATTCATCTTCTAATGTACCAATTACTGGACTAAGCTTTGTGCATTATCTCATTCAGGCTTATGGCAACATTATGAGGTAGAAAGTAACAATGCCACTTCATAGGATTAGGTGCTATTATTCCACTTTACCTATCAATTCTTAAGTTGTACATTTGGCTAAGATCACATAATTGAAAGATTCTAAGCCAGTGCTACCCTGGCTGCAATGCCTACATGCTTACTCTCAGCCACCCTAGTTTTATGACATCCTGATTCTACATACCACAGGGATTAGGCATCTCACTCTAGCACATTCTAATTGAAAAGTCAAATTTTATATTTACAACGAAAATCCTACCATGCTAAGTTTTATGTAAAGATGAACATGAATCATGATTAACTATGATTAATTATTCTGATCCTGGAGATTTAAGTAATGAAAAATTTATGCTAAGTCCTTTGGCTACTACTCGTATTTGACACATCTTTTTAAAGCAAGATTCGTGTATGTAAAATGCTATGCAAATGAGTGTAGGCCTGATGGCATTTCACTGAAAGCAGGTCTTACCTGGGTCCTTAATGATTCAGATTTGTTGTACCTGCTTTATCAACTGTATATATAGGACTCTGATAACTTTAGGGTATTTGTATTCCCTGGCAATACCAGGCAAATGATTGAAACAGAAGTTTATGTCACAATTTAGTAAGTGTGATCTGAATCCAGCTCAGGAGTCAAGAAAATAAGGAAAAAAAGCGTTTATTTTGCTGAATCTATCATTGGCTGAAACCAAATGTTGTCTGAGCAAGCACAAGAATGAGTCTGTGCATTATCCTGGAAGCCTCATGTTTGAGGAGAGCTAATCCAGTCATCTTTGCATCATCCTGCCCATCCCCAGCTCTCACTCTTAGAGTCATTACTGGACTCTAGGGGCTGTTCTTTGTTAAGTGTGAGGCTAATGCACACACTGACAGCACATTAATATTGATTCTAGAATTGAAAATACTTAGAAATATTTTTCCATAGGGCTCATTAGTCCTTTTCTAGGTTCTGGGAAGAAGTTAACCTTTGTTCTAGTGCTCCAAAGAAGCCAAAGCTTGTATCTAAGTGTGTTGCAGGACTGAGGGGTTGATTAGAAAACAAAAAATATATTGACTTTAAGAGTTAGATACCAATGAGGGAGCAAAATAGTTAGTGGAGCTTTGGGAAATTAATAGTCTTGCTGTTTGTTTCTGATTTCCTTGTATTTTCAAACCTACACTCAACGAAAGACAATATGCTTTGATACTACAGATTCAATTCAATGCAACAAATATTTATTGAGCATCTTCTATGTGCCAGGCATTGTTAGATAACATAGCAATGCAATAGAGAGATTGAAATCCCCCCTTCTACTACATTCTAGAGAAGAAAGCAAAAATAAAATGTAAATTTATATACAATAATTCCTTTCCATATGATATCACTATTTACTTCGAGTTCATGTGCTAATGGATAAATCTATGATCTCTACACATGTTGTCTAACACTCATGGTTTATATGTGGAGATGAACATATTACAATGAATCATAGCTTTTTTTTCCCTGCTTGGGTTAGACCAGAATCTTGCTGACTATCAGCAAGGCCAATGCAGCACTGTCTTTTTTGTCTATACTATTATTAGAAATAAATTTGGAATCACTCAAAAATATATTTCTATTTTATTGGACAAAACTGAAATGTGGAAATAAATACATATGACAGGTAAATTTAGGAGAGATTTAATTTTTTTATAGATTCTTATTCTTATTTTTTACATTAAAATTTTTTTTAATTATTTACTCAATTGTGTGTGTGTGTGTATGTGTGTATATGTGTAAAACCACTGGGCGAATTCAGGAACCACCATGGACCACCTCCACTTTCTCCTTGTTTACTCTGCCCGGGATTCACAGGCTCCGCCCTACCAGGACCAGAAACGCAGGCAGCCCCCGCTTCCGCCTAGCGTCTATACGTGGGGTCTAGGATCCGAACTCAGGACCTTCCGCCTACAAGGCAGAGGCTTAACCCCTGAGCCACCTCTTCAGCCCCAAGATTTAATTTTTTACGAGAGATGTTTCTCCCCTTTAAAAACTACTTTTCTTGTAAGTTCTCTTAATTCTGGCATTCTGGAAAGTTCCTTAGCTGCGTAAGATCTGTGCCCACAAGGCTTCAGGCTTGTGTATTCATCTTAGTGTGCTACAAAAACGTCACTCAAAACTATCACTTTTAATTAATATATTTGAAACTATACATTTTCATGAAAGTTTTCAGGCCCACTTTTTAAATTTTTTTAAACTTTACTTATTTGCTCACGCGCGCGTGCGCTCACACACACACACACACACACACACGCACACACACTGTGTGTTCCTGTGGAGTTCCAAGGGTGACTTCAGGAATAATCCTGGATTGCTTCTACCTCCAGGGTCACATTTTTATCAATTACTTTTCTCTTCACTAGGACAAAAATACCAGACAAGCAATTTAAGAGAGGTGAGTTTTATTTTAGCTTATGGTTTCACAGGGGACTATCTCTCATGGCAAGGATGGCACATACAGGACCAGCTCCTTCTATACTGGTAGGAACATTAGGGGGTAACTCTGCATCTCTTGGTAGATCAAGAGATTGGGCATATTCAAGGTGTTAATGACTGTAGACTCTTGGAAGATCAGGAAGCAGAGAGCTAGATTAAGAAAGTATATTTGGAGGCTCTCCCTACCCTTCTCTGCAAGTTCTGTCTCATGTCCCAAAGACTCCATAACTTTCCAAAACTGTGCTGCCAGCTGGGGACTAAGTGCTCAAAATATGAGCCTGTGTGTGGGAGACATTGCATATTCAACACATAGCAACTAGAAAGGTTCTGTTTGGTGCGTTGATGCAGAAAAAAAAAATCGCTTTCAGATTGTCGGCTCTTTCCCCTTTGAAGGCAGTTACAAAACTCTGTCCATGGGTCAACAAATGAGAGGACGTTTCAGAGGAATACCACTTTTTAAAGGATTTTGTACATGGTTACAGACTTTTAGCTATTTTTTGAATTAATAAGGAATAGAGTTTCTTCTCTGCAAACACATACTTGTTACTATGTGAATCCTTGACTTTAAGACTTGGTGAGGCAAAGTCTAGCATCTGCTAAAGTCACCAAGATCCTTGGAGATAAGGAATTGACAGCCACAGTAGTGTTCCTATGCTTAAGGGGAACACGGGAAAGGGTTCAGGGAAATGCCACTGGGTCCTTGTACGTTATTGGAGAGGAGGGCCCAGAGGAGAGTCAGGCATGCACAAGAAAGAACTCTCTGGGAATTGGGGCGGGAGGCACTGGGGGATGGGGAGGGAGGGGTGAGAGGAGGGGGTGCAGGAGGTTCGGGGGGAGGAGGAGGGAGGGAGGGAATATGGTGTACCTATTACGTTTGTATGAGCGGAAATAATAATAAAAAAATGTATATATAAAAAAAAGACTTGGTGAGGGTAAAGACTGTTTCCCTTGTAATCCACCAGCTATCTCCTGGTCCTTGCCAAAACGCATACTCCAAAATCTTCCCATCATCTTGCAACTTTATGCTCAAGTCACAAGGAAAACCAGGGAAAGAATGTGAGACTTTCATGACTGTATCTCCAACTGCCAAATATTTGAACTGAACTTAACCTGTACCTTATTTTTGTGTAGGCCCAGGGGCAAGGCTCAGGCCCTGTATCTTATTTTTGGGCAAGCTTCGGGGCAAGAAACGCTTGGAGTTGCACAGGACTTGGCACTTACAAGCGTCCACTTGTGATTTAATACTTCTATGCTGACATCTTTTTTTTTTTTAACATTTTTTATTATTATTTCCGCTCATATAAACTTAGTAGGTACACCGGTTCCCTCCCTCCCTCCTCCTCCCTATGCTGACATCTTGAAGCTCTTGATAATACAAATAGGGGGATTTGCATTTTTGTTTTACGCTGGACTCTGTGAACCATATATTCAGTTCTGTGTGCAGCCCTTCCCCATTGCCTGAACCCTGTAGGCATTTGTGTTTGAAGTTCCTTTATGTCGCAGCAATTCAAACAGAAACCGTAGAGCTTAAAATCTAAAGGACCATTGTTATTAAAACACCCAGAACTAAGAACTTCCCTAAACCATGGTAATCCAGCAGTATGCTCAGTAACTCAGTGGCACTTCTTTTATAGGCAATGAGGGACATATTACATTATACCTGAAGATATTTGGTAGGCTGGGTTTATTTGTCACCACCATTGCTTTCAGGGGAGCAATCAAATTTTCTTTGTAATGCAAACTAATTAACTATCCTGTTGGTACAATGTTTATATCAATTCTCTTGCCCTTTGTTTACTACTTGATTACTTTTATCACCTTCTTTGTTTAACTCTCATTTAAATTACTCAACATATTTATGCTGGCTAGGATAAATTTTCTTTTCTTTCCCCTATTTCTTCTCTCCAGGAGGCTGGGGGCCTATAATTTGAGGTTATATTACTGCAGCAAGAGTGCACATGTTTTTTAATTAAAAAGGGAATTACAGTCAATATTTATAATGAACCTTTCTCTAGCAGGCATTTCTAACCATGCTAATGTTCTGAAGTCCAGATCCAATGTTAACTGTTTTTAATAATAATGAGACTGGCTCTGGACCTCGTGGTAAGGAAGCATTCTCACTAGTCATGCATGACAAAGTAAGAAGAAGCCATTTTAATCTATGAATCTGTAGATTTGCAGAATTAACATTAATGATGGTACTTATATGGGAAAAATAATTTCTTTTTAAAAACTATTTGAATAAATAAAAACCTGATAAATCTATAAAGGTGTTTATCCTCTGTTGGAAACCTAAGGACAGAGTCCTCTTGAAGGATAAAACTCCAAAGAACTCCAAACTGGTAACAGCCCTGATGTGCACCTTCTCTACCACTGCACAAGCCATCAAGCAGATGTTCTCTCATCTTCTAATAACATATTACCTGGCCCACTTAACATCATCTCAGCTTCCTTAATCATTAGAGCTCACAGTTAGTTTCTACCTCCTACTTTCCTATCATTGTCATTTGGGAGAGTCCTTAGCCCACTTATTCCTTTGTATCAGCAGCCTCCCAGGTCCTTGTCTCTGTGACATCCTCTACTCTCATTACATTATCATAAAAGTCGTCCATCTGAAGCCAAATGACACTGTATCTCCTCTGATATTCCCCTCATGAAGTAAGTTACTTGCATTTCATTTTTAACGGGTAAAATACAATCCTATGTTCTATGTGGTTTTCATATTTCTGTGAATTAAGAGAATTACCATTTAAGAATTGTATTAGTCACTCTTGCAGGCAATTTATGGAAGAAAACAGGAGAGCCTTCTATGCCAGAAATTTGTATGCAGAAATGAAAAAAGATGTACTTAGTATACCTCAGAAACTTCCCACTTAGTGCTGTTTTTTTTTTTTTAACATTTTTTATTATTATTTCCGCTCATACAAACTTAGTAGGTACACCGGTTCCCTCCCTCCCTCCTCCCCCCCACCCTTCTGTTCTCCCTACCCTCACTCCTCCCTCCCCCATCCTCCAGTGCCCTCCCCCCCAATCCTTTAATGTGCATGCCAGACTCTCCTCTGGGCCCTCCTCTCCGATGATGTACAAGGACCCAGTGACATTTCCCTGAACCCTTTCCTGTGTTCCCCTTAAGCATAGTACACTACTGTGGCTGTCAATCCCTTGCCTCCAAGGATCTTGGTGCCTTTAATGCTAGACTTTGTGGGGCCAATAGTGTGTTGGACATTGCTCAGGGCATGCAAAGTCCAATTATGATTGCTTCGGCCCTAACTTGTGTGAAATATCTTGCAAATCATTGTTCCTCCCATCCTTGTGCTCTTACAATCTTACCGCCCCCTCTTCTGCAAATTTCCCTGAGCTTCAGGATGGGGAGAGATTAGGCTGGCCTAGTTCTAGATGGTTGATATAGAGTCTCTGAAGTTCTGGATTGTGGTTTGTTGATTTTCTTTTGCAGTTTTGCTGCTCCTGCAATGCCCTTCACTCCATCCTGATGGGCACTGTATGTCACCCCCTGGTCAGAGACAAAAAGCTGTTAAACTGGAGTCTTGTTATAAGAGCTTAGTGCTGTTGTTAATTAGAGATAAAGAAAAATAAAAGTAATGATAATGAGAAGGCCATCAGCAGAGGCAGAAGCCAGAGAAATGCACATTTCTTCAGCATTGACCAGAGTGGAGAAGCCTCAAAGGAAAGCTGTGAAACAATCAGAACAAATCAGAAAGCAAAGGTTAAAATAAAGCAACCACAAAACGGGAGATTGCTCTGAGAATGAACAAAAGATAAGACTGGGGTATTAAGATACTAATTTTGTAGTAATTGATAACAGGATTTTCAAACATTCGGATTTTTGATGAAACTGAGAAGTCATAGATTGAGAAACAGAGAACCAAGAAAAAGTAATTGCTTAAGAATGGATACATTTCATGTTTTTTTTTCTTTAGAGAGTCTTTTCTGTTCTCTTTGCTTTCTTAATATAAGTTGATTTATTTCTCATGAAAATGAATAAATGCATATATTTTCTTTTGCTTTTAAAATCATCATCAAGAAATTAATGTAAATTATGATCTCTAATATGGCCTTTTTTTTCTGGTTCTTGGTTCTTTCATAAATCCTTACCTAAATATTGTATATGCTAAGATATTCAAGCAAGAAACAATATGCTGAATGTTGTCAACTGGCTCAATAAGAAAACAATTGCTTCTTTTCAAAAATGTTCTAGAGCTCGGCTAGTAATAGAATTGCTTCATTACTAAGCCTAAAATAGTTTTCAGCAGTATTGCAATTACTCTGCATGTTGCTGGTAAATTCATGACCAAACTGCTTATAGAGGAAGAAGGGGTTTTATTCTCTCTTATGATTGTTAGTTATAGTTCTTACTCCACCTTGGTGGGAGAGTCCACACCAACACCAGGGACTGACTGAACTGGCCACAGCATATCCAGATAGCCACAGGACTGCTGAGAGAGGACAATCCTTTGTGTCTGGCCAAGTATACTGAAGGATGCCAACCTTCTCAACCAGCTTCCCCCATCTTATTCACCTGCCCAGAGTCTAGCCCCATCCACCATGGGCTGGATCTTTCTCATCAACTAGACTATCGCTTTCAGATTTACCTGGAGCTTAATGCAGTTACTGATTCTGTGCTCAAAGCTCGTTCTGTTAAGTTGACAACTGTATCTAACTATGATAAGTAGCTTATATCAGAGCTTTCCATTTTGGGTTTTAGAATTCTAAAATTCAACAGTCTACACATATTAGATGAATTAATATTTTTTGAAAGGATGCAGGGGATAGACAGAGCCTTGGGAGCAGCAGCCAGGTTTCCCTTCTTGATTAACCTTCTCTGGACACTCTATACCTAAATGTTAAGTGAAAACACACTGGTAGTCTGAGTTTTAGAACTGGGCATAGCTATCTTTGATTTTTAGATCTCTTTTTTATATTAACTTCATTTATTTTTAAATTAACAATGGGTTTATGTGTTTTCATTGCCTGTTACCTACCCAAACCCATGTCCCTTTCTACCCCCCATTCTTATCTCCAGCTCATTTTCCTCCCTCTCCTGCTTCTCCCTATGCATGTGAACCACTGGGTCCCCTCTAGGATGCCTACACTAGTTGTGCTTTTGCACCCATCAGGGTGGGAATGGCCTACGGGGTGGGTATACTATAGAAAACAGAGACTCCTCTCTTTTGTCTGGCACCAGTGCTATGCAATCCATATCATGTCTGATGGGATCTTCCCTGTTCCATGGCAAAATTAATTCTTAGCTCTTAAATGATAAAATTTTTGATGCTGAGGCTCTTAGAATTTTTTTCCCCAAATATAGAGTGAGAAGAGTATCCATTTTATATGGTGAAATGAAGTATTTTATACAAAATGAGTATTTGGTACATGAAAGTTGTTATTATTTTACCTACCCAGAAATGGGATATATTTATTATTCCCCCAAGAAGAAAATTTAATTTACCCTCACCTCTAATCCTGAAACCAAGGTGTCAATCATAGGGCTTTTATCAGCAAGAAGAAATACCCATTAATGTATTTGAAATGCTTGTACTGTGCAAAGTACATATCTTGTTTAATATCCTTTCCTGCTTTTATTTTTCTCCACAGCCTTAATTATCATCTGTAACTGCATTTTTACTTACTTATTATTGTTTCATCCACCACTGTACTGTATGCTATGTAAGAATAGATCTTTATTGTTGCTGTTCATTGGTGTCTTAGTTCTTGAATGGTCCCTGGTATGTGATACATACTCTATATGTGCTTAGCACAAGAAGGAGCCAATCCAGAAACCCTGTGATAGGGCAGTATGAGTACATTTGGCACATAGAAAATTAATTCTTGAAGATTGTTTTCAAGACACTAAACACCCTGAATGATTCTTGCTACTCCAAGTAGCATAACAAGAGGGCTTTGTGACTTTTAGTTAGGGCATCATGCATCATCTACTGATCCTCAGTTCCTCATGGTAAGTAAGGGACAGTGCTGGCCAACTCTGATGTTCTTAGTCAGGTAACTAAATTCCTTTCAACTCATTTGAAAGAGTGACTCACATTTTTTTTTTCTAAAAATTACATTTTTTAATTAAAATTTTTCCCTAGTTTTACAAACATATTGAGTACTTACCCCTGCTCCCCTTTTTATACCCTCCTTCTCTTTTCCCTCTTCTCCTTCCCTCTCTTCCCTTCATCAATCTATCTCACTTTTTCCCACTTTCCTTATCTGTCCACTTACATGGGCCCTACTCTTCCCTATGGATTGTCTGCTCTTGTGGGGGTTCAGGCCTCTGTGGTAGAGAGTGATTCTTATTTTCAGTTGGTTGCTTTTAATATGATGAATTTGAATCTCTTTTAGGAACAGAGTTATCTATCCTACGTTAAATCATGAATTCTTAGCTCTAATGTGATTGATGGATTGGCAAATTTTAAAGGAATCTTTGATAGACACACCCAGCAGGGAGAACAGTACACCATGACAATCAGCCCTTTCCTGTTGATATTTTTAAAAAGTCCCCATTTGAAAAACTAAAAATGGTCTAATGAAAAAACAAAGCTGAGAAATATGATGTTGCAGTTGTTTGACTAAGATATGCAACCTTACAAATGAGGGGCATTGTTAAAGTAACTGGTTTCTGCTATTCAGTTTGAATTAGAGGCAGATTGTTTTTCAGTAGTGGATATACACAGTTGACTTTTACACTAATGGATATTTTAAATGTCGTGCTTTTGAAGTCAATATTTCTTAGGAAGTAGGTGTGAGTTTTTTTTCCCTTGAAGTTTAACCCATTTTGACAGCATGCTATTTTTAGAATGCTTTCCTCTTTAAAAAGACAAACAAAATTCAAAAGCAATTCAAAACCACCCTGGGAAAAGGCAATGTTCTGGTTTTACTATAACAATATGCTAAATAAGAAAATGGAATGTTGTTAAAATATAAAACTCAGTGTTTTTATTTTATGGTCATGAGACACTTTTACCAACCTCATGAAAATTTTCCTAAGTCTGCTATCCATGGCATGACTAGTTGCAGTGCATAGTAACATGCTATTCCTTCCAGTCTACTTCAGAGAGCCTTCAACTGGAAATAAGGAACCTGAGCTTTAATGCCTATGGAGTAATCTTCTAAATCTTGGTTTTCTTCATAGTAAAACAAGGGCCAAAACAAAAAGGTTAAAAAAATGATTTTTGTTTCTAACTAGTACTTCTCTCTAATCCTCTCTATAGCATTCTCCATATCTTTTCACTGCTAAGCCTTATGATTTTCAAAAGCATATTCCAATATTCCAAATTCATTAATTGGATTTCAGCATATTAACTTTGGGAATAAATAATAGT
Source organism: Typhlomys cinereus (assembly GCA_023101885.1). Taxonomy (NCBI): domain Eukaryota; kingdom Metazoa; phylum Chordata; class Mammalia; order Rodentia; family Platacanthomyidae; genus Typhlomys; species Typhlomys cinereus. Next base: position 1,911,700 of record JALPQD010000031.1, on the reverse strand, counting down.
GTTTATATGTGATTTATTTTTATACATGTATGCTTCTTTAACTGGTATTTCTCAGTACTCTCGGAGGTCAACCTATAGACAACCCTTAATTTTTCATTTGCACTAAGTTATCTTTTAGAGCACATTCCCTACTACCTCTCTCAGTTCATGTATTTCCTATTTGTTCTTTCTCTTTTGTAATCACAACATTTATCTCCAGTTAGTGATTGGGATAAAGTATTTGGTTTTTTCCTACTTTACTCATTGGATGTGGAATCTCCTTAAGAATTCATATGACTGTCACAGACACTTATATAAAACATAAGTAAATGTGATTTTATTAGCTTGAACCATATGTTATTCCCATTTTTTGTGGTTAAAAAATGGCCAATAATTATTAGCTTTATATGGTCCAATAAAGTAATTTATTGTCGTGATGATTTTAGTCTTTACTATTTTCAGATCTCAGGGATGATGAACTAACTGTCTTTACATCACCAAGTGAAGTAGCACAAAGAGGATTCAAGGGCCTTGGTGAGGACAGACCTGGGGTCGATAGTCGAATTTTGAGCAAGTTGCTTAACTTTGCCAAGTTTCACTGTCCTTGTTAGTAGAAATGACAATGATCACACCTACTTTGTAAACTTGCTGAGAATGCCCATGAGTCCCAGAGTGGAACTGCTATGTGTTTGTCACTCAGTAAGTATTGCTACTGATATTGTTACTAACCCACCACGGTACTTCCCAACCATAAATATCTGTTAAACAAATGGGCCCAAATAGATTAGAGAGGAAATTGTAAGAGATCCCTGGGACAAATCCTTCCAAGTCTGTGACCAGTATTCACTGGTATAGCATATGCTTTCAACAAGATTTTTAAATGAGATTTCTGAGAATGAGAAGGTTATTCCCAAGTAAGTATTTCTGGAAGAGTAATTCTATAACCTGCTTGTCATCTGAAAATTTTTTTATATTTTTATGCTTTGACAGAAACAAGAACAAATTTACTTGTTGAAACTATAAATATAAATTATAGGTTTCTAACTTAGTTCTATAAAAATTCTTTAGTCAATAAAATTTCATTGAGTTTGTGTTTAAAATTATTCAGTTTAATATATATTATGTGAAAAGTTTAATATTTTATTAACTCTAAACTGACTTACATGAGACCATGAGTCTAGTCCCAGACCTGAAGAGACATATCTTTAGTTCTCCTTTTGTATGGATGATCTCTTTTTGTTGATAGTTTCTCCCATAAAGAAGGACAGAACTAATGAATGACCCATTGATTTAGTACTAGACTCTTGTAATTTTCTTCAGGGGTCAAATTTATATTTCTCTTACTTTCTGAGATCTTCTAAATCTTATAGATACCTATGTTTTGCACACCTCAAATGATCTCATCTTCTTCTTCACTTGAATCCCATTCTCCTTTGTGGATTCTGTCTAAAAGAAGGCACTGCTTTCAGTCCAATCCCTTCAGGAGATTAAATCACCCCCAGCCTATGTTCTGTCTCTTCCCCCACCTAAGCACCATTGAGTCATCAAGTCTTGTGTTTCTGAAACTCTGGGATTTGGCGATGTTGAGTTTATGGTCACCTCATATAATTTTCTAATTGTGTGATATGTTAAACTGTGCTCCTCCACCTCCTGACTTCCCTTTTCCTAAACCATAAAATTAAACAGTATCTCACAGAAGTCCTAATCTTTCTCCATAATCTTTCTAGCTCTCTGTACCTTTTCTAGCTTGGCTGCAGTCTTTGTCCAGGACAACAGCCACCACAGGCTACTATGCTGTGGTGAAGAGATAATGCGGATAAGCACAGGAGGGGCTATGTGGAACAGGAAATGTGTTATTCTACATGGTTTGTTACTTTTTAATATTTGAATTAGAACTTTCTTGATCAGTGTACTAGTAAAGTTAACATGTTGAGTTTTTACATATTCACCAAAAGGGGAAACATACTGTTGATTTCAGCACCAGGATCCTTTTTTTTTTTTTTTTTTTTTTGTAAACAGCATTCTCATTTTTTTTCTCAATTAATTCTTGTGGACAGAACCAATTCTAACTGTATGTCCTATAACACTAATTTTATTATTCACAATAATGTTAAATATTAGATTTAACATTACAATAGTAGAGCAAAGTAGCAACTTTTTCCTACTTAAGGTTTCAGAGGATTGGTTTCCTTGAACAAGTCAGTTGACATGTCAGTGAATTTAGACTTATAATGCTATTTTTTTCTGAGTTTAAAAGTTGTCCTATCACCTACTTGCTCTGTACCTTTGACAAGTTGCCTGACCTTCCTGGATCCTGCCTGTCATTTTAGTAACTGCTTTGACAAGCATTGTGAAACTTTGAAACAATGCGTGTGGAACACATAGCATAATTTGTGTGATACATGAAATGCTCAGGAATGGTTGGTGGAGATTGAACTATATTATAGTGATCTGTCTCCTGAATGGTCCTCATTTCAAAGAATTTTGTTTTCAGTTTCAGACCTGTGGGAAATCAGTAGTCAAACTCTTGTACCAACATCTACTTCATTGGTCCTCATCCTCCTGAAATGGGATAGAGACAGTCACATCACTTGACCAGCTCTACACAGGAAAGAACTGGGAAGATTAGCAAGTGTTCTGCTTATAAATTCAGATCTTGTTTCATACCATCCCCAAACCTCAGGCCTCTTTTGAAGCCTTTGCTCATTCCTCCAAACCTGAGTCTATGGTCATAAACTTCTCTGAATTTCTAAAGCAATGATGCTTTTATTCACACTTTATTCATAATCTGAGATCGTGCTGCATATGTACTCCACAGATACTTGGGCGCACTGTTGACAGCAGCAGCTCATATTGTTCTTGTGTTCCCCAAGGAGTCTGGCACAGTGGAACCCACAGGTAACCCCTTGAAAAACCCAAGACAGGCTCAATTCAGTATACTCTCTTGTGTTCTGGATCCTTTCTGCATCTCATGTAATCTTGAGGCTGTGTCTGTAGCCTGCCATTATGCCAGCTTCCTAAGGAAATGTCCGCGATCTACCTTTATACTGTTGTCATCATGCTTGGTGTAGTTATTGCTTCAGTTATTGCAGAATTATAAAATTAAGAGTTTGTGTATAATGTCCTGCATATAACACTAATTAAATTTAATATGTATTGGCTAAACATCTTCATAGTGACCATGAGTATAGATAGGTAAGGTAGGAAAGTCAGAGAAGTTATACATTTATCTAATTAGTTCCATTATGTATAAAGTGTTATGGAGCAGTGGGGGGGGGGAGAGAGTGTAGTTAATTCAGTCAGCATTCAGGATCTAGACAGGTGGTAAAATTTGGACTAAATTTTGAGGCACGACTAAGAGTTCCATTTGGTTGCATGAGGAACATTGCAGAATACAGAATACCATGTTACATAGAAGGTTTTAAAAGTTAATAAAGATAATGATAGTATAGAGTGTTGGGATGAATCTTGGATTGGATATGGATGGAATTCTCATGAAATAGCTATCTAAAGGATTATTATATCAAATTTTATTTCTCATGTTTTTTTCTAGTTTGGGGAAAACACTAACATAGACAAAATTTAGAAGTCCAATAAATAATAAAAATCACAGTAAAATCTCATAATATTGTCAAGGAAAGTCTAACTTTCAAAATGTATGTTTCTTCTCTAACACAGAATAAATATATATAGTAGTATACAATAAAATACCTTAAAATAAAGTACAAAATTAACTTTACATTTCCTCATAGCTATTGAACACATAAGCACATCTACTCTCAGGGCCTAGAGGGCTTTACACATAAATTCTCAGCAGCTCTGTGAGTTATAAAGGATGAAAGTTGAGAATTGTCTAAAGCCAATTTGATCACACACACTTTTCAGGTTATTTTTTTGGAGATCACGTTAGTTATTTAGAAATTCGAGGTGATACTAGCTGTTCTTTCACAATCTTGATGTCAAATTTAATGAATGTAAGTCCCAGGCCAAAATCTGCCATTCACAGGGATATTTGTAAAACATGTATCCATTAGTAAACCAGGTCTCAAGTATTTTGAAGGACTCCCATTTCTATTTTTCTTTTAAGTATTTAAGTATTTCTATTTTTCTTTTAAGTATTTTAAGTATTTAAGTATTTAAGTATGTATTGAGCAGCAACTTTATTTAAGGTAGGATTTTGCATCCTTAGTATAAATCATGCTATCAGAAGTCTTTTTAAACTAATGTTAAGAGACAAAGAAGGATTAAAGATTGGGTCTCAGACATCACTAAAGGATTAAAAGATTGCGAGGATTCATTCTTTCTTCTTACAAGTGTTTTAAAACTATTTTAGCTGACTCACATGTCTTAGATGCACGTGATTTCATAAAGTAACCTCCATTTCTAACTTTTAGATAGTTAAATGCTAAATTAATGGTTATTGGTTGAGATAGGAGTGAGGGCCCTTCTTTTGTGATATCGTGACATCTAGCATATACCTCAATTCCTGGACAGCATACTCCAGTTATCACTTAGTTTTCTTGGCCTAGAGGTGAAACTTATATTAATTGGCATGTGTATCACACCATAACAAATACTTTTTAAAGTAAATTGTAAACTGCATTAACTTTCTTATTAGCCTCCCACTGGTTGAAAGACATTCAAATTCATAGTTTATAATTTTCTAATATCTCTTATCTGGTGAGAGCTTGATAAAGATTGAACTTAGGCAAAATGAATCTCAAAACTCTATGCTATCTTTGTAATACTAATTTACTTGGTTATGCACCCACTTCTGGGGCTGGTCAGCTGAGACTGAAGCTCTGTGTCCATTGATGACTTTTTAATGAAATTTGAAGTTGAGTTAATATAATATTCTAACATTGCAAGATAAGAAATGGGTAGCTTTTGTTAACCTGATATCTTCTGTATCTTGTTCTTAGAAAATGAAGAACAGAATTATGCTGTTTTATTTAAATATCCCAACGTGGCTTTGTTTGCTTTGGTTCTTGTAGTTTTTTACCTTAAAGACATTGAGATTTCAGGGCTCTAACATAATTCATGTGAAGTTACCTAGCCCTGAGAGCCACTATGCTAACCAGAGTGAGTTTTTTTTAAATCATGCTTCTCACCTAACAACACAGCAGAGCCCAGATCTTCCCTGATTGGTACACGTGATCCTGTCGTTTAATTCCTGTGCTCATCTGTTGAGGTGTGTTTATTGGTCTTTGCATCTTCCTGACAGTTGCTCTAGGACACACATCTGATTCTTGTTCTTGAGGATTCCTGGTAGCTACTCTCCTAGTCTTAAGGTAGTGATCTCCTCTAACTCACCCTCTTAAGATCCTTGCAGTCAGCTTTAATTCATAGAAGATTTTCTCTGTTCATTACCCTTTACCCCTTGAGAGCAAAGACATTAGTGTATTATGCCACAGAAATTTTTAAAAGTGCCTTGTATATAGCTGGAGGACAATACATTTTTCAAAGAGATGGCATCAAAATATTTCAAAACAACAGCTGTTTAGGGCAGAAATGAAAAACTGCACTGTATAGATCATGTGTGAATTTAACTTGTATGTGGGAGTGTTTTTTTTTCTTTCTAAAAATTACCTTTCAAAACATTTCATTTAAACTTAAAAACCAAAGGATTTCATGGCTTAAAAAGTAGAAAATATATTTTATGGCCTAAGATTTTAGGATGCTGATCCATGGATGGAGGCATACATATTTCTCAGGCTTATGGGGTCCTGAGTCTCCGAAATACTGCAACATTTGTGGACAGATTAAAACTTGATGCTATGACTAAAGGGGCATCATTTCGATGAGGATTTAGAAGTTATAAATTTATTGCAAATTTACATAGCAATTGCAATACTGATGTCTTTTTAAATTATTGAGTGGTTTAGCAATATTCTGTAACATAATTGGACTTCTTCTGTACTGGAGAAACTAGGTCAGAGAACTGTTGTCATATAGGAAAATTGATGCTGTACATATTTAAAAACCTTTCTGAATGTAAAAGCTCAGCCAATTATATCAATTTAAAGTATTGCTTTAACCGGATAAATCATGTTGCATGTTATTGTTCTTTTTTTTGTATCTGTAAATATCCCTGTTGAAGATAAATTTATTGTAACTAAATATTTTACAGAAATAGTGAAAAAGTTAGCAAAATTTTGTCCTTATTGTGGAGACATATTTCTGAAGTGAGAGATTAGGTGAGGCTTGGTGGCATACATTTGTAATCCCGGAATTTAGAGACTGAGATGGTAGTTCAGGAGCCCAAGACTGGACAGGAATATATAGCAAGACCCTGACTCAAAAGCAGAGTTTTTTTATTTTTAAGGGCAGAATTGTTGACCATTGAATGGTAAATAATTTTAGGGCATGTCAGCCCATGTGACACTGTGATGGAACCTAGAAAGAGATATTTTTCTCTCAAAACACTTTATTTCTCTCTACAGGAAATTACCCCAAATATACTGGTTTTATTAGAACAATGAACTTTCCTTTCATCTTCTATAAAAATTGCACTAATAAATAAGCTAATATATAATATGTCAAAGGTGATTATCTTGTATGATTCAAACCTGGCTATCTAAGCCATGGAATACTATTTAACATTCTTTTGTTGTATGTGGTTTTGCTACCAACTGGTTATTGTTTAAAGATGAAGGTTTACAGAAGAAAGTAAAAAAAAAATATCAGCTGCATTTTATCAAGGGAAGAAGAAGCCAACTTTCAGCACATCCAAGTGACCAGCAGCCATATCCAGACAATTGCTTCCTACAAAATTGAAATAGGGTCCTAAGGAGTGCTAGGTTTATGTTGTTGCTAACCTGCTTGCTAAAGTATCATAGCTTCAAAAGGTCCGAAACAGCAAGTGCATTAGCTGTAGTTCCATGAATGGGTATTTCCAGTTCTCAGCTTCCTATTTCCAGAGCCCACGGACAGATTCTCAAGCACAAATTTTAGGACTGTAATAAACACCAAAAATTAATTCTTCCTTGGTCTGGCATTTGGAATCCCTGTTCTTGGGCAATTGGTTGGACTTATGTTCAAATAGAATGCCAGGAACCTCTATCTGAACCTTTCCTATTTTCTCATAAAGGATTAAGTTTTGGGCATAAGAGAATTTGGTTATATTTTGTTTCCCTCCTGCAGCCCCAATCTCTGTGTTAAGTGAGGGCTAAGAATGCATTAAACCAGAGCTACTTGCTCCAGGTGCATTCTGATTTTTTAACCTCACAAGATGACTGTTATTATAGGAGAACCATGAATTCAATAAAGCCAAGAGGTGGATCAGGCATTCTCTAATTGGTGGTAGCTGGGATTGTGGGTAGGAGTTCCTAAGGCATAGCAGGATTGAAAGAAAAGTATAGGATGTGAGAGATATATGAAAAGATGCCTGAAACATCATGAGGAGTTCACTAAGTAAGAATCAGTGATCACATACACTGAATTTTCAGTGGTAATCGGGCGTGGTGGAGATTTGAATAAACCATTCTGATATCAACTGGCCTTAGAGGTCTGCTGTGATTTTGTATCACAGCAGATACCTGCTGAGATCCCAGGTGCAGAACAGGTCTGAGAAACAGCAGCTGGCAGGCTGGACACAAAGCTATACTTGGCTCAGCAGTTTGTAGTTTTAGATGGATAGAGGCTTCCCTCCATGACAATAGCTCAGCTGGTGTACATTGGATTCAAAACACAGGGTGGGATTTAAAGGGCTTTTGCCTCTGTAGAGCTGCCAGAGAGACCTGCCAAACAAAATAGCATATGAACTGACTGCAGTGAAGTTTCTGAACAGAAAATCCTGAAGAAGTTCAATGTAAAGAGTTATTTATTATCCTGAGAGGAACCTTCTCTATGCAGGTAGTCTTTAAAAACATATTTCTGTTGCTGATTTTTTAAAGGAAACCTATGCATTACAGATGAACAAAATACATCTAAGAAGCAGAAAAAGAAGATGCACTTTAAAACCCTGTTACTTTGATGGGGCTGGAGAGATGGCTCAGGGGTTAAGACTCTGCCTCACAAGCAGAAGGTCCTGAGTTCAGATCCCAGGTCACATGTAAAAAACACCTGGTAAAAAACACTATGATGGAAATGGCGTCAGTTGCCTGGACTTCTGGCTCTGATGGGTAGAGCTTGGGAAATCCCAGAGCGAAGCAAGAAAGAGGTAGAAGCAATCCAGGCTGATTCCCGAAGTCACCCTTGGTTCTCCAAAGAAGCACACAGTGCCCTCTGACATCTCCCCCCCCCACACCCACACAGAGTAAATAAATAACTAAAAATATTAAAAAACATTTATTTTGAAATTTTTTGATTCACAAGATAATTTAAAGATAATATATTTAACTTCCTCTAATGTTAAAACAGGACATTATAACCATAGTATATTTATCAAAATCAAAAAATTAAAACCAATACATTACAATTAATTATACTTTCCAGGTTTTCCTACAGTTTCTACCCATGTCGCTTTTTTCTGTTCCGATGTGCAACCCAGGTTTTTGTATTAAAATTAATTATCATATATCCTTATTTTCCCAACATCTCTTCTATCTTCACCAGTGTTTAATGATCTTAATGATCATTAATGATTAATCATCTTAATGATCACTAGTGTTTAATGATCTTTGAAGAGTAGTAGGCAAATACTTTTAAAAAATGTTCTTGAATTTGCGTATACTTGGTGTTTTCTCCTGAATCAACAAGGTTATAGATTTGGACATGAATGCTACCAGTTGTGCTTTCCTTATCACATTTTGTTAGAAGGTTCATAATATCAGCACAACTGATTTCTGGAGATTTACCCTTAATCATGTGACTCAGGAGGTATTAACCAATGAAGTTACTATTTTTCTCTGTCTGCCTATGTTTCTTGCAAGTCAGTCACTAGGTTTATCTCTGCTCAAAAGGAATGACATTAAGCTCATTTATTGTAGGAAGATGTATTGAAGAATCTTTGGGAACTGGATTTTCTTTATTACTGTGGCAGGCATGGCACCTATTCCCATACACATTCTAGGCAAGTGGTCTAATACAGGCTTTTGTCTCTAGCGTAGACATATGCTGCACGCATGTAGGCACATATGGAGGTGTGTATGCCTACAGGTGTGTGGAGGCCTAAAGTTGATGTCTGGTGTCTTCTTTGACATTTGCCACTTTATTTATTGAAGCATGTCTTTCAGCTGAACCAAGAGCTTAACCATTAGATTGTCCAGCTAGCCAGCTTGCCCTGGCAATACTTTCTGACTCCTGAGTGCTAGGATTATAGGTGGTCACAATGTCTGTCCAACTTTTCCGTGGATTCTGAAGATCAGAACTGTGGTCTTCATATTTGTGTTTCTTTTCCCCTGAGTTATCTCTCAGCTCACACATACCTTTCTTTCTTAAAAATTTTGTTCACTGATTATAGTATTCACCAATGGTTCTGTCTTGGAACAACTATTACTATGGTATTATAATTGTGATTTTTAATTTCATTTATTCATTTTCAATTATTAATTTCATTTTTCCTATAATAAATATTGGCCACTTTTTATGTATTAGTTACTCATTCAGTCATTTATATCAGTGTAGATTCATGGCTATTTATTTTATTTTTGGACTAACATCAAGTATTCAATTGTTCTTCCTTTTCCTATTAAAGTATGTTTTTGAGAAGCTGGGGCAGATCATTACAGACTGAGAACACAGTGTAAGCTATGATGTAGTAGGAAGGATAAGAGAATCCAGATTAAGCTTGGCTATAAATGGCAGAGGATGGGCGGGCCAGAGAGGAGGGTGGCAAGTATAGGCTGGAAGGTCAGAGAGGATGCATTGGAAAGGAGCCAGCAGAAGACAAGTTGGATGCTAGTTCAAAGCACAGCAACTAATGAATCACTGGACCATTAAACAGAGCCATCTAGATTGTGTTTTGGATTTTGCTGACCACAGTGTGATGTGAGAAATGAATTAGAATTTTCTTCATTGCCTCTTGAATCTTTCTGCTTGGTACAGGGATAATTTCCTGCTTCACTTGTAAGAAGGATCAATGTCTTACTGTTTTTTAGAAAAAAATACTTTATACTTTATAAGGCTTAATCTCAATAGAGCTCACCAAGGCTACTGGGAAATCATTGTTTCTTGCACGTGCATTTCCCATCAGTTGATGGCACCTTTGCATTCAGTGGAGTCCTGCTTGCTTGAAGAAAACTCATGTTCCCTTTCATGCAGCTCGATTAATTGTATAGCATAAAGGTGCTTTTTTGCTGCCTAAGTGTAGAACTTGGGGTAGTCTTTTCTCAGAGATTCTCTTTTTCCAGCACTGAAATAGAAATCATTTACTTGTCTCACAGGTTAATGTGATAAATGAATAAAATGATTGATTTTTTTTGGAAGGAATCACCTAGTACATTGATTGTTTTGTTATGGAAAAACTCAGTAAATGATGTGAGAAACAGAAGATCCTTGAGGGATTATCTGGTCTATCCTCCTGCCTATGGACCAATGACTACTCCCAGCATTTGGATGAAATGTTTCATATTTTCTCTTTAGAGTGTTTCAGTGATGCACACTTTACATTCATTTTTAGTATTGGTGAGACTATTCAGTGAGACTCCTGTGTACATCAATACTTTGTGACTTGCATGTATTAAAAGATGAATTACACGTCGTATAACAGATGTGAAGAGGTTATTACAGTTCATTACATTAAAAAGAAAATCATGTGAATGTAATGTAAAAGAAACAAATGGACTTTACTAGACTTGGGAAAAGCTTCTGAGAGACATTGACATTTGAGCAAAGGTTCTAGCCCAGAGAGAATATGCTAGAAAAAAAATGCTGTGAGTATATGTGTTTGTTTGGAAGGAGAGAGAACACTACATCAGGTGGTGCTCCAGGTTGGTTAGCAGCATGTGCACATAGAAGCATAGTCATATGTGCAATATATCAGTTAGTGTGCATCAGATAGAAGGTGAATATGTGGCTGGTGGAAGCAGACAAATCACAGAGGGAAAATAGAACCTGGGATTAAAGAAGCGATTTAGAGTCATGTTAAGATTTTATCTTACTGATTATGGAAGTTACACAATCATAAGTTCATTTTAGAAAGTCACTTTTTCATCAGCTAGAATGATCAACCAGTGGTGGGAGGATGGAAATGGCAAACGGATCGTTGTTATTGTCTAGGAAGAAAAAAGACAGGGCTGATATATGGCTGTGTCTGAAGAGTTGAAGAACTAAAAAGAAAGTCAGTGTTTCTGAAGTATATGTGAAGACATTGATAGACTATAGGAAAAGAGAAAAGGATGAACCAAAAATGGCCTTAGTGCTTGTGTGATCAGATTACTGGATGTAGCATTATTATTTGAGATACAGCCTAGATAACACATACTTGCTAGCTTCATTTTTAAATGCAGTGTTAATCTGGGCATTATAGCTATAGGAAAAAAGTTTACATCTATTTATAGTATTTGTTCCCCTGGGAATTAAATAGATTTAAAAAAAGACCTCGCTAATAAATAAGACCTGTACCACTAACAGGTTGTTTAATGTACTAAGTGCTAAGGGAACTTGTGATGACAAGCACTTATATCTAAATGGGGAGTAGAAGATTTTCACTGAAGAGGTACCATTGAGTTTCAACTGAAAAGTGGCTTCTAAGGAGACATGTAACAATTCCACAGAGGAGTCATATTGACATAGGCAATAGAGTAATACTATGGGAAGGACTGCCACGGAATATCTGTATTCTCTTATTGCATTATAAGCAGATGAGACTTAGAACTGTCTATTCTGCTAAGTATCTCTAGTCTGAAAAGTGAGAGAGAAAATAAGAAGAGAAAGAGGAGGGTGAAGGGAAGCTTTTTTACACTGGGGTAAACATGTAAAGTCTAAGAATCTCGATTCTTTGTAAAAGCTGAGCAGGAAAAAGAATGTGTAAAAACAAGTGCTATTTTGGGATAAATAAGTCGATATGGAGATTCAAACCTGTTCATAATAGTATTCTCTGAAATACTTTTATATATTGGTACAGAATTTCCTTCCCTTATATTTTAGTACAACCAAGACTCATGAAAATCTGATTACATTGGAGAATGTGGTTGTTGGTGGTGGGCAATGGCAGAATGACCTGAATGTAAGCAGGTTTGTAACTGTAGCAGCAGTATCCCTCCACTGTCCCGTCCTAGCCATTGAAGCAGGAGAGGGACTAAATGAATATGCAGCTGACTACATATTATGTTAGTCCAAAGTAAATAACCATAACTTTCTTTTGATCTTTCATACTGGATGTATTTCCTAAGCTTTGGAAAATACTAATTTGGATCATATCCTCTCTCTTCATGTCAGGGTTTCCTATTTACAATCTCTTCCCTTTCTCTTGACTCCCAGCAAGGAAGCCTTCCTATTTCAAGACAAAGGAAGGTGATAAGATTTTTCAATTCACCCCCCCCAAAAAATGAGAAGGAATTCTGAATCATTTATCACAATTATTGGGAACACTACTTTTCTAGATGCTTGTTGACAATATAAATAGTGAATCATGATACCACATCAGGGTTCTGTTCAGAATAGTTTGGTTTTATGTTTATTGTTAACTGGTAGATTTAGGTTGCCAAAGATGCTTTGATTCTGGAGTCAGCACTAATTCATGCAGTTGTACAGAGAAATAAAACCAAGGATCAGCTTGGAAATTATCTGGATCCTAGACAGATCCTTCACACACAGGAAGCTAACATTCAGTCAGCTAGCACATTGGGCTGAAATAGGTTCACACTCATCCCCACATAGACATCCTCACTGCTTGACGTAGTTCTGCTGCAGATGTGGACATAGTGTCACACTACCTAATTGTTTCCAGAGTTGCTGTTACCTTTCCCTTGATTTTATAAGATACAGAGTGGCAGGAAGTGGTCATCTCTGAACAGTGAAGTTACTTATCTAATGATTAAGTCATAAGATAATAGAGATTCTCATAGTTTTCTGCAGCTTAGAAGGCATTTTCATGCCTCTCTTTTATTCTAGGAACTAGGTCATTCCCTAGTCTCGCAGAGACATCTGTCATCAAGGACAACTCTAGAGCCCATCAAGCCTTTCTCAAAATGACAATGTGTGCCTTGTATGAGCAGTTAACGCTCTTGTATTTGTTCCCATCCTTTTCCATTTTGAGGCATTTTCTCCCAGCTTCCCTAATCCCTAGGGGCCTTGCTGTCCTATGGGAGTATTACTCTGATATCTAGGTCACCCAATATCCCCCCCCCCAGGCATCTTACCCCTTCTCCTCTCAATGCCAGTGCTGAAAGTAATTTCTTTGCTCACCTCACTCTTCTCAGGAGTAAACCATGCTCCCTATGTCACGAAAAATTGTTGACCATCAGGTGAAAGTCCTCAGATTCCTGTCTACCCCAGGCCAGCTTCCTCTAGCTTGTTCTTACTATTTCCTTCCTCTTGTCTTATCTTTGTTACTCTGCTTTTCTTCCAGTTCTTGCTTTTCTTGACTTCTGGTCAAGTCCTTCTCTAGTCTATATCTTCAAACATCTCATCTGCATTGGTCTTTCTAGGATACAATTTCCCTCAAAATTTCACCCACTAAAAGAAACAAACACTAAGTGAAGCCAGGCGGATCAGAAAGCAGAAAGCATACTACAGAATGCTTGATTTTGGTTCCCCCCTCTCTTCCTTTCTTCTTTCCCCTGTATATCTTTATTCCCACGCCACTAGGCTCCATGCCCTTACTGCCTGTGCTGCCGTTGTTCATTTAAGTGGTTCAATGCTTAACTGTCAGACTTCATTATTTTATAGGCTAGCAAGTTCTCTTTCACCTAGAATGTAGCACTTGAGCTAATCTTGATACTATAGATCCTCAAGGGTTAACTCTTTATGGAGGCAGTTCCTTCTTCGGCCAGTCTTAAAATGAACTGTCAGATTGCAGAGATAGCTTGACTCATTCACCTCCCAGGGACTGATAGTGAATGTGGGTTGGGTGAGGGGAGAGCTGTGATTCTTGGCAGATACTTTCTGACTTTAGTCCAAGGTTTTTAGAAATCCGATGTGAAAGCAAGGCAATCTGTCCTGAATTTGTCTGGTTACCCTCTAAATTTTAGAATGTTGACTTTAACTAGCATTGAATATTTTATCTCTTGTGTTTGCTTTCTAACTAGAAAGCAAAATTTTGAATTAGAAAATTTCTCTCTCTCTCTCTCTCTTTCAGAGTAGCAGTAGAGAATGGTCACCGAAGCTGTAAAAAGTATTTCCACTTATGTTTGTTTAGTCTTTTTGGCCACAGTGTTAATTATGAAAATAGAGGTAATCCAGTGTCAGGCTGGGCCTAGGAGAAGGAAAGACTTTTGTGAGATCATATTACAACAGTTCATCGGAGGCTGAGGGGAAAGGAGAGCCAGAAGGCTTTATAAACCAGCCTGCCTAGTGTGTTCTTGAAGCTCCAGAACAGCTTCTTGAAAGGTTCCTGCATGGTAGTCAGGCATAAGGGCATTTGACAATTGTCTGCAGCAGCCTGCTCTGATTCAGACTATGAATTATTCAGAAAGTGTTTAGGAAGTCGTTTCTGGGAACAGTGGTCCCAGTCCCCTGGGAAAAGCTCTGTTGAATGAAAGAGGCCCAACCCCCTCCTTTAAACTTGGCAGCTGAGAATTCTTTCCTGCTTAATTAAGTAAGTCAGAAAAAAAAAAAAAGGCGAAGCCCACAAAGCACTGATGAAGTATCATAAATTTGCCACCTGGAGTCATAAGCTCAGTAAGACCTGCCCTCCAGTGCCAGGCACTCCGAGTGTGGGTTAAGAACGTGAAATGGCTGAAGTGTTTATGCTCATGGAATTGCCAATTATGTTTCTTTGGTCATTTAGAAAATTAATTGATCAAAAAACTAAGTTTGTAAATATAAGTATTGTCTAATGCTTAATTTGGGAATGATCTATTATTTCTCTTCAGTTGTAGTTAAAGTGAATACATTTTTTTTTTTATTGAAAAAACACCATGGATTTCAATATCTGTTTTGAGGGTTTTTTTTTTTTTTTAGCATAAATGTATTTACCATCAACCACATTTTTATGGTTTAATTTTGCCTTTTTAATTATTGTCCTGGTCTTTTTTTTAATTTATTTTTCCCACTCATACAAACTTGATAGATACCCCATTCCCCTCCCTCCCTCCACCCCTCCCTGATCCCTTGTTCCCTTCCCCCTTTTTCCTCTTCCTTTTCCCCCCTCCCTCCCTTTCTACCAGTCGGGGAGCTCCCCATTCCTGGAACATCCTTTAGTGTGCATGTCAAACTTCCCTCTGAGTCCTCCTCTCTGATGAGGTGTAAGGACTCAGTAGCATTGCCTAAAGTTCTTTTTTGTGTTCCCCTTTAGTATAGGAACACAATTGTGGCTATTAATCCCTTCCCTCTAAGGATCTTAGAGCCTGTGATCCATGCTATACTTTGGGGGGTCAATGATATGTTGGTCATTGTGTAGGTCATGTAAAGTTCTATTATGATGACTTTGGCGGCCCTAATGTGTGAGGAGTATCTTGCATTTCATTGCTTCTTCCCATCTTTAGGCTTTTATAATCTTACCACCCCCTCTTCTGCAAATTTCCTGAGCTTTGGGATGGGGAGAGATTAGGCTGGCCTGGCTCTACCTAGTGATTAATATAGGGTCTATGATGTTCTGAATTATGGTTTGTTATTCTTTTTTTTTCCTTCTTCCAGTTTTGCTGCTCTTGTACCGCCCTTGGCTCCATCCTGATGGGTATTGGATGTCACCTCCTAGCCAGAGATAAAAGGCTGTTAAAATAGAATCTTATTATAAGAGTAGATTCAAAGGTAGATGGAATAAGAGTAGGAGACCACGGTGAGGGAAGGTCAGTTTCCCATTTGCAGGATGATTATCTTCTATCTGTCAGACTCTATGCCCTCCCTTTCTGTTGAGATCAAACCCCATGTCTTGGTCTTTTTTAAAAATAATTTTTAAATTGATATTTAGTCTTCTGTTTTTAATTTTTATTTATTTATTTATGTGTGTGTGTGTGTGTGTGTGTGAGAGAGGGGGGGGGGCACTGTGTGTCCCTGTGGAGACCAAGGATGACTTTGGGAATTGCCCTGGATTGCTCTATGCTTCTACCTCCTTTTTGCTTTGCTCTGGGATTTCCCAGGCTCCGCCACCATGGCCAGAAGTACAGGCCACTGCCATTTCTGACTAGTATTTATTATATGGGATCTGGGATCTGACTCATGCACTCATGCTTGTGAGGTAATGTCTTAACCCCTGAGCCATCTCTCCAGCCCAATATTTAGTCTTCTTAATTGCAAACATAATGGGTGGTTGTAGCTGACCCCCTCCGTTCCTTAGTCCCCCTCCCTTTGACACCCTCCTTTACCTTTACCAGTCCATCCCTCTTTCACCCGCCATCCTGCCTGTCTGCTTGTGTGGACAGTAGGGTTCCCGTTGGGTTGTCTGCATTGGTATAGTTTCAGATCTCTATGGCAGATTAGGAGTACTCTCTTTCACCTGCTTAGCCCTAGCCCCTAAGGTTCTACCTGCATGTAGTTATTTTCCTGAGTTCATAGCTAGTCTTTGGGGGATGCTGACATGCAGTCATAGTGCAAGTCTGCTGAGGATAAGTTTCATTGTAGTAAGTTTCTGGATGCAGCAGTGCTATTGTTAGTGGAATGGCTTCTCCAACCATAAGCCTCCTTACCTTTAGGCTCTTTTAATCTTACTGCCCCTCTTCTGCAAGATTCCCTGAGCCTTAGAATGGAGAAAAGTTTGGCTGACCTGATCCTGACTGAGTATTTTAGGCTCTCCAGTACTCTGCACTCTGGTTTGGTGGTGGTTGTCTATTTCACTGCTCTTCTGTCCCAGTAAGTTGTGTCTTATTTGGGTGTTGAGATCCTTTCTTTTGTTTGTGCATGTTGTAAGAGTTTCTGTTGGATTACATCATTATTGTCGTGGTCTTTAAGCTTTCCCTTTATCTTACTTTACCAGCCTATTTTCCTTCATACACAGGTGAAATTAGTATGGGGATGAATTCCAGAAAGCTCAGTGATGATACAACAAAAGCAACTAAAGACAAAAAGGATTTGTTTCTAGGTTACAGTCCATCAGGCAGGGAAGTCACAGCAACAAGACTTTGAGAGAACTTGTCACATCAAATTTGCAGTCAAGAGAATCTCTTCTTCAGTTAATGCATGCTTGCTGCTGCTCAGCTCTTTCCAGGGAATAGCTCTGCCCACAGTTAGAATGGTCTTCCCATATCCCTTAAAGTAATCGAGATAACCCCCAACAGGCATGCCCAGAGCTCTTTCTTTGAGGTGATTCTAAGTTATGTCAAATTGATAACTGAAACTAACCAACTCTTTAGTTAATACAAAAAACCAGGAAAACAAAAACAAAAGCAACACAAAACACAGAAACCAAAACTTCTGCCTGCATGGAACTTACAGTATAGTGTGCATCAAGAAGCTCAAATGTGAAAGAAATTTGAGTTTCAATGGCAGCAGAAAGTCACTGAAAGGATTAAGCAGGGTGGCTAGAATCATGTTTAAAGTAGGCATAAAATTTTACCTAGTAAAGGCACTTTTGAAAGGGCCACTATTAATAATTCTTTGGCTAGCAGACATAAATTTGGCAAAGTTGGAAAGATGGGCATTCTTAAAATGTTGAGAACTATTCCGAGAGAGCAAGACTAGAGGCAAAGATTGGTCATTACAGGGATCCAGGTGAAAGACGGCCAAGGCTGGTATCGGGATGAACAAAGAGGTGCAAGGAATTGGATAGGTCTGAGAGGCAGAGGGAGAAATCTGTAGTATAAAATAGGCAAGGACAGTTAATTCTGTATGATGCCAAAACTTCTTTTGTTTTTGTGTGCATCAGTTATGTTTTCTGAACTGTTTATCTATCAGCAATGGTAGTTATCTGGACATGGCTTATTTATAATGGAAATACTTCTTGATCCTGGTAGTATTGTTTCCTTCCTTTCTATTTTTAATTTCATTTTTCTAGTTTTACAAGCATATTGAGTACTTGTCCTTGCTTCCTTTCATCCCCCCTCCTTCCCATCCTTCTTCTTTCCCTTTATCAATCTATCCCACTCCTCCCACCCTCCTGCTTGTCTGCTTCTATGGACCTCAGAGTTCCCTCTGACTCGTGTACTCTTGTAAGGGTTCAGACCTCTTGTGGCATATAAGTTGACTGTCTTCAGTACATCCCACTGATAGGGGCATTTCCTTTCACTTATCCAAGTTTAGTCCCCAAGATTTCCACTGTACGTTCTTATCTCTTTTGAATTCTTCTATAGTCTATGAGGATATGTTGGTATGTCAGTCATTATGTAGGTCTGATAAAGACAAGTCTCACTGCAGTGAGTTCCTAGATGCAGCAGTCCTGCCTTGAATGGAATATCTTGTTCAATGGTGGACCTTCCCATCTTTAGGTTCTTACAATCTCATCGCCCCCTCTTCCTCAAGCTTCCCAAAGCCTTAAGTTAGGGAGAGATTAGGTTGGCTTGATTCTAGGTGAACACTACATTATGGCTGGCCATTCCTGTCTACTTCACTGCTCTTCTACTGCCCTGGGCTGCATCCTTTCAGTATGTTGTACAGTGTTTCTGTTGTAGAAGAAGATTTCTAGGCTGAGTGTTAAGTGTTCTTCAAATCCATGGGTATAATAGCAACTATTTGCCGAGCAGTTTGATGTACATGTTCCTACTTATAGATTCATTGGCTGCTTTTCCCTAATGATCTATTTCCTTCCCTTTTATAGATTCTTGTCCTAGTTAACAGTAAAGGATGTGTTTCATTCTAACAAGCAGGTCTTGAGTTCAGTTAGAAAACTGTTGGTTATCTTCTTGATATTCATGCCACTGACGGTTACAAACACACTCGTTCATCTGTGTTTATTGCAGTTCTATTCACAATAGTGAGAAAATGGAATCAGCCAATATGCCCATCACAGAGGAATGGATAATGAAAATGTGGTACATCTACACAATGGAATATTACTCAGCTATCAGAAAGGATGAGATTAAGGAATTTGGTGTTAAAGGGATGGAAGTGGAAAATTTATTATTGAGCAAGGTATCTCAGATACAGAAAGCTAAACATTGCATATTCTCTCTTATATGTGGATGCTAGCCTTGATATCCTTGTCAATGTATGTGGATTGGAATCACTATAAGACCCAGAAAATTGTAAAGAGATCAATGAATGGGAAGGTGGAAAGGGATGATTAGGGTACAACCTTTTAAAGGGGAGATTTAGAACATCATGACAAGTAGGGTGAGGGAGGGAATAATTGGGAAGAATACATAGTGGAGAAATGAGGGGATGGGAGATAGGAAGGACAGAGGGACTTACTAAAAACCCTAAGATTGTGGGATGTAAGCCCAAAGGAACCTTTTATGCTAGTAATATGCCAAAAATATCTTTCAAAGAAAGGAACAAGAATGAGCAGCCCTTATGTAGAGGAGCACAAAGTGAGGAAAACGGGGGTAGGGGGAAGCTCTGAGCTGATCCACTTAGAACCTAGTGACAAAATGCACCATATATACAACTATACTATATATTATATAATTATATATGTATATACTAAAAGTAACAGGATTATGATACTTCCTGATAAAATGTTGATCACAGAGGTCTCAAAGACCCCCAAACATTATAGGCTTTTACTATTACTCTTGGTTGCTCTCAAAGAAAATGTAGGTAAGACCCTACTACTAAAGATGCAACACATAAGGATAACAGAATATGGGCAAAATCCATGAACTAGAACTGCTCTGAGAACTTCCTCCTTGCTGGATAGCTTACATAGTACCAAGAAATACTGTAGAAGCTACTGGGAGAGAGAAATAATCACAGGCCTCATCAACTCATGACTTACAAGTTTCAATAAAATCACATGTTCCTTCCTATCAAGTGTCGTCTCACTGTTAATATATAATAAGTTTATTAAATTGAATTAAAGTTTTATTTTTCTAGTCAGGTGAAGAAAAGAACAATCTTTTTAAGCATTAAGCTTATTCTTTCAGTGGTTCACTTTCTCCAAATGTCAATAATAAGTCTTTTTATATCTGTGATTTAAAATAATAACATAGCAAAAGATGTAAGTTCCCTTCAAATTATACCCTTTAGAGCAGCTTAATCTAATCTATGCAACTTTTATTTCTCAGTTGATGTGTTTTGTTCTACTTTGTCAATAAAGCATAAACACATGATGGACAGAAGGATGGAGTAAGAGTTTCTGACACATCTGCTATTTGCCAAGATGGGATCTACTAAACTACTGCAAGACTGCAGACAGAGCAGATGAACTTGGTACATATCTGTGCTTGTCTGCAGGGAAGTGGCCTTACTTTCAGATGATAGACTTGATCTTCAGTCACCATCATTTTCCACCTTATAAGATGGTACTACTGATCTGATGTTTTAGTTCTTATGAGAAATATTTATAAAACTGATTACTGGATGCTATTAGAGGTGCACCAGATTATTCACAGACTAGAACTGTAATTTCCAGTATGTGAGCATTAATAGAGCTCTGTGTTGCCTTTAGTTGTACTATCTGGAGACGTAGCTATAAATAACTTATTGATTGATTGATTAGAAAGGCTCAGTGTTTGGGAAACAGAAGGACTGAGTCAACTTGCATAAAATCTTTTACTTCACTGACAGCAATTGAAAGGTGATCAGTTCTTTAAGGCTAAAGCTGATTAGTGTCACAATTGCTATCAAAGTAAAAACAAATGAGTAATTGTTTAGAAATATATTTGGAGTATGCAATTTTTCAATTTGCTGGCATACTAAAACGAGGACAAATTTTAATACTGGCAGGACCTGTCTCATTCTTTGCATATCCTTTTCGTAACTATATCCTCTTTCCTGTGAATTAAGAGGAAGAGAAGTGACTCATGATGACTTCTGCGTTTTGTTTCAGTAGATTCCTGAAGATGCAAAACTAAGTCAGCAAATCATCTTGCTTAACTAAATTCATTTTTCTTGATTTCATTTGAAAGAAACTATTTGATAGCTTAAATAATGATTTTGAGATGCAGAGGAGGTATGAATGATATACTATGGGAAAACATAGTATATGTGTATATACTATGAGCATATGTATATGTGTTTGAATGCTTGCATGTATGCATGTGTGTGTGTATTTTGCATTTGAATGGCTCAGAGGCTGAGAGAAATATGGATATACAAATTAAAATCATAACTACTTTGTGAATGGTAGCCTTATCAATTTAACATTTTTTATTCACTTTCATTAGGTCTTTGTAAGCCATGAAGTTTTCTGCAAAGAATCCACCATTAATAGGAAGAGGAATAGATGTTTTAGTGTGATTTGTACCAATATGAAATGTAATGGATCTGTATAGCACTTGTGATGGATAAGAAATGCTAGTCACCCAAATTTGGTGCCAGATACAAAAAAGAGGACAAAAACAAAACAAAACAAAACAAAAAACAAAAACTCAAAGACAAAATAGAGGAATGGCAAAACTCAGGGTTTAAATTTTTTTATTTTAGTAACTTTATTGTGTCACTTTAAAAATGTGAATATTAATGAGGATTTAGATGTGTTTAAAATTATACCCTTTAACTTTCTAGTCCATTCTTTTTGTTGAGTGCTTCAGAAAAATTCATAATATTTCTTCATCTCTAGCTTTTTTGCTACTTGAACCTTGAAGAAATATAGTTTTTAGCTACCTGCATGAAATTGTTTTCAACCCTATTGGAACTTTTAGATGATTCATTAGTTTATTATTTTTTTAATCAGGTTTGTTCAAGGGTTGTGATTTTTTTTTGTATTTTTTTTTATTAAAAATTTAATTATACATTTTAAAATTTTTTACCAGTTCCCTCCCTCCCCCCTCCTTCCCCTCCCCTTCCCCCAGTGCCTCCCCCCCAATTCCCAGAGAGTCCTTTATTGTGTACGCCTAACTCTCCACTGGGTCCTCCTCTCCGATGACATATAAGGACCCAGTGGCATTTCCATAAGCCCTTTCTCTTGTTCCCCTTAAGCATAAGATCACTACTATGGCTGTCAAAAATAAAAAACTGCCCCCGCTTCCGCCTGGCGTCTATACGTGGGATCTGGGATCCGAACTCAGGACCTTCCGCCTGCAAGGCAGAGGCTTAACCCTGTCTCATTAGTTTAAAATTAGTTAAATCTTAAGTTCTAACACCAACAATGCAAAATTTGTTGATAAAGGAATTCAGAGCAGCACACTGGGTTTCTTGGGTTAAGATCATCAGAAAATATCACTTTAAATTTAATATGTCTTTAAAATGTCTCATTTTCTGAAGATCTTGGTGAGTAATAGAATTCCTCATGGTCTCTTTGGCCAGAGTTGTAGTGAGTCAGCTTAGAAGTTCTTGCACATGGCAAATTGAGCAAGAAGGGCTTGACTTCTCTGAGCTGATGATGAGACAAGGGCAATACAGTGTGATATGCACCAGGGAACACTGAGCCTTCGAAGCCACTGATTACACTGCTCATTTACTGTACTGGTGATGGTCCAGCTTTGTACTACAGAAAAACAGTTACAGACTATTCTGTTATTTTGTTTTCTCTCTCCTTTCTTTCCCCTCCCTCTCTTCTTCCCTCCCCCGTCTCTTTCTCTCTTTTTTCCTTCCCACATTTTATTTTTTTCCTAATTATACAAGCTCAATAGGTACCCCATCCTTTCCTTCCCTCCCCAGTCACCCCCCCCTTGCACTGCCCCCTTCCCCTTTCCTTTCACCCCCTCCTTTCCCCTCTCCTATTACCTCCCTCTTCCTCCCTCCCATCCCCTGGAGCATTTTGTGTGAATGCAAACCTCCCTCTGAGTCCTCCACTGTAGTGAGGGTTCAGGACTCCAGTGGCATAACCAGGAGTCCTTTCTTGGGATCCCTGTTAGTATGGGAACTCTATTCTGACTGTTAATCCCTTGCCTCTAAGGATCCTACTGGCCAAAGCTTTCTCCTCTATGATCGGTGCTAGACTTTGGGGGGTCCTTGACATGTCAACTATTGTGCAGGTCAGGCAAAGTCTAATCCTGGCTGCTGCAGCCTTAACTTGTGTGGAGTATCTTGCATATCCAACAGCCCTAACTTGTGTGTATCTTGCATATCTTTGGTCCTCCCCATCTTTAGGCTCTTCTACAAGGTTCCCTGAGCTTTAGGATGGGGAGAGATTTGGCTGGTCTGGTTCCAGGTGATTAATGTAGGGTCTTTGGTGCTCTGAATTATGGTTTGTTGTTGTTTTCTGTTTTTCACCCTTGGCTGCATCTTGATTGGTATCGAAGGTCACCTCCTAAGGAGCAGGGAGTCCACCCAGATCTGGGTCCAGGGCAGAAAGCCTGTTTTTTTTTTTTTTTAAATATTTTATTTTTCTAGCTTTACAAGCATATTGAGTACCTACTTCTCTCCATTCTTCCTCCTTCCCATTCCCCTCCCTTTCCTTCATCAATTCATACCATTCCCTCCCACCCTCCTGTCTATCTGCTTCTATTGACCCCAGAGTTCCCTCTGGCTTGTCTACTTTTGTGGGGGTTCAGTCTCTTGTGGCATACAGAATTACCTCTCTTTGGACCACCCCAATGATAGGGGTGTTTCCCTTCACTCATCCAGCTTTAGTACCCAAGGTTTCCATTGTGTGTTATCTCTTTTGAGTTCCTCTATAGTCAATGTGGGCACTATGCAGGTCTGGTAGGGACAAGTCTCATTGCACTGAGTTCCTGGATGCAGCAGTCCTGCCTTAACTTTGCTGCCTTTTGACTAAGATTAAGTGAACTACTGAGGGTGGGGAGGAGAGAGGGGTTTCCAGCAGTTTGGGGCTGTTCCTTATGAAACATGAAGAACGGTTAGATGAAAGTGAAGTGAGAGTTGCCTGTTACGTTTTAGAGAAAGGTGGTTTTAGAAATAGATCATGGTAGAAATTCTAAGGAACTTTTCAGTGTTTCAGAGACAGGAGAATTCACAGAACTGTATGAATAAGCTAATGTGCTTATGCAGTGGCAAAGAGGCCCTGTTTAAAAACAGGGTAGAGGATAAAAATTAACACCTGAGGTTGCCCTCTGATCTTCACACATGCATGCCTGGACCCATACATATACATGCACATATACACCCAAAGATATTTGGTATAAAATTATAAGCATAATAGGTTTGAAGTATGAGGAGAATAAAGATTTTTTATATTTAAGAAATATCAGAATATAGCTTCAAGACACTGGAATTAAGGAAGGATTCTGGTAATAAGTCCTCAAAAGTATGGGAAACAAAAGCAAAAATAGGTAAATGGATTTTATCAAACTTCAAAGGTTTTGCAAGTAGAGTAAAAGGAGTCTATGAGATTGGGAAATATTTGCAAATTATACATCCAATAGGGTTCAAGGACTGGGATATATAAGGAGCTCAACTCATAATAAATAATACCCCAAAAATCTGATTTGAAAATGGAAGATAGATCGAAAGAAACATTGTTCAAAGCAACACATAAGAAGACTAACACATATGTTAAAAATGTTCAGTATTATCAGGAAAAAATACAAACAAAATGTTATAGCTCTCTCTAGTTAGAATAGCTGTTGTTGAGAGCACTGAAGAAGGTGGAGGAGTATGGATACAGACAGGTTGCACTGCATAGTTACAGTCTGTATATATCAAAATATCATGATGAATTTGTAATAGGTATAATTGGCATGCATTAAAAACAGAAGATAACAAGTGCTGACGGGTGTGGAGAGAAGAGAATCCTTCTAACATAGCTGGCAGCAATGGATTAGTGTGGTGGTTATGGAAAGCAGTATGTAAGTTCCTCAGAAAATTAAAAATAGAGCTGCCATATGATCTAGCAATCCCATGGCTAGGTATTTATTTAAAGGAAATCAGTTTGGTTTATCAGCACTGTTTACAACAACTAAGATATGGAAGCAGTTTAGTGGCTAATGATTGATAAATGGACAAAGAAAAATAGGATATTTATACATTAGATTATTATGCAGGCACAAAAAAGAATGGAATGCTTTTGTTTATGACAACATGTAGAATTGAAGGTTAAGCAAGGTTAAGTTGAAGGTTAAGTAAAGCCAGAAAGACAAGTACTATATGATCTTACTACATGGACTCTGAAAAAGTGCGTGTCATAAGTGAGAGCACAGTGATGGTTATCAGAAGCTGCAGAGAATGAAGAAAGGAGAAAATCAATCAAGACATTGATTGAACAAAAATGTTCTGATGTTCTGTTGCACAATTAATAGTGTGCCTATGGATAAGGGCAATATACTACATCTTTTTTTTACAATAGAAGAAAGGATTTTGAATATTTCCACCATAAGGAAATAATAAATATTTTAGAAGATAGATATATTTACCCTGATTTTAACATTGCATAATGTGCACGCATATCAAAACACCTCACTTTTATTCATTAGTCTTAAAAAAAGGAATACTGTACTGTGATGGATCAAATAGAAGGCAGAAAATTAGAAACTTACTCCATAAATCAAGATAGAGGTAGCTAAGAATATGCAAGAACTTATGATAGGAGGTAAGAGGTACTGGCTTATTGAGGGAATAATGCAGAAGTGGAGTCAGTGATCTGCTGACCAGGTGAGCGTGGGGGCAGAGATGCCATGGAGGGCAGAATCAGTGCAGGCAGTCTTAAAAGTGAAAAACAAGCTCAAGCCTTCAAGCCTGCACAACTGTGTATCTGACAATACAAAACAGATGCTATGCAATACAGATGGGAAAAGAGGTTTGGAAGTAGAGCAGAAGGTATTAAGGACAATTTTGAATGTGTTGTGTTCATGGCTCCTAAAGACATTACAATGGATGTCTCAGATGCCATTTGGAAGTACTCTCTGATATTCTGGAGGACTGGGTTGCAGATATGGTATGTATCATGTCAGAGAAATTGAACTGACATCAGTCTGTTTATATGGAATAGGCAGAAGACAGGACTAAAGACACAATTCTAAGGAAAGTTAATATTTAAGAAATCTGAAGAAAATGCTGGGCCAAAAAGGAAGGGAGAAAAGGAATTCTTAGAAGGGTAGAGAAGAGGGCTGGAGAGGTGGCTCAGGGGTTAAGCCTCTGCCTTGCAGGCAGAAGGTCCCGAGTTCTGATCCTAGGCCCACGTATAGATGCCAGGCAGAAACGGGGGTGCCTGCGTTTCTGGTCCTGGTAGGGCGGAGCCTGTGAATCCCGGGGCAGAGTAAACAACTTGGAGGTGGAGGCATCCATGGTGGTTCCCGAATTCGTCCGTGGTTCCACATGCATACACGCACAATTGAATAAATAATAAATAATAAAAAATTAAAAAATAAAAAGAAGGGTAGAGAAGAAACCAGGTCTCATACAAACAACAGGTGTTTATTGTCTGTTGTTGTAATATATATTCATATTTATAGACTCATTGGATCTGTATAACAGTCCTATTTTATAGATGGGGCAATAAGGAAACATTAAGACAGAAAAAACGAGTAATTTGAAGGTCTTATTATTAATAAATTTCAGCATTGGTTTTGAACTGGTCATCTAAAATTTCTTTTGGTAGCAAGGCAGAGGTCAGCAAGCCATAGACTTCTGTGATCTGACTCTAACCTACATTTCAACCTTATCTTTGTACGTTTGTTTGAGATAGGTTCTTGTTGTATAGACTGAACTAGAAATTACTATGTAGGGATTCCAAATATGTATGATCATATGTAGCTCAACCTCATCTTCTTCACTAACTCAAGACTGGTCCATTAAAAACTCCCCCATCATACCTTGCTAGAACTCACCAAAGTGTTTTGTGGATCACTAACTCCATGACAGGATCAGTGAAAACAAATGTTCCCTTGTCAAATGACTGTGAGAAATGTTTCCAACCTTATTCTCTTGGATTTCATACTTTATATTAGATCTTTAAAAGTATTGAGAAACCCCATAGCAAGGAACCTGTTTTAATTATGTTTAACAAGTGTTTTCTATTTTTAAATTTTTTATTTATTATTTATTCAATTGTGCGTGTATGCGTGTGTGTGTATGTATGCGTGTGTGTGTAGAACCACGAACGAATTCAGGAACCACCATGGACGCCTCCACCTCCTCCTTGTTTACTCTGCCGGGAGATTCACAGGCTCCGCACAACCAGGACCAGAAACGCAGGCCGCCCCCGCTTCTACGCGCATACACACGCACAATTGAATAAATAAATAAATAAATAAAATATTTTAAAAAAAGAGAACTAGATTTAAGAAAAAAAAGATCTTAAAAAAAGAATAAAGTCTAAATGAAACTAGACTATTTTAGGTAATTTTAAGTGAGACATGTAAGCACCATCTGTAATTATTCCTGATGGTCATAGAACACACTTTTCCTCTGTGATATCTTCACTCATGCTCTAGACCCTTCTCGTGACTAGAGTTGAGTTTCTTTCATTTGAGTTTTTAAATGAGACCTAGTGCAGTGCCTTTCAGAAAGTAATCAGTTGGTTAGTGACCATTGAATGAATAAATAAAAAATGTACAGAACAGAAGGGAACTAGTAGTTTTCTTTTAAATAAAAGAGAATTTATTAAAGGAATTTAGGTAGTTCAAAATGGGGACATAAATTTAGACAAAATAGGATGTTATTTGATAAAAAGATTGCATAGTTTTAGTTTTGTTTTCAGTTGAAATCTACGCATGCTCTTGGGTTCAATTGAGGAATAAAGTGGAGAGTGGCAACCTTTTGGTTATTTCTGTGATTGAGTATGACCACTAGATTTTGTAAATATAATTTTTCCTGAATGGTTCTGATCTCGTCTTTTTCATGCATGTTTATATCCTTTGAACTTTTCTTTTTGGTTTGATGCAGTTATTTCTTTTGCTTATTCTGGCTTAATATTGGCAGCAATCCCACTGGTTTCTTTTAGTTCATTTTTGAGAACTTATGTGGAATTTAATCGTCAGTGATGTGTCTGATCTTTCTCTTCTTTGAATTGTGTAACACATTGAGATATATATTCTTTTTTCCTTATGGATTGAAAAGAGCCTTCTTTTACTTCTTCCCACAATCTTTTTTTGTTTCATGTGACTAGCTTATGACTAATATAACTCACATAGAATGAGAGAGAGAGAGAAAGGGAGAGAGAGAGAGAGAGAGAGAGAAACTGGGGTGAGTAATGATGGAGATAAGCCAGCTATCAAAACAAGCATTCAGGAGAGTATGAGTACCGTACCGCTTTCCTCCCCCACACACATCAATCTTACCCATGTTCTAGTTTTGTCCATTACCTGGATGATCTACCTTTGGATCAGCACATTAGAATCCTTGTGAGTTATGAGGGCTCTGTAGGAGTTTTATTGGCTCACAGTACTTGTTTAAGAACCCCTTATTAATCATAATTATTGTTTCAGAATGAGTCTGAAGTTTTTATGGAGAAAACCAAGTTTGTTTAAAGCATATTTTCTTATTTTCAGAATGTATTAAAGTGATGCTGATGCTATATTGATGCCACTAGGCAGAGAAGGAATAAGCAGAGCTGATATTTGAATTTAAAGTTCTAAATTTATTATATTAAATTTTCTTTCTAGATAGGAGATGTAGTTCGGTTAGTACACTGCTTGCCTAGCAAGCACACATGAAACCTTGGTTCGATCCCCAGTACCACATAAAACTCACTTTGGTGGCATACAGACTTGTAATGCCAATGCTTGGAAGGAAGGTAGACACAGGAGGATCCAAATTAAAATAATCAAAATTATCTTATATAGGGAGGTCATTCTAGGCTACAATGACAGTCTGTTTATAAAAAATGAATAAGAAGGCAACTTGCATTTTGGAGAGAGAGTCCTAACACTGTGATTTGGCCGTGCATAATAAATAAACATTATGCTATCAAGATAATTCTGTTGTTTTTCATGGTGCCATTATGAAATGCAACTAAAATGGAAATATTTGGCTTGGACTGACAAATTTTTATTTCATATAGGGGAAGCTAACATTAATCACCACTGTAATAGCATCGAAGTATTTACAATTATTAGTTTTTTTTCTCTACAATCAACAACTATTACAATGTCACCATAATTGAAGGTGTTGCAAAGGGAAGATCGCATACTCTCAGCTGAATGCATAGGGGATGCTGATGGTATTCATTAAGCATGAAATAATAAGAGGAGAAAGATTTCCATCTCTCTCCCTTGCCCCACAAAATATCTCTCTGTGTTCAGCACTTCTTTGAAGTCAATATATGATCTTTGCTTTAATCCATTTTTTAAAGCTTCCTTTGAAGTCAGTGGGAGCTCATGCCTGGAAGACAGGAAAGCAACAGAGGTGCCCACTGGGAAGGAGGATTGGCTTAATCATCACCAGAAAACAATGTTTATTGATTGTCTTCATGTGCATAAGCTACTGTGCTCCACACCACAGGAACTTTCAAACTGGTCTGGCTTGTTTCCTTCTGATATAAAGCTTTTGAAATAATTGAAAGAGTGATTTCTTTTAAAGAAGGGTTTTTCTATTTGAAATGGCTAGGGAAGAAGAAATATTTATAAGTGGAAACAATTATTTTATCTAGATACTCTGAACCACTTCATTTAACTGACTTTTCTAGGTAACTGAAACTCAAGTTTCTGCTTGAAATTACTTGGTAATACTTTTTAAAAAGCTTTATTAAATACTTTGAAAGAAGGTGGGGAATTAATTTTCTTGCCTCTTTTCTGTTGTCAGTTATCCTGTATAGTGCATGTTCTTTGCTTCTGCTCTGCTCTAATATTTCCAAAGGAAAGGCAACATCTGGTAGATTGGTCCCTTTCTTTCAGGAGGAAATACAAGAGTACTCCCTCACTGAGTTTCTTTTTCTTCCTCTTATAGTATCCAGTTCCTTACCACCTATCCTTCTTCTTATTGGCCTCCTGCTTCTTTTCTCCCAGGACATCAGCCTTACAATAAACAAAGAGTGTTTACATCAGTGTTTTGATCATACACTTTAGTTCCAGACTTGAACTTTGTATCTCTGGTTGGATCTTGACCTGGTTGTTTTCCTGGGGCCTTCAGCACTTCAAAATTGCTCTGGGCAGGTTCAGCCTTCAATTTTCTTTTCAGTTTCTGCAAGTAGCATCGTTTTCTGTTTAGCTTCTTTGTATCCTCCATCTACACTGAAAAGTCTGTGAGATGCTCTTGACATTTCTTCACTAACAACCTTTCATAATTTGATCAGATTCTCTAGCTCCTTTTGTTTTTTGTTGTGTGTGTGTGTGTGTGTGTGTACATGTGTGCAGAATGCATGTGTGTAGAATCTAGAGGAAAGTGTCAGGTGTTTAGCTAGGCTGTTTGGCCAGCAAGCTTCAGTGATCCTCCTGTCTCTACCCCCCACCCCCATTAGTATTGGGGTTAAAGCACAAACATAGTGTCTTTTCTTTTTCTATTTCATGTGTATGTGTATAGGGAGTGCACTGGTGTGTATGCATTTTTGCATGTATGTGGGTGTACCTGTCTGTACAGATACATGTGAGTGCATGCATGTGGAAGCCCAGGTTGATATTGAGAATTATCCCTGATTGCTCTTCTACCTTATTCCTTTGAGGAAGAGTCTCTAATCAAACCTAGAGCTCATCAGTAGTGCTAATCTGGTTAGTCAGCTTGCTCTGGGAATTCCTAGTCTCTGCTTCCCAGGCTAGAATTACAGCTGGGCTGCCATACTCACCCAGCATTTCATATGGGATCTGGGGACCCAAACTGGTCCTTTTACTCGTATGGTTTGCTGGGGATGGGAAGTGT
Organism: Typhlomys cinereus; assembly: GCA_023101885.1. Lineage (NCBI taxonomy): Eukaryota > Metazoa > Chordata > Mammalia > Rodentia > Platacanthomyidae > Typhlomys > Typhlomys cinereus. The sequence continues at coordinate 1,881,013 of JALPQD010000031.1, read as the reverse complement.
GCATACTTTCATTTTTGCATTGTTGTTTTAGCCCCCTCAGGCCTCCCACTGTAGGCACATCTTCCAGGATAGAGTGCAGATCAACCTGACTTAAAAAAATGAGTCATTGTTGTCCCAGTGCAGTGGGAGAGCAGTGTTATGGAAAAGCCAAGCATCAGTGTGTAATGTGCTTTCCTTATACTTTCAAGAATGATTTACAAAACAAGTTTTTTGCCATACTTGCTGCCTTGAAACCTAGAGCTTGGTGAGTGGCAGTGTTTCCCTCAACAATTAGTTAACGTTTTCAGTCTGCCATTCCCATATACTCTCCAGCAAACCTGTTCTTTCCCTTCGCCCCTCCTTTTTTTCCTTCTCCTCTTTGGTTTTTGTAAATTACTAAGAGCTATTGAAGGCTGGCTTCTGATCAAGAAATAGCTCATAATGGCATACTTAGTGCTGGAGTTAAGATCATGGTTAGTGATTAATACCTCTTAATGAAGACTAAGGTCTGGGGAAATGCAATGAAGGGGCAAAATTCCTGAACTTGTGAAACTAGAATATAAGCTTCTTGATAGAATAATGGAAGAAAATACTTGATTTGTCTACTAAGCTAATTTTTATTATATCAGAGCAATAGTGTAATCTTTAAGGCAAAGATTCTGTGTCTCACACTGCCCTAACTTGCAAATGATTCGGGATATTTTTGACTCGGTAGAAAAATTCTCATGAGAGTAAAGGGTAAAATCTGGGAAGTTTTAAACTTGTCATCTCATGTTGTGTCTGTATCTTAGCAATATGAGGAGGAGAGAAGCAAAGAATACCAAATGCTGGCTACTGAAGAAATAATGGAATCAAAATTTTGATAATAAATGTGACCTCAATCTTCCACTGAGTTTTAGATATGTGAAATGATTTATTTAAGGTGAAAATACATGGCCAAGAACCTCAGTTTCCTGGCCCCAGGCGGTTACTATTATAATGTCTCTGATGAGCTGTTTTAATAGGAACTGGTTTGGCATGTTTCTTGATAATCACCCCACCCTTCAATGAATGCCCTGAAAAAGGGAGAACAAAGTCCACATTATTGTTTCTTGTTTTGCCATGAAGGAGCAGATTGCCATTGTCAAAATGCCAAGTGAGCACAAATTCTGCAAACATTCTGAGTTTGTATGTCTGGGGATGGGGGAGATTTTCAGTGGGAAACACTTTAGGAAAAATATGGATCATGCTTATAGTAGAACCTACAATTGAAAAACTTGATTTCACTGATGGTAATAAGTACTTAAGTAACTAATGGGGTTTTATGAATTTGGCCTTCTTTGATCTGTTTGGCACCAGGGAGATCAGCAAATAGCACATTTGAAATGGTAAATAGATCTGTCCTTCATTCTCAGTGCTTCACCTTTCACAATATGGTTGTTTGTCTTGTTTTGACTCCATCTGCAAGAGTCAAAGGTGGTATTAAGAAAATGAACCTCACTGAATCATAAGCACTTTGAAAACTGACTCTGTTCAGCATCGATGTATGTCGTTAAAAAGGAATGTAGTCATCTACATCTACAATCAGCCAACTGGGGGAAGTTAGTTGTCCATTACTAAATAAAATGTTCTGTTAATTGCCTAAAAATAAAAATGTTTTCTGAGGAGCAAAAGTAGCAGCCTTTATGGAGATGGAAAACATTTGAAGGGTTGGGTTATAAAAGTCACCAAACTAAAAATGGTTGTTACGGTTCCCTTAGTAACATCTTAAAAAGGAATCTCTAATTCTGAAAAAAAAAACCTGTTTGAATACTAACTGTAATTCAAGCTTCAAAGCTCAGAGTTAGCTTATATAGTTAGAAAAGGAAAGACATTCTTCCCCTTTATCCTTTAATGCCATTGATTTGAATAGCAGTTTACTTTATCAAGTTACTATTTCAGTAAATAATAATCATAATTAGCAATGTTTTTACTACATAACAATATGTGCTATTGTTAGTTACAAAACAGAATATTTTATGTATACTATTATATATAAAGTACTTTGATTCACTTTCCTTTTAGTCTCGTTAATCTCCTTTTGTTTCCATTGAACTCCTTTGTCTTCTAAGCAAGTCCCCTCTTACTTTCATTTTTAAATTTTTATTATAATTTTATATTTCCAATCCATTCAATAAAGGTTAAATAATGTTGATACATATTTAAGAACATATCCTTAAAATAAAAGATGTAATAAGGTAGCAAATATGTGTATATTAGAGAGAAACTTACTGTCATATATTCTTTTGTGTATGAGCCCTGCATTTAATTAGGGTTGCTTGCCTGAGTATGGTAGGGGTATTATTGAATTGACCACTGAAGAATAGGAGTCCTTCCCATAAAAACTATTAACTGCCTATGGCTTCTCACAGAGGTTTGGGGGCTCATGAGTACTTTGCCCATCCATGATGAGTTGCTGACACACCAGTCTTGCACAAATCTTATTCCTCCTGTAAAAAAGAAATTTTTGTGACCAAGACAAGTAGTAGTCATCTGTAGATATAATGATTAATACTTAAGAGGTAGTTGCTAACATGTCCACTTAGCAAAATATACTGATAGACAACTAGCAATTTAAAAAATTCAATCAATCAATCAATCTATATATATATATATTAAGCAACATGCAAATATTTCAACATGTGTTTATACATTGTATGCAATTAAAATCAAAGTAAACATATTTATCTCTTTTAGGGTATAGATCCTGTATCTCACCTGCCTTAATTTGTAAATTATTTAGAATATTTTTGATTCAATTGACAAATAATATTTATCCTTAGCTTGTAATGATAATTTCTTCTTGCTTTATCTTTATGTATAGTCATCCTTTTGTACATAAGACACTTCTAGCTATAATTGAATATCTGATAAACAACCTTTCCCTTCCTATTTCCCTGTGCTGTTTTCATTCCCCTCCCCCCCATATCAATTTCTAAGAGCTGGTGAATGTTGCATTTTCTGATGTAGCATATTATACACTTACAGAAAATAAGTTTTGTTTAGGTACCAATGGATAAAGGTCTTTCTCTCTATACAATGGTTGCAGAAATCTTTGCTTATTGACACTTGACTCATGACCCTATGTTTTACTGTGAACTTTGCTAAAGGAACGGAGCCATTACATGTAAAGGGCCTCAGGTTGCTAAATAGTAGTTTAAATCAACAGGCAAATAACATATAACACCACTGCGTAAGTCTCTAATGTCTCCTGATTAGGAAAATTGCAGGACTTTTTGGTTGAAGAAACTGTTCTTTTTTTCAGAGCTTCTCTGTTATCCTGATCTTGGTTTGCAGCTTTCCCCCCCTTCATTAGAGAGTTTATTTCCTTCTTACCAGCTAAGAAAAAGTTGTAGTGTATTTGACAGGAGTTGCTGGAAGTTCATAATCTTTTTGCCTTAAATATCTCTGCTCCTACATGCCACTACACACATATGTGAGCACCAGCCTATTGAGAGGTCTGTCTTCCTCCACAGCATGTTCTCTGGAATAGCTTCTTGAACACCGCAAAAGTTACAGAGGATGGTGGTTACCTAAAACTGCTACTTCACCGAAATTTCTGAATCTGCTTGGCATCGTGAATTACAACCACTCAATGTTCACTTGAGCCTGATAGGAGTGACCTGGGGTTGAAAATAGCTTTTAAACCCATTTGGGTGTGCTGAATCAAAAAAATATTAGATTTATACACACTTGCAATGGATCATATTTTAAATATAGCTCAACAGTTTTACTAGCTTTCTGAGTCAGCTGTGCTGCTTTTCTCATGCTATCTGTGAATTTATAGAGATGGAAAAATCAGGAAGGAGAGGTAGAAATAAATAGCAGCATAAACTGAAGGCAGGATGATGGCCAGGAAACGGGGAACAGAGAGGAGAAAGTGAGAAGAGGGAGGAAGAGAGAGTATCTCTTTGAAAGTAAGAAGGAGACACTTTGCCTTCTATTGCACCATGTTACTCTTTGATTTTGGAATTAACTCCTTATTCAACAGTTTTCCTGCACACGAAGAGACTGCATTTCAAAACTTTTTTTGCACATGCGTGCGTGTGCATGCATGTACGTGTGTGTATGTGTGTGTGTATGTGATCAGAAGGCACTGTGCATGTGTCTGTAGAGACCTAAGGTAACATCGCTCTACCTCCTTTTTGTTTTCTTCTGGGACTTTCCACGTTCTATCTACAAGAGCTGGAAGTACAGACTGCGGTCATGTTTGCCCAACATTTTTGTCTGAGATCTGGTATCCAGACTCAGATTTCTGCTTAGGAGGCAGATGCTTAACCTCTGAGCCAGGTCTCCAGCCCCTCACTTTTAAAGTTGTAAATATGTATGTTTTCAGAGGATTATAGGAGGAATTTGACTGTATTAAAATTTATCATTAAGGACAAGAAACTGCTTCTAGAATTATAACATGAGAGCTGAAGATTTTAGTTTAGCTTTTCTTTCCTATAAGAATAAACCAGAGTTTACTTGTGTTGTGACTTTACACTAGATTCCACCAATTAGTCAGAGGGAAAGTTGAAACTATAAATAGCTCTTCTAATATGCATTCTGTGCGCTTTCTATTTTTATAGTAAAAGGGTACACTCTAAATACATGATTCAATGAATTTTAACAAATACAAAAAACTTATAATTCAATAGCATGAAAATGTGCAAACCAATGAAGTGCATAGAAAGATTTGAAAAAAATAAAACCTTAAAAGGAAGATATTGTTACAGTACATTCCACAGGTTTTCCTTCTTATTTTTAAAAATCTGTTAAGAGTTTGAAACCTTGTATAATTATGATATTCTCTTGATGAATCAATTGATCGTGATCAAATGTCCCTTTTGCTCCCTGCAGAAGTCTACCTGTTCGATACTGATATAGAATATTCAGATTTCTTATGGCATGCTTCTCCTATTCTTTCAATTGGACTGGGTCTTTCTATTTAAAGTAAGTTTCTTGTAATCAGGTCTTATATTTTTGTTCTGGAAATCTCTGCCTTTCAATAGGAATTTTGGTTATTTTTATATTCAGTGTAATTATTGGTAGGATTAGATTTAACCTTAATATTTTCCAACTTTATATACCCAATATTATTTTCTCTAACTTCTTTTGAGTGACATATCTGGTACTGTAATATTATTCAACAATTCATAGTTATTATTTTAGCTACTTTATCTTCCCTATGTTTACAATTCTATTTTACTGCTCTAAGGTTTATGTTAAAAAGTTTATGACACTATATAAGCACACTAAGCAATTTTTAAATTCTTCCTTCTTGGCTTTTATGTTATTTTCATTTTATATTTTATTTGTCTGTATGCTGTAGATTTCAAAATATATTGATAATCTTTTTTCAAATTACTCTTAAAGATATTTCAAGGGGAAAATGTCTTATTGATTCATGTAAAGTAAGTCTTCTTTATTTGTATGTTAGTGATTATAGTTTTAACTAACTATAGACTAGGAATATTTAGGAAAAATGCATGTGTATGAACATATAGAGATTTTCTTATGCTGGTATTTCTCAAACAATATAGCAAATTGTTACATAAATCCTAAACAAATTGATGCATAAAAATTATATTTATATAGCAGTGGCATTATTTAAAGTGTACAGTAAGATGAGAATAAGCTATGCACAAATACTATGCTATTTTATATGAGACTTGAAAATTCTTGAAAAATGTATATTTTTGTATTTGGGGAGAGACCCTGTAACGAATTCCTTATGAATACTGAGGACGAACTATATATACATGTAATTGCCACTTCGAATGTTTTTTATGTCTTTGTGTAGATCTGCATTGCCGTTATGTATTATTTACCTTTTTTTGAAGTTCCTTTAACCTTTCTTATAATACAAGATTCTGGTAATGAATGATTTTAGCTTTCTTTGTCTAAAAACAAATTTGTTTTTGAAAGATATTTTCCGTGGGATACACCAAACTTTAAATTGACAGTATTTTCTTTCAGTATGATAATAATGTCATTTTGTTGCCCTCTTCCTTGTATAGTTTCTTACGAGAAACCTGTAATATATTTCTATTTGTTCCTTGCTACACAAAGTATCTTCCTTTTCCTGATTACCTTTTAAATTTATTTTCTGATGTGGATTTTCAGCAATTAAAATGCCTTTATGTGATTTTCATTTTATCCTACTTGGTATTTATTCACTGTCTTTGATTTGTGCAGATATGTGTGTTTGTATTTGTGGTACATACACACATGTGTGTGCAGGTACAGGCACCAGCGTGTGAGTGAGGAAACCAGAAGAGGATGTTGGATGTTCTACTGCCTCACTTTCTGCCCTGCTCCCTTGAGGCAAGGTCTCCCTGAGCCTGGAACCAGCCTGGTGACCACCAGATCCCAGTGATCCTTGTCTCTGCTCACCACAGTGCTGTGGCCACAGACATATGTGATCGTTACCTAACTGTTTACATGGGTTCTGGAGGACTCCGGTCTTCACGCTTGCTCAGCAGTATTCTTACTCACGATCCCTCTCCCTAGCCAGCCTGAGTATATAGTTTCTGTAAACAATAGAAAACTTTTCATTATATTTCAAATGTTTTGTCTGGCTCCTCTCTTCTTCTGGGCCTTCAAATATGTTTCATTCCAATTTCTGTCTTCTCAGTTCTGTGAGACTACCATCTGTCTTTGGGATTCACGCCCTCCCCTCCATCCCGTCCCCCTCTGTCTGTGGTCTGGAAATTGCATCTTAGAAGAAAGCTGAGCTTATACTATAGGATGATTTAATTTTTTTTCCTTCTCCACAAACCATGGCCAATGCTGCTTCCTGTAGCCGAGCAGCTAAAAATCAGAGCTGAGACCAGGATGAAGACAGGTACGAAGGGCCAAAGTTTAAGAAATCAGTCATCTTAGGGGCCATGAAAATGTTAGTCTGCCCACAAACAGAAATGCTTCCCCCAACCTTGCATCATAGCATATCTTTTTTCCTCACCTTAGTGCCAATTCTATGGAATGCTTTCATTAATATATTTTTATTTATATTATTTTTTTATTCTTTTATTATTTGGATGGCATGGGAATTTTAAACCCTGTTAATGCCTTTTTTTTTTTTATAAGTGGAGGTTCTCTGTTTTCTGGATATATAATTCATCAATATGCTACACACATCATTCTACATCAGAGAATTTAGAAGATCACCACACTTTAAAATGATTTCCGTGTGCTTGGGGCTGATGAAAAGTAGAACGAATTTCTTAAAATAGCTCATCTTCTCAGATGTGACATCAATGTATTGGCTCAAAATGAAATATGTGACTCTATGAAAACATTTTATTTAGAAATATGTTTTGAATTATGTAAACTAAGATGCAAGAATGGCAGATGGTTTTCCTGTGTACTTGCTGACTTGCTACTTATGGTTGTTTGTTAACCCAGAATATCTTCTTGGAAATGCTTCTTCACAGCATTACATTGTAAAACATGGAGTAACCTTGAGAAAGAATCAATATTGTAGTTTTAACAGATTGAGAAGATCTTTTTTTGGAATGTGACCCAGATGTTTCCTATTTAAAAAATTTTAAAGAAGGATAGAAGTAAATCGAAGTATTAAGGTCTACCTATTATTTAAAACAGATACTGAATGGAAAATAGACTGATATGTTTTCTATTTTTTTCTAAAGATAGTACCTATTTTAATCTTTAACTACCTAAAAGTCCGTTGTCTTTGTAATTACCATTTGCAATTCCTATGCTGTCTTTTAATTTTGAACCGAATTATGGTAATCTTATTATTAGCATTGTAATTATTGCTAAAAACTATATAAAACAAAAAATCCAGAAGAACATACAGGTAATGGATAATATTGATGTATTTAAAAAATAAGATTTTGGATGGTATTTCTTTTCTCATTTATTATATTTGAATACAACTATCACACTTTATTTATAATAAAGACATTATGTCTATATCAAAACTCAATATGAATATTAGAAAATTGAATCTAATTCATAAAAATAATTATTCCCCACAAGCAAGTGGGATTTATCTCAGATAGACAAAGCTAATTGAACATTCTAAAAGTAATTCATTTGTTTCATCACTAAATAGAAGGAAAAAAATCACATGGCTACATGAATAAAGAAGAAATATTTGATAATATCCACTTCACATCAAGAACTTTCAACAAACTGAGAATATAGAGGAACTTTATAAACTTGCAGAACAATTGTAAATCTTGAGTTTACACAGGAACAAGATAAGATGTCCCATTTTGGTATTTCTTTTCAGCATTATGCTAGAATCCTAGCTCATTGCATGCAATGAGACAGGAAAAGGGAGCACCTCCCCCTCCAGGCACTCCAGGTCTGCAGTCCATAAGTTCTTGTCCATGAGTTCCATTTTTTCTCTTCTCTAATAATCTCTGCCTTAATCCTCATGGAGAGGATTTTGGCTTCAATCTCTGGGACACACAAAACCCTCCCCCATGATCTGCAAAGTTTGCTGAGCACAGACAGGAGACCAACCCTACAATGTTTAGCAAGCACAACCAGAAGTTCAACTCCATAACATTTGGTGACAAACAGAAGAGTTAGATTCCACTAGCTAAGATTAATATCCTTAGAGCTTCAAGTGTGGGGACCTCTAGACCATCTCAGCATCTCATAGATGATGACCATTGACTGCCCACATTTCCTTCATCCCAACTCAGCAGGAAGTAGCCAGAATGGTTGCCACCCCTCATCCCTTGAGCAGTCAGGTCTTCATAAAAATTAAAGGGGGAATTAGGTAGGTTTAGAAGCAGCCATGCTGGGAACGTCTCTGAAGGTCTTGGAAAGCCATCCCCCACTGCAGGGATAACCCTAAAGGAACATGCTCTTAGCTAACTTCTCTCAACCCTTTGCTTAGGAAAGGATATGGAGATTAGTTCTCCACAGCAGATAAGCTAAATCCATCAAAAGAAACAGCCCCACCTCTATCTAGGTGGGCGCAAGATCAACTGTTTTGGGCCTCAGTATGAGCTAACGGCTCCTCCTCCTCCTCCTCCTCTTCCTCTTCTCCTTCCCCCCACCCCACTTGCCCAAGTGTATAAATATACCTGTCCATGAGAGCCATCTTTGGTGCCTGTTCCTCATGGCACTCCACATCTGGATTCCATGAGCTCTTTTCTAGCTGCATGCTCTTCATGGATTCCATGTCTGGAGTCCATGAGTTCTCTGGGGCACCCTAGCCCCTCACGATACTTCACATCTGGAGTCCATGAGATCCTTTCTTTCTCTCTTCTAATAAACTCTACCTTAATCCTCAAAAAAAAAAAAAAAAAAAAAAGGACAGGAAAAAGAAGTTTAAAAAAGTACATTGTTTGAGAAGGAAGAAATAAGGCTTTTCTATATTTGTATGGCAGAGTTTTAGGACATAAGTTTTATATAAAAATCAGTTATTTTCTATATACCATAAACAAATGTGTGGAAAATGAAATTGTAGCACCAAAAGTAGAGAAATCTATATAAATTTTATATAAATCTATAAAAATTATAGTTACCCAAACCCATAGAATATACCAAGAGTGAGTAGTTTGGGTGTAGTGATTTAATTTTGTAGGTGGATTGATTAGTATTACTTTTAATAAATGTACCACTCTGGCATGAAATTTGTATACTAACACAGGTTGTGCACATGAGGCATCAGGGGCATATGAGAAAGTTCTGTATTTTATGCTCAGTTTTCGGTGGACTTAAAAATAAAGTTAATTCTTGGAAGTCATTAATTTTTAAAAATTTGGTGAAATATTACATAAAAGTCATAATTATTATTAAGCTAAGTTAAAAGAATTTCTTTGTTTTTCTAGAAAACAGGGTCCAGTTAGGCTGGAGATATAGCTCAGTTGGTAGAATTTGTGCTGAGCATTCACAGAGCATTTGGTTTGATGCTGAAGCTCTATATAAGCCAGGCTTGGAGCACAGCCTCTAATCCTAATAGTTGGCATACAGAAGGACCAGGAGTTCAAAGGTCCTCTTCAGTTATATAGCAAGTTTGAGGCTCGCTGAGCTTCTTTTTGTCTTAAGGAAAAAAGCAAAACAATAAGAAAAGAGAAAAGAAAAAGTAAAAGAAAAGGTCAGTGTAAGAATTCAGCTGCTTTTCTTAAGACCAAGTAGAAAAGCTGGAGAGTGATAGGGGAATGAACTAAGGAAAAGTGACACACTGTAGGGACCAGTACTTGATGAAGCAATTCAGGTTTAACATAATTCAGATTTTATATGAATGAAAAAAGAACGAAGGAAACTTGGGAAAAATGGCATAAAAAAAGGTTAGGAAGGGCAGGAGATGACAATAGCAAAGTTTTTGGATCCATGACTGAACAAGGATATTAATCTCAGAAGTAGATATTGAGCCAAAATCCATATTGTATTATCCATCATATAATAGGAAAATCAGACATTTTTATAATCAGTATTTTCCTCATCTCTTAAAATAAAGTAAACCTTATCTCATGAGGTGGTTTTGACAAATGAAAATTAGCTTAATGCAATTGTTTGGCATTCAATGTACAGTGGTTCCCTGGATTCCAAATTTGTTATGTTATTTTAGTTTCATAAATGACTATTTTGCAGGTTCTTCTCTGGCATTTGTTTTTATGGAGACCGGGTCATTGAGGAGGGAAATACCCAAATTTGTTTTTCCAAATTTATTGGGAAATGACTATCTGAATTCCCCATAGCATTTCTATGCCCATCCAGGTCAATGCCAAAGGGAATTTCCTCATTTGATCATGTCATAGTAATAAAAACAATCAGCATGCCTCTTCTTGAAAAGTTAGTTAGTTGTTCATTCTCCTTTAGGTTCAATCTTAATCTCTGAAAAAATAGCTCTTTTCTGGGCATTTCCTTTTCTTTTCTTTGCTTATATTCTTAGGTTTTATGCATCAATTTGTGTCATTTTCACACCCAATTAGTCAATCCCAATCCCCTACTTTCTCCCATTATGAATTTTCTTCTTCCCCACAGTCTCTCTCCAGATCTCATGTCCTTCTTTTTTTTTTTATTAAAAATTTAATTATACATTTTAAAATTTTTTACCAGTTCCCTCCCTCCCTCCTCCTCCCCCTCCCCTTCCCCCAGTGCCTCCCCCCCAATTCCCAGAGAGTCCTTTATTATGTACGCCTAACTCTCCACTGGGTCCTCCTCTCCGATGACATATAAGGACCCAGTGGCATTTCCATAAGCCCTTTCTCTTGTTCCCCTTAAGCATAAGATCACTACTATGGCTGTCAATCCCTTGCCTCCAGGGGTCTCGGTGCCCTTAACAGATGCTAGACTTTATGAGGGCAACAGTGCACTGGACATTGCGCAGGGCATGCAAAGTCCCATTATGATTGCTTTGGCCCCAACTATTGTTGAGAATCTTGCAAATCGTTGCTCCTCCCATCCTTTTGCTCTTACAATCTTACCGCCCCCTCTTCCGCAAATGTCCCTGAGCTCCAGGATGGGGAGAGATTAGGCTGGCCTAGTTCTATGTGATTGATATAGAGTCTCTGAAGTTCTGGATTGTGGTTTGTTGATTTTCTTTTGCAGTTTTGCTGTTCCTGCAATTCCCTTCACTCCATTCTGCTGGGCACTGTATGTCACCCCCTGGCCAGAGACAAAAAGCTGTTAAACTGGAGTCTTGTTGTAATAGCACATTCAAGGGTAGATGTAATAAGAGTAGGAAACCTCACTGAGGGAGGGGTCCATCACCCATTTGCAAAATGATTACTTTTTATCTGCTAGACTATATGCCCTCCCCTTCTGGTGAGATCAGGAAAGAACGTCTGTGAACTTAACCAGGTTTCTCATTACTTACTTGCAGACCTTGATGGAGGCCTATTTTCTCTGCTGTAACATGGTCTCCTCTCTCCTTGTTTCTGGTGTGGCCCTCCTAACCCATCTCTCTTGTTCATAATCCTTGCAATTACTGTGTTACATAGGTTTACTTTTGAGTGTCTCAATGTGGGCTGGGTGAGTTTGGTACTAGGAGCCACCTATTAGGGAGTACATACGGTGCTTAATTTTCTGGGTTTGGGATACTTCACTTAATATAATTCTTTCTAATGACATCCATTTCCCAGCAAATTCCAGTAATTCATCATTTTTGATGGCTGAGTAGTACTCCATTGTATAGATGTACCACAGTTTCCTTATCCACTCGTCAACTGTTGGACATTTAGGTTGATTCCATGACTTTGCTATTGTAAACAGTGCTGCTATGAACATGGTCGAGCTTGTGCTATCGAGGCGAACCTCTGCTGCATGGGGGGTTATTCCCAAAAGTGGGATAGCAGGGTCATACGGCATTTCAATCTTTAATTTCTTTAAGAATCTCCAGACGGCTCGCCAGAGTGGCTGTATGAGCCTGCATTCCCACCAACAATGTAGGAGAGTTCCCCTCTCTCCACATCCTCTCCAGCATTTGTCGTTGTTTGTATTGTGGATTTTTGCCATCCTGACCGGGGTGAGATGATATCTCAGGGAAGTTTTGATTTGCATTTCCCTGATGGCGAAGGAAGTGGAGCATTTTTTAAGATAATTGTTAGACATTTTAATTTCATCTCTGGTAAAGTTTCTTTGAAGTTCCAGGGCCCATTTTTTAATTGGGCCAGTGTTTTCCTTGGAGTTTAATTTTCTAAGTTCTTTGTGCACTCTGGACAGTAGAGCTCTGTCAGATATGTGGTTAGTGAAGATTTTCTCCCATTCTGTGGGTTGCCTTTGAGCTCGTGTGACAATCTCTTTATCTGAACAGAAGCTCTTTAATTTCACAAGATCCCAACTGTTGAGAGTTGGTAGCAGTGATTGTGCCATTGGATGTCTGTTTAGGAAAAGTGTTGGCCTAGCCCAATCAGCTCGAGGGAGTTCCCTATCCTTTCAACTATGGTTTTTAAAGTCTCTGGCCTGATATCAAGGTCCTTGATCCATTTGGAATTAAGTCTTGTACATGGTGACAAGTACGGGTCCAGCTTTAATCTTCTGCATGTGGAGATCCAGTTTTGCCAGCACCATTTGTTGAAGATGCTGTTCTTTTTCCATTGGATTCTTTGGGCCCCTTTGTCAAAGACCAAATGGCTGTAACTTTGTGGGCTTATATCTGGGTCTTCAATCCTTATCCATTGATCTGTGTGTCTATTTTGGAGCCAGTACCAGGCTGTCTTTATAACTATGGATTTGTAGTATAGACTTAGGTTTGGTATGGTAATACCTCCAGCTGTGTTTTTGTTACTCAGGATTGTTTTTGCTATCCTGGGTCTTTTGTGCCTCCATATGAACTTTGAGATTATTTGGTCAACTTCTTTGAAGAATTGCTTTGGGATTTTGATTGGTATAGCATTGAATCTGTATATTGCCTTTGGTAGGATGGTCATTTTTACAATGTTGATTCTGCCAATCCAGGAACAAGGGAGGTCTTTCCACCTTCTGGTGTCTTCTGCAATTTCTTTCTTTAGGGTTTTAAAGTTTTCATTGTAAAGGTCTTTTACCTCCTTAGTTAGGTTTATACCAAGGTATTTCATTTTTTTAGGGGTTATAGTAAATGGTATGGTTTCTCTCAAGGCTTTTTCACTTCTTTCATTCTGGGCATATAGGAAGGCCTCTGATTTTTGCACATTTATTTTGTATCCTGCCACCCTGCTGAACTTCTCAATTAGTTCCAGGAGCTTCCTGGTGGAGTTTTTGGGATCCCTCAGGTATAAGATCATGTCATCTGCAAATAGGGATAGCTTGACTTCTTCCTTGCCGATTTGAATCCCTCTTATGTCCCTTTCTTGTCTTATGGCTTCAGCTAAGACTTCAGTACAATATTGAATAGAAGTGGTGAGAGTGGACAGCCTTGTCTAGTTCCTGATCGAAGTGGGAATGCTTCCAATTGTTCCCCATTGAGCATAATCCTTGCTGTGGGCTTGTTGTATACAGCTTTTATTATATTGATAAAGGTTCCTTCCATTCCTACTGTCTCTAGCGTTTTGATCATAAAAGGCTGTTGGATCTTGTCAAAAGCTTTTTCTGCATCTATCGAGAGTATCATGTGGTCTTGGACTTTGGACTGGTTTACATGATGAATTACATTTATTGATTTGCGTATGTTGAACCAACCTTGTGTGCCAGGGATGAAGCCTACTTGGTCCCCGTGAATGATCTTTTTGATATGTTTTTGAATCCGATTTGCTAAGACTTTGTTGAGAATCTTTGCGTCTGTGTTCATCAGGGAGATCGGCCTATAGTTTTCTTTTTTAAGCAAATCTTTATTAGGTTTTGGGATTAAAACGATATTAGCTTCATAGAAGGAATTTGGTAGTGCTCCTTCCTTTGCTATTTGATGGAACAGTTTAAGGAGTATTGGTGTTATTAACTCCTTAAATGTCTGGTAGAACTCTGTGCTGAATCCATCTGGTCCAGGACATTTTTTAGTGGGAAGATTCGAGATTACTTCCTCAATTTCCTTATATGTTATAGGACTATTTAAATAATTCACAACTTCCTGATTCAATTTAGGTAAGTTGTGTTTACTTAGAAATTCATCCATCTCTTTTGTGTTGTCAAACTTCACAGAGTATAAGTTTTTGAAATATGATGTTATAATTCTCTGGATTTCTTGGGTATCAGTAGTGATAACTCCATGTTCATTTCTAATTTTGTTAATTTGGGTTTTCTCTCTCTTGCTTTTGGTTAGTTTAGCTAGGGGTGTATCAATCTTGTTGATTTTTTCAAAGAACCAGCTTTTTGATTGGTTGATTTTTTCTATCGTTTTCTTAGTCTCGATTTCAGATATTTCTCCCCTTATTTTGCTAATCTCTTCTCTTCTACTGCTTTTGGGATCAGATTGCTCTAGTTTCTCTAAAGCTTTAAGCTGCATTGTTAAGTTGTTTATTTCTGATGTTTCCATTTTTTTGAGGTGGGCATTAAGAGCTATGAACTTACCTCTTAGAACAGCTTTCATTGTGTCCCAGAGATTTTGGTAAGTTGTATTTTCATTATCATTCACTTTCAGGAAATCTTGAATTTCCTTTTTTTTTTTTTTTTTTTTTTTTTTTTTTTTATTATTATTATTATTATTTATTCAAATGTGCGCATGTGCGTGTGTATGTGCGCGTGCATGTGTGTCTGTGTGTGTGTGCGCGTGTCTGTGTGTGTGTAGAACCACGGACGAATCCGCGAACCACCATGGACGCCTCCACCTCCTTCTGCCCCGGGATTCACAGGCTCCGCCCTACCAGGACCAGAAGCGCAGGCCGACCCCGCTTCCGCCCGGCGTCTATACGTGGGATCTGGGATCCGAACTCAGGACCTTCCGCCTGCAAGGCGGAGGCTTAACCCCTGAGCCACCTCTCCAGCCCTGAATTTCCTTTTTAATTTCTTCCTGAATCCAGTTCTCATTCAGCATCATAGTGTTAAGTTTCCAGGAGTTAGTGTATTTTCTCTTGTTTGATGTGTTGTGGATGTCCAGCTTTAGGCCGTGGTGGTCTGATAGGGCACAGGTTAGAATTTCAACTTTCTTGTATATGTGTAGATTCATTTTGTGGCCCAATATGTGATCTATTTTGGAGAAAGTTCCGTGTGCTGCTGAGAAAAATGTGTATTCTTTGGTGCGTGGGTGAAAAGTTCGATAGAGATCTGTGAGGTCCATTTCTTTCAGGGTTTGATTAAGTTCCAAAGTGTCTCTGTTACAGATCTCATGTCCTTCTGTTTACTAAATACTAACTTGGTTACTATTAATGACCTGCGTGTGGGTGTTTGTTGGAGTAAAGTAGGCATACCACTGGGGAAAGTAGTTTCCCTTCTCTCTCATCCAACATCAACCTGTTAGGTAAGGGTGGTTTCTTTTGAGATCTTTCCCTTGTCATGTGCTATGTCAAATCTTTTGCAGGTCACAGGGAAATAGATACAACTGTAGTGGGCTTGTGGATGCTTTCCTATCATGAAGATGCTGTCTAGTTACACCCCCTCCCCACCTTCTGGATCTTACATTCTCACCACCTATCTCTTCCATTATGCTTCCTGAATCTTGGGGGGGTTGTCTTGGATGTCTTCTTTAGAGCCACATTGTCCACAGTCACTTATTCTCTGTACTTTGCTCAATTGTAATTCTATGTATCCAGTATCTTCCATTGCCAAGGAAGCTTCTAGGTCAAATATTGGGAGCTCTTCTAATCTATAAGTATAATGATATATGCTTAAAGGGTAGAATAATATCTATTCTTCATAGATATTAATTAGATTATTCATGCCTAGGGACTATATTTTCTTCCGGGTATTTTCTTTCTTCTTATTATTTGTGTGTGTGTGTGTGTGTGTGTGTGTGTGTGTGTGTGTGTATTAGAGGGCACTGTGTGTCCCTGTGGGGTTCCAATGGTGACTTCGGGAATCATCCTGGATTGCTTCTACCTCATTTTTGCTTTGCTTTGGGATTTTCCAGGCTCTGCCTATCAGAGCCAGAAGTGCAGGCCTCTGCCATTTCCACCTGGCATTTTAATGTGGGACCTAGGTTTTGAACTCCGATTCTTTTGCTTGGGAGGCAGAATCTTAACCTCTGAGTTATCTCTCTAGCCCTCTCTGAGTATTTTCTTAAAGCTATGAATGACATTGCTAAATATGATTCAAACTAGAATTTTTTTTTCTTTCTGCCCTTGGGAAGTGAAAATGTGCCATTTTTAACTTTCTAACTTTACCATGTAGCCAATCCCAACTTCTGCAGAGTCTTATTGACACATAAAATCTGTTTTAACATTTTATACTTGAATTATGTTTTGTTTTTAAAATTTCAGTTGCTATCCTTCTACATTGTCTTTTACTTGTTGCTTAACACTTTGACCCTAATTTAGCTTTTTCTCATTTCCTAAAAAAATTTCATTTTGGAAATGAAGACTTAAATATAAAATGGCTGAGATTATATATTATTATATATTCTCTATTGGGTGAAAATTGAGCCCTGAGGGTTAAATACTTTGACTCTCTTTGTGTATTAAGAACAGACAGCACTGGGAAGAGGGCTGGGCCATTAAAGTGCTTACTACACAAGTGAAAGGAGCAGAGTTAGGATCCCCAATCCCATGGAAAATGTCAGATGAGTGTAATGGCCTACAATTCCAGCTTAGAAGACAGAAATTGGAATCGCCAGAGCAAGCTAGTCATACTAGACCTATCATTGAGCCTTGGGTTTAATTAGAGACGCAGTCTCAATAATTAAGGCGGAACAGTAATTGAAGTAGTTCCTAATATTGACCTTGGGCTTCTACACACATTCACTGACATATGCTTCTGCACACATGGCAAAATACATACATATACGTAACCTTCACACACATATGAAAGTGAAAAAAATGAAAGGATAAATTGTATGTATTTCTGTTCTTTCTATATACATTAACTATATTATATATCTGTGGTATTAAGTTTTTGTTGATTATAAGAAATATGAGTAAAAAAGCAAGTTATGACTGTCAGTAATGAAAAGCCAAGAAGCCCTAGTCTAGAAAGAAGAAAGATAATTTTAAGAAATAGAGTTATGATTAGAATTGAGGAATTTAGAATAAATTGTCTCTGCTTACATCTCCTATCATCAGATCACAAAAAAGCTGATGATGTAGAAGTTGAGTTGTTTTTTGTATCCTTTCTTTTACTTTTTATCTTTTTGCTTTCTATGTAGTCTGTTAGTTCTTTTGATTGTATTTTTCTGTTTTGCAATGATGATTATGTTATTTATTAACAATATCAGGGTCAGGATCCATTCAGGGTTTGGAATCATGTGCTAGCTATGTTCCTCTATAGGTGAATGCTTTATTGTCTTAACTATATAGTACATGTATACATAAATGTTTTGTATCACAGGTGTGTGTATTCAGTGTGTGTATGACAGCACAGATTTATAGTACTTCACTAGTAAAATAGCAATAACAACAACAGCAAAGCATTGTTGATTCAGTAATATCAGTAACAAGTGCAAATTTTCTGCTGTGACCATCCATTCTGTTAGGTAGCACTGTTCTCCTCTGATTCCTAGGGCATCTTTAATGTTACTTCCTAGCATATGGCTTACTATGTAAAACTCCATTTCACTATACTTATCTTCTTCTGTGGAATGTCTCAGCCCAGAGTTATATGCATTAAGAAGCCATTCAATAAATATCCATTAATAATTTAGTAAATTACTACTTTGTGAAAATATATCTGTGAGGGGGGGGAGGGAAAGGTAGAGGGAGGGAAGGAAAGAGAGAGACAGAGAAAGAGAGAGATCAAAAGTGGTGAAGCAATTCAAAAATCTTTCTGAAATATTGTTCTAGGAGAGATGTTTTATTGTAACTGAGCAAGGAGCTATTTGTCACAGAGGAGAAATCCTGCCATATGTTAGCATACTTTGGCACTGGTGTTTCTTCTGGAAAATTTCAGTTACAATAGTCAGAATTTGGACAAGCTGCAATATTTTTTTATTCTATCTTTTTGAAGAAAATTTCATTCCCAAAAGACTTTAAAATAAACTATAATCTCTGTAAAACTGATAAATAAAAGTGTCCATAAGTGAAAAAACACAGCGTAAATGACTATATTAGGGTGCTTTTCAGATAAAGAAAAAAGGTAAAAAAAAACACACTCCATAAAATAAGAAATATAAATGCACAGACCATAAGTGAATGAGATTTGTTATATATATATATGAGGTAGAAGGAGGGGAATCATGTAGAGGAGATGAAGGGTAAATGAAGTATTCCGAATTTTTCTTTTTATATAGTCTGATACTAAAAAAAAATCATCCAAGATGTAAAGAAATCCAGAGTAGATACACATAATAACAAATAGTCTATTACACCTGAATAACAGCAGCAGCTACCACATATTTAAAGTCAATAGTAACAGTCTAATGCTCTCACATATACAAACAAATGAAAAGGCTGTAATTAGCAGAGTACATGCACTTTGCCTTAATATCAAGTTGATAATTGGTGTTATAATATTCATCAAGGTGAAAATTTAAAAAGTACATGGAATTGAAAACCAGTTGGTAGTAGTATGGCAGGAGCAGTGTTTCTGATGCTTTTCTTCCAAGGTCATTTTCTACCATCACTGTTAATAAATGGTGTGTTGAGTGTTAACTTTTGGTTAACTTTTTGGACTTGCAAAGTTTTAAAATTCCAAGGGAGTCTGGCAATCATGTGTTTATATTAAGGAGATAAAGTCTCCTGAAAGGCAAAATAAAATTGGTTGGAACATCTGAACCACAATGTCAAAGTGACAGAACGTGTTGGCGCTCAGGAAATGCTGAATCACTGATATATGGGACAAATAGAGCCAAGACAGCAAGGTCACCCAGTCTTAAAGATTTTTTTTTTTAATCAGAGTGAAGTTTAAACTGGCCTCATACTCATGAGCTTCCTGCCTCAGCCTTCCAAATTCTGGGATTGTGGGTGGCCTGAAGAAATTGAAACTCACATCACATGAGAATTATTCCCTTTTATTTTCTGTACACGTGCATATGCAGATGCATAGATACAAGGCTGTGCCATATTTATTTGTTAGATATATCTATTCTTAATGTACTATTTTTAGTTCCTTTCCTGGTCATCTGAAACACATAACTTTAATTTTGCTTCTTTAGTGGGAGAAGAAGTTGGTTCTTTAGATAAAAGATCATCCACTTACTAGTCTTAGAATCTAAAGGTGAAGGAAGAAAAAGATTCCAATATCTGAGTTGTGTATGAAAATTTTTAGTGTGCTAATAGCAGCATTCATTATAAAGCAGATCCTGGAGTAAGGCAGGGCCATCTTGGTCTGTTTTCAGAAGCCTCAGTTATCACATTAGGAACTGACTTCAGGATTTACGTGGCAATGTGTGTTCTAGAACCGTCCTCCTAGCCACCAAATGCTCAGAATAGCTCTGTCATTGTCCTTTATATGTTGCTGCAAAAGTGACAGGATATGCTCAGCTCCCAGCAAGCTAAGCAAAGCTCCAGCAGGATCTTGGTGGCAATCCTTCACCTACTTAATTTATTTAATGGTGAATTATTTGCATATTTTGGCACTTCATTATTAGCCGCAAATTGTTTTCAACACATATTATATCAGAACCTTTGAAATTTCAGAAGAGAAACATACTACATTGGGACAGGTCCTTGCTCCATTATACAAATGCAGTGTTTTGTTGTGTGTGTTGACCTTTAAGGTTTGGCCAGAAACTTTCCCTTTTATTTTCCTATTTAAATGTTACAACCTTCCTAAGGTGTTACCTTCGTACTTCATTTTTAGATGAAGTTCTTTACTTATATGTCTGTAAGTATGCTATATTTCTGTTGTTACCTATTACATCTATATTGTATTCATTTGTTCATGTCTTTTCCAGTTATACTGTATATTCTAGACTGTTTATTCTCTTATCTAGACTGTTTATTCTCTTATTTATAATTATATATACATTATATAATGTAATGAATGCCTGGCTTAGAGTTGTTATAAGTGAAATATGTTATATTTTTAACAGTGGAGAAATGACTTCAAACTGTGGCTATTTAATAGAAAACTATCTGTTTCTAATTGAGAAGAGAGGGAGGATGATGAGAGGAAAAAAGATGGTAGCTGGATGCCTCAATAAATGTGTTCATTGCTTAAGCTAGCATAAGAAGTTCTCTAATTTTGAGAAACTAGAAAGGGACAAAGAAACAAAGAAAGATCATTCAACCTTAAGCATACTACAGATCTTCAGTTAAGTTAAGTTTGGTTAAGTCACTGGAAAGAAAGTGTTGTCTGCCGGGCTTTTGTGGTTGGATATTTTAAGGCAAGTTGGTACAAGACGATATGCCAATCCTAGCATAGGATAATGATTATATGCATAGGAATTACCTAGTTGCCAAGAAATCCCAGTAACCTTGCCTTTAAGGAAACATGAAGTCTCCTTTCAACTGTTAGACCCCTGAACAGGAAAACTGTCACTCTTTGTCATTTTATGTTTTTCACAACTGCTAGTTGAACATGATGACTTACTTTTGGTTGTCTTAATGGTTACATCCTTTTTTGGTTGATAATTCCTTGACCTGCCTTCTGGTCATTAGAGTTGAGGTTTTAACATCTATTTTTACTGTAGTTTAAACCTATGATGTACAAAGTTGATTGAATTCTTGTGAAAACACAGATTGCTGTGCACCAATGGTGGAGATTCTCATTCATTAAGTCTGATGCTGGTCTTAATCTTTTGCATGGTTCTCTGGTACTGCTGATAATCTGGAGATCACACTGAGTCAGTCACGGTAACCTTAGACTTCTATTATTATTAGTTTATGAATGAGCATACAATATAAATCTGCCAGAAGAGATATGAAGGAAAATCTATTTGGGGCTTCTAAGAAAAATTATCCTAATTCTGAGAAACAAAGGACAAGGCAGGTCTGGATTTCCTCTGGATGCTTTCATGTGGTACCTAGAAGCAACTTGTCTTCATCCTGAGATTGAAAGCAAAGCCAAAGGAATTGCTGGAGATGCAAGCTATCTCTTCTGTGGCTAGGTTCTGTCCTACCTGATTTTTAAAAACATTTTTTATTATTATTTCCGCTCATACAAACTAAATAGGTACACCGGTTCCCTCCCTCCCTCCTCCCTTATTGTGTAAGATAATATATACATAGAAAAAATGATAAAGTGAGTAATGGCCTTTTGGTTATTTGTAGCCAAGGTGATGCAGCTGTCACTCAGAGCACTGAGGCTTGTTTCTTGCACTATTCCTAGTTGTGTAGTGCTCAAGTATTTCAGTTTACCTTATTTCATTTTTCAATTTCTAATTTTCTATATATTTTCACTTTCTATTTTACTCCACCCCACCCCCAACCTCACCCAGTCCTTGGGAATAAGCTATATGTAACACTTCAAAATTGTGAATTTCTTGAAAGTAGGCTTTAACTTGCATATCGTTTCCACATGTAAGTGTAGGATCTATTTCTGGTTGAATGCATGATGAGTTTCACTGGATATCTTCTTCTTCATGTACACATTCTGTTTTCTGGAAACTGTAGTTAATTAGTTACCTAATTTGTCTCCCTTCAGATTTTAATTCTAATTAAATTCCCCAATTGAATCAACATTGATTCAAATAGTCCAGGTTCTTGTGCTACAATTTTTGTTGTTGTTGTATTGCTGGAAAGAAGTATAGCAAGAATCAGGATTGTGTAATATAAGCGTATGGATCCTGAGTCATAACCAGGATGAAAAAGAAGTGAAAAGGATGCTCTCTAGGGAACTGAACAAACTCAACAACTCCATACAGAGTCTAAGAGGGGAACAGTGATTTCCCCTCTACTTTTCTTTGAGCAGCTTCTTTATTCAGACGCTCAAGAACTGTTGACAGTTCAGTGAAAAACGTAGTTCATGCATGGGGTTTCTAGTGAGATACAAACCTACCTTGAAATCAAAATCTGTTTCTGTCTGTTGACTCTTCTTGCCGTGGCATAGCAGCACCAAGTCAGTTTCTGCTGACAGGCATCCTTCTCTGGGGTAACAGTGTTGCGCGCATTCCTGCTGCTTTCTGAGCATGGTGATGACCAGGGCTTTCTGGTTACAAGATATTTTCCTTGCTAGTTGCTGGATTCAGGTGAGCAAATTGGTACTAATGTGCATAAGGCATGCTTTCTGTTAGAAAAATAAGGTTATTGATAAATACACTTGGCAGAATTTTGTTGTTGTTGTTGTTGAGATAGTCTCATGTAGCCAAGATTGACATCCCTGTGTAGTCACAGAAGACTTTGAACTTCTGATCTAACTGCCTCCACCTTCCAGTTTCTGGGATTGCTGACATGTGCCAGCACACCTGCTTATGAAGAGTTGCAACAAACCGAATGCAGGGCCGTATGCTTTCCAGGAAAGCTCTCTACCAGCTGAGATACATCTTCAGTCCTATACAGAACCTTTTAAAGTTAAAAATTTCAGCTTACCAATCCAGTTAAATGGCAAAATGAAGAATTCTGTTATTTCTTGATATCAGCTGCTGTTAATTTCCTAGACCATCATTTCCATCATCCTGTTCATTTCCTAGGTCAGCTCATCCTTTAAGTCCTCTTTAGAAGTCTTACCTTATGGCACACACTAGAAATAATGATGTCTTTCTTCTGAGTACCAAGAGAAGCTAAGGCCTCTGTTGTTATGTTTACACAGTTAATGATATAGCTCTTTGAAAGTAGGAGCTAATATAATATAAAAATAGTGCATATATTTTCTTGAATTCTTCACAGAGGATTCAGCACAGTGCTTTGTATGTAGCAGGTGTTCCATAAGTATTAGTTGATTTTTTTTCTTTTATTATTATTATTATTATTTCTGCTCATACAAACTTAACAGGTACACTGGTCCCTCCCCTGCCTCCACTACCCCCTGACCCCCCATTTCCTCCTCCCTTCCTCCCTCCCTCCCCATCCCCCCAGTGCCTCCCCTCCAGTGGCTCCCCGCCAATCCCTGGAGCATCCTTTAATGTGCATGCCAAACTCTCCTTTGGATCCTCCTCTCTGATGAAGTGTAAGGACCCAGGGGCATTTCCCAGAATGCTTTCCTGTGTTCCCCTTAAGGTTAGGAACACTACTGTGACTGTCAGTCCCTTGCCTCCAAGGATCCTAGTGCCTTTAATCCATGCTAGACTTTGTGGGGTCAATAATGTGTTGGATATAGCACAGGTCATGCAAAGTCCTATTATGATTGCTTCAACCCTAACTTGTGTGGAGTATCTTGCATATCATTGCTCCTCCCATCCTTGTGCTCTTACAATCTTATTGCCCCCTCTTCTACAAATTTCCCTGAACTTCAGGATGGGGAGAGATTAGGCTGCTTTAGTTCCTGGTGGTTGATATAGAGTCTCTGATGTTCTGAATTATGGTTTGTTGATTTTTTTTCTCAGTTTTGCTGCTCCTGCAATGCCCTTGGCTCCATCCTGATGGGTATCCCCTGGTCAGAGATAAAAACTTGCAGTCCTTGATGGTGGCCTATTTTCTCTGCTATAACATGGTCCCCTCTCTCCTTGTTTCTGGTGGGGCCTTCCTTCCCCATCCCTCCTGTTTATAATCTTTGCAATTACTGTAGATATTACAGAGATTTGTCTTTGAGTATCTTTAAGTGGGTTTGGTACTAGGAGCAACCCTTTAGGGAGTACATATGGTGCTTAATTTTCCGTGTCTGGGATATTTCACTCAATATAATTGTTTCTAATTCCATGCATTTCCCGACAAATTGCATTAATTAATCATTTTTGATGGCTGAGTAGTATTCCATTCCTTATCTACTCGTCAACTGTTGGACATTTGGGCTGATTCCATGACTTTGCTATTGTAAACAGTGCTGCTATGAACATGGTTGTGCTTGTGCTATCAAGGTGAACCTCTGCTGTATGGGGGGTTATTCCCAAAAGTGGAATAGTAGGGCCCATATGGCATTTCAATCTTTACTTTCTTTAAGAATCTCCAGACGGCTCGCCAGAGTGGTTGTATGAGCCTGCATTCCCACCAGCAATGTAGGAGAGTTCCCCTCTCTCCACACCCTCTCCAGCATTTGTTGTTGTTTGTATTGTGGATTTTTGCCATCCTGACCCGGGTGAGATGATATCTCAGGGAGGTTTTGATTTGCATTTCCCTGATGGCTAAGGAAGTGGAGCGATGGCTAAGGAAGTGGAGCATTTTTTAAGATATTTGTTAGACATTTTAATTTCATCCCTGGTAAAGTTTCTTTTTAAGTTCCAAGGCCCATTTGTTAATTGGCCCATTTGTTTCCTTGGTGTTTAGTTTTCTAAGTTCTTTGTGCACTCTGGATAATAGAGCTCTATCAGATATGTGGTTAGTGAAGATTTTCTCCCATTCTGTGGGTTGCCTTTGAGCTGGTGTTACAATCTCTTTATCTGAACAGAAGCTCTTTAATTCCACAAGATCCCAACTGTTGAGAGTTGGTAGCAGTGACTGTGCCATTGGGTGTCCTGCTTAGGAACTGTTGACCTAGTCCAATCAGCTCCAGGGAGTTCCCTACCCTTTCACCTATGGTTTTTATAGTCTCTGGGCTTATATCGAGGTCCTTGATCCATTTGGAATTAAGTCTTGTACATGGTGACAAGTACGGGTCCAATTTTAATTTTCTGCATGTGGAGATCCAGTTTTGCCAGCACCATTTGTTGAATATACTGTTCTTTTTCCATTGAATTTTTTGGGCCCCCATTTCTTTTTTTTTTTAATTTTATTTATTCAATTGTGCATGCATGTGTGTGTGTATGTATGTATGTGTGTGTGTGTGCGTATGTATGCATGTGTGTGTAAAACCACGGGGGGAATTCGGGAACCGCCATGGACTGCCTCCACCTCCTCCTTGTTTACTTTGCCCTGGGATTCACAGGCTCCACCCTACCAGGACCAGAAACGCAGCCTGCCCCTGCTTCCGCCTGGTGTCTATACGTGGTGTCTAGGATCCGAACTCAGGACCTTCTGCCTGCAAGGCAGAGGCTTAACCCCTGAGCCACCTCTCCAGCCCCATGGCCCCCATTTCTTTATCTTGAATGTGGAGTGCTTTAACTATTATTTGCTGTGACGAGTTTCTATTTTGGTCATATCTGTTTGGGGTGCGGAATGCCTCTTGTATATGGATGTGCCTCTCTTTTTTTAGATGAGGAAAGTTTTCCTTGATGATAGTTTGAAAAATTTCCTCAGGAGTGGTATTTTGGGATTCTTGTTCTGGTATTCCATGAATACGCATGTTTGGCTTCTTTAGGGTGTCCCATAATTCTTGAATGTTTCTCTCGAGTGTCTTTTTTGCTTTAGCAACCTCTTCCATTGAGCTGGTTAATACTCCCACTTTGTATTCAAGGTCTGAAATTCTATTTTCTGCTTCATTAGTTCTGCTGATAAGACTCTGTTGAGTTCTGGGTTGAAGATAGCTTGTCTTTTAGTTCAGTTTTAAACTCTGCTTGAGTCTGTTTTAACTGTTCTATGCCTGTTTTTGTTTCTTGAAAGGTTTTTCTTAACTCCTCCAAGTGTCTGTTGTGTTCCTCTTCAAAGTGATTAATGCAGTTATTTAATTCCGCCCGGATTTCTTCTTTCATAGTATTGATCATGGTAATGATCATGTTTTGAAAGTCGTTATCCTGGGTCAGGCTTTCTTGACTATTTTCTGTGGGTTTGTTCTGGTTGGAGTCTATCATTATGGGATTAATTCCTTCAGTGGGAGATTTGTTTTCTTGGGTTTTGTTTCTCACGGATTTGCACTTTGACTTGGGCATTGTTATTTTAATTCTTAAGACCTTCTTTCAATTTTTGTGCGGTTTTTCACTGTATTGAATTATTTGGCCTGGAGCAACTCCTGCTCCAGCTGGCTGGTGGGAGGAACTGGGACCAGTGGGCTATCTGGGGTTTAGGGGTAGGCAGGGGGAGCTTACCTAGGTTGCCTAGTCCCGGCTGGACTGTACGTGTCCCTGGCAGGTGGGAAAAGGGAGGAGGTGGAGGTGGCAGGGTGCTCTTTAATCTGGGGAGCTGGGGCGTGGCCCAGGGTGTCCTCCCCCGCCCGGCACAGTGTCTGCTTCGCTGGGTAGTGGGAGGAGCTGGGGCCAGTGGGCTCGCTGGGGTCTGGGAGTTTGCCGAGGGCAGGGGCTTACCTAGGTCGCCGTGAGTCCCAGCTGGACTGCGCAGGTCCCAGGCAGGTGGGGAAAGGTCTAGGTGACTTTTTTTCTATGACACATGTAGCACTCTATACGTATATTATATATCTAAGAAGAGTGCAGGGATTGTCTTCTACAAATTCCCCAAATAAAGTAGAACTTTTCTGAAGTGAAGAAGAGTAATGGTCAACAGAATTTCAAAGGGATTCTTGATCCCTTTCCAAATGCTGAGATATACTGAACTAATTTATTTTTTTTTCTTTCTTGATTATATAGTTTCCCAAGATGACGATGCTACTGTAATGCTATGGCAGTATGAATTCTCTTGGGATGCTTCAGTTTGTCTGTGACCCAAAAGTTTAAGTAATTCTACTCAAAAAATTTTTTAAGCAATTTGCCCAAGGTAAGACAAGTGGCAAGTGGCAGAGCTAGGTTACAGGAAGGAGCATCTGACTCTGAGACCATTTATTTAACTGCAATAAGAGTTCTGTTGGAACTTGGAAGCATGGTTATTTTAATGATACACAATTCAGTCAGTTTCATCATAGTGTGTTAATTCCTATTAAGCTCTATATCTATTTCAGTAGAGACTAAACTTTGGGTCACAGTTTCTTCACTTGTAAAAGAGGAGTGGGATAGACTGTAATTCTTGACATTGTTCTGAGCATTGAATGAATCAGTGCATGAAAGTATTTAATCTATGTCTTCACACACAGTAAGCAGGATATGTTGCTATTGCTCTTATTGCTTTTTAGTTATTCATCTGTAGTTCTTATTTTCATCTGTATAGATTAGTCATGGCAATTCTATCTTCAGCAACCCATTTTAGCGCGGAATTCTCTTTTGTGTAATCACATTGGACTCAGTCAGATTGATAAATTATTTTGTAGAAAGTATGTGAGTTTTACTTTTTGGTTGGTATAACTCTATTATTTTCTTACTTGATTTTGCTTTGCATTCTGAGGTCAAGTTCTCACACTATGAAGTTATTTCAGTTATCTTAAATATAAGGTCAAGAGAATCAAGATTTCCTTGAATTCAGAGAATGTGATTTATGTTTAAATCATTAACAACAATGTATTTTTTACTTTCAGCCATTCAGTCTTTCAGTCTTCACTGAAGTTACAGTTTGGGGAAGATGAAGTGGAGTGCAGGGGGTTTGGCAGGCTGAGTTAGTACTACCTGGAATTAATTCTTTCCACTAGCTTTTAGATTAGCTCTTTAAAAATCATCAAAGGTTTTGATTAATCCCAGAAAATTTAGGTTTAATTTTTAGAGATAGTTTGACTGATGTATTCTTAATCCCTATTTTGAATGGAAGCAGAAAAACCCTCCAGTGATTTTTATTTTGGGAATGGCTTATATTAAATGGGGCATTTTGACAGATTTTATTTTTCTTACTAGACTACTAGAGATTTGAGAAGGAAGGGTAATTTTCAGAGGGCATGCCACAGCATATTTCTTAAATGTATATCCTGTGACATTTCCCCATACTTCCTGAACAGCAAATCTGTAATTAAGTGATTAATTAATATCAATAGTTCTCAGATTCTAAGAGCTCCTCTGGACTTAGGATGAACATATTAAAGGAGGAGATAATTTGTATTTAAGGCATAGAGTAAGTTTTAATGAAAATTTGACTTAAGAAGAGTTGGTATATGTGTGTGTACGTGTATGCATGTGTGTGTGTGTGTGTGCGTGTATGTGTGTGTGTGTGTGTGTGTGTGTGTGTGTGTGTGTTAGGATCTTGGCAGAAAATGTTTGAGAAATACAAATTGGGTGTTTTTAAGAGTTGAACTAAATTTATAAAAATATGGATGATATATGGAAAGTATATGAAGTGTTGAATTATCCTGAGACTTGTAAGGGGTTAGGGTAGTTTCTTTGCACCCCTGGAGCTGAACTGGCAAGAGGACAAACCATTACCGTAATCCAGAACAGAAAGGGACAGAAATAGCATGTTGAGACCTAGCAATGCATTCTAACGGGACCTCTGACCAATGTCAGGGGCTGCCATTAAACCAGGGCAGCATGTAAGGCATGGAAGAGGCATTATTCTGCCAGTCTTCATGTCTTCATCTCTAGCTGTGTTCCTTCATGGCCCTGTCCTAAGCCAGAGGGCACAGGAGGCTGTTCAGGAGTTCCATGGTATTCCCATTTCCCGTGCACATTTTTTTAAACATTTTTTTCCTCCTGCTTAGAATTTTTCTAAGTGATAGTCAAGTGGATCATAGCAGTTGTTTTGTTTTCTTGATATCCTTAACTTATATAACAAATATAATTAGTAATTATAAAAGACTAAATTCTAATGTTAGCAATGCTTAAATTCTGTGAAATACTTCATGTATAGTCTAAAATTTGCATTTTCCAAGCAAAATATGGTTCATAGTGTCTTATAGTTTTAAATCTTAAATATGAATTTAAAATTACAAGTAACCCTGCAAAAAGACATGATTGATAGAACTCATGTTTTGTTCCTCACTATTTTTAAACTATTACTTAATCAGGAGCTCTGTGATGCTGTGAGATCAGAATGGCTCTTCTGCAAACTCTGGAGCTTCTGGATTCTACAACTTATCCTGTCACCAAGTATTCTGTAGTGTGTGTGTGTGTGTGTGTGTGTGTGTGTGTGTGTGTGTTAGTAAAGCTAAAGAGAAAGAGGGACAGGGAGATATGAAGTGTACTCAACTGGAGGCCTACATGTATGTTAAAATGGGAACAGCTCTTAGTTTTAGAATTTTAGCTATGATGTTCGTAAACAAGTTAGTTGGGTTTTGGTTGGTTTATTGTTGCTTTAAAAGTCTTCAAAAATAATTAATGTCTTTACTGTCTGCACCAGGAGCACAGAGCTGAGGAAGAAGGCTGGGAAGGGGCAATAAAGCATCTTGTCCAGGATGTTATGAGTTGAAGACTATCGAAGTCACTCCTTGTCTGTCTGCAGGAAACTAGCAATCCACTAGCCTCATGTCCTTACAGATTTTGTGATGGACACACACCTGAGTTGAGTGATAAGGAATGATTAAAATGAAGGAGAAGTCTATGTAACTGTAGAATTCTTTATACCATGAAAACCATGGAAGTCTGAGATCTTGTGGTCAGCCATGTGGTCCTGAGATGAGTTTGCACCATTCCATTTTGAAATGCTTCTACTTCCAGCCATACCTTCATTTCTCTGTCTTTGTCTTTTTCCTGCTTAAACATATCACAGGGGCACACTGAATTCTTTACTCTCATGGTATTCTTCTCCCTGATGTCCTTCTTAAATACATCTCTTTCTTTCATTTTTTTTTTTTCCTTCACTGGGCCAGGTGTGAATTTGTTCTGGGAACTTTTAGACATCTATGGGAAAGGCTTCATGTCAGATAATCAGTTGTTCAGTAACTTAAATAATCGCCTGCCAAGTTTATGTTGAGCAAATTAAACAAATGATTCTGTCCTTGTTGTTCAAGCCTAGGAGGCCTCAGCTCTGGATAAGCTATGTCTGAAAGAATCCCTGTGATGTAGTTTAGGGGTATGGGTTCATTTTCTCTACAAAATAATGAATTAAAGCAGGAAAAGTTGAGAATGTTTGTGTTTACTTTAAAACACAAAGCAGCAGGACAGGCTGGCCATCTAAAGATGAAGCTGGGAATCTGTATTGTAAGGAGGGAGATGGGGAAGAGTGTTCCTAATCATGTCCTTAGTGGGAGGCATTGAGGTGGACAAGTAGCCAAATGGTGAAGGAATTAAGAGTCTTTAGAGAAACAGCAAAAAAACATGAAATATTAGGAAAAGCATATATAAACTTTGGAAACAAAAGCACAGAATAGAGAGGAAAGGAAAGTTAGTTTTACTGATCTTAAGAGCTCAAAGTGCAAACAATTCAGGTTCCCATTTGGCAGAGAAACTGAGAGAAAGGGCTTCTGGGAATGAGGTACAGACTTCTCCCATCTATCTAGCATAGCTCCAGGTAGGTCAGATTTTTCTGGAGGGTGGGGTAGACTTCTGCCAAGTGATTCACAGACCCAGCTGAGTTAAATTAAAGGTGGAGACCATTTCGGCATTACCAGGGAAACAGGAAATGGGATCTAGCCAAGTCCCTAACATCTATATGGGCACAGAAAATAGTTCAGCCTCCACACAGTGATAAAGATGAAGGCAGAGTCTACATCCACTTGGCCAGGCCAGAGGAGGCTCTGGGGGAGGCTGACCTGAATTGGTATGCTGGTATGTTGACAGAGTTCCTGAACCTGGAAATCAATGCATGCAGATGGGATTTGAGATTCTTTGATCTGCTTCTTCCTTTTGTTTCCTTTCTGTTCTGTCATTCTTATTTAGTTTCTAGTGGTTTCGTGGGAGCCCATAATGTTAGAATTAAAGATTTTCTGAAGAATGGTATCAGGTAATCACAGAGTAATGACATAGGGCTCTGTCATTGCCAGTCTCTAAAACTACCCTCCCTCCCCACATACACACACACCAACAGTGACCAAATCTCCAAGGGTTCTGCATTGTAATATTTACCAAAATGGAGGAAATGATGTTGCATCCTCCTGAGACACCACTCTGAACATCCAGGGATCAAATTTTAATATGGTCAGGCCGTTGAGTTGACTAGTGTCATGAGCACCAAGATCTTTCATTTAGCCTTATGTAGGGAAAAAGTTTGGCAAACCAGAAGCAGGAAAGAATTTTGAAAATGTGTCTGGCATAAGCAGATATCCATGGTTACAGAATTCTGAGACAATTACAGGGTTTGGGGTGAGAGGTTATCTTGTATAAGCAGAAGGACAACTGTGGCCATCCCCCATATACTGACCAGTTTATGATGCAAGACAGCAAACCAGCAAGAAATGGGATGAGTAGCATTTGACAAGCATTTTAAACTTCTAACAAGCAACAAACTTAAACTCTTTCAAAAATTTTTTCCACTAGTAATACCAACTATTATAAGCTTAAAAATGAATTACCATCACCATAACCTTTCTATATATCCATTAGAATGGTAGGTAGGATGAATCTAGGCAAAACATTTCTTAATGCCAGTTATTGAGACATGGTACCCAAATTCAGCATTCCACAATCCATTGTCCTTCCCTGCCTCCCTCCTTCTCTTCCTCCCTCCCTCCCTGCCTCCCTGCCTCCCTGCCTGCCTCCCTGCCTCCCTGCCTCCCTGCCTCTCTCCCTCCCTCCCTCCCTCCCTCCCTCCCTCCCTCCCTCCCTCCCTCTCTCCCTTCCTTCCTTCTTTCCTTCCTTCCTTCCTTCCTTCCTTCCTTCCTTCCTTCCTTCCTTCCTTCCTTCCTTCTTGGTGTATGTTTGTGTATTGTGTGTTTTGTGGGGGGTGGGGCGGCGCTTGAGTGTGTATGCCTGTGGAGGCCCAAGGGTGACCTCAGAAGTCATCCTGGATTGCTCTATCTCCTTAATGCTTTGGTGTGGGCTTTTCCAGGCTTTATCTCCCAGGGCTGGAATTACAGGTCACTGCCATTTTCATCTGGCATTTTTACATAGGATAAGAGGAATCTGATATCAGATTCTTTTGCTTGCAAGGCAGCCACCCCAGTCTCAGAAAGGAATTTTACTGCCGGATGATTTATAGAAAACTTTCAGAAAAGTAGGTCTTTTTCAGAGGGTTACTTTTAGGAATTCTCATGATCTGCTGAAATAATTGGTCTTGTAATTCCTTAACACTTGCAACACAGAAGAAGTTGAAAGCTTCTAGAATAGGAGCTGTCACAGCAGAGTAAAAATTACTGTTTAGTGCATCATAGTGAACATTGGGGAGTAGGTGGACGAACAGGATCTTCTCCAAGACTGGCTGGCTGTCAGCCAGGATTACCAAATGGAAATGAAAAAGAAAAGAGAAGGCATTTATTGAAGGGCACAATAAAAATTTTAATGAGTCTTCAAGCATTACATTATATTTTTAAAGTAGTTATGTCATTTGCAATTTACTTGGAACTGATTGATTTAAATTGAGCTAGAGACTTGAAAAGGATTACAAGAGAGGAATAGGTCTCAGTTCAGCAACAATATTTGCACTAAATAGTCTTCATTGTTTAGAGTAATAGACATTTTGTGATTATTTCAGCTATGGGAGGTTCTTTTAATTTTAACTGGATGGCAAAAGAGCTCTTTAAATTTAAAAATGAAAAGTAAAGGGCAAGGGATATATAGCTCATTGGTAGAGTGTGACAGTACTGGGTTCAGTCCTCAGTGCTAAAAAATATGACTTGACTTTAATGTGTAATTGCAATTGTTGCATCAAAGCCCATGCAACTGTGGAATATAGAAACCAGGTTTCACCTTCTCCTCTGGGGCTTCTGGCAGCATCCTTCTCCCTACTCAAGTCTTTATCAGCCTGACTCCAGCACCTAGGGGTGTCAAATGAGGCAAAACTTCCTGACACACTCCAAAGTCCACAAAGGTTAGGTCTCCCTTTGCCCCTTGCACTTTTCTGCAGAGATTACATGCCATGCCCTCCTCCCCACAGCACTGCACTGCTGTCTGCACCAAAGCAGTTAACTCTTCCTACTTGAAGTTACCATTCCTGCCTGAATGCTTCTCCACTTTCATAGCCTCCATAGCTCCCTGTTCTAATAAAGTCTTGTATTATCATGGAGCTCCATCTTGTCTTTTGCCAATTGTGAGAACTATTATATATTGTTGTAGCTTAAAAATATCTCTAAGTAAGTATATGTAGGAGGAAGAGATCTTTGTATCTCACAGTCATGATGTTGGAGGACAGATAATGATCACAGTTTGGTGGATGGATATTGGTGAAGGGTAAGGGGCTCTATTATCTATGGATAGGATAATACTGATAAAAGTCTGCATTTATAGAATGAATAGGTAATATAACTGACCAAGATTAGTGCATATACTCAACCTTATCTAAAGATGTCCTTTTCTTTTGGGAAAAAAAAGCTATGTAGATGTCTAGGCTGTATTTGAAGGAAGTGAGATGTAGAAAAGTTTTTTGGTGATGTAGGTGTTCTGTCAGATGTTTTGGAAGTTTGTTCTGGTTCCTTATTTTCTGGTGTTTTGGGGTTGTAGGATATTTTGAAGGTTTAAAATTATATGGATGAAGATGGAACCTAGAACTCTCAAACCAAAACTGCTGGATTAGAAACAGCAACAACAAAAATAGTTTTTCTCTTTTAGAGGCCAGACTAGCATGTGAAAACTGCAAAAAGAAGCTCTGATTCCCTTTCTTTGTGATCTACAACTAAACTGTTTTTTTTTCTTTTTTTTTTATTAAAAATTTAATTATACATTTTAAAATTTTTTACCAGTTCCTTCCCTCCCCCCTCCTCCCCCTCCCCTTCCCCCAGTGCCTCCCCCCCAATTCCCAGAGAGTCCTTTATTGTGTACGCCTAACTCTCCGCTGGGTCCTCCTCTCCAATGACATATAAGGACCCAGTGGCATTTCCATAAGCCCTTTCTCTTGTTCCCCTTAAGCATAAGATCACTACTATGGCTGTCAATCCCTTGCCTCCAGGGGTCTCGGTGCCCTTAACAGATGCTAGACTTTATGAAGGCAACAGTGCGCTGGACATTGCGCAGGGCATGCAAAGTCCCATTATGATTGCTTTGGCCCCAACTATTGTTGAGAATCTTGCAAATCGTTGCTCCTCCCATCCTTTTGCTCTTACAATCTTACCGCCCCCTCTTCCGCAAATGTCCCTGAGCTCCAGGATGGGGAGAGATTAGGCTGTCCTAGTTCTATGTGATTGATATAGAGTCTCTGAAGTTCTGGATTGTGGTTTGTTGATTTTCTTTTGCAGTTTTGCTGCTCCTGCAATTCCCTTCACTCCATTCTGCTGGGCACTGTATGTCACCCCCTGGCCAGAGACAAAAAGCTGTTAAACTGGAGTCTTGTTGTAATAGCACATTCAAGGGTAGATGTAATAAGAGTAGGAAACCTCACTGAGGGAGGGGTCCATCACCCATTTGCAAAATGATTACTTTTTATCTGCTAGACTATATGCCCTCCCCTTCTGGTGAGATCAGGAAAGAACGTCTGTGAACTTAACCAGGTTTCTCATTACTTACTTGCAGACCTTGATGGAGGCCTATTTTCTCTGCTGTAACATGGTCTCCTCTCTCCTTGCTAAACTGTTTTCTTAAAAAAAAATAATAGTACTGTACATGTTTGAACATTTGCTGAAATCGGTGATTCTTTCTTTTACTTGCTCGTAATCTGAAATTCATCTATTCACTGCTTGAACGTCAATAGCTAGGAACTCTTCCAGGGCTGATATCCTAAGAAGCACAGGTAGACAGCATATCTCCTTTTCAAAGTCATCTTACAGAACTCGAGCTCATCAAGTAGGGAAGGAAAGAAGGTGACGAGGCAATAAGCATGAAGACTACATGCTGGGCAGGGTCTGTATCATCTAGGTTCTCTCTCTCTCTCTCTCTCTCTCTCTCTCTCTCTCTCTCTCTGTCTCTCTCATACACGCTAAGATTAACCTCCCAGAGATAGTACTGGCAATTGTATACATCCACATACTATTTTTCAAGTTAACCCCTCATCATTTTCATATTTTGTGTCAGTTAGTGAACGGGGCTAAAGAAGAATGACCAGCATTATCTCTGAAGGTGTTTTGGTATTCCATATCTAAAGAAAGATGATGTTAATATTACTCAGCCATTAACATTGTAATCATTTTAAAAAGGCTTTCCTTTAGGGTTTAGAAGGTCAGGAAAGGGGGAAGTGAAAGGACAACTTTCCAAGGAATAGTCACTGTTACAGGTTGGAGGGTGGCAGGTTGCTCTGATTTAGTGGCTGATTGTTTTGAAAGGATGTTTTTTACATGCAAAATGCATATATTGATAAAGACTAATGACAGAGTTTTTTTCTCCTCTTGTTAAATAAGCATGAAAAATAACAAATAATGTGCAAGAGAATAAAACTTCCTGTTTGTAAACTGTCTCTTAAGACTAGAACCTCAGAAGCATTTTCAGGAGGACATACTTGGCTTCCTCACTTCTCTTGTTCACATATGGTAAGATTTTTGAGAAGATTCTTATGAAAATGATAATGTTAACAAATATTTTTGAGTGCTAAAGAGCAAAATATTTAGAAATTTATAAGAAAGCCAACTGAATTAGTTCTGTATAGATAGACTATATTGTCAACCATTTCATTTTTTGTTTGTTTTGCTTTTTAATTCTTTTAAAATACTTGAAAATTTTCTTGGTGCACTTTTGGAATTGTTTTTAGCTTATATAGTATAAAGAATTAAATAATTTTTGTTGAGAAGAATTAAGCCACATTGTTCTTCCCAAATGGTTGATTCATCATACATTTGTGTTTCTATAGTCTCGCATATATTATCTCAATTAGTTTCAATATCTGAGAAGCCAATTAGAAACTCTACATAGGTAGAGGCTTGTCAACTATGAGCCGCAATATAAAGCAAAAGTTCTTAATCAGGAGAGATTTCATACACCAGGAAATATTCAGCGATGTCTAGGGGTACTACAGGTTATTATGACTGAGAACCAAAGGAACATTATAGTGGCAGAGATCACAGAACATTTTACAATGCTTAGAACAGTTGAAAAATCCTGCTACAGGATGAAATAGGGTATCTTTTGACAGAATATCCTTCTTTATCTGTTTCTCTATGTTTTTCCTTTGCATCTGATTAATATCAGCATGTTGACATTGATAAAGATTTGAAGTATGCTGACAGCATTACAGGTGTTAAGAGGAGGAAGAGGATGAGATGTAAACATTCAATAAGTGCATAGCAACTTAGTCCCAAGTTTAGTGCAAGACACTCCTGCCTTCAGCTATGTTTGTGGTCTTAGTCAAGAGATTTCTATTTATTCTTTCCGGAGAAAGATGTACTTTCCTGGAAGAATCTGGAATTCTGTCTGCTTTGTAAACTGCCTTCCAGAAATGAACAATAAATATTCAAAACAATTCAAAGAAAAAAATGACACGAACAAATGCATGTCTTTCAAATAGTGGTCTTAGTGTACCAATAAAAAGACAAAGACTGGCCAATTGTATTAAAAACAGGACCCACATTCATACTGCCTGCATGAAACTTACTACAGCTATAGAGAATACACAGTGTGAAAGAGAAAGGATGGAAAATATTTTAAGTAAATGGAATCTGAAAGCAAACATGAGTAGTATACTTATATCTAACAAAGGAGAACAAGGCATGGTGGCACATCCCTGTAATCTCAGATCTTGAGATGCTGAGACAGAAATATTATTATCTCAAGGTTAGCCTGAGCTACACAGTAGGACACAATTTTAAAAAAAGAAAGCTAACAAGAATCGCTATATATTAATAATGCATCTAGAAGTTGCAAAGAGTAAATTTTATTTGCACCAAACATAATGTTATTGGGGGATTTTAATACCCTTTTCACCAACAGATAGATCACCTAGACAAGAAAAATTTAGTGAAGAAACTTCAGAGTTAAGTTACACTACAGAATCAATAGCCCTTCTTTTCTACAACACATTGCATAAACGAATGCTTCAAAACTTGAACATATGGGCTAAAAAGTTCTGTATCATCTTTTGAGTCCTTTGTGTGGGCCAGTGCTAGCTTCTGATATTGCAGGTTTTAGTGCATCTCATCCATTTCCTGAGAATACTTCTAAATGTAACAGTTTTGCTGGGAATCTGAAAGCTTTAGTATATAGTGTATTAGCAGACTACCAAACAGCAATCATGATATTTTGTGTGTGTGTGTGGTGCAAGTTCTGATTTATAAAGTATTTTGGAGCTTCTTTTTAATCCCAGCACCCAGCTGGTTGTCACCTAAAACCCACTTTTTTGTTGCACATCACAGTCCAGTTGAGAAATAGTTTACTATTGTTACATAGAATAATAGAAGATGGCAGTTCACAATGTCAATTTTTTTTTACTGGTCAGCTCATGAAACACCCACTTACTGATTTTTTGCACCTTTCTAATTTGCTTCTAATGCTGGACAATGATTGAATAGCCAGTGCGGAAGTCTTTAGCAACTTCAGCTGTAAGAGTATCAGCCTTGATGATTTTTCGTATCAGCCTTGATGATTTTTCTTACTTATCACTGTCAATTTCTGGTGGCTAGCTATTAAACCTCTCATCTTCAAGGCTCTGCATCCTTTGCAAAACTTCTTGAATCATCACTATAGTTCCTGAGTCAACTGTGCTGTTCATGTTGCAAGCCATCTTCACTGTTTTGCAACCCATTTTGAAATTGGATAAGAAAATTTCTTGAATTTGCTTCTGCATCATTTCCATAGTATAAAATAAGCAGTAAGTAATAAGTAATTAGCAAAAATATAATATGAGAAATGCACATTAAAATGATATTTAATCAATTTAAAAATATATTTAATTATCAACATGATCATTACAATAGATGCAGAAAAAGCCCTTGCTAAAATTCAACATCCTTTCATGATAAAAGCCTTAAACAAATCAAGCATAGAAAGATCATATCTCAACATAGTAAAGGTTATATGTGAGAAATATTTATGAGAAATATGGTCAACATTACACTTAAAAGACAAACACTGAAAACATTTCCTCTAAGATAGCAAAAAATGTAAGTGTGTCCACTTTACATTCTTTAGAGTACTAGAAACTTTACCCAGAGAAATTAGAAAATAAAAAGAAATTTAAAAAGCCATATAAACACGAAAGGGCAAATTATTCCTGCTTGCAGATAATATGATTCTTTATATATAAAAAACCTAAAGATTCTACCAAATGACTATGAAAACTAATGAACAAAATCAGTAAAATAGCAAAATTAATATACAAAAGTCTGTACCATTAATAAACTTGATGAGAAAGAAATAAGGAAAGTAATCTCATTTATAGTAGTTGTACACGTATGTACACCTTGTGCTAACTATATAGAGGATCACCTTGACCATTGAAAAGTGAGCCCTGGTACATCTCTGAAGAATGAGTAGTTAAGCCAGGCCCTGAGCAAGTCTGCAGATATATAGGAAAACTAGCCTGTGGAGGATGGGACTGCCACAGACCAGAGCTGGGGCCTCGAGACCAGGGCAACCCAGACCAGGTGGAGAACAGAAACACAACTCTCTAGGCTGAGTGAATCTGGACCCATTTACTGAAACTTTCTTAACAGCTTTTATACAGAAAATTTTGGGGTAACGAATGTTGCACCTATAAATGACATGTAATTTTCTAGTCAGCAGAAATCACGTTCAGGGTGGACATTTTTTCAAGAACCTAACCTATTGCTTGAGGGTAAAGGCACTTAACAGAAACATTCTCCCAGTATTTCCAAATCTAGCCAGTCTATAATGCTCCACCAGATAGCCAAGAGGCTGAACCCACATAGCTGTCATTGTTTTAACAGAGACTGCATTTTTTATAATACACAGAAGAGGATTGAGCTCCTTTTGATTTCAGTAAGGAACATATTTTACAATTAACTATATGTGTGCCCAACATCCCATAAGTCCCAGCGTGAGCTTAAGCAATATAATTACTAAAAGAATAATTCCTCCTATGATAGCGTCTGTCCATTCCTTTAATAGTAAGGCTGCTTATGTCTTCCTTTGAGGAATTCCAGAAGTATATTGCCATCAGTTGTTGATGATCCATCCGTGAACCATGCATTCTCCAAATCCGGGGTCCATATTGTCGGGCCCTATATCGCTAAGGGTGTCTCTTTCAGGGCAGAGGCGATAATTGGTGGGGGTGCACTCAGATGGTCCATCTCTGTGATTTCCCATAAGAGTGCTGTTTGGGAAAGGGAAGACATGGCTCCCTTTGCTACCGACATGGATTCTCCCAGTTTGGATTGCAAATACTATCGCCAGTGGATAGTCTTGATGTTTAGACTTTCTGGTATGATGGTCTCTTCCTTGGCCTTCAGCCAGGGTAAGAAGGTATCACAGTTCTTTTTAAAGTTCTAGTGAACAGATAACATAGTCTTATACTTCTAGAATTTCTGAGTTAGTTCATAGGTGGGAATTTTACCTACCTATGTTTTAAGACTCTTAAAGTTGTTCTCTAATTTCTTTAAAATCAGTGCACACATTCTGGCTAACAAGTCTACTTATTGTGAGTGACTAGACATGAAATCTCTATTTAGAATTTGACTTAAAGTTAAAAAGCAGGCTTCTTCTCTAGATCAGAGAGCAGGAAGCTAGTCCCAAAAAAACCTAAGGACAGGTAAAAAGCACTCCCAATTCCCAGAAGAATTCCTCCTGCCAGAGACAAAACTTAAATTATCTAGGGAGGAATTCTTAGCACCCACCATGGGCGTTACTGTAACATTCCGAGAGATTCCTAGCACCTGCCTATGGGCTTTACTCTGACATTCCACGGATAACAGGCTTTAGGCTGAACTATACTTATTTTTCTTATTTATTTCAAATAATGCCATGTCCTTTTTCCAAAAGATGTTTGTTTGAATCCATCTTTTCCAAACTGAGACCTTGTCTACCAAATTGGTCCGATAAGGACACGGCATGACACTACTCTCTGGGCAGGCGGATAAGGTAGAGGGAACTGGTTCAGTACTTTTGCACAATTCAGCATACTTTGGCAGACTCACGGTCTGGTGGATGAGGAAGTTTGCCTGTGCTATTCCCTCATTCTTGGTATTGGTATCAATATTCCTGGATTGTGAACCATGATCAGAGTCATAAGCAAGAATAAAACCTTTTTCCTCAAAACTATTTGGTCATGAATGTATTGGCAACATTCTGAGACACTGCAACATGCCTAGAACTAAATATGAATAAGGACATAAAAGACCTTTAGATTAGAAATTGCAAAATACTGAACACAGAAATTAAAGAAAATACTAAAAGATGAAAAGATGGCCCATGTTTTGGATTGGGAGACTTAACTGTTAAAATATCCACCATGCACAAAGAAATCTGCAGAATCAGATAGTTCCTGTCAAAATATAACATTCTTCATGTACAAAAAAATCCAAAAAATCCTAATGAATACAGTATCCCCAGTAGTAAAAGCTGGAAGGGTCAGAATATGTAATTTCAAGATATAGTTCAGAACCATAATAACGAAACAGCATAGTTTGGCTATAAAACACATATGGAGATAAATGGAAGAGAATAGAAAAATAAGAAATAAATATATTCTTCAGACAACTGATTCTTCATAAAGTTTCCTAAAATATGAATAAAAGAAAGATATTCCTTTCACCAAATAATGCCAAAAAGTGGATTTTCACATGTATATCACCATCTATAAATGTAAACTCAGAATGGATCAGACTTTAATATTAAGATCCAAAACAAACTTCTAAAGGAAGGAAGCATAGGGGAAACACTTCAAGATATTGGCAGAAGCAGCAATTTCCTGGATAGGTTTCCAAAAGCTCAAGAAATAACAGCAAGAATTGACAATTGGGATTATATCCAACTCAAAAGCTTCTGCACAGAAGGAAATAGATCAATAGAGCAAAGAGATAACCTACAAAGGGATAAATATCTGATAGACAAATATCTGATAGAATGTCCAGAATATACAATGAACCAAAAAATTGTTAGTTCCAGTTTAAAAAAATAGACAAATGGTCTGAATAAACAGTTCTTAGAAATCTGAAATAACCAATAAATGAATTAAAAAGTATCTTTAATTATCAGGGAAATACAAAATTAGAGCTACAACGAGATTCCAACCCATCCCAGTTAGATAGTCATTGTAAACAAACAAGTGATAATAAGGATATAAAGAAAAAGCAACACTTACACACTGTTGGTGGGAATGCAAATTAGTCCTGCTGCTACGGAAATCAGTGTAGAAGATCCACCAAAACTAAAAATACAATTCCCATGTGATCCATCTATACCACCCTTAGGTATGTGCTCATGGGGATCAAAAGTAGCATACAGGTCCAGCAAGAAGGTTTAGCAGGTTAAAACACTTGCTAGTAAGTTAAATGACCTGGGTGTGAAACCAGGCACATATGCTGGGAGGACAGGACTGACTGCTGAAAACTCTGACATCCCCCATCACTGTGGCATGTGTTTCCCAAGATATGTAAATTTCAAAATTAGAATGATTATAAAAATCAGCATATAAGTACCTACAATACCCATATTTATCATTGTATTCACCATAGCCAAGTGATGAATAAGTCAATGAAGAAAACATTGAACACACACACACACACACACAGTATTTATTCAGCTGCAAAGTATAAAATCTTGCCATTTCAGGAAAGTGTATTTGTACTGGTTACAAGTAACATCCAAAGTCAAGCAACTTAATGGGAAAACGGGAGATTTATTCAGC
This sequence comes from Typhlomys cinereus, assembly GCA_023101885.1. Lineage (NCBI taxonomy): Eukaryota > Metazoa > Chordata > Mammalia > Rodentia > Platacanthomyidae > Typhlomys > Typhlomys cinereus. The sequence continues at coordinate 1,839,200 of JALPQD010000031.1, read as the reverse complement.
TGACGATTCCAGAGTGTATGTGTGGGAGACTGGCAGAAAAGGCATGGCTACCTGGCATGAGCATGAGCAGAGCTGTAGGCAGCCTAAATTACAACAGAGATCATGTGGTTGAGAGCTGCTCAAGAGCAGACTCACTCACTTACTCAAGCAGGGCGGGGCTAACCAACATTAAGACCCACTCCCAGGACTGCCTTTCTCCGGCAAGGCTCCACCTCCTAAAGATTCCATGACTTTCTCAAATAACAAAAGATTCAACTCACATTTCAAACTATGACACTATTGAACCAGAGAATATTATATTAAGTGAAATCAACTACATACAGAATCACAAAAATGACATTAAAAAATGCCTGAAAGTAGCAAAGAGACTATTAGGAACTGGGAAGTGGGCAAAGGCTGGGTGGGGTTAATCAACACACACTATATGTATGTGTGGAGATATCACAGTGAGTCCTGTTAATGTATTCCATTACTATGTTACTCATTATAAAAATAAAGATATTCAAATAATTAGTATAATTTACCAAATAAATTGGCTTCCAGCAGATGTTATATTTCCCCTTCTTCATGTTACTTCCAGATTGGCAGGTTGGCATCAGTCCTGGCATATGGTGCTCTACCTGTAAAGTTGCCTCTCATTTTCCCCATTGCAGTTTATGATGCAACTTGCTCTCATCTGCTGTATCAGTTATTTCTTGCCAACTTATTTTTTGTTTTCCAAAATTTTCTTGCTGTTACAATTTCTTTTATTTTTGTTTTGTTTTACTTTAAATCCTTTGGTGACAATTTTGTGGAGCTAGGGAAGGAACAGAATGCATTTGACCTGTGTCACAGTTCTTCATGGGTGCTGATTATGGCTTATGGCTTATGGGAACAAGGGGTTTTATTTTGGCTTATGATTGTCCAGTTAAAGTTCTTACTATGACTTGGCAGGAGACTCCATACCAATGCGAAGGGCTGAGGGACCTGGACGTACCATATGCACAGGATTGCTGAGAGTAGCAAAATTCCCTTGCCAGGTAGCATGTCTGTCAAAATATGCTGACAGATGTCAATTTACTTCACCAGTTACCTCTGTTTTATCCATCTGTCCAGTGAACTAGTTTCATCTACCATCAATTAGACAATCTCCTTTGAACTTGCTTATCTCAACTACTAATTCTTTACAATGTGTCCAGAGCCAAAAAGCTTTCCTTTGCAAGTTGACAACAGTAGCTCCTACCACAATCTGTCTTTACAGAAGTATAAATTCATTGTCTTCTCTAATATGTTTTCTTTAATACTGACTATTCCACTTCCTGCTAATACAGGATATGGTAGTGTGTACATGAAATAGAAATCAAGTAGATAGGGTACAGATTTAGTACTCACTCAAATATTTTCCCTGGGCTGGTGAGATGACTCAGTTAATAAAAGTGTTTGCTATCCAAACTTGAGCTTGATCTTTGGAACCATGTAAAAAGCTGGATACATTACGGCGCATCTGCCATCCAAGCACTCTTGTTGTAATATGAGAGGCACAGGAGAGTTACCCGAAACCTCACAGGCCAGCTTCCCTGTAGTATACAGTGTATCGGAAGGAAGACCCTGCCTCAAAACAGGGTGGGAGTGAACCAACTCCTGAAAGTTGTCCTCTGACTGCCACATATGTATTGTGGCATCTACACACACACACACACACACACACACACACACACACACACTGGCTAAATGGAAAAATCTAAAATTAAAAAAGTTTCAGGAGTTATTTTTTATTTGTGTAGATGTTTTTCTCTATAACTATTATCCACTTATGTAATATGTAGCATATGGATTATTACCAGATTATTTATAGACTTTATTGAACTTTTTTCTCCACTAACTGAATCATTAATGTCTGTCTCATTTTTTTTACTGACTCACTCATGTATTCAATATACGCTTGTAACATGCCCACTATACATGAAGGGCTGAGTCAGGCAGTGTTTCAGACATGGTGTTTGCTCTTAAGGCAATGATAATGTATGTATGTTTTGGAGGTAAGTCAAATCATAAATGTTTTCATGATAATATAATTTTATGTTAAACAATATAATACAAATATTTCATAAGCTTTGTGTATATTATTGACAAAATACTATTATCTTTTTTTTGAAAATTTTATTTTTTCCTGTGTGTGTGTGTGTGTGTGTGTGTGTGTGTGTACACATGTATGTATGTTGTGTCTGTGTGCAGCTCAGAGGACAGCCCCATAGAGGCAGTTCTTTCTTTTTTAGTGTATCTGGAAACGGAACTCAGATCCTCTGGCTTACATGGCAAGCACCTTTGATGTATGACATTTTTCTTCTGGGCATAGCTTAACGCCATCTACACATTGCCCCTGCTCTTGAAGAAAGCTCAGCAAGTAAGCAGCTCTTTAGGATCAGGTGATCCTTGAAATTAATAACATTTAGAGGACTTCTACCTAAGGTAAAGAAAAGCAATAAACAACTGCTGGAAAAGGAGATTCTTCTGCTAGCCAGCCAAGAAGTATGAAGACTCCCTGGCTAGATAAGCAGTCTGAAGGAGACCAAACAGTGCAGAAGTGTGCAGGAGACTAAGCGCAAATCATGCAACAAAAAACTCCAGGACTATAGCTTCTGTAAATCTCACCTATGATGGGGGGGACTTCTGGTGATATAGCTGCCTTAAGTTGTCTCTGGTCCCATAAATAACTCTCACCCCTACTCCTATAAGTAACTCCAATAAATTTATTGGTTTGTCAAGTTGGATGTTGACATAATTCTTATTTTGGTCTGTTGTCAAATTCCTATCTTGATGGTTGGATGATGTCTCCCTAGGAAAGGCATTACATAGCACCTTTACATGCTGAGCAATCTTGCCAGCCCTATTCTCCTCTTTTATAGCATCAACTCTGAAGATCATCTTTGGACAAAACTGTTTGCATCAAACAACAAGATACACACACACATACACACACACACACACACACACACGCACACACACACACACACGCACACACACACACACGCACACACACGGACTGCATCAGATTTTATAGCCGAAAGAAAAATCACTGCTCACTTTCTTTTATCTATACTGAGACCATAGGAAGTGAAACTGAAAATTCATTCCTGATTTCTCTACAAAAATTTTGAATATTCACACTCTTCAAGTCACCAAGAAAGGGTCTCACAAATGAATCAACATGCCAGCACACATTTCAGTGACACATGCCATGAATGGCATTATGCTCCGGTGTAGTCTTTTATTCTGAACAAGTAAGATGTCTTTTGCTAAAAAAGAAAGATGGTAGGTTGGGTTCAACACTTTACTTTGAGGTTGCTGATGACAAGACCATCTGGTGTTGCTTTACTTCTTCTGGACTTTTTTAATGTAACCCTGTAGAGATCCTGAAGACTGAATATACTGCTGGAAATTGCCCTTTAAACATCTGCTAGCCTATTACCAAAAGATACTATGTAACACTGAATTACAGGAAATTAGCAAGTTTCTTTCTAAAGACTCCTGGGAGCTAATGTGTGTTGCCTGTCTTCAATAAGTGGTGTGTGACAGCAGGATTTTCCAGATGTGTCATTCTCTAAACAGTTTGCTAACAGTAACTCCCATATATGGAGAAATGATGCTCTGGAGACTATCCATATCTATGTCTGAATCTATTTCTTGCTGAGAACTTTTTGTTCTGCTGTTTGTCAGATCTCACCTTATGAAAATTTGCAGCTGAATGAACTGGCCTGCTTGTTTGCATTTTGATGGGAAAAAGCTGACTTGAATAACTCTATCTCAGAGCAGAAATTTACCTTGAATATATCTATTTACATGTTATCTTTATTATTTAGCAGAATTTTAAAGGTATTACAAAGCATACAGAAACATTTTAGCTCATTCTATTTTATAGCCAAATTAAAAGGAAAGAATGACTCAATGGAAATTTCTGGATGGTTTAGACCTCTATTTAGTTTTGTCCTGGTGGAGAGAGATGTAACAGATCTTGATTAGCTTATGGCTAATGCGCTTACTAAGTTATATCTGAACTTGTTTAGATAAAATAAAGTTAGGTGATTGTTTAGCCTAATGCACAAGTAAATACGATTATGTATGTATTTTTTTCTTATGCCTCCAGATTCAGTTTCTGGAAGGAGTCCAGCTGTTACTTAAGAATGAGATTTTGGATATTTTTCTCATTAAGTAGTTCAAGCATGATACAAGAAAAGGCTCAAAACTCTGGAGGAGTGGGCTAAGTCTGTATGGTCACACATTCTCTGAGAGGTCTAATGTCTTATATAGATACAAAAGACTTGTGAGGTATTAGATAAGGTCATTCTGTGGGGTTTGGTTAGTACACACACATTTTCTCAAAGGTGTGTGTGTGTGTGTGCATGAGTTGTAATTGAGCAAGAACTCAGGAAGTATTTGGAAATTGCCTTTGTTACTCAAGACTCTTGGTTACATTTTACTATTATTATTATTATTATTATTATTTATTCAATTGTGCATGTGTGGCGGATGGTCCTGAGTTCAGACTCTTGGTTATATTTTAACCTAGTATCCTTAATTGTCTTGGGAGTCAATATGCATATCAATATGAGACCTTATATTAATTTAGCTGAAATTTTATAGTTACAAATAGTTTTCTCCATCTTTAATACTTTGGTTATAGTGCCCTCCTGTTTTTGTTTCTCAGTCCCCTTTTTTCACATTTTTAAAAATTCTGCTAATATACACATAACATAAAATTTACCACAAGAATCATTTTGTTTCTCCCAGACAGATATCTCCTTATTCTTTATTTTTCAAAGTTCTTATGCATTAAACAGTATGGTTTGAGTGTGAGTTGCCCCTGCCTCATAGACTTATATGTTTGAATTCTAGCTGGTTTTAATGTTTGAGAAGATTGTGGTCTTCTAAGAGGTAGAATCTTGCTGGAGAAAGGTGGGCTTTGAAGTTTGGTAGTGTGGCCCTGCTTTCTCTTACCCTCTTGCCTCTTTGCCTCCTGATAACTGCAGTTACCTGAGCTAGCCTCATGCTTCTGCCTGCAACTATGCCCTCTACTATGCTACCCACCATAAATGGATTATATCTCCTCTGGAACCATAAACCAAATAAATAGCCCTTGCTCCCTTAAAGCTGGTGTGTCAAAACATTGTCTCACAGGAAAAGAAAAATAGCTGCAATAACAGTAATTCCAAATCTGTTTGCTCCCCAGTCTCTAACAATCACTATTTTACTGCCTGTCTCTGATTTTTTACTACTTCATGTGCCTTCTTTAAGTGGAATCATACAGTATTTGTCCTTTGGTGATTGGCTTATTTCAGTTAGTACAGTATCTTCAAGAGTCATCCATGTTTGAACACATACCAGAATTTCCTCCCCTTTAAGGCTAAACAATATTCTGTCGTATTACCACACTTTGCTTCTCCATTTGTAAACTGATGGATTCTTGGGATTCTTCTATGTTTTAGCTGTTGTGAATACTACTGTTAGTGAACAGGAATGTAAAACTTCATGGCCCTGTTTTCTATACTTTTGTCTGTATACCCAGAAGGGACCCTCTTACCTCTAGGTCTTTCTGGCTAGAGAATCCATTTTTGGGCTGGAGAGGTGGCTCAGGGGTTAAGCCTCTGCCTTGCAGGCAGAAGGTCCTGAGTTTGGATCCTAGACCCCACGTATACACGCCAGGTGGAAGCCGAGACGGCCTGCGTTTCTGGTCCTGGTTGTGCGGAGCCTGTGAATCCTGGGACAGAGTAAACAAGGAGGAGGTAGAGGCGTCCATGGTGGTTCCTGAATTCGTCCGTGGTTCTACACACATACATGCACACACGCATGCACTCACAATTGAATAAATAATAATAAAAAAGAATTAATTTTTAACTTCTTAGGTACCCCACATTGGTTTCCATAGGTCTGAATTACTTCATATTTTATTAACAGTACATACAGCTTCCAATATTTTCAAATCTTTGCCAACACTTTGTTTGTTTGAGGTGTGGCATGACTTCTCCTAGCTTTGGCCAGTGATTCTAAATAAACTTTTCATGATTATTTAAGGTCATTTGTATATCTTTGAAGAATTATCTATTGAAAATACTTGACCAGTTTTGAATTGGAATTCTTTCCATTTTTGTTGCTATTTGTTTTGTAGTCTGGTTGATATTCTTTTATCAGATGCATTATATATTCATATTTTCCCATTCTGTTAATTCTCATTTTACTTTATTTATATTGACTTTTTATGCAAAACTTTAAATACTCAGGAAGTTAAATTTTCTTTATTACTTTGTGAATAATGAAAACTAAAGCTAGTTAATTCAAGTAAATGTTTTGTAATCTGAACTCAGAATGCTGCTTTAAAATTTTCTGAATATTTTAAGTGGTGGATATATATATATTCTCACTCTAAATTCTGTATGCTGAATTTCTGTTATAATATAAACCTTATTACACGATGGATATATGAAACTTGTGATATTTTTAGCAAAGTTGAATGCAAATCTTGTAAGAATACTGCCCGGTAATAGGCAGATATCACTTTTAAAATTCTGATTGAGAAATTTGATTTAAAAGTATAGAGATCTCTCTTTAGTTTCAAGATCTGTGTTTCTTTAGCTCTTTTTTTTTTTTTTTAACAGTTCAGGTAAGAAGTGAATATTCTGTAAAAAATGCTGGCTGGTTCTTCCTGAGGGTAAATGATTAATAAATACGGGCTTACTATTTGCTAGAACACACAAGCATGAGGTCCTAAATAAGCCCCCTTCTCCTAAAAATTGATATACATAAAACTGTCAACTAACATATTTCCATTTTTTACAAGCTGCATTTTACATATAGGAAAGGGAAAAACAATCTTCTAGCCATTTGTTTTATTACATACTAAAAAAACAACACAAACAAAGTTCTTATATAGAACCCAGTTTAACTAAGGGACACTCCATGCTTTAAAAAAACTGAGACAGAGCTGGAGAGATGACTCAGGAGTTAAGACTCTGCCTCACAAGCGGAATGTCCTGAGTTCAGATCCCAGGTCATGTAAAAATCATCAGGTAGAAACAGCAGCAAACCTACACTTCTGGTCCTGGTGGGCAGAGCCTGGGAAATCCCAGAGCAAAGCAAAAATGAGGTAGAAACAATCCAGGTGATTCCGGAAATCATCCTTGGTCCTCCACAGGGACACACAGTGTCCTCTGATACACACACACACACACACACACACACACACATACACACCCCAAATAGTAAAAAAACTGAAACTTGAATATTCATTAAATATTTTGTTTTACTCATTTTCAGGCATAGGAAGTAGAATTTCTTGCTAAGGGAAGTCAAATCAGCATCTGAATCATACAGAACTGTTAATAGTAATAACACGAGGGCAGAGGGCACAATGAATAGAAACCACGATAGGCAGAATTTTTGTGAGAAGATCTTTTTGTAGCTGGCTGAAAATGACTAAGTGAGATCAAAAGTCTTGGTGTCATGTGATGTGGTGTCATGACTGTGGCACATTAGTTGAAAAATGACAGACGATGCCTAAAACATTGAGTAGGACCAATTATTTCTGAATGTCACACCAATTATGAGAAACTCTTACTAACAAGAGGAAGACATGAAATATTAATAAAAAGTTTAATGCATAGTCATTTTCCACATGACTGAACTGTCTTGGATGGCAAATCAGCTGCTTCTGTCCTTGGGGCTGAAGTGGTGCCAGACTTAGTGGAGGAGGAAGAGAGTAAGTGAACAGTTCAGATTGTGACCTTCCATGGAAACTGCTGCTTGCTTCCTGACACTTCGCAGTGCACTTGGGTGGTGGTAAGTGATGTAATGAAATGGGTGAAGGAATTTTGCTGTCAATCCGCGTAGCAATCTGATGGCACAGGAAAGAGTGTAAGTTGGTCTTTTAGCAGCATTTAACATCTTGTATTTTATATGATTGAGATTTGGAGAAGTCCTGATTTCAGAATGTGAAATCTATTGCCTCTGCTGAATGGAATTGCTGGCAAAGCATATGGTAAAACTGAACCTATGGTTAATTTTTGGGGTTGATAAAAGGTCTATTGGATCTTTGTAGAGGCTTTTAAGTCATTAGTTTCTACTCATCAGTTCTTATTATTGCTATTTATATTTATTAGACAAGAGAATAAATAATTTATTAAGAAAAAAACAAAAGTTCAATGAAGTTGAATTTACACTGAGCTAGTCCATGCCTCGTGTATTTGTTACCTGCCAGTATAGATAACAAAAATATTCATGCACTTGTATTATCATTTTACTAAAAAATGTGTGCTATTTTCTTTGAAGATGTATGATATAAAAATTATATTTGTTATAGGGGTAATTTCCAAAACACTAATCTTATTGGAGCAAATCAGATATTTCCTTTCAATTTAGATAATAGATTAGACTGTAATGCTTGACTATTTAAAGAATTTGATATATTTTTAGTAAAACCTTTTAAAAATATTTGAAAGAAGTAGGTTTTGTCTTGATGAAACTGAGTCTTAAAAAAGTAGGCATCAGCACTGGGGAGATGGGCTCAGCAGATAAATCCTAGCAAGAAGGGGGACTAAGTTGGAGTTCGTTCAAAAGCCAGGCAGGTATGGTGGCTGTAATCCCAGCATTCAGATGGCAAGAACAGGGAAATCCCCAGGGTATGCTGTTAAACTATCCTAGCTAATTGGGTTCAATTGAGAGGTCACATCTTAATAACAAAAATGGAGAGTAAGTAAAGAAGACCCCTGATGTCAGCTTCTGGCCTTCATATGTGGATGTGCCTGCATGCATATCTGTCCACATATATTCTCACACACGTGAACATGAATATACATATCCACATGAAGAAAGAACATTAAGCATAGCGCAGAATTTTACAGATCTGTCTGTCATAAAGTGCATGGAGAAAGATCTCTGATCACATCAGACCTCTGGATGCTAGTTCCTTGGCATCTGTCAGTGGTATTTCTCAATCCGACGCTATAGACTTAAAGTAATCTGTTGTGTATACTTGGGCACCCTACCTACTGTATTGAAATAATTCTTCAACTCCATGCTTTATGTCTCTTATTGAATTTCTTTCTGACCCTTCTCTCCTTTGACCTGTTCAATATGCACTAAACACCATTCTTTTCTATTCTATGAAATTTGTGCATTAATTTCCACCAATGAGCGAGATTATTACATTTTTATTTTTTTCTGGCTTGTTTCACCTAACATTTCCAGTTCCATCTATACTTGGGAAAATGACAGAATGTATTTCTTTTATCACTGAATAATATACCGTCATTCATATTTAGTATATTTTCCTTATCCTTTTATATGTGAAGAGTATCAGAGTTGAGTCTATATTTTAGCTATTATAAGTAGGGCCTGGGAATGTTAGCATGCATCTAGCATAATATCATTCTTTTGGATTTATACACTCAGTAGTGGCATTACTGTAACATATGACAGTTCTATTTTGAGTTTGCTGAGTAACTTCCATACTGTTTTCCATGGTGACTGTACCAATTTAAGTCCCTACCAACAGTGTATAAGAGTTCCTATTTCTCTATATCTGTGTCAGCATTTTTAAATTTTGTCTTTTTGATTTGCATTTCCCTGATACTTAGTCAGAGTGAGCATTTATTCATGTACTTGGTACTATTCATGTTCCAATAGGTCATTTTTATGTCTTTTTGGGAAAAGTATTTATTTAGTCCTTTTTATGTTAGAATTATTTTCCTTAAAAAATTAGTGTCTTGGCTGAGGAGATGGCTCAGTTTCGAATGCCTTTGCCTCATAGGCAAAAGAACCTGAGTTCAAATTTCCCAGATCCCACACAAGAAATGTCATCCAGATATGGCAGTGTCTTATAATTATATCCTGGAAACTTGGGAAACCCCAGAACAAAACAATAAGGTGGAAGAGCCATTCAGGATAATTCCTGATGTCATCCTTGGGGGGCACACACTGAAGTGTCCTCTTGTACACACGCCCACATACATATATACTCCCATTTACATGAAACACACTCACACGCACACATATACACACATGCAAAAAATATAAAAAAAACAGTTTCCTTTTTTATTTCCACGATCTTAAGAAATCCAAAGCAGGAGACTGAAGGAATGGCTAAGTAGATAAAAATCCTTACCAGGCAAACATGAGGACCTGAATTTGGGTATCCAACATCGATATAAAAAGTGAATCATGGTAACTCGTGCCTCTAATACCAGCATTAGAGGGTGGCCGGCCAGCAGCAAATAGAGCTAAATTGGTGAGCTCTGGGTTCAATGAGAGATTACGTTGCAGAAAGTTAGATGGAAAGCAGTTGAGAAAGAGAACCACCATCAACCTCCAGACTACACACACACACACATATACACATACACACGCACACACACACACAGGAGAGAGAGAGAAAGAGAGAGAGAGATCTAAAGCAATGCAATTTATGATAATTTATGTTATTTTTTACATGCTTTCTACCTTCATCCAAAAGACTGTTTTAAATCCTCATAAATCCTCAGGGATTATACATGGCTACAGGGTGTATTGCCAATTTGGGAAGCTCCCATGAGCTTCAATGTCCATAATTTTTATTGAGATTTTTTTTAATAGAAGCATAGTTGATTAAATTATTATCCATATGGTTCTTCCAAACCCAATTTTTTTAATCACAAGGCTGGTCATTCTGTCTGGTCAATCTCCATCCTGAGTATTTTCATTAGCATAAACTACAAAGTCATTCCTATTACTTAAAAAATCTCAAGGGTTTAAAGATCGAATAGAGTTAATTCCTCCATATACAATTCTCTGTCTCTTCTTCTGGAGGTATTTAACTTAACTAATTCCTTCCAATATACTCAGGAAAAAGAGGTTGATTCTCTGTTCTCTGAAGTGTTTATTACTTGTCCATCTAATTTGTACCTTCCAATGTATTGTTTTTCTTTCTATTCTTTACTATTTATGTTACAGGGAAAAATTTTCTGGAGTGTTAATTGGCTTTTGGAGGGAATAAATTAGATAACTATATTCAATTGGGGATCTCCACTTAGAAATTACTTTCTATTGCAACTTGTAGAAAATTCATTAAGACCTTGGAAATATGTGCTAAACTAGCACTAATTAATTAGGGTACAGAATGTTTAAAAGTAATTTTTCTCACAGGGCTCATTTCCTTTACACTTTATACTTTGAAATCACAAAAAAAAAAATAGATCACTTCTTATCAGTTGTCTGGGGTTAAGAATATTGGGGGGAGGAGAGGGCCTTTTTTTTGTTTTTGTTTTTGTTTTTTTGTTTTTCTTCTTTTTTTTAAATTTCAGCTCATACAAACTTATTAGGTACACCAGTTCCCTCCCTCCCTCCTCCTCCCCTGGTACCCCCTGCTCCCCCTCCCCACCCCTCTCCCTCCCCATCCCCCAGTGCCTCCCGCCCCAATTCCCAGAGAGTCCTTTCTTGTGCATGTCTGATTTTCCTCTGGGCCTTCCTCGAGGAGAGGGCATTTTTAACTTTGGTGCTATTTTACAATTTTTACAATGTTTTAATTAATATGTATAACTTCAAAATTAATTTAGAAGAAATTTCAGAACATGTAAAAGTCAAAACATTTTATAAATTTGTGCTTAAAAATTTTCCACTTCAAATCACACTGTTAAAGATTGTAATATTAATGGAGAACTAAAAATGGAGAGTTCTTTAATATTTAATGGAGTAGGTAGGACAGAATACAGACAGTGCTCTTTTAATCACTGTGACCTAAAAGTTAGATTTGTTCTCTCTCTCTCTCTCTCTCTTTCCTTCTCTCCCTCTCTTTTTCCCTCCCTCCAGTTTTCCTCTCTTTCTCCCCTAACTCTTTCTGGGCTAGAATTTTAAAGTTACACTCTAGAAAAAGAGTGTTGGTTCTTTTAGTTTTTGAGTTCTCATTATAATCGCCCTGGTACATAAAGGTCCATGTGCTGATTATTCTGTCTCATTCTAAGATATGCGTATAATCTGTTTTCTCCTTTTAAATATTCTTTTCCAGTTTCTTCAGCCTACGCATTTTATTCCATATTCCACAGTATATGGCCTTCAAAGACGTCATAAAAATAAATAAAATAAAAAATAAAAAAGACTTCCCTGAAAGACCTATAAAAATTAAACTGATAGGAAAGAAAGGAAAGATACTATCCTCAATGGTATACTCACTAGTCTGTGATACTTGCTGGAGCATGAATCACGTCAGACATATGACATCAGAGACAAAATAGATAAAGCACAGTGGTCCATGTAAGTGAAAAGACTTGAAAATAGGAGGGAGGGTGGCACGGAAGGTGGAGCATGTCAGGGCAAATGGTGAGAAAAAAGACCTTATAATATGGTTGTAGTTTATTTACCTTCTAGCCTCTTTCCGGGTTGTGGCCAGTTCCCAGTGCTCTCAGGACAATTATTTGCTGATATTTCATATTTCACTGTGGAACTGTCTCTGTCCATTCAGAATTCCTTTAGCAATCTCCCTTCTTTGCCAGCCTAAACCAGACACATATTTATAAGCCTCTTGCAAATACCACCTTCTCTAACAAATGTCCCTTCTTATCGTTCCTCTGCTCACAATTAATGTCACTTCTTTGGGGTTCTAATTGGATTTTTATTTTGCCTCCCACGTAGTTAACTACTGCCATGCATTTGACTACCTATGTAGTAAGTGTTGGTAGTGCGGCGGGGGGAGGGGGGTGGCTGTGGGGGAAGGAGGAGTTGCTTTTCCTTCCTTTACCTGTACACTTGAAGTTCTGTTCAGTGATACTATCTCAAATGCTATTCTGTTATTGCAGAGGATTAGAAAGTAAGAAGTATCAAGGTAACTGTAGTTGTAACTCTAGGTAAGACTTGTAGGGTCACTTGAAAGGAAAGAAGGTGAAGAAGACCTGGACTGTGGAAATTTCCTTAGCAGACAAAATCACTTTCTCTTTCTTCCCTAAGTATAAATTTAACTTTCTGCTTGGCAGCAACTTCTTATTTAAGAGCTTAAAGTCATTAAAAGTTTCCTAGCTCTTGACCCTACAAGAGCCAGAGAGGTAGACAGGCAGCAAGATTTAAAACTGGGTGATGAATTAGATCCCCATTCATCTGAGTAGGCAGCGACATTTAATTAACAATCTCTAAATGTGTTCTTGTGTTTTCTTTACAGAGCTCAAATCTATTATACTGGACTCAGACACAGGGTTAGTTCTTGAGTTAATTTATTTTCCTTAATGCAGCCTAATTATGAGACAGCAATTGAAACACTCTAGAGGATTTGTGTTTGTGGATAAGTATGTGAAGAGTATTCATTGAAATAGAAAAGAAAGAAATGAAAGGGAGAGAAGAAGGACTCATTTAGGCCTAAAACAATATCCTTTACCTCTGTTTTGTAAGATGTTTCATGTAGAAAGCAAATCTACTAATTTGGTCGAAATTAGTCCTCTAGAGTGAGTTGATGTCCATGAAAGACTGCCTCTCTAACCTTACATGTCTTGGTGCACATGGTTACAAAGAACAGATTCTTTCTGAAAAAGAGGGAGATCTTCAATTCATCTCGTTCAGATTGGCTCTGTCAGCTAGTCAAGTTAACGTAGTACTTTTTTTTACCCTGCCTCAGGATTACTTAGTTTCTTCTCCTGAGCAGTGACCAGATGTATTATGTCCATCATGCAGGCCTTTCCTGGGTGCATTTTGGCAACTATCCCCTTTCTCAGCTCCTGTATCACTGCTTGTTTGCAAAAGGTTTGCTTGTGATCGCACAGTCCTGGAACTTACGCACTAGCTTCCAAATAGGGACTGGGTAGCAGGCCTTGCTCAGAGTTAGGTTTATTGAAGGACATGTAAGCTGCTGTCCCGCTGGCTTAGAGCAGCTGACACTGGCCTTTCTTTTGTTTGGCCACACACAGAAAGCCCGAGTGAAGAGAGGAGGAGGAGGAGCCAGAGGCTTAATCCTGAAGCGACATCAGAATGACAGCATTTACAGTGAGTACAGTCGGCAGACGCCAGCTTTTCTGCTCCTTTAGGAGGGAAAACTATAGGAGGAAGCAGAGATGAGCAGATTGGGAGCCATGTAGCTGGGATCTTTTCTTTCTTATTTGTCTTAAGCACATTCTCTTTATTCCAATGTATCTGTTTATTCCGGTTTGAATGCATTCTGCTAACCTCAGGTTTCAACTCAAACTTCTGAATTGCTCAGAGAAACAGCAGAATCAGTCTTCGTTAATAAGCATATTTTCTATTTCTACAGGATAGTGTGCCAAATGTTATGATGAACCCTTCTCAATTGAAAAGGAAAAACAAGTATTGTTTTCAGCTTTTTCACTTTAGATGTGCTGTCTCTTCTTTAGATTTGTGGAAGGAAAAGGATTTGAGGGACAAGCTATTTTTAGCAGCTGCCAGGATAAGGTGGCGTTATCCCTAAAGCTGAGAAGGTGACCACAGTCAAACATCTGATAAGTGGGAGGGAAAGGAGGGAAGTGAGGCCCTTGCAGTGCTGATCGATCAGACCTCTCGTCTTCTTGGAGACAGTGATAACTCAGTGGGTACCTCCGCACGCTTGGCCTAATGCTTTCATTTGCTTTGCATAAGCTATTATCTAGGAACTTTGTTTTCTTTTTCAATATCTTTCTGACTGGAAGGAATCCTTTTCTTTGCAAAATTACTCCTAAATGAAAAATACAAAACTTACAGCTTATAGAAATGTAGAATTTGTGCTGAATTTCTTAGTGTTCGCATAAATGGAATAATTGATCTGATGAGAAAGCATGTGTGAAAAGGACAGGAAAAATAGACATAAAGATTGTTACCACAGTCTCCACAGTCTGAAAAATCCCCTTGAATTATATTATAAATTTATCACTTAAGTCAAAGTGATTATATGGCTTTTTATGGAGGAGACTTAATGGTTTTGCCATGCATAGTATGAACTACTAGAATTGAAAATCAAATGTTTTGAGTAATTGCTTTCCATAAAAATGTGTAAGTAATTTCTTTTGCAACACTTCCTAAGTTTGCTAAGTTATGACACATGCTTTCCTTTCTCAGAGGAAGAGTAACATAAAGGAAACAGATAAAAGCTGGAGTGAAGCCTCGCTAACCCTTCTGCTCATACACATTTCCTTGCCTGCAGTCTAATCATCTAAATGTAGGGAGCATCACTTATAAGTTATAAGTGGAAACTTATATAAGGGCAAAATCTTGTATTGTCAGTTTACATTTCATATCTCCTTGCCCTCTTCTCCTGTGGGATACAATCTTCTCTGGCCTTTCTGGCCACACTTGCATTTAGCACTTTCATTCTGTTTGTATGTATGCATCACCATGTCTGTGTTATTAATCTCAGTGCAGAAAATTACTAAGGGAGAAATTGTTTTGCAGGTGTAATTTCTTTTTTCTATCGCGTAAGACAAATCAATTGCTATCTGTGTGCTTTGGCAAAGTAAGAGCCATCACTTAGTAAGAGCTTTGAAATCTTAGGATTAATAACTGCAGGCAATTTCTGCAAGAAATCTTACTGCTTATCTAGTTCAATTTTATCTTTTTAAAAAATGCATTATGTGTGTGTGTGTGTGTGTGTGTGTGTGTGTGTGTGTGTGTGTGTGTATTAGAGGGTACTGTGTGTGTCTGTGGAGGGCCAAGGGTGACTTCAGTAATCATCCTGGATTGCTTCTACCTCCTTCTTGCTTTGCTCTGGGATTTCCAGACTCTGCCCACCAGGGCTGGAAGTACAGGCCGTTGCTGTTTCCAGCAGACATTTTTACATGGGAACCTGGGATCCAAACTCAGACCTTCTGCTTGTGAGACAGAGTCTTAACCCCTGAGCCATCTCTCCAGCCCTCAATTTTATCATTTTACAGATGAGAAGACATATTTACAGTGTTTTGCCCCAAATGATCTAAAACTGCATGATACTTATCTAGAATATAGCCTGATGGAAGATGTGGAAATATAGTTTGGAATAAAAATTGCCCTGAGTTAATTCTTTTACATGTTCTTTAGCTTAAGATAGGGCATGTATCCTTTGATTTAGGAATTTAAAAAGACAATGACAACAACAACAATAGCAAATAAACCACCACCAACAAAATCCTGTGGTCACTAAGTGCTGCCTATTAGTTGTGCAGGGGTCTGGATGCTACGTGAGCGTACATGAGCCAATTCAGTGTATACCACCCTGATGCTTAATTGTCTCTGTAGTCCACTCTGGTTTCTTGGAGAATCACTGTAATATCAGTGTGTTCGTTATTTAAAACCCAGTTCTATATCCTTGAATTAGGAAACTGTTAACCTTTGTACATCGAATTCCTTCTCTAAGGTTGATATTTGATATTTATCCCTCAGAGGACAGTGCATTGCTAAATAATTTAAAAGTGTTTTGGAAAGTTAGAAATAGAGCCTATCTGAGGCTGGGCTGTGACTTAAAGAAGTACTGGAGTGGCTTATTCTGTTAGGTGCTATGTCCCTTCCATGAAATTTTCCTTGAATTTTTTAATAACTAGTATCATTATTCAATAGTGTCATTATTTTAAAAACTGAATACAAAGATAGCTAAGAATATGGCATGTGGATTCCTCACCAGAGAAAGTTGTCAGGGTGAAGCCTAAAGCCATTTCTCTAAGGCAGGTACCAAAGTGATGTCTACTTTATGACATATATTTTGCTTTTTACAAAATTCCTGGGTTGAATTTCCTTATTTGATTCAAAAAGTTAGATGCTGAAAACAATAAAGGAAGCTGGACATGGTGGTACATGTCGTAATACCAGCACATGAGTAATAGAGGCGGGAGGATCAGAAGTTGTTCAAGGACAGCTTGGGCTAAGTGAGACCTTGTTTTTAAAGTTCCCAAAGGAAGGGAAAGAAGAGAAGGGAAAGAAAAGAAGAAGACAAGGGAAGTTGAGAATGGTGGTTATACTGCAGTCTTGTAAGGATTCCCTAGTTAATTGACTATTTCAGTGACTCTTCGGTTGCTGCAATAAGTTATTCTGGCCCAAGCAACTGAAGGAGAAAAGGTTTATTATCTAGCTTAAGTCTCTACAGGGGAATAGAGTTCGTCATGACAGGAAAAACATGGAGCAGGCAGAGAAGTCATGGTGACTGGCTCACATTGGACAGAGAGAGGAGGAACCAGAAAGAACGGGAAGGCCTACCATACCCTGTGATACATTGCCTGTAGCAAGGCTTCATCTCCTAAAGGTTCCCTAAATTTCCCAAACAGCGCCATCAGCTGGATACTAAGTATTCAAACACAAGAGCCAATAGAGGACATTTCTTATCTAAACCTCAACAATAATTATTAAGATTTTGTCAGTTTAACCAGTAGTTATCCCCTATGCCTATTCCTATGTAGACAGTTAGTTGCATGTTCCTGGCTGTCTGCATTTTTCTGGTTTAGTAAGTGATAATAACTTTCCTTTTGTTGCTAATGGAATATTATGAATCTGAAGAGATGTGAGTTGCTTTCTGATAATAACATTAAATGTCTTTTAGTCAGCTACTTTCTATCTTTTTAGGATTGAAAGCATAGATTAACTTGAACGTGTAAAATCAGAAAAAAATTGTGAACTATAATGTATCCTATTAGCTTTGAGTAGAAGCTGCTCCTAAGACTAAAATAACATTCATTTAAGACGTTTATTATAAAAAATAAAAGGCAAAGGGCACTCTTTGTTATCAAATTATTCTAGGAGGAAGACAAATTTGGTAAGAGCATAAGAAAATTAGTTAACCTTATACTGGGCTGGAGAGATGGCTTAGTGATTAAAGTCTTTGACTTCCAGGCAAAATGATCTGAGTTCAGATCTCCAGATTCCACATGAAAAGATGGATGGGTATGGCAGCTGGCCTGTAATTCTAGCACTGGAAGGCAGCGCCTAGAGATCCCAGAGTAAGCTGTGTAACCAGACCAGATCTAATGTTGTGCTCTGGGTTCAATTAGATACTTAGGCTTATAGTAATAAGATGGCAGAGGAAGTGAGGATGATTCTCAATATCACCCCTGGGACTCCACAAGCACACAGACACTCAAATGCACTTATATACATACACTTTCACCCCCCCCCAACACATTCATGCATGTGCATATGCATACATGGACCCATACACACATAAATAAAAATAATTTTATCCCTAAAATTTCTTATGTTGCTGTTATGTACACTTGCTATTTTCACCTTTTTAGCTAATATTTCTGATGTTTTTGAACAGTTTATTATTCTTAAAATTCCAGAAGCTGCTAAAAATGTCAATATAATTAATTATCAATAAATTAACTTGAAATGAATTAGATTTATTTGGTAATATCTATGCTTTGTAGTTTTCAGGAAAGTAAAGTTTTGGAATTGCTGCGTGTTATCTATTTAATCATCTAACAAATCTTAGAAATGAGTAGTATCTGAAATGAGAGCCATGTTTTTGGTAATTAGAATATCTTTTCCTCCTAGCTATTTATGTATTGAGTGTATTGGTTTTAGTCAAAATGACGTTTGCATACTTTTAGTTGGAAAGTCCCAAGTAATCATGGTTTGAACAAGACAGAGGTTTGTTTTCCTTTCTCGTATGAAAGGAGTTGAGCAAGGCAGTCAACAATACTAGCACAGGGGCTCCTTGTTATCCTGTGGGACCACATTCCCACCTCTGTGGCTCACCGAACCCTCCTGGGTGCACTCCAAGTCATCTCTGGATCTCAATTGAAGCTGGAACTCCAGGGGTCCTTGTCACTAGCTGGAATAGCAGAAAGGCAGAATGTCAGAAAAGTGTCTCTCCTAGTTCCCTTGAAGCAGCCATCAGCATTTCTATATAGCAATTGCACTTCTCATTCTCTATAATGTAGTTAAATGGCCACGGCTAACCGTAAGGAAATAGGGACCCTGGCTCCACATTCTGGGCAAGAATTCATAGCTAAAAATCAATGGTAATAAGAATTAGGAGAAAGGGGGGGTTGATAGATAATAGAATTATGATTCTGCATTATTATTTGCTGGGTTTTAGGACTACCATGTAGAAAATCAAAACAACTCTTTCTTTTTTTGTTATGAGCAATGGTTTCTTAATTTAGAAATCTGGCTTAATTTAGAAACCCCATTTCTTATGTGAAGTATCATTGCTTTATTTGGCAATCTAGTCTGACTCTGGCTTTCTTTCTTCCTCTTGCCTTTCAGCTGTTTTGGAAAGAAGTAAGGTTTAGACTTCTCCATGTTAACCATGAGCGTGACACTTTCCCCCCTGAGGTCGCAGGACCCGGATCCTATGGCTACTGATGCTTCTCCCATGGCCATCAACATGACACCTACGGTGGAGCAGGAGGAGGGAGAAGAGGCCATGAAGGACATGGAGTCGGAGCAGCAATATGGAAAGCCACCCCCACTCCACACGGGGGCAGACTGGAAGATCGTCCTGCATTTGCCTGAGATTGAAACCTGGCTCCGGATGACCTCAGAGAGGGTCCGGGACCTAACCTACTCGGTTCAGCAGGATTCAGACAGCAAGCATGTGGATGTGCACCTGGTTCAGCTAAAGGTAAGGCGGGTCCCTGGGCTGAGGCTGTCAGAACAGGAAGTCTGAAAACACCTATGGCCCCTGAAAGCTGCATTCTCTGGTGAGAAAATGTCCAGGGAGAAAAGCAGAGCAAGCAACAGACCCTGCAGCCATTATTCTCGAAGACAAACACGGGTAGATCATCTGTTTCTCTTCTGATTTTACTGCATGACTAAGTTATCTAATAAAACTGGCCTTTGAGGCTAGAACAGTGACGTGGAGAAAGGAAGGACATTTTCATGCAACGTCATAGAAATCAATTTCGAGAATGAAAGTGTTTAAAAGCTCTTATAAAAAGTTGAATGAGGGGCTGGCAAGGTGGCTCAGGGGTTAAGCCTCTGCCTTGCAAGCGGAAGGTCCCGAGTTTGGATCTTAGACCCACGTTTAGATGCCAGGCGGAAGCGGGGGCGGCCTGCGTTTCCGGTCCTGTTAGGGCGGAGCCTGTGAATCCCGGGGCAGAGTAAACAAAGAGGAGGTGGAGGCGTCCATGGCGGTTCCCAAATTCGTCCGTGGATCTACACACGCACACACACACACACACACACATATACGCACAATTGAATAAATAAAAAAATATTTGGATGGGAGATAGGCAGGACATAGGAGATAGGAGGGACAAGAGGAACTTATAGAAAAACCCTATGATTGTAGGAAGTAACCCCAAAAGAACATCCTATGCTAGTAATATGTAAAAAAAAAATGTCTTTTAAAGAAAGGAACAAGAATGGGGCAGCTTCTATGCAGAGGAGCATAGAGTGAGGAAAACGCGAGTCGGGGGCGGGGGGTGGGGGAGTAGGTAGATTTCAAGACAGACAGGATACTAAGGAAAATTTCTTTAAAAAAACTAATTCATCCTAAGTGATCTGAAATAAAAGGATAAGCAGATTCTTGGATCTTAATACTGAAATGATTCACAGAATGAGCAGATCTGGCTCAGCCTTTTCAAATAGACTCAACAGACCCTGGCCAGACTGTTATATTGGTATTCAAGCTAGGGAGGGAGGAGAAAGGGAAGGAAAGGAAAGAAGAAAATGAGCCAGAAAACAAGTGAGCCAGCCTAAGAGCCAGCATGTCACAGGTAGCTGGACTTCTCCAAAGTTGAACAGGCCTGGATCTCCTTTCCATAGGCTCTTGGGCAGAATGCACCAGGATTTCAGAGTGGTGGCTGGACAAAGCCTACAGGAGTGTAAGCCCCAGCTAGCTTCCTGCCTCCTGTGAGTGTAGAAGGGCTTGAACTTGCAAAAGAATAATCAACTACTATCTCCAGAATCTTCAGACTTATGCAGAAAAGGTGATAAATATAGAAAAAAATGTAGAAAAATATATGTATAGAAAATATATGTAGAAAAATATATGTATTGAAAAATGTGGGAGGTATGTGGAAATATCTTTAGAAGATTCAACTAAAAGAATTGTATGGATTTAAAAGGTCTTAAAACAGCAACGTGCCATTTTACTTCATTTAAGTACATCAAAGATGCAGACATATGAAGGGTTACTCCTAAGAACCTACAGTGGTAGGCTTTTGCTCTGGGCACATTTGTTAATAATTAGTAGCTAATAGTTGAATTAAGCCCCAAGCAAGCCTGCAGGCAAGCCTGGCCTAATACATAGGGAAGACTAGTTTCCTGAAAAGATGAATAAATAGAGTGAGCTGTTTACATAGGTTGGGATTCTTTGACTAACTTGGACAGTTTGTGAAGGACTTTGACTAGCAAGGGAAGTTTGTCCCTCTCTCAACTGTCCTGTGGATATGGTATGCCCAGTTCCCTTGGCACCTTGTCTTGATATATAGTCCTACCAAGCTGGGTTAAGAAATGTAGCCAGACAATTATAAGCCAAGAATAAAACCCCTTATTTTCTTAAGTTGTTTGGTTGTGAATTTATCAACAACATGCAGAGTAACTGTGACATTAATTCAATATATATGTAAAGCTTTTGTGCAATTACTGTAGAGGTATATTTAGTGTTTGAGGATTCAGCTGCAGGGATATTTGTTTTTCTCATTGTAACTGCCTATCATCTTCTTACCTTGATCAAAAGCTCTCTTATCTCTTACATGCTTCTGTGCGCTCTATCTTTTCTACTCAGAAAAGAGCTGAAGGAGACATGAAGTCAGCATGTAGCTAATGGATGACTAGTCAATGATTTTCTGAAATATCTATCTTCATTTTATTGCAGGATTTCTATTAGCTCTTTTCATTTTTGTCAAGTTACTTGACTAACGTTGTCTTTAATGCTCTTAAATATTATGTAACAATGGAATCTTTCCCCATTGAGCCCAAGTCACCAAACTCCAGTCACTGTGGCTTCCACAGAAAAAGCTTAGTTTTATCTCCTAATAGCTAAGTTTCCCTTTGATGGCATTATATTTATTTTTTAAATCAAATGGACTATTTTGACTTATTTTTTAAAATTTAAATATGTATCAATATTTTAGACTTCTACATTTATCTTTTAGAATAAAGGAGAACTTATATAATGTCATAGTGACAATTCAACAAGACACTCTTGTAAAACAGCTCTCAGTTGAGATCTGTGTCAAAGCAGAGAGATAAGTTAACAATTACCCCTCAACTCACACTACTTTGACGAATTACTCAATGTATTCATTTGCAATGAAAAGTAATCATCATGGGATAGGAACACCTACGATTTTAAAGACCACTTAGGTGCAGATAACTTTCAAATCTTTATATCATTCCAATGTTTTCCCAATATTATGAGTCCCAGTTGCTTCACTGGTATCTCATTGTGTCTTGTATCCTTAAATAGATACACCCTCAAAATGTTCTTAATTTTCTCTGTTTTCTCAATTTCAGTAAAGGAGACCAATGGGAGCCTTTGGGATCTTTGAAAACTGCTAATCAACATGTGTTTATTTGCTTCTTGTTGGAGTTAAAATAAGACTCAGATCTGTTCCTTTGACTCATTACTTCCCAAGTGTCTGACCATGGCTCTTTATATCTTCCTATTGTTTATAAAGTTCCACACACATTAGCTGCTCCAAAGAAATGTTAGGCTAGTTCCTGCTTCATAGCTTTGTTTGTGGGTAAATAGAAGTGGGGACTTGAGTGTGTGCCTATGAGACCCACTGTCGCTTTGGGAATTGTCATTTCTACTTGGTACTTTTATGTGGAATCAGGGATCCAAACTCAGGACCCTTTGCTTGTGATGCAAAGACTTTAACCTCTGAGTCATCTCTTCTGCCTCCTCAAAGCTTTTCTTATTTCTTCTCTCTAGATTCCCCCATTGTTGCATGGCAGAATGTATATATCTTCATCAAGATGCTGGCCAGAAACTAGGCCAAGTTCTGACATCTAGGCACACAAGTCTGGGAAAGGATTGGACCGGGATTAGGATTGAGACCTATTCTGTGTTTGATGAATGTTATCTGTATGGTTGCTGATAAAATAATAACAAAACAGCTTCAGGGATCAAGGGATTCATTCTCTCTTTGGATAGTCTGTCATACTTTCTTGTCCAGCTTGGTAGGAGGCCCCATACCAACACCAGAAACTGAGGGAACTGGCTACACCATATCCTCATAATGGCTGAAAGAAGAATAATCCTTACTTACTAGACCAGCATGTTTGGTCAAATATACCAAAGAATGCTTGCTTTCTCCATTCTATTCACCTGCCTGGGGACTAGTCCTGCCCACCACAGGCTGGGCTTTCCCTATCAACTAGATAGTTTCTTGAAGGTTCACTGTGGTCTTAATTACTATCTTTACAAATGTGTCAAGAGCTCAAACCTCAACTGTCCAGTTAACACAGCATCTAACTGTGACAGTGAAGGACACACACAATAACATAAGATGTGCCTATATGCCTCACAGTGCCTCGACACTGCTTGTTCAAAGTCTTTTTTTAATATTATACTAAACTGGAAATACTTATGTGTATTTTATTATTAATTAGAATATATAGTCTATGTTCTATATTTTATTAGTTTATTTTTATGCTAATAGGTTTACATCATTACAAATGTCTGCAATGGCAATTTAAAGAAAGATATATTTCTTTTAAGACATGGGTAGAAAGACAATATAACTAGATAAGGATTAGCTTCCAAGAGCAAGATTCTTTTGTACATGAAAAGCACTCAGTATGTAATTTTTGCAGTTTGCCTCTGTTTGCAAGCAGAAAAAATTTTTTTTGTTTCCACTCATATGAACTTAATAGGTACCCCGGTCCCCTCCCTCCCTCCACCCCTTCCTGACCCCCTTGCTCCCTCCCTCCTTTTCCCCTTCCTTTCCCCCCTCCCTCCCTATCTCCCAGTGCCTCCTCCCCCCCATCCCTGGAGCATCCTTTACTGTGTATGTCAAACTTTCCTCTGGGTCCTCCTCTCTGATGAGGTGTAAGGACTCAGTGGCATTTCCTAGAACTCTTTCTTGTGTTTCCCTTTAGTATAGGAACACTATTGTGGCTGTTACTCCTTAGCTTCTAAGGATCCTAGTGCCTTTAGTCCATGCTAGACTTTGAGGGGTCAATAATGTGTTGGTCATTGTGCAGGTCATGCCAAGTCCTATTATGATTGCTTCGGCCCTAACTTGTGTGGAGTATCTTGCATATCGTTGGTCCTCCCCATCTTTAGGCTCTTACAATCTTACTGCCCCCTCTTCCGCAAGTTTCCCTGAGATTAGGCAGGCCTATTTCCAGGTCGTTGATATAAAGTCTCTGATGTTCTGAATTATGGTTTGTTGATTTTTTTTTCAGTTTTGCTGCTTGTTCAAAGTCTTTTGAGCATGTTCTTTTTTTTAAATTATTTTTTCCACTTATACAAACTTGATAGGTACCTTATTCCCCTCCCTCCCTCCACCCCTCCCTGGATCCCCTTGCTCCCTCCCCCTTTTGTCCTTCCTTTCCCCCCTCCCTCTCTTTCTCCCAGTGGGGTGACCCCCATTCCTGGAGCATCCTTTAGTGTGCATGTCAAACTTCCCTCTGGGTCCTTCTCTCTGATGAGATGTAAGAACTCAGTAGCATTGCCTAAAGCTCTTTTTTGTGTTCCCCTTTAGTATAGGAACACTATTATGGCTGTTAATCTCTTGCCTCTAAGGATCTTAGAGCCTGTGATCCATGCTAGACTTTGGGGACAATGACATGTTGGTCATTGCACAGGTCATGCCAAGTTCTATTATGATTACTTCGGCCCTAACATGTGTGGCTTGCATATCAGTTGCTCCTCCCCATCTTTAGACTCTTACAATCTTACCGCCCCCTCTTCTGCAAATTTCCCTGAGCTTTGGGATGGGAAGAGATTAGGATGGTCTGGTTCCTGGTGATTAATGTAGGGTCTCTGATGTTCTGAATTATGGTTATTTTTTCTTCTTCTTCTTCCATGGGGATGGTTCATACCTATAACCATAGGTGAGACCAAGTCTTTACAGCCAGTGCCTTCTCTACCTATAGGCAGGCTTGATTTACAATCCACGCAGAAGCCTCCCCCATAAGGATTGAATTTAGACAAAGGCATTGGATGAGTAAAGGCCTAAGTATGTTTGGGACACTGCTCTCCCATTAGAGAGAATCTGTGATTATTTCTATAAATCTTGGGGATTTTACCTGCCAAGATCTTTTTGCTCAGAGAATCTGTTCCTTCTGTGGATAGCTGTGACTGCCCTGACCCTTTGAAATTCCTTTTTGTTTGATTCTTTCATTATCATTTACTATGGTCAGTGAATACATTGTTAGGACTGGAAGAAATAGCTAACCTAGCATAATTGGTAAGGTTCATACCACAGTAAGAGATTCTTTCTCCAAAACCAAGATAAATGTCTCCTGAGGAATGACACTTGAGCTTTACCTCTGGTCTCCACATAGGTATACACAGACATGTACACACACATGAATAGTCACACAAAACACACTTTCAAGTCTTCAAGTCAATCTTCTCTCTCTCTTAGTACTAGACCAAATTCAAACCAGCCAGTATGCTCCTAGCCATAATCTTTGTCTTTAATAGTGACTTTCTAATCTCTGGTAATTGTGTTGATCTTAAAGTTTCACTCTAAGAAAATAGGTTTGTCTCAATTATTTTTGGGGTCTTAGGGGAAATTTTACTATAACCTCTACATTGAATACAAACTATTATTGTTTTTTTTTTCCTTTTTAAAATTTATTTATTTTTCTGCTCATACAAATGTAATAGGTACCCCTGTTCTCTTCCTCCCTCCACCCCCCTGCTCCCTCCCCCTTTTCCCCTTTCTTTTCTTCCTCCCTCCCTTTCTCCCAGTGCCCCCTCACCCCATTTCTGAAGCATCCTTTAATCTTTGCAATTACTGTAGTTATTACAGAGATTTGTCTTTGAGTGTGTCTCTAAATGGGTTTGGTACTAGGATCCACCTATTAGGGAATACATACAGCGCTTAATTTTCTGTGTCTGGGATACTTCACTCAATATAATTGTTTCTAATCCATCCATTTCCCAGCAAATTGCATTAATTCATCATTTTTGATGGCTGAGTAGTATTCCATTGTATAAATGTACCACATTTTTCTTATCCACTCATCAACTGTTGGACATTTGGGTTGATTCCATGACTTTGCTATTGTAAACAGTGCTGCTATGAACATGGTCGTGCTTGTGCTATTGAGGTGAATTTTTGCTGTATGGGGGGTTATTCCCAAAAGTGGAATAGCAGGGTCATATGGCATTTCAATCTTTAACTTCTTTAAGAATCGCCAGACGGCTCGCCAGAGTGGTTCTATGAGCCTCCATTCCCACCAGCAATGTAGGAGAGTTCTCCTCTCGTCCACATCCTCTCCAGCATTTGGTGTTGTTTGTATTGTGGATTTTTGCCATCCTGACTGCGGTGAGATGATATCTCAGGGAGGTTTTGATTTGCATTTCCCTGATGGCTAAGTGTGGCACTATCAATTCAGGGAGGCCCTAGCCGGGCTCCCAAATGCAGAAGGTCTGGCTACAGATAAGCCGGAAAAGGAACCATACAGGCAGTGGGATGGACAACTAATGGGAGGAGGGATGAACAACCAATGGGAAGGAGGGATGAACAACCAATGAGAAATGGCCATCTAACCTGGACACCCAGTAAGCAGCTAAATGATTGGTGGCTGCTCTTCCCCTCCCCTGAGCAAAGGGGTGGCCACACCTGATTGGACCCCTGACCCTATATAAGCCCAAACACTTCCTGAGTAAAGTTGAGTCTGCAACCAACTCATTGTCTGTGTGCTGCTTCTTGCCTGACTCCCAGGGTCTGGGGGGGTGACCCTGTCGCCTGGCTCACCCATTCGCCTCGTGGCGGCTGGCCCTGGTGGGGGATTCGGCAACAGCTAAGGATGTGGAACATTTTTTAAGATATTTGTTAGACATTTTAATTTTATCCTTGGTAAAGTTTCTTTTAAGTTCCAAGGCTCATTTTTTCATTGCACCATTTGTTTCCTTGGTGTTTAGTTTTCTAAGTTCTTTGTGCACTCTGAATAATAGAGCTCTATCAGATATATGATTAGTGAAGATATTTCTCTCATTCTGTGGGTTGCCTTTGTGCTCAGGTTACAATCTTTTTATCTGAACAGAAGCTCTTTAATTTCATAAGATCCCATCTGTTGAGTGTTGGTTGTATTGACTGCGCTATTGGATTTCCGATTAGGAACTGTTGGCCTACTCCAATCAGCTCCAGGGAGTTCCCTACCCTTTCAACTGAGGTTTTTATAGTCTCTGACATTATATTGAGGTCCTTGATCCATTTAGAAGTAAGTTTTGTACATGATGACAAGTACAGGTCCAGTTTTAATCTTCTGCATGTAGAGATCCAGTTTTGCCAGCACCATTTGTTGAAGATGCTGTTCTTTTTCCATTGGATTCTTTGGGCCCCTTTGTCAAAGATCAAATGGCTGTAGTTGTGTGGGCTTATATCTGGGTCTTCAACCCTTATCCATTGATCTGTGTGTCTATTTTGGAGCCAGTACCAGGCTGTTTTTATAACTATGGATTTGTAATATAGACTAAGGTTTGGTTTGGTGATACCTCCAGCAGTATTTTTGTTACTCAGGATTGTCTTTGCTATCCTGTGTCTTTTGTGCCTCCATATGGATTTTGAGATTGTTTGATCAACTTCTTTAAAAAATTGCTTTGGTATTTTGATTGGTATGGCAAAGAATCTGTATATTGCCTTTGGTAGGAAAGTCATTTTTATGATATTGATTCTGCCAGTCCAGGAACATGGTAGGTCTTTCCACCTTCTAGTGTTTCTGTAATTTCTTTCTTGAGGGTTTTAAAGTTTTCATTGTAAAGGTCACTTACTTCCTTGGTTAGATTTATACCGAGACAAACTACTATTATTAAGTTCCTATGGGGAGTGCTTGTTCTTGAAGGTGAACCCAAACATCTAATCTTCAGATAATAAAAACATGGGAACAAAGAAATATGCCTAAGTACTTTTTTCTGATTATTATTATTATTATTCTCCCACATTTTATTTTTCCTAATCATTCAAACTCAATAGGTATCCCCCTGACCTCTCCCCTACCCAGTTGTTCCCCCATTGCACTCTCTCCTCCATCCCCCCTTCCTTTCACCCTCCTTCCTTCCCTCCCCCTCTCCTGGTGCCTTCCCCTTTCCTTCCTCCTATCCCCTGGAGTATCCTTTGTGTGAATGCCAAACCTTCCTGAGTCTTCCACCCTCGCGATGGTTCAGGACTCAGTAGCATAGCTCGAAGCCCCTTCTTGGGTCACCCATTAATACAGGAACTCTATTATGACTGTTTAATCTCTTGCCTCTAAGGATCCTACTGTCTGGAGCCTTCTCCCCTGTGATCCATTGTAGACATTGGGGAGTCATGTACATGTCAACCATTGTGCAGGTCAGACAAAGTCCAATCCTGGCTGCTGTATGAAGTACTTGCATATTGTTGGTCCTCCCCATCTTTAGGTTCTTACAATCTTGCCGCCCCCTCTTCTGCAAGGGTCCCTGAGCTTTAGGATGGAGAGAAATTTGACTGGTCTGGTTCCAGGTGAATAATGTAGGATCTTTGGTGTTCTGAATTATTATTAAAGGTGGACATGCAGAACACATTTTTTGCTTACTAATTTCCAGATATTCTGGAAGTATGGGAGTAAGAATAAGGACAGTTAAAACTCTTAAAAAAAACTACTCTCTTCTAGGTTTTGAAGCTGTGCTATATAAGAAAATCAGAACAAGAACATTAGAACACTTATTTTGGCCAAGACCTCTGGCTGTGTGAATACATTTGAGTGCTAAACAGGCAAAGAAGGCTTTCAGATTCATAGTCTTCTCAGGAAGGAACAATGTTATTTGTCTTCCTGAGCATGTAGGAGCACAGAAGCAAGGCTTAGAATAATTGGCACAAGCACCATCACTGGCTTGCACGGCACGCAAAAGACAGGAAGTCACTTAATTGGAACCCATTCTTGACTTTTGACTTTACACATTAAGCCACCTCCACATAATATTTGTGTCTGCCTTTTTGACTTAAACCTGATTTTCAAGGTTAGAATATTTCACAGACTCTCTCTTTTCAAGATACTCTATCTAAATGTGCCTTGTCAGACTGAGATGTTCCTGACATCTGGGAGTTTATCCAGAAACTTAGTGACTCACATGGGGTGGGGTGTGAAGGAGCTGCTGGGAAAAAGGCTCCTATCTTCTCCACAGCTGGGTTTTGACACTTCACATATGTCTGATGGGTTAGAGATGGTGAAAGCACAAGATGAAGAGTTCCTGAGAGAAGATTC
The DNA here is from genome assembly GCA_023101885.1 of Typhlomys cinereus. NCBI lineage: Eukaryota > Metazoa > Chordata > Mammalia > Rodentia > Platacanthomyidae > Typhlomys > Typhlomys cinereus. The sequence continues at coordinate 1,809,968 of JALPQD010000031.1, read as the reverse complement.
ATGTCACCGTGGGCCAAAAGACTGTGCCAGTCAGTGTGAGGGAAGGAAAAGCAGTGGTGGCTTGTAGTGCAGAGTGTTCCCAGCTCTGAGCAGCCTTGGGGCAGTGTGGGAAGTAACTAGTGAACGAAAAGGCTGGAGGTATTTTTCAGGCTGGCCTCCTGAGTGGCTGGGCTAGACTTGCCCCTTTCTGGCAGCAGCCACAGAGGTAAGAGTATTCGAGTGAACTTTGAGTACTTGAGTATAACAAGTGAACTTTATCCAGGATGGCAGTAGTGGCCCAACGGTGACATCTGTGAAGCACAGGGTCTGCTCTGTGACAATGAACAGAAGCCAGGTTTATTTTTGGGTGTATCTAAATAGCACATTCCCTATCCCCAAGATTCTTGAAGGACATAACTCTGAGAGAACTGAAGCTCTAATATCAATAATGGAAGACTAAGATCTTTTTAAAAATATTTATTTATTTTTTTCCCAACCATAAAAGCTTAATAGGTACCCTGGTCCCCTCCCTCCCTCTACCCTTCCCTGGTCCCTCTTGCTCCCTCCCCTTTTCCCCTACCTTTCACCCCCTCCCTCCTTTTCTCCCAGTGCCCCCCTCTTCCCCCTCTCTCCCAGTGCCCCCTTCTTCCCCCTCTCCCATCCACTGGCGCATCCTTTAATGTGAATGTCAAACTTCCCTTTGCGTCCTCCACTCTAGTGAGTGTAAGGACTCAGTGGCATTGCCCAGGGCCCTTCCTTGGGCTCCCCTTTAGTATAAGAACACTATTATGACTGTTAATCCCTTGCTTCTAAGGATCCTAGTGCCTGTGATACATGCTAGACTTTGGGGGGTCATTAACAGTCATTGCGCAGGTCATGCAAAGTCCGATTATGGCTACTGTGGCCCTAACTGGTGTGGAGTATCTTTCGTATCTTTACTCCTCCCTATCTTTAGGCTCTTACAATCTTACTGGTCCCTCTTGCGCAAATTTCCCTGAGCTTTAGTATGGGGAGAGATTTGGCTGGTCTGGTTCCAGGTGATTAATGTAGGGTCTCTGATGCTCTGGATTATGGTTTGCTGTTGTTTTCAGTTTTGCTGTTCCTGCACTGCCCTTGACTCCATCCTGATTGGTATTAGAGGTCACCTCCTAACCAGAAATAAAAGGCTGTTTAAATGGAGTCTTACTATAAGAGTAGATTCAAAGGTAGATGGAATAGGAGTAGGAGACCTCAGTGAGGGCGGGGGTCAGTCTCCCATTCACAGGATGGTTAACATCTATCTGCCAGACTCTATACCCTCCCTGAATGGTGAGATCAAACCCCCTCAGACACACGACCAGGAGATTCTGATCTTAATACTGGCATAACCTCGTAATAAAGCCTGAAGTATTCAAATTATGACAAGTAGATTTTGCTCATCTTAAATAAGAGGGAAGGGAAAATCTTTGTTTCTGGCAAGAATAGATATTTTACTTTTTGTTTTTTAGTACATGATTTCTTCAGAATATAATCTGAGCTCATCAGCAGGCTGTGAAATCGATTTAGTGAGAGACGTAAAACAATAGACTAGAATCACATGAAATAAGGACAAATGATTTTTGTAAAACTTGCTTTTAATTATATACATGATTGATTATAATGTAAATTTATCGCTTTCTCTAATCAGAACTTGAACAGTTTAATAGTTACTGTTTTAGACATTTTAAAATTTCCTTAGAACCTTGCAGAAGAGAGGGCAATGAGATTGTAAGAATCTAAAGATGTGAAGGTCCACCACTGGACAAGACATTTTCATTCAAGGCAGGACTGCTGCATCTAGGAACTCACTATGATGAATCCAGACCTGCGTAATAACTGACATAACAACATACTCCATAGACTATAGAGGAATTCAAAAGAGATAAGAGAATGCAGTGGAAACTTTAGTGACTAAAGCTAGATGAGTGAAGAAAAATGCACCTATCAGTGGGGTGGCCTGAAGAGAGGCAAATTGAAGAGAGGTATGACACAAGAGGCCTGAACCCACACAGGGGTAGACAAACCAGAGGGAATCCTGGGGTCCATAGAAGCAGACAGACAAGAGGGTGGGAGGGAGTGGGATGGATTGATGAAGGGAAGGGAGGGGAATAGGAGGGAGGGGGATGGAAGGAAGGAAGCAGGAATAAGTACTCGATATTCCTGTAAAATTAGAAAAATAAAAATAATTTATGGAATAAATAAATAAAATAAAGAAATGTGTACCAGGAAAAAAATTTCCTTAATATCATATATGATATATACATACATGTAATATACATATATCAAATATATGCATTTGAATTTCAGGTGGTATTATGTATTTTATTTGTTATATTATTTATTTGTTTGTGTGTGTGTGAGAGAAAGGAAGAGAATGTATATGCCACAGTATATGTGTAAGTCAATAGACAACTTTGTGGAGTTAGTTCTCTCCATATAACTTTATGTGGGTTCCAAGGATCAAACTCAGGTGGTCAGGTAGGTCCTGCAAGCATCTTTGCCCACTGAGTTATCTTAAAACCCTATGATTTCTTTTTTGATTGATATAAACTATGGCCCAAGTGCATCCTCCAAAATTCATGCATGGAAATTTCAATCCAAAAAGATGATGGTGGAGCTTTAGGAGAGGATGTGGTCATGCAGGCACTGCCTAACCTGATAGCAAAGGCACTGTGCTTGTGCTTGCCATGTGAGGATGTAGAGTCAAGTTGCCAATTTTGGAGCAGAAAGACCTCAGCAGGTACCAATTCTGCTGATACCTTCGTCCTGGACTCTCCATCCTTCAGAACTGTGAAAATGCATGCCCAGTGTTTATAAATTATTTTGTCTAAGGTAAATTTGTTATAGCAACCTGAGTAGTGGACTGATGATGTGTTTTCTTCGTGGTATATCTTCTTAAAGAAGCTGGATATTAATTGTCAAACACATTAAAATGTGATTCATTCTCTCTCTCTCTCTCTCTCTCTCTCTCTCTCTCTCAAGGCAGGGTCTTATGTGATTCAGACTAGCCTCACACTTTCCAAGTGCGTGGAATTACAGACATGGTTCATCAGGCCTGAGGAGAGTGTAGTTTCACTAGGATGTTTATTGGTAGAAAATTTTTCCTTTTAATTAGTGTATAGATTATATAATAATATTGGATATTATTAAACAATAAGCCGGAGATACATAGCAAGTGTGTAGCCCAGCTTGGACAAGTTAGATGATCTTGTCTCAAAGTAAACTTAAGAAAGGAAGGAAAAAAGGACATTGCTCAATGGTAGAGTGTTTGCCTAATATACACAAAACCCTGGGTTCAGTCCCAAGCACTGCAAAATACTGGAGTTGATGTTCCCAGGGCCCAAATATGCTGGAAAAATTTGTGTCAGTTAATTATGAATATCTCCTCTCTCTTCATTGCCCACACAGTGCTGGGAGATAGGTTAATTATTCACTTAGATAATCTAAATGAATACTTTTTGATTGTTGAATGGTTCCTATCTCATTCTCAGACTAGTACCTTTTTTATAGTACATGCTCTTGATTAAGACTTGGATAGGACAAAATGGAATCATTAACTTGTTGGTTTCTGATACACATTGTCATGGAAGATCTTTATATGCATGAGCCTTATCCACATATACAAATGTATTTAGGGTTCAGAATGGAAGCATTAATTATTGAGGTGGCTCAATAAGCCTACAAAATTGTCAGTTGTGTCATTTTTAATTAGCAAAAGGAATATGGAAATGAGATTTATTACTGAATAACCTAAATAAAACCAATAAAATATGGCTTAGAGAAGATTAATTTCATAAAAGGATTTGTAACTGAGTCTAGTGAGAAAAATTTGAAGAAACAAGTATGATTTTGACTACAGAAATGTTATAGGGGTCTATTTCTTTAAATTCCTTATTTGCTTAATAATGTTTGCTTATTTGCACGATAAGCAAGCAACAACAACTAGTGGATATTTCTCTTCCTCCCTCCCCCTGCCTGCCTCCCTTCCCTCTTCTTCTTTCCTTCTCTTCTTTCCTTCCGTCTTTTCCTTCCTTCCTTCCTTCCTTCCTTCCTTCCTTCCTTCCTTCCTTCCTTCCTTCCTTCCTTCCTTCCTTCCTTCCTTCCTTCCTTCCTTCCTTCCTTCCTTCCTTCCTTCCTTCATCTCAAGAGACAGATATTTGTAGTAGTAACCACCAAAGGTAAGATATGAATGTTATGTTTGGATATAGGTTGTAGCACCTTTGAGAAGTGAAAGCTTGACTGGAAGAAAGCAGGTTGCAATCAAGCATTGAGGTTTGGAGACCCAGCCTTGCTTCCTCTCAGTTTGTTCTTGATCTCTCTGCCTCTCTCTCTGCAAAATGACTTCTGTGACCTGAACCAGCCTCCTGCTTCTGCCTCCAGCCATGCTTTCTACTGTACAAGTCCTGCCATAATGGACTATATCATATCTCCTCTGGAACCTGAAACCACAAGTCAATAAATCTCCTCTTTTTTCCCTTAAGCTATTGTATTGCTTCATAGCAGCAAACAAAACAAACAACACCCCCCCAAAGTAATTACAACATAAGCTACAAAAACAAAAACAAAAGCAAAAAAGGAACCACAACATGTATCCTTTTTCTTGCCTAGAGAGTTTTTGGTTCAATAGAACACTGATATGTTGTGGGTTCTGGGAATCGAATTCAGATCACCAGACATGTTCAGCAAGTGCTTTTACCCACTGAGCCATTTTGACAGCCCCATCTTCTTAATTTTAAAAAAGAAAAAAACAAAATCTGCTCTCTTCTCTTATTTAATTTTAAGCAGCTTGTTGAAGTAGAAATCATCTTACAGATGGGTCTAGGTACAGGTCAGCTTACTTATTACTGTGTACATTACAAGTGAGTGAATGGTACCTTTTGAAACAGTAGTGTGCCATCCACTGTAAGACAAGGAGATAGTCTGATCAAGGACTGTTTTGTGTCTGAGAGATCAGGGGGCCTTTTCCTACACTACATCAAGGATGATAATGTATTTTTGAGTTTGAGTTTTGTGACATCCCATTTGGAAGGACCATGTCTCTCAAAAGTAGCCTGAGCTTAATAAACTAGAAATGAAAATAACTCTGTAAAATATGGTAGACAGTTGTTTCTTAGGGCGAGTTGACAAGTATATGCAGGGTGATCTGGGAAGGGAAGAGATATGAGCTGGCTCTGAGGCTGTTCTAAAAGTGACATGGTGGGGGCTGGAGAGGTGGTTCAGGGGTTAAGCCTCTGCCTTGCAGGCGGAAGGTCCTGAGTTCGGATCCTAGACCCCGACCCCATTTATAGACGCCAGGCGGAAGCGGGGGCGGCCTGCGTTTCTGGTCCTGGTAGGGCGGAGCCTGTGAATCCCGGGGCAGAGTAAACAAGGAGGAGGTGGAGGCGTCCATGGTGGTTCCCGAATTCACCCGTGGTTCTACACACACATGTATACACACACACACATGCACACATGCACAATTGAATAAATAATAAAAAATAAAAAAAAGAAGTGACATAGTGGTTGGACTTGAGTGGTTGAAGGTGAAAGCAAGAAAAAGTCCACGAGACCAGAGGACTGATGATAACCCAGAGTAGTCAGGAGAGTCAAAGGTGATTGGCTACTATGCTTTAATTTATCCTCATTGGTCTCAGAAAGAACAGCTATAGCCACTTTGCTGCTAGGGGCTAAGAATTTTTTTTTCTTTGTGTAGATGTGAATAAAATGAAAAGGAACAGAATAGAAATCTGTCTATTCATTTAAGCAGTGAGGCTGTTATTAGCAGGCTTTTTGGTGCAAGTCATCTCTATTGTTCTGTGATACTTTAATGCACCAATTTTCGTCATTACATGAATAAGTCAGATTTGTCAAGTACATCATTAAATTGAAATGGGATACATGAGCTACAATGTGAAAGGTGATCTCCTCTCAGGAAAGCAGCAAGGGATATGCTTTGGTCCACAAGAGCATTAGCTCACAAGGAGGAAACTGGGGCTTCTTGCATTCCATCCAGAAATCGAATTTCAGTTGCAATTTATGCAGTGATTCAGGCAGCAGTACTAACAATGGCTTCAGGGCAAACCTTACCACTGCAAAGGGAATCGATGCTACAATAGCTACAGGAATTATAAATCATCATAGTCAAACATCAGTGGCTCAGTGGGTTCAGTTCTTTTTGCTGGGGTCCAATTTTTAGTCCTTCAAATAATTGCAGTGGAGACAATTCCTTTTTTGTGTTTATGTCTTTGTGTCTTTTTTTTTTTTCTGTAGAAATCACCTCCCTTAGCTTCTAACTGCTCCCAGATAAAATACAAATGTTTGAATATGGTCTGTTAAGCTTCACAATCTAAACCCAGTTTTCCTTCCTGTACTTCAGACAACACAGGTTCTTTCAGAAACTCAGTTTTTGAATCCAGGTTCCTCTTTTGGGAAGAGGAGCTCTTCATCCTTAACTTCTCTGTCAATGATAGTTGTTTCACAACCTCCGGACGACAGCTAAAATGTCGAACAGTTTGTATGGACATCTGCTGAGTGTTTCTGAGTATTTTCTGATGGTGTCTATCGTTACCTAAGTCATGAGCACAAACAATATTCATAGTTTTACCTATTTGGAGAAATATGCTGGCTTTTTTTTTCTAATTTTATACACTGCATGACTTTGAAATAGTAGAGAGAGAAAGCAATCAACATACAACACATTTCCTTTGATTTTACCTTGTCGACTGAAAATAAACCAATACACTTAAGACATGAATATTGTCACATCTTCTTTTGGAGGAGATAGAAATTAATTCATATACCTATAAATTTTACGGTACATATATTTTTCAATTTGTCTTAGGACACAGCATCCAGGATATTTTTTATTTGAGGTATGTGACTCAGGGGTGAAATCCTTTACTTGAAATTTCTGTTTCAACTTCAAAAACGGATGAGCAATTAGAAATAAATCATGTCGATGTCATGAAAGAATAGTATAGCACGACAGAAGTGGTTCAGCCAGCGACGGTAACTCTGGTGACCAGAGTTCCATTCCAAAGCCCCAACAATGGGAGGAGAGAACTGAATTACTGTGGTGCATGCATATCTACTCACAATCTCTCTCTCTTTCTCCTAACTGCCTCTCTAACATAAAAATATATACTTTTTTCAGAATTGGAAAAGGTTTTATTTACTTTTAGTGGAAGATGAGAAATGTAGCAATCTTCTACGTCCTCTTCTATATTTTCCCCATTTTTCCTTTTCCAAGTTTTTTTTATTTTTTTCTAGTTTTATAAGTATAATGAGTAATAATCCCTGCTCCTTCTTTCCCCCTCCCTCCCCTCCCTTCATCACTCCATCCAGCTCCCTCCCACCTTCCTGTCTGTCTGCTCCTATGATTCCTGGGGTTCTAGATCATCTGCTCTGGCCTCTGAGGCAGAACAAGTGGCTTTTCCTTGGGCAGATTCACTGATAGGATCCTCTTCACCTGTCTAGTCCTAGCTCCTAAGGTTCCCACTGCTTGAAATGAGTTCTCTTGAGAACCTTGCTAGTTGATTTGTCAGTCATTGTACAAGTCAGGTAAGGGCCAATCTCATTGCAGAGTTCATGGATGTAGCAGTCCTTCTCTGAGTGGAAAGTCCTGTCCAGCGGTGGACTTTCCTTTCTAAAGGCTTGTAAAATCCTACCTTCCCTCTTCTGCAAGGTTCCCTGAATCTTCGGATGGGGAGAGCTTTGGCTGGCCTGATTCCAGGTCACTGGATATTCCATTGCAGGGTCACTGGTATGCTGCATTCTGGCTGGCTGTTGTTGTCTGTTTCACTGTTCTTCCCCTGCACTTGGCTGCATCTTGTCTAGGTGTTGAGTTCCTCTCCTATGCAAAGATAAAAAGCTCTTAAAAAATCCTTTATTTAAGAAAAGGATTAAAGAAAAAAACAGGAATACAACACAGTAGAGAGTGGGGTTGGCTTCCAAGTAAACAACCACCTGCTTACTAACCTCTAATCCCCCCTCCCATGACAGGGAATGTATGAGCAGTACTGTAAACCAGTCTAAACAATGGTGGATGGGGAGGAAACTAACAGTGAACAGGATCAGATATCTCAATACTTATGAGCCTTATTTATTTATTTATTTAACTGTGTTCCTTTGTCTCCACTCTCTTAGGATCTTCTTTCTCCTACCTCCCAACTGATGTTCCTTTGCAGTTATAATGGATAGTGTAGATTTTCTGGCAGAATGAGAAAGTCCAAAGTACATACAACAACAAATGCTGGAGAGGATGAAGGGGGAAGGGAACCCTCATATATTCCTGGTGGGAGTGCAGATTTGTACAACTGCTCTGGAGATCAGTATGGCAATTCCTAAAACAGTTAAAAATTGAAATGCCATATGAACCAACTATACCACTCCTAGGAATATTCCCAAAGAACCCTTCATTGTGCTATAGAGACAACATGTATGTCCATGTTCATTGCATCTGTATTCAAAATCACAAAATCATGGAATCAGCCTAAATGCCCAACAGTAGACTAATGGATAATAATAATGTGGTACATCTACACAACGGAATACTATTCAGCTATCAAGAAAAATGAATTAATACAATTTGCTGGTAAATTGATGGAGTTGGAAGAAGTTATACTGGGTGAAGTATCTCAGACACACAGACATTGCCTGTTCTTCCTTATAAGTAGAATCTAGTACTCAGCCCTCATAAATATATATATATATTAAAGTTTAAATAGCTTATTACAAGAAGACATTAAAAGATGATGAGATATTTTAACTGATACTCTGTTTCATCCAGATAAATGTAGGTTTTGTAAAAGGACACACATTATGGCAAAAACTATTAGTTAAATGTCCTTGTAGGCTTATTGATTTCCTGAGTTCTGTATGAATGTATTGATTCTGGTCACTCTGCCTTGAACATATGAATCTGCTTGCTGGATCAGGTAAAACAAAATGAATATAAGGTCTTGTCAGTTTAATACACCAGACATCATTATATTGTTTTTTTTAATTTTTATTTCCACTCATACAAACTGGTCCCTTCCCTCCCTTCACCCTCCCACCTCCCTGTACCCCCCTTCCCTCCTCCTTCCCTTCCCATCTCCCAGTGCCTCACCTCCCATCCCCGGAGCATCCTTTAATGAGCATGCCAAACTCTCCTCTGGGTCCTCCTCTCCAATGGGGTGCAAGGACCCAGTGGCATTTCCCAGAATCGTTTCCTGTGTTCCCTTTAAGCATGGGAACACTACTGTGTTGCCTTCAAGGATCCTAGTGCCTTTAGCAAACGCTAGACTTTGTGGGATCAATAGTATGTTGCGCAGAGCATGCAAAGTCCAAATGTGATTGCTTTGGCCTTAACTTGTGTGGAGTATCTTGCATATCATTACTCTTCCCATCCTTGTGCTCTTACAATCTTACTGCCCCCTCTTCCACAAATTGCCCTGAGCTTCAGGATGGGGAGAGATTAGGCTGGCCTAGTTCCAGATGGTTGATATAGAGTCTCTTATGTTCTGGATTATGGTTTGTTGATTTATTTTTTTTGGTTTTGCTGCAATGCCCTTCACTCCATCCTGATGGGTATTGGATATCACCCCTGGCTAGAGATAAAAACCTGTTAAATTAGAGTCTTGTTATAAGAGTATATTCAAAGGTAGATGTAATAAAAGTAGGAAGCCCCGGTGAGAGAGGGGTCAATCACCCATTAGCGAAATGGTTACTTTCTATCTGCCAGACTATACGCCCTCCCCTTCTGGTAAGATCATACCCCATCAGTTGTAAATGATCAGGAAGGAAAGTCTGTGAACTTAACCAGATGTCTCATTACTTACTTGCAGTTCTTGATGGTAGCCTATTTTCTCTGCTATAACACAGACATCATTAAATTGTATATGAATGATTTATACATGATTCCCTTTCTCCTCTTCTTGATATCTACATATATCTGTTCCTATCAATTATATACCTGAAGTAGCTATAGCTTTAAAAAAAACTTTCTAAGACAGAACATGGGCAAAATATATCAAGTGGAATGGGTCTGTGGACTTTGTCCTTCTTGGATAGCTTGCATAGTACCAAGTAATAATGTAGGAGAGAAAAAAATCACAAGTCCCATCAACAGCATAAGATCTGTAAGTTGTGATATAAATCACCATGGCAACTGGTGACTACTAATGTAATAGTGGCATGAGTATCAAGGAGTCAACCAACAGCTTTCTGATTGGATTTGAGATCCGCTTGTCAGAATGGTACACACCCTGTTACTGTAAACTAAAACAATAACCTGTAAAAAAAAGGAAGAAAAAAATCAATAGGGAAGATAGCCAATAAACCTATAGTTAGGAAGACAGTGCATCAAACTTCTCTATAGGTAGATGTTATTATACTCATAGAATCGGTACTTACAACAGAACCTTTAGGTCTAAAGTTGGATGAGTGAAGCGAAGTGCACATATCAGTGGGGTGGCCTGAAGAGAGCTAACTTGTATTACCCATGGAGGCCTGAGCACCCACAGGACTAGACAGGTCAGGTCAAAGTGAACCCTGGTGTCCATAGAAGCACACAGGTGGAAGGGTGGGAGGGAGTGGGAGAGAATGATGAAGGGAAGGAAGGGGATAGAAGGGAAGAGAGGAGGCAAGGAAGCTGGGATGAATACTCAATATGATTGCAAAAGTAAAAATAAATAAATAAAATGCAACATAATAAAAAACTTTGTAAGAATTGATAAATTATATAAAATATGGTTAAATATGTTAGAAGAATAGTGACTTTTCTTCTTAGAGCTGAGGGACATCCATTGTGTTATTGTCCTAGGTTTTCAAAATCATCAGGCTTGGCTTGTACAGATCTACAAGCAGTTATTTTTTTTGTCTGTCACAATATCATAAACAGGAAAGAATATTTCATAAGTTTTTCATGTGGTTATCCTAAAATGCAATGCATCTTTTAAGATGCAAATCCATAAATATGTTGCAGGTTTCCAGAACAAATTTATTGAAGCTTCAAGCACAAGACCATGTAAAGACTGTGCACCAGTTGACAGACTGCCTGCCATTCTGGCTTTCTTTTCAAATGTTGTTTTCTAAGTGTCTCATTACATTGTAAAACTTTTTTAAGGACAAGTTCTTCTGCTTCTTTTCATAAATTACAAACACTTTTTTGAGTAAACTGAATGATGAAATTCTTACCTTATCTTTTTAAAATTTCTCTTCAATTCTCCTTACAAATGGCAATGTCAGGAAAACCATAACTTCCAAATTACATTTCAAAGAAAAAGTCAAATGTATTCATAAGCATTTTAAAATCAGCATAACAGAAACCTCAGGGTTCAGAGTTGGCCAAAGCAATTTTGATGGCATAAACTCACAATATTTGACATTTTTCTCAATAATGAATGTTATGGATTTTAATTGAATTACATCAAAGAAAATAGGTACCAACAGCTTTATGCCTTTTTGCCCCTGGCTTTTTGCAGTCGTGGGGTTTTACCCCAGTGCCTCATACATACTAGGCAAGTTCACTGTTGCTGAACTACGATACTGTTTTAGATTTCAAATAATATAACCCAAAGTTTGCACCAAGCTCAGTTTCAAAGTTCTCTGAAAGTCCTTACCAGTTGGATCCATGAATTGGTATATTCATGTGTGAAAGAGGGGTTCTGAATTTAATGCCATCCTTATCCAGCTTTAATATTCTCAAGCTCCATCTATGTGGGCTGGCAGCTAGGTGGTGTGAGAGCACCTCACTTATGCCATTGGAGGCAGCTCCTGCCGTGGCTCCAGATGCTGTAACTGGTACATGGAGACTGCCTTCACCCCCGCCCCCACCAAACCCACTGGCTACCTATAGCGGAGACAGCAAAGGAGAGGAACTAGAAAAAGCTTGAGTAGTGACACTCAGGGCCAAAGATCATCTTTCAAGGGAGGAAAACTGCCAATCAGGTGAAGTGGACTGGCTGAATAAGAACAGTACAGCGACTTTTCTTGTACTCAGTGTGGTCTGGTGGACAAATTCTGTCACTAACTACCTTGACATGGCAAAGTCAACCTTTCCTAGGTCTCAGCTTAATCTTTTATGCAACAAGGGAACTACAGGGCCCGTCTGCCAGGACTGCTTTTGAAGATGACCTACACATTATCTGAAAACTGCCTATTCTGGCCACTTTGTTGTCTTGGTCATTGTCTCCTATGTATGCGCTTTCGTTCTTCCTTCTTAAAGTTTCTCAGAATTTACTTTAAAGTAATTCTAATTAGCTACTGATTACTTGTGCTTTGCTTTCTTCAAAGTGCTTCACAAGTATTATTTCAGTTAATCTTTATCACAATATCTAACTCTCTACTGAGGCACAGAGAGGTTAATTGACTTGCTTGAAGTCACACAGTTGGAAAGTGATAGAACTGGAAATAAAAATTGCATCTTTATAATTGAAGTCTGCATTAATTATTTCATATGTGATGTTTTTGAGGCTGTGATGAAAACCATAAAACTCTATATACACATAACCATAATATTATATATCCTATTTCAGGAGAATCTTTTAAACCCATTCGTAGGAAACTCAAATTTTAAAATCAGCATGCTCATTGCTGATTTCAGAACAGGTCATTGATTTCAGAATAGGAATTGTCAGAGAGGAGATGTGAAAAAGAGACAATGGATACCCCTTAGTTCATTCACAAGCGCATCAGGGGCTTTAAGTAGTGTCCATCCAGTCGAAGTGCAAGGTGAGGCTACAGGACAGAGCCTCACCCACAGGAACTTCTGCTCTCAGAGGGTGAGGCAGGAGACTGGGACACACAGGCAGACCTTCTGTCAAAAACAAGCAAGACAGCAAACATACAAAACATATTAGCTTGCTAGTCTGATCTTTAATATCTGAATCCCCCTTGCTGTCTACAAAGACTTTCTATAATTAGTGACACTTTTAAAAATAAATGATGTTATGATAAGTAATGCATTGGCTTACATTTATATCAAGAATAATCATCAGAAGCTTTCTTAGAAAAGCTTTTTTTTTTTAATGGAAAAAGAATTCTAGTCTCAAAGGGTAGGTAGAAGGAAATAGCATCTGAAAGACTTTGCTAGTTTCCAAGATTTAAAAAAATTTTTTAGTAAAAAGATTGTGTGTGTGTGTGTGTGTGTGTGTGTGAGAGACAGAGAGAGAGAGAGAGAGAGAGAGAGAGAGAGAGAGAGAGAGAGAGAGTATTGTGTGTACCCGTGGAGGTCAAAGGGTGATTTTGGGAATCACCCTGGATTGCTTCTACCTCCTATTTGCTTTGTTCTGGAGTTTCCCAGGCCTCACCTTCCAGGGCCAGAAGGACAGGCCTCCAACATTTCTGCCTGGTGTTTTTTTATGTGCGATCTGTAATACAAACTCAAGACCTTGTGCTTGTGAGGCAAGGGGTTAATCCCTGAGCCATCTTTCCAGTCCATGGGATTTTTTTTAAATGTTTTTGAAACAGGGTCTCATGTATTCCATGCTAACCTTGAATTTGATATTTAGCCAAAAATGATTCTGAACTTCTGAACCTCCCAAATACTAGGATTATAGGCATTTGCCTCCATGCCCAGTTTATACAGTTCTGAGTATTGAACCAGGCTTCATGCATGCTAGACAAGCAGTCCACCAGCTGGGCTACAACCTCAGCCCTAAACTGCCAATTTTAACCTTGAGTAAAATTCAGATAGGCAAAACCAGATCCCAAGAACGAAGGCTGTAGCTACCATAGCAATTAAAGGTGTCCTTCAAATGGGTAGTAGCTGTCTTCTGGAGTTTCCAAGGCATATCGGCATGTCCCAGACCATTACCTAGATCGTGGATGATTTAGTTCAGGCTGCCTCTGAGATTTCAAAGTACTCCAAGAGCGAACAAAATATGCTCTTGCTAATATCAACCAGCTCATAATGCTGAAATGGGAATTCTTCAAATTAGTGAGAATTGTAATCCTGCTTTCCTGCCTGCTAGTTGGTCAGTGCTAAGGCTGAGAGGAAATGCCCAGGTGAGGAGATGACTGCCTTGGTTTGATCCTATCTTTATTACTTATTAGAAGTTAGACAGTAACCAAACAATAAATTCTGTCTGAGTTTCTTTAGCTTTTAATGCTAAAACCAAGGAAGACCACTGTGTGAAGAACTATTGAAATCTCTGAGAGGATATTTAAGTGTCATTAAATCATGATCATGATAATTTCACTACCTGCTACTTTTGTGATTATGGTATAAAGGCATGTGTGTATGTATGTGTGCATGTGTGCTAGTGTGTGTATGTGCATGTGTGTGCATGTGTACATATGTGCCCATGCATATGTATGTGCTATACTTTCATAATATTATCTCCTTTAATTTGCTATCAGACATTAAGACACAGTAAAACTAACCTTAATTAGCTAAGCTTATGGGAAGCAGTATTTGTTTGAAATAACAGTATTTGTAGTTAACAAAACAAGATGAAAAATAAATATTTCACATCCTGCTAAAATACTTCTGTATCATTAGTATACTCTTGCCAAATTTCATGTGCACTGTGCTGAATGTATTTAAATCTTGTTCAGGAATAAGGATAGTGCAGTTTTTAAAGTGACCACTTGGACCACCTTTTACATATAGTAAAGTAGATTTGTGCAAAAGTCTTAGTCTTTCCCTGTCTTTCCTTGAGAGCTTTATTTCTTTCTGGAAAGGAGAAAGGAGTATCCAGTTCACTGAAGACTTCGCTTTATTATAATTTTATTGTTAAGAATGATACAACTTGGGCTAATGCAATTTTAAGACGCTTCTGTATGTGTGCGCGTGTGTGCGTGCATGTGCGTGTGTGCGCGCGAGCGCAGCACTGTTGGCTCATTACTAAGTCTCTCACTGGTCTGGCCCTCACCAAGTAGACTGGGCTGGTCAGTGAGACCCAGGCACCCACAGTCTCTGCCTTCAGTGCTGCACTTCTAAGTCTGAATCACCTCATCAGCTTTTTCATGTGGACTCTGGGTATTGAATTCAGTCGTCGTGCCTGCACTTTACTGATAAGCATCTCCTCAGTCTTCTTTATTTTCTTTCTTTCAAAGCATTGAACTCAAGGTTTTGCATATGCCAAACACATCCTTTACAAACTGAACTGTTTCCTTCCCCCAAAAGCTCCTTTAAATCCCAAACAGAGAAACAACTCCCTGCTCTCATAAAGACTTTGATTGAGTATACTCTGAGAAGGTAGCAGGCTGGGTCTTAGCTAGAGTATTGCTTACTAAGGAGAAAAAAAATCTTTATAAAGCATTTATCATATCTTCTTTTAATAGCTGTATTTTGGGAAAAATATAAGTGAGGAAGGTAGTTTCATGATTATACCTCACCTTGAAAGTAATCTTGACTTGGTGAAAAATGTCATTTCATATTAACAGACACATTAGGGTTTGGAAATACCTTGAATAGACTGATCCCCCTCCTGATTGTGCAGGTCTAAAAGGCTTGTTAGCTTTCGGATGGTTTGCATGAATACCCTGAACTGAATTTCATGCTGGCACTATGTTGGAAAATGCAATGTTTTCTTGCTTTATCCCATTTCACTATAATCAAAACTTCTTAGCGGAAAACACAACCTTCCTAATTACTAGAGATCTGTTCATGGCTTTGGATAATTTATTATCTTTTCAAGAAATAGGGTCCTGCTTTCAGTGTTCTGGCTTCTATTTTCTGCTTCCTTCCATTTATCATCCTTGCTTCCTGATCTGCTGTGCAGTGCTAGCACAAAGCAGCTAGCTTTCTTGGCAGAAAGACACTTATTTGTGTGTGTGTGTGGCTGGTATCTAAGAAACTTTCCAATGAACATACTCAGGGCTGGTATGGAAACCACATGTAAAAATATGGCTGGTCCTTGCAAGCCGCTTTTCCAGTAAAGCTTCTGCTGACTAAATTTGTTCCTATATTTTCTGCTTGTCTCATAGACGTAAGTTGGCTACTTTCGTTGTTGACAATGTATATTGAGTTTATATCCTTTTCCATTGTAAAGTAGCACAAGAAGTAGCTTTATTTACTGCACCATCCAATATTATAACCACTGGTCACATATTATTTTTTTTTATTTTTTATTTATTTTTTTTTTATTAAAAATTTAATTATACATTTTAAAATTTTTTACCAGTTCCCTCCCTCCCCCCTCCCCTTCCCCCAGTGTCTCCCCCCCAATTCCCAGAGAGTCCTTTATTGTGTGCGCCTAACTCTCCACTGGGTCCTCCTCTCCGATGACATATAAGGACCCAGTGGCATTTCCATAAGCCCTTTCTCTTGTTCCCCTTAAGCATAAGATTACTACTATGGCTGTCAATCCCTTGCCTCCAGGGGTCTCGGTGCCCTTAACAGATGCTAGACTTTATGAGGGCAACAGTGCGCTGGACATTGCTCAGGGCATGCAAAGTTCCATTATGATTGCTTTGGCCCCAACTATTGTTGAGAATCTTGCAAATCGTTGCTCCTCCCATCCTTTTGCTCTTACAATCTTACCGCCCCCTCTTCCGCAAATGTCCCTGAGCTCCAGGATGGGGAGAGATTAGGCTGTCCTAGTTCTATGTGATTGATATAGAGTCTCTGAAGTTCTGGATTGTGGTTTGTTGATTTTCTTTTGCAGTTTTGCTGCTCCTGCAATTCCCTTCACTCCATTCTGCTGGGCACTGTATGTCACCCCCTGGCCAGAGACAAAGAGCTGTTAAACTGGAGTCTTGTTGTAATAGCACATTCAAGGGTAGATGTAATAAGAGTAGGAAACCTCACTGAGGGCGGGGTCCATTACCCATTTGCAAAATGATTACTTTTTATCTGCTAGACTATATGCCCTCCCCTTCTGGTGAGATCAGGAAAGAACGTCTGTGAACTTAACCAGGTTTCTCATTACTTACTTGCAGACCTTGATGGAGGCCTACTTTCTCTGCTGTAACATGGTCTCCTTTCTCCTTGTTTCTGGTGTGGCCCTCCTAACCCATCTCTCTTGTTCATAATCCTTGCAATTACTGTGTTACATAGGTTTACTTTTGAGTGTCCCAATGTGGGCTGGGCGAGTTTGGTACTAGGAGCCACCTATTAGGGAGTACATACGGCGCTTAATTTTCTGGGTTTGGGATACTTCACTTAATATAATTCTTTCTAATGACATCCATTTCCCAGCAAATTCCAGTAATTCATCATTTTTGATGGCTGAGTAGTACTCCATTGTATAGATGTACCACAGTTTCCTTATCCACTCGTCAACTGTTGGACATTTAGGTTGATTCCATGACTTTGCTATTGTAAACAGTGCTGCTATGAACATGGTCGAGCTTGTGCTATCGAGGCGAACCTCTGCTGCTTGGGGGGTTATTCCCAAAAGTGGGATAGCAGGGTCATATGGCATTTCAATCTTTAATTTCTTCAAGAATCTCCAGACGGCTCGCCAGAGTGGCTGTATGAGCCTGCATTCCCACCAACAATGTAGGAGAGTTCCCCTCTCCCCACATCCTCTCCAGCATTTGTCGTTGTTTGTACTGTGGATTTTTGCCATCCTGACCGGGGTGAGATGATATCTCAGGGAAGTTTTGATTTGCATTCCCTGATGGCGAAGGAAGTGGAGCATTTTTTAAGATAATTGTTAGACATTTTAATTTCATCCCTGGTAAAGTTTCTTTGAAGTTCCAGGGCCCATTTTTTAATTGGGCCAGTGTTTTCCTTGGAGTTTAATTTTCTAAGTTCTTTGTGCACTCTGGACAGTAGAGCTCTGTCAGATATGTGGTTAGTGAAGATTTTCTCCCATTCTGTGGGTTGCCTTTGAGCTCGTGCGACAATCTCTTTATCTGAACAGAAGCTCTTTAATTTCACAAGATCCCAACTGTTGAGAGTTGGTAGCAGTGACTGTGCCATTGGATGTCTGTTTAGGAAGTGTTGGCCTAGCCCAATCAGCTCGAGGGAGTTCCCTATCCTTTCAACTATGGCTTTTAAAGTCTCTGGCCTGATATCAAGGTCCTTGATCCATTTGGAATTAAGTCTTGTACATGGTGACAAGTACGGGTCCAGCTTTAATCTTCTGCATGTGGAGATCCAGTTTTGCCAGCACCATTTGTTGAAGATGCTGTTCTTTTTCCATTGGATTCTTTGGGCCCCTTTGTCAAAGATCAAATGGCTGTAACTTTGTGGGCTTATATCTGGGTCTTCAATCCTTATCCATTGATCTGTGTGTCTATTTTGGAGCCAGTACCAGGCTGTCTTTATAACTATGGATTTGTAGTATAGACTTAGGTTTGGTATGGTAATACCTCCAGCTGTGTTTTTGTTACTCAGGATTGTTTTTGCTATCCTGGGTCTTTTGTGCCTCCATATGAACTTTGAGATTGTTTGGTCAACTTCTTTGAAGAATTGTTTTGGGATTTTGATTGGTATAGCATTGAATCTGTATATTGCCTTTGGTAGGATGGTCATTTTTACAATGTTGATTCTGCCAATCCAGGAACAAGGGAGGTCTTTCCACCTTCTGGTGTCTTCTGCTATTTCTTTCTTTAGGGTTTTAAAGTTTTCATTGTAAAGGTCTTTTACCCTCCTTAGTTAGGTTTATACCAAGGTATTTCATTTTTTAGGGGTTATAGTAAATGGCATGGTTTCTCTCAAGGCTTTTTCACTTCTTCATTCTGGGCATATAGGAAGGCCTCTGATTTTTGCACATTTATTTTGTATCCTGCCACCCTGCTGAACTTCTCAATTAGTTCCAGGAGCTTCCTGGTGGAGTTTTTGGGATCACTCAGGTATAAGATCATGTCATCTGCAAATAGAGATAGCTTGACTTCTTCCTTGCCAATTTGAATCCCTCTTATGTCCCTTTCTTGTCTTATGGCTTCGGCTAAGACTTCAAGTACAATATTGAATAGAAGTGGTGAGAGTGGACAGCCTTGTCTTGTTCCTGATCAAAGTGGGAATGCTTCCAATTGTTCCCCATTGAGCATAATCCTTGCTGTGGGCTTGTTGTATACAGCTTTTATTATATTGATAAAAGTTCCTTCCATTCCTACTGTCTCTAGCGTTTTGATCATAAAAGGCTGTTGGATCTTGTCAAAAGCTTTTTTCTGCATCTATCGAGAGTATCATGTGGTCTTGGACTTTGGACTGGTTTACATGATGAATTACATTTATTGATTTGCGTATGTTGAACCAACCTTGTGTGCCGGGGATGAAGCCTACTTGGTCCCCATGAATGATCTTTTTAATATGTTTTTGAATCCGATTTGCTAAGACTTTGTTGAGAATCTTTGCATCTGTGTTCATCAGGGAGATCGGCCTATAGTTTTCTTTTTTAAGTGAATCTTTATTAGGTTTTGGGATTAAAACAATATTAGCTTCATAGAAGGAATTTGGTAGTGTTCCTTCCTTTGCTATTCGATGGAACAGTTTAAGGAGTATTGGTGTTATTAACTCCTTAAATGTCTTGTAGAACTCTGTGCTGAATCCATCTGGTCCAGGACATTTTTTGGTGGGAAGATTCGAGATTACTTCCTCAATTTCCTTATATGTTATAGGACTATTTAAGTAATTCACAACTTCCTGATTCAATTTAGGTAAGTTGTGTTTATTTAGAAATTCATCCATCTCTTTTGTGTTGTCAAACTTCACAGAGTATAAGTTTTTGAAATATGATGTTATAATTCTCTGGATTTCTTGTGTATCCGTAGTGATAACTCCATGTTCATTTCTAATTTTGTTAATTTGGGTTTTCTCTCTCTTGCTTTTGGTTAGTTTAGCTAGGGGTGTATCAATCTTGTTGATTTTTTCAAAGAACCAGCTTTTCGATTTGTTGATTTTTTCTATCGTTTTCTTAGTCTCGATTTCAGATATTTCTCCCCTTATTTTGCTAATCTCTTCTCTTCTACTGCTTTTGGGATCAGATTGCTCTAGTTTCTCTAATGCTTTAAGCTGCATTGTTAAGTTGTTTATTTCTGATGTTTCCATTTTTTTGACGTGGGCATTAAGAGCTATGAACTTACCTCTTAGAACAGCTTTCATTGTGTCCCAGAGATTTTGGTAAGTTGTATTTTCGTTATCATTCACTTTCAGGAAATCTTGAATTTCCTTTTTAATTTCTTCCTGAATCCAGTTCTCATTCAGCATCATAGTGTTAAGTTTCCAGGAGTTAGTGTATTTTCTCTTGTTTGATGTGTTGTGGATGTCCAGCTTTAGGCCGTGGTGGTCTGATAGGGCACAGGTTAGAATTTCAACTTTCTTGTACATGTGTAGATTCATTTTGTGGCCCAATATGTGATCTATTTTGGAGAAAGTTCCGTGTGCTGCTGAGAAAAATGTGTATTCTTTGGTGCGTGGGTGAAAAGTTCGATAGAGATCTGTGAGGTCCATTTCTTTCAGGGTTTGATTAAGTTCCAAAGTGTCTCTGTTAAGCTTTTGACCTGTTGATCTATCCCATGTAGAGAGGGCGGTGTTGAAGTCCCCAAGAATTATCGTTTGGGGGTTGATTTCTTGCTTTAGACGCTGTAGGGTTTTCTTAATGAATGTGGAGGGGCCTGTATTGGGTGCATATATGTTCAGTATTGTGAAGTCTTCCTGGTGAATTGTACCTCTGACTAAAATGTAGTATCCATCCGTGTCTCTTATAATTTTTTTTGGTTTGAAATCCACTTTGTCTGATAGCATAATGGCTACCCCTGCCTGTTTTCTGCTTCCATTTGCTTGTAGAATTGTTGACCAGCCTTTTATTTTTAGAGTGTGCCTATCTTTTGTGGTGAGATGGGTTTCCTGCAGGCAACAGATTGATGGATTGTGATTTTTAATCCAAGTTTGTAATCTGTGTCTCTTGATCGGTGAATTAAGTCCATTAACATTTAGTGTTATAATGGAGAAACTATTGTTAATTCCAGACATTTATTATGTTTGGTAGCTTTTATAAGTATATTGCTTCGCTTTTAATGGTGTTATATTTGCCTTCTGTTCTCCTGGATATGCCTGTTTTTTTCTTCACGCTTGAGTATCATTTCTAGCAGTTTTTGAAGGCCTGGTTTGGTGGCCATGTATCCCTTAAAGTTGTCTTTGTGTTGGAAAATTTTTCTTTCTCCCTCGATCATGACTGATAGTTTTGCAGGGTAAATCAGCCTGGGTTGACATTTTTGCTCATTCAATACTTGAAGTATGTCTCTCCAAGCTCTTCTTGCTTTTACTGTTTCCACTGAGAAGTCATTTGTTATTTTAATAGGTTTGCCTTTAAAAGTGACTAGTTTTTTTCTCCCTTGAAGCTCTCAGCACCAGTTCTTTATCTTGAATGTGGAGTGTTTTAACTATTATTTGCCGCGGTGTGCTTCTATTTTGGTCGTATCTGTTTGGGGTGCGGAATGCCTCTTGTATATGAATGGGCCTCTCTTTCTTTAGATGAGGAAAGTTTTCCTTGATGATCGTTTGAAAAATTTCCTCAGGGGTGGTATTTTGAGATTCTTGCTCCGGTATTCCATGAATACGCATGTTAGGCTTCTTCAGGGTGTCCCATATCTCTTGGATATTTCTCTCAAGTATCTTTTTGGCTTTAACAACCTCTTCCATTGAGCTGGCTAGTACTCCCACTTTATCTTCAAGGTCTGAAATTCTGTTTTCTGCTTCATTAGTTCTGTTGATAAGACTCTCTGTGGCGTTCTGGGTTGAAGATAACTTGTCTTTTAGCTCAGTTTTAAACTCTGCTTGAGTTTGTTTTAACTGTTCTATGCCACTTTTTGTTTCTTGCACTGTTTTTCTCAACTCCTCCAGATGTCTGTTGTGTTCCTCTTCAAAGCGATTGATTCGATTATGTAATTCCTCCCGGATTTCCAATTTCATAGTATTGAACATGGTAATGATCATATTTTGAAAGTCGTTATCCTGGGTCAGGCTTTCTTGGCCTTTTTCCACGGGTTTGTTCTTTTTGGAGTCTAACATTATGGGATTAATTTCTTCAGTCGGAGATTTGTTTACTTGAGTGTTGCTTCTCATGGATTTGCACTTTGACTTTGGCATTGTCATTTTAACTCTTAAGATCTCTCAATTTCACTAAACTGAATTATTTGGCCTGGGGTACTGGTGGGCGGGGCCTGAACGGGGACTTACCTAGGGAGCGGGGTGAGGCCCGGGTGGACCGCGTGCGTGTCTCGACTGGTGGAGCGGGGTGGGGCGAAAGAGGGAGGCTGGGCGCGTAGGCGTGGAGCTATTTAACCCGAGGGCAGCTGGGGCGGGGCCCGGGCGCAGGGGGAGGTCCTCCTCGTCCCTCGGCCCCCGCGCGGCTCCGGCTGGATGGCGGGAGTCGGAGCCGGGTCCCCGTGGGCTGACCTGGGGTCCTAGAGCGCGCGTTGAGGCCCGGCTGGATCTCGCCTACGCGTCCCGACCGGCGGAGCGGGGGTGGGGCGAAAGAGGGAGGCTGGGCGCGTAGGCGTGGAGCTATTTAACCCGAGGGCAGCTGGGGCGGGGCCGGGCGCAGGGGGAGGTCCTCCTCGTCCCTCGGCCCCCGCGCAGCTCCGGCTGGATGGCGGGAGTCGGAGCCGGGTCCCCGTGGGCTGACCTGGGGTCCTAGAGCGCGCGTTGAGGCCCGGCTGGATCTCGCCTACGCGTCCCGACCGGCGGAGCGGGGGTGGGGCGAAAGAGGGAGGATGGGCGCGTCGGCGTGGAGCTATTTAACCCGAGGGCAGCTGGGGCGGGGCCCGGGCGCAGGGGGAGGTCCTCCTCGTTCCCTCGGCCCCCGCGCGGC
Organism: Typhlomys cinereus; assembly: GCA_023101885.1. Classification (NCBI taxonomy): domain Eukaryota; kingdom Metazoa; phylum Chordata; class Mammalia; order Rodentia; family Platacanthomyidae; genus Typhlomys; species Typhlomys cinereus. The sequence continues at coordinate 1,787,298 of JALPQD010000031.1, read as the reverse complement.
TCCGGCTGGATGGCGGGAGTCGGAGCCGGGTCCCAGTGGGCTGACCTGGGGTCCTAGAGCGCGCGTTGAGGCCCGGCTGGATCTCGCCTAAGCGTCCCGACCGGCGGAGCGGGGGTGGGGCGAAAAAACACATATTATTTTTTATAAACTTAAACCAATTAAAATAAATTCAAGTGAACAAAAATTCAGTTCTCTAATCATAATTTAAGTGTGTTCAGTGGCAGTCCATATTGGACAACACAGAAAACCATTTGTGTATTTGCAGAGAGTTTAACAGATACAGCTCATGTTTTAACTTTTCTTTTCCATATGTCCATTCTGAGTCCTAGACAGGTTGAGTTATCTTTCTACTTTTCTACCATTACTGTTAATGTTTCATGGTATCTCACTACTTGGATTATCCTTAATTTATTTTGCTAATTTCCTACTAGTGGACATATAGGTTACTTCTATTTTTCCTATTACAGAAACCATTATGATTATTTTGTATACTTGTATAAATATTTAAAACTGGAACTGGTACTTATTTGCCATGTTTTTGTTCATAGTGCTAAGCTTCTTTTTGGAGTTTGTGTCAGTAAGCATCCCCAGCTGATATGGGAGTAGAGTATATTCTTATGTCCTATGCTGAGTCATTGAACTATTTAATTCAAAACAGGAATCATAGTATTTTGCAGTTCATCTGCATAGTTGCTGATAAATGACTGTCAAACAGCTTACAATTCCTGGTTACAATTCTTAGTGCAGCTTAACGGGAGAGCATCCACCAACACCAAGGCCAAGGGAACTGGCTACACCATCACTGCATAAATGTTGAGAGATGGACAATCCTTACTTGCCAGACCAGCATGTCTGGCCAAGTGAACAGAAGGATGTCAACTCTCTCACCCAGCTCTCTCTGATTTATCCAGGGCCTAATCCCACCCACCGTGGCTGGGTCTTCCCCATCAACTAGACAATGTCCTTCAGATTTGCTCTGGGCTTAACTCAACCATCAACTCTATACAACTGTGCCCAGAGCTCAAACCCTCAACAGTCAAGTTGATACCTGTACTTAACATGACATAGTGCCTACCACTTTTCTTACTAGATAGTTACCTGAAATGATATATATTAATGGCTTAAAAATGAAAGGAAAATACTGCTGCCGTATGTAATGTTTATATTATTGAACTATTTGGTAGTAAGGATAGAAGTCAGGGACTCTGAATCCTTAGTGATGTCATTTAACCCCAAGGAAGGAATGGTTTTGATGGTCAGAGTAAAGACATTACCACTAAGGTCCCCCACCCCATGAGCTAGATCTGGCTTAGGAAACATCATATTTGATTGTGGACAATAGGCATGTGTATATGAAGGTAGGACTTTACATAAGGATATTGACAGGACTAGAATACTTTTGGTTTTAATGTTAGGATGGGGAATAATAGAGGGCAGGTCATAACTCTTTTCCTTATTTCTACAAATGAGAAATCAGAGATGTAAAAAAGAATCTTCAAGTTCATATGCTAGCAAGTGGCAGAATTCAAGACTCCAGCCGGGGTCTCCTTCTGTGTCCACTGTACATTTTGAATGATGCAGTCAGGAAATGGCAGGATTCTATAATCTCTTCACGAAAAGTATACCTTTCTAATAACCAATGTAACAACCAATATTTGTCAGTGGATACTATTTACATAAATGTTCATAAAGACTAACTAGACTACTTGGAATCAGACTGAAAATTCTTATTAGTCATTTGAAATTTCTAATTAATATGAAAATTTTCAAACTGACTCTTTAATCCAAATTACAAATACAATCTGTTCTTCAAAAATGACAGCTAAGTTGCACAGCATTCTTTAGAAACAAACTACTTGGTGATGCTATTGGCTTCTCTGTGTCAGCTTATTACTGGCTTTTCATTCATTCAACAATATCAAACCATGTATATATAGGTGGTCTCAAGTTACACGGAAGATTCTGATCAGCCCGTAGCTTCTCTAATCTATGGGTATAATGGTAAGTACTTAGATGACAGTTTCCTATAAGTACTTATAGTTAAACTTTAGTAGTTTGTTTGTTCCTGCCTACAGCCCATAGGTTTCCCGTCCCATAGGTACTTGATTTTCCTATTTTTTCTGGAATTGTGTTAGTACTCCATATGATTAACACTCCTTGATTTTTAGTGATCAAAGACTTTTGAACAGCAGTTATAGTTTTCATTGACTAGATGAAAAATTGCAATCACTTGTGAATATATTTATTTTACTCATTAGACAGAGCCTTTCAAAGCATGGGGTTTATTATGGGAGATGATTAAATATAGTGAGAAAACTGACCAGAGTCTTCTTGTTGAACACCATATTGGAACATATTCACTAAATAATCTAGTTAACAGGACATTAACATGTATTAGTGTAGCCTGAGGAAAGGTCATCTGGAAGGGATGGGTTTGGATCAGGTTTGGAGAATGGAACGCTTCTGTTAATTGGATTTGTTTTTTTTTTTTTTGTTTTTTAGCAGTATAAAGTTAGGTCATAAGGACTTTGATTCCTATTGTACCTGTTCCACTATTTAAAACTCAGTTGAGGGTCAATGAGATGGCTCATTGATTGTAGCCTTTGCCTCACAAACAAAAGAACTTGAGTTGAGATCTCCAGTTCCCATGAAAAAAAATGCCAGGCAGGTATAGTGGGGCCTTCCAGAAGGTAGAACACAAAAATCTCCAGAACAAGCTCACTAACTAGAATAGCTCTAATGGCTGCTCTGGGCTTAATTAGAGACCCAGACTCACAACAATAAGATTAAAGAATGATCTGTGGTCCCCACTACTAACATTGGGCTTTCATAGACAAATACACACTCATGTGTACTTGTGTATATACACCTGCTCACTCATGGACCCACCCACATGCAAACACACACACACACACACACACACATACACAAACACAAACAAACATACATGAAAGAAAAAAAGTCCACTTCACGATTTCAATAAGCATAGTGCTGGGGACAGAAACTAAACCAAAAGTAATCGTGTGGTGAGCATACTGGAAATTCTCCTCTCTGTGTTGTGGGTCTGACATCTGATAGAGTTCAGGCACCTAGTGAAGTTACACAGAGAGGGTCTGGACTCCAGGCTTTTCATACGTCATAAACATGACATTTTCAATGTGTTCCTGTTGGCATTTTCATCTTTGTTCAGAGGACATAAACCTTAATTACATAACTGGGACTGATATTGTGCCAAAATAGAAAATAAAGACGTCACTCTGTTCATTTGTCTGAGACCTCCTTCCCCCAGCTTTGCAAGGTTGATCTGGTCATTTGTGCAAACCACTGTTACTTACTCTTCTACTTGGGGATCCCATTAGATCAACCATTAGTTGAATTCAGTGAACAAAATTACATCTTATTTTATCTGCCTGCTTGAGAGTTAAGTTGTATTAAGAAATCTTTGGAAAATAAGTGTAAGTATATAAAAATAACTTTTTCAGAATGACAGCATTGGTGTTAGGAGATATTTCAGATACTCTCCCTCCTTGTCTTCCTTCTGCTCTTCCTCACCTCTTTTTTGTCTTCTTCATTTCTTCCTCCTTCATTTTTGATACTTGGAATTTAATCCTGGTCTAGGCGAGCACTCTACCACTGAGTTACACAATTCTACTCCTGAATTTTCTTCTTCTTTTTTTAAAAATGGAAATAAAAGCAGAAAAATCTATTTTAAAAAGGCTGCTATTTATGCTTGGGGTTGGAGTTCAGTGTAGTGTACCTGACTAGTTCTTCAATAGTTGTTGGTTCAATCTCTAGAACTGCCAATAAAACAAACCAAAAATGTTACCAAAAAGACTGTTCTTTGAGTTGGGATAATGATCTTTCAACTATACATCTATATATATTTTAATGTATATATGTGTGTGTATATATATTCTGATAATTAGGAACTTAAAGTTGTAATATTGCTTCACTATAGACGAAGATTTTAAACATTAATGTTATCAATTTCTTCTTCAATTAAGTAAGGATAAACTGACAAAACTTCTGGACAAAAATAATGTTCATTATTTTTTACAGTCAACAAGGCTATATAATTATGTTGTCTCTAATACTATACTTAGTATTACATGTTACTTTCCACGGAAATCTTTTTATATTATTTGTAGTTGCAAATGCTCTTCAAAGTAGTATTAGTGACCACAGCAAATGAGCAGGGGAAGGGTCAGTGACCACACCAAGTAATCATTGTTTTGAAAAAGAGAAAGAAAGAATAGTGTTGCAGTTTGCCTGCATGGTTGCTGATAAATGACAAATAGCATATTTATAGATTCTGAAAACACATCAGGAAGATGTGCCCAAAAGTCACATGAACACTATTTGCAATGTTTCTAATTGAATCAAAAGCAATTAAGAAAATGATTAGAAATGCAAAAAGTATGAGTAAGACTTAGAAAAATTTAGGCTGGAGAGATGGTCCAGTGGGTAAAGTGCTTGCTGCTTATGCATGAGGACCTGAGTTCTGAACCCTAGCACCCATGTAAAAACCCAAGTGTGGCAACATGCACCTGTAACCCTAGTATTGGGATGGACAGAAACAAATAGATCTGTGAAACTCATTGTTCAGTGAGCCTAGTCTATTAGAGAACTCCAGGTTCAGTGAGAGACCCAGTCTCAAAGAATAACTTGGAATGATGACTCAATGGGTAATAGCACTTGCTATACAAGCCTGATGACCTGAGTTTAATTCTTGTGACACACACACACACACACACACACACACACACACACACACACATACATATACACACAAAGTTACATGTTGCAGTATATATGTGCAATCCCAGCTCTTCTATGGTGAGATGGAAGGTGGGGACAGTAGAATTAGCTGGATACTCAATGGGCCAACTAGCCTGTAGTATATGTATATTGAATAGTGGTAGAAACAACAAGAGAGACTCATCCTCAAAAACAAAGTAGAGTAAAAGAACAAATTCCCAAAAGTTGTCTTCTGATTTCTACACACTAATATACAAAATAGAAAAATAAATTGAAGGGTAACAGGACATTGGTGTCTGTCTTCCATGTGTGTACTCACCAGTATGCAAACACACATACACACACACAATTACCAAAGCTCACATATGATTATTAAGGAGAAGGATGATGTTTAAAAAGACGTTCAGGAAACAATCATAAATGAAGGAAATTAATTTTAAGAGAAGAAAACTGTACTGAAAGGAAGGAACACAAAGAATATAATCACAGCAAGTAACAACTTAAGAAAATGTAATGTCATGTGGGGGAAAGACATATTCATAATAGTCCCAAGCTATAAACAATCTGGAGACCCGTCATTTAGTGAAAATACGAAGGAAATTTCATTCACATAAAGAGTTAAGTGCTTATATATACACAACATTAATAAATTGCAAAAAGTATTTTGCTGCCAGAAATATGTCAGACACAAAAAAACTACATTCAGTGTCATTCAAATAAATAACATTTTTTTAAACAAAACAAAACAAAATCTGGGGCAGTAGAGATGACTCAGGGGTTAAGCCTCTGCCTCGGAAACAGAAGGTCCTGAGTTCAGATCCCAGATCCCATGTAAAAATGCCAGGAGGAAATGGCAGCACCTATATACTTCCAATCCTGGAAGGTAAAGTCTGGGAAACTCTAAGCAAAGCAAAGCAGAGGTAGAGCAATCCAGAGTGATTCCTGAACTCATTCCTGGGTCTCCACAGGTATATGTAGTGCCCTCTGATACATGCAGGCACACATGTAATAAATAAATAAATAATAAACAAATAAATAAAATAAAAGGCAAAATCTAGGAATTTAAAACAGTGATCTGTATTTTAGTCTTACTGCTATTTACTTACTGCTAGTGTTTGCCAAATTGCATACATAAAAGGATGAATTCTATAGAACAAAACAATTAAAAGATATGAGAAAAAGTGGTCATTACAGAAGATTGTTATGACGATTTAATATGTGCAGAGAAGATTCCCGGGGAAGAAAACTACAACAGTGTAACAGACTGCACCAACTCTACCTTGTGAAAAATTTCTTGAATTGAAATTTTAACTGATTTGAAAAAGTCTGTTTAGAAAAAAGAAAAATCCATGTATTACATGAGTGAAAACATACATATAGTAAAGAAAAATTCTGTAGTTGTCTACACAGACAACCATGTGGTTGATAAGGGGAAGATGAGATTGTCATCAAAACTTTTTGTCCAGCACTTTTTTTGCCAGAAAATATTGAAGTAATATATCTAAGATGTCCAGAGAAGGAAAATGGGAACCCGTGATTCAATCATTAAAGGATAAAGAACACAGTCTTATTTGCAAGAAATTAGGGTTTATCACTCCTATGAAGTTACTTCTCAGGGAATATAGTCTGTAGTCAGAATACCAAAGAAACATTTATGAAGAATTTCTGGCAGTGATTATCTATCATTGGCTAATAAAAAAATCACAAAAATAAAAACACTCTATGAAACTTTTGATCAAACCATACGTTGATAGTCTTGGAAAAATGGAAGAAGGAAAAAAAGGAAGTTAGAATGAATACCACCAGATTTGCCAGCTTTCCAAAAACAGGAGAGAAGATGTGTTAAACAATGCTGTGGAGTTACAGAAAGCAAAATCTTGACTATGTGGAAATTCCACAGAGCAAACCAGGCTATTCCTTTAACAAAATTTCTAATGAAAAGAATGAGAATGAGAAAAGTGTACAGATTAAAAGAGATAACAAGAAACATTAATCAATTGCTCTAAAAATCATTTTTGCATCCCTGTTCAAAATGTCAGGTATAAAACCAAAACATATAGAGGATAACTGTGGGAATACAAGCAGTGGTGTGTGTGTGTGTGTGTGTACCTGTGGAGGCCAACAAGAGGTAACAGTCGGGAATCATGCTGGATGACTTTACCATCTTATCACTTTGCTCTGGATTTTCCCAAACTCCACCTTCCAGGTCCGAAGTGCAGGCTCTTGCTATATCTGTCTGACATTTTTACGTGGAATGTGAACTCAAGTCCTTTTGCTTTGGAGACAAGGCCTTATCCTCTGAGCCATCTTTCCCAGCCCAAGGAACTAGTTTTTATGGAATCACTATATGGCACTATGTTTTCAAAGAAGAGCTCTTATATTTTAGTAGTCTATACTGAAATGTTAGATGAAATAAAAACTTGTTTAGGATTTGGTCAGTATAGTTAAAGGACAGGGAAAATGGATGAAGACCCATATGAAATGAAGACAACCTAAAGGTTGATAACTGTCATCTTTGAGTGTTGGACACTATGTTGGACATAGAAGTACATTATTCTTTCCCTTCTGCTTTTGTATCTTTGAAATTTTCTATAATGAAGCTTAGAAAGGAAAATGACACTTATATGAGATTCTTTTGTACAAAGTTGTAACAAAAATATTATCCCCTTCATGGACAGGAAGTAGCATATTAAAAGATGATAACTTGCTTCAGGACATGTGAGTAGGATTTTGGAATCAGGAATCCAGCTGGCCCTCTGACACTATATCTTGTCTCAGCATGCCTCAGTTGTGCTATTTTAAAATCAGACTTGGTTCTTTTCCTTGGTTGTTTAACTCTTCCCGGTGGGAAAGGTGAGAATCCCAAGAAATAAGGTATGATTCCTGTGACATCACACTGTACTTTTCAGTGACAATCCCACTTTTTTTCTTCAACTCACATTTGATACAGGTGTCTCTGCAGAAAGCAAGAGACACTGACACTAAGGTCTTCAGGAAGCAGTTTCATTTCCTACCTACAAGCCCAATCAACTGCTTTAAACTCCATGTTGATACTACAGGTAGGGATATCAACTAGGCAGACATTCTGTTAGAAAACTTGTTGATCCCTTCTCTGTTTTGCCAGTCATTCCTGACATACGGGATTTACTGTGAGAAGTGATGTAATTTTGTGGAATTGCTTTGCTGTTCTGTCATGAGATCTTATGCCAGGAAACAATTTTTAGGCATTGTCTGGTGGAGATTATGAACTTCCTTTGAAACGAGCCTCTAAAAGCAATAGAAGATTTTGTATTGCTCTTAATCTCCAAGGGAGCTTTTCATAACCTCCTTTACATGCCAGTGTACTCAAGTTTTATGACCACTAATATTCTTGAAGTCATTTGAGAAAAATCAGCAAAGATATGCACATATTTGGCATATTAAGTTTCCAGTAGATTATTAGTATTCTCTGGAAATAAGATTTCAAAACATGTCTGTTGATCTGTTGCATAACTCAAGAGAGTATGGATCTTTATCCATAATAAAGTGGGCAAGATTTAGTGACCGACAAAATCAATAATTCAATCTTGGCAAGGAAGCAACTGTATATTTATTGTTCACTTGTATTGCAGCCCCACCTAGTGTTCATAGACAAACAAGCTTTTTCAGTTTACCTTTCCTTGCTCTTTTATGTTTAAGAGGTTCAACTATCAAACCATATTACCACTTTGGCCTGCCAGTCAAAAGAATGTTATTCAGAGATATTCCAACTTAGGAAATGTAGACTGTATTTACCTGCTTTCAAAATGAAAGGTTACACAGCTACCTAATTAGTAGAATTGGCTTCTGTCTAAACATGCATATATGGCACATTTTATGACCCTTCAAGATTAATGTCATTTATTTCCAATAAAATAGCAGTGAATCTTAGAAATTACTGGCTCTAGCTTCATTTGCTCCTGCAGTGAACATTTTTAAATGGCAATTAATTAATTAATGACAAATGAATTACCCTGAATTTGATTACGAATATAAAACATCCTATTAGCTTCTGGGTTGGACTTACATAATGTCACACCCTTTTTCCTACCCCCAACAGAATTCTAATCAGAAAAAAAGGTCACAAAATATCAATTGGGCACTGTCATTTAGCAAAGCTTCCCCAAGTGTGGTGCCTGGACAGAAACCTGGGCAACACTTGCAACTGTTAGCATCCTACTGTAAGCCTCTCTTCAAGATACCCTCAAGGTGATTCAGATGCACCCTAAAATTTGAGAAACACAGCCTTAGAAATTTTTAGTCCCCCACTTCACTTAATATTAGTCAAAACAAGACTAAGACCTTTGATTACAGTTTTGGATTTGCAGCATTTTATTCCTCCAGAAAGTTAAATAATTTTTTCTTTGACTCATATTTTATTTCATATAAATTATATCAGGGATGCTATTGAGACTCACAGCAGGAACTGAACAAAGAACATACAATTTTTTCCTATTAAATATGTCAGCTTATCTTTGTGGAAACATAACCAGAGAGCCATGTATAACAGCTGAGAGGAAAATTGCCAGTTCTGAAAATTTGAGGCATGCAAGTGCTAACAAAAATATTTAAGTTTTCTGTGATAGAATCATGATTTAACTGAGAGTAGGAGAAGGCAAGACTTAAATAATTTCTGACAACTGAAGCAGAAAGGAATATTTAAGAGCTTTTATTTTTATTAAAGTTTGGAACTTTAAAGCTTGGCTTTTTTAAATCTTAATTTTATTGTGCCATCTGTTTCTTCTGCTTATAAATCTAGCAAGTTTACTATGAAAATAGAAGTAGTCGCAGCCATTTGTTATTTGGTTGATGTTCAATTAACCCATGATTTAATATTCCAAATGCAGTTAAGTTTTCTAGCACACTTAATCATCTAATTCTCTCAGATATCTTCATTGCATAAGATAGATCAAAACCCAAGACATACCTTTCTGTGTACTTAAACAAGTTTTGAAAATACTATAAATTATTTATTTTGATAAAGCACGTTCTTATATATTACAAAATTAAATTCTTTTATAAAATCTGGGCTAATATCTAGTAAATATTTTAAATTAAAACTTCAAGGCAATGCATTTTAGACCCTTTAAAGAAATGTTTCAAAAATTTCAAATAATATACAGATTGTCTCCATAAATTTTACTAGCTGTCTCGTCTCCATAAAATTTACTAACTTGGGGCTGGAGAGGAGGCTCAGGGGTTAAGCCTCTGCCTTGCAGGAGGAAGGTCCTGAGTTCGGATCCTAGACCCCACTTATAGACCCCGGGCTGAAGCCGGGGGCGGCCTGCGCTTCTGGTCCTGGTAGGGCGGAGCCTGTGAATCCCCGGGCAGAGTAACAAGGAGGAGGTGGAGGCATCCATAGGTGTTCCCGAATTCGTCCGTGGTTCTACACACACACACACACACACATACATACATACACATGCACACACACTCACAATTGAATAAATAAAAAAAAATTTACTGACTCATTTTGCACAAAGCTCTATAAGTTGAAGCTATACACTAAAGAAAGCAGCGGTTATTTGACCTGACCAGTCCTGTAATCTTTTATGAACAAATACAAATAATAAAACACCATGGAGCAAGGATATAAGTTCTTGGCGAGACTTTCTAAATTGTAGATTAGTGCTGAGCTTTCTTTAGGTTCTTGCTTGTCATTGGGGACTCTAAATCCATGGCTGTTAGCAGGTTTGTTTCATAATCTAATCCCCTGGTCTCCTGAGTATAGTCTACCCTTGTTCAGCCTTTATCATGAACCTTTTCAACATGCTATCATTAATTTTGGTAGGTGGAATTCTATACTTACCAGGGCTGCAGTACACAGTATTGTTAATTAAAACCCTGCAATTCTGCCCAGAGTATAGATGTCTGTGTAGTCAGTTTTAATATCTCTCTCATGGCTCTCCATTTTGTAGGAATTATATTGACTCCTAACTGTAATTTTGCTAAGAATGAGACACTAGGCTTGGTGTTACAGGTTTCTACCTATGAAGCATTGATATTGCAGTGTGCTATATTAACTCTGAATTGTGACCTGGGGTAGCACAGTTATAGGTAAAACATGAAATAAAATCCTTTGACATGTAAAAGCCTAATAGATTTTTTTTTCTTAAAAGAAATGTGAGATTTGAGATTTTACTTTTATCACAGGTTGGATCTCCAGGAAGTCATTCTGAAGCACTGAGCTCTGTGGTTTGTTTGGGTGTGGTGGGCCCTTGGGGGGAAGGAGCTCCTTAAAGATGTGAGGGAAGCTGGAACAAGCAGACGAAAGGGAAGGGATGCATCCTAGTGAGTCAGCATAAAGGCCATATTCACTTGTACCAACTCTAAAGTGACTCCCAGGAGCTTTGCTTGAACTCTGCACAGGGACCCTCCATGGATGTGGAAAGAGCACAAGGAAGGGCATGACCTTGGGTGAGGCAGCTGAGGATAGTTCCCAGAAAGAGCCTCAGCTGAAAGCAGAAGCAATCAACTCTTCTGGCAGCTGGGAGACTGAGTGCGTGATCAGAGGGAGGGGCAGGGGGAGAGGAGTGCAAGTGCATCTGGAGCGTTTCCCACAAGTGCTGTCTCTTTTGCTGTTATTATTAAAGAAGGGCCTTTGGGGGAGGGGGAGGGGAGGGAGAGGGGAGGGGAGGGGAGGGAGAGGGGAGGGGAGGGGAGGGGGAGGGGAGGGGGAGGGAGTGTTTAGCTGTGGAACTTCATTCTAGAAGAGGCAGCATTACAGAAGACTGATCTCAGTAATGCAAGTGCAGTTCCTGTCTTTGCTGAGAGGCATTGTGTAAAACATGGCAGCAGTAACATTGGCAAGGATTTGGAAACAAGGTTCTTGGAACCAACTGTCTCCTGCAGCTGTGAAGACAGAGCCTGACTGCCAACTGTTGGACTCTTTGTGCTTTGGCTGAATTTAGTTCCCTCTTATGTCAACTTGCAATTCAATGTTCAAGAAAATTGGGCTGATCTGCCACTATCCCCATCTCTTAGCAACTCAGGGAGATGGAAATAACAGCTGAGTAATTTGATATCGGAGACTGGAAGGTCATGGAAATGGAATATAAGGGCTGTTTGTGTTAAAGGGAAGGAGAGAAAATGATGTAATCTTAGTACGCAGAAATGTTTGAGATGCCATAGAGATTACAAAGTGAAATCCAGCTTAAAGTGATGGACATTTTGAACTCGAATGATTAAAGTTGCATCCAGAACTTTCAATCACAATTAAAAAAATAAATAAATAAATAAAAAAATCCCTGTGGAATTTTGGAATTGCAATGCAGAGAATAGTTTCCGCACTCTGCATTTATTTTCTCTGATGTTGATTTAGAGTTTCTTGAACTCAAACTTTGAAACAACAGTTCAGGATAACAAAAATGACTGTTTATATTGTTTCAATTTTTGTGGGGATAGGGACACGACATTAAGATGTGAGAAATGAGGGTTTGTTCTTGGAGACAGTGAAGGAATGGGGAGGTCTGTTTCCTGGTTGATTACACGGCTTCCAGGGTACATGTCTAACAGGTCATAATAGGATTGCATGTTTAAAAACTAGAAAATGAAAAGTAGAGGCCAAATGATAATTTTTGATAAATTATTTTCCTTCTTTCCTGAAGAGGCCATCTGGTTTTCAAATTAGAAAAGTCAGTAAATATAGTGTTTGTTCTTGGAATGAGTCAAATGTCATTCTCGAATGACAATTCCAAAGCAGAAAGGGAGAAAGGAAGAGACAGGGATGGGGGAATAAGAGCATAAAAATGCCTAATCAGTAGGGTGTGCTACTTGCTCTTTGCATTCCTGTAGATTCATAACACAAGCATTTTGAAATTGTTTCATAAACTTGCCTAGACAAGAGTCATTTGAAAGGGTGTGGATCCAAGGAAGAAGGCTGAAAAATCTAGTATTTAACTTGGTAGGCAACTCCCTGGTCTTGTTTCTTAGAATAACTTGCTCATCCACTACACATTGGCCTTCGTGCTAGCTCAAAAGGCAGAAAGTCTTTGTTTCTTTCATTTGGTTACTGGTTAAACTTCTTTGGCACCTTCATGTACAGTTGGGCCTGTGGAGCACTCTTGTATTTGTCATCAGTGCTAGGAACATTTAATTCATTCCATGTAGAAATTGTTTCTGTTCTTTAAGAAGGATTTGATTTGCGAAGAAAAACCCAAAGAAATAAAGCTCTTCTTCCATTCAATTCTTTGCTTCCCCAATACCTCAAAGACCACATCCATATGACTTCCAACGAATGAAGCTGAACCATCTGAAACTGCTGTTTTAAAAGGGTAAAAGCAACTGGATGCTGGTAGTTCCTCATGACTTAGTTCTATATAAACAAATGAGTCCTTTTATGTAAAGAAGTGAGTGACAATGAATACTACCTTTCAAATTTTCTGAGAAGAAAGGTTTCGAGAAAACTGGTTTGACGAATTGTCTTGTAATTAAACTGAATCCAAGGTGGCTCTGTCTTCTGGTCCACAGATAAAAGGAGCAGGAATTGAATCTTGCAGAACACTAGTGTGCCTTCCCGGGTGAGATGAGAATTTAAGCTTCCTTTGCAGAATGTTTCCATTTTACTGGATCTGGTATTTATGTGTAAATTCTGTTTGCTAGACCACATCAATCATTTTTTAAAATTTCTTTGTTTTTAATCTATTTAAATTTCTATAGATTCGTATAGAGGTTCTTGGCTGTGAAGAATGGGAAATAACCAATTTTGAAAAATAGATTGAAATTGAACCATAACAGTTAAGTTATGAGGAAAACTTTAAAGAACCTCATAATTCTTTTAAAAGTGGGGGATCCAGCAAAGCTATCTGTTTACCCTCAATCTTCATGTCTCAATCTAGTGAGCATATTTCCAGACAGAAGTCTTTTTTGTTTTTTTTTAATACCCATAAAATTGTTTCAAACTCATATTTAACTAGTAATACTCACACTTTATGATAGCTTAGTACCAGTTGTGGTCTCAATGTAAAGTGTTCCCTGTAGCCTCATATGGTTGAGTACTTGGTCCCTGGTCACTGGTACTGTTTTGGAAGGTTGTAGAACTTTTAGCAGGTGAAGTCTTATTGGAGGAAGTCCCCCACTGGCGCAGGCCTTGAGCTTCTCTCTGTGCCCATGACTGTGAGGAGCCCAGCACATGCTCCTGCCACCATGCCTTCCTTGCCATGATGGACTCCATGCCATTGGAACTATAAGCCCAAACTGCTCCTCTATGTTGCTTTGTCAGAGTATTTTATCATAGCAACAGAACAGAAATTAAAGCGGTAACTTACATTTCCCTGCTTTTATGCCTAAACAAGTGCTTAGTATATGGTTTATTTTCTAGAATCTCATGTTCATCAGTTCATTGAATCCTTTTTTGAGCATTATATATCACACACTGTTTTCGACACAGCAGTGGACAAGATGACAAAAAATCCTGACTTCATGTACTTTGTAATCTCACTGTAATTATTAATACATTTTTTTAAAGGAATGCCTACAAAAGTTTAGGTCAGGAGATGGATGTCTAGAAACATATCCTTATGGCTGAGGGCATAGAAGACATGTACAGGGCCCTTGTTCAGGAGCCTTTAAAGCCTCCCTATTGGGGCAAGACAAGATACAAAATGAAACGTAGCTAGGAAAGCTACATTAACTTTCCTTGTGTGACATGCTATTATTGAGGTGTATTAAAGTATCTGTATAGACTCCAAATGTTGGATTTTAATCTTATTTCCCACACATAGGGACATAATCTGAGTGATTATTTCAGATGAAGAAGATTAAAATCCTCACACTCTGGGTCCAAAGTGGGGATCTTTCTGAATCACAGAGTTAAAAGTAAAAGTGAGAAAAAAAACAAACCCATAATCAGAAGCAGGTGAGCCAGAATCTGAGAAGAGGGTTTACAGCTTTCCTAAGCAGTGGTGGAGTTTGGGAGAGGGGCTATAGGTACTCAGTTCTGAGGAAGTTTGTCTGGGGTCTGTGTTGAATGCCTGTTCTGATAAACTCTGTGCCAGGATCCAAAGACTAGTGTTTTATCACAAATTTGCAAAGATACCACATGCCATGTTTACTACTTTGGTCCCTTAAAATCCAGTTTAGCCAGATCTTTTAAAAAATGAGGTATCTTTATTTTAGAGATCTTGATACAACTGAGAGTCAGTGGAGAGTGTTGGTTAAGAGAATTGGTTCTTGGAGCCTGACTGTCTGAATTTAAATCCCAGCTCTTTTTATGTGGTTGAATGTGGCAGCTCACTGTGCCTTGTTTTCCTCTGCCGTGAAATGATGTTCGTAATAATAGACTTTACTTCATATGACTGCAATGGCCATTGAATTAAATAGTATCTGTTAAATGCTTAGAAAAATGTCTGGCATAAAAGCAGCATATAAATGTAGCTAGCTTGATGGGAGAATCTTTAAGTTTCCTGCAAATAGTCAGTACATGGACAGGAGTTAGCTTTTGTTGTATATCCTCCACATAGCTTGACAGCAGTGGGCATCAGCCCTAACTGTCAAAAGCAGCCTCAGACTTAGAACAAAGGCATGTTCTGAGTATCACCAGTGCCTGGAGTTTTTCAATTTTCTTTTTCTTTCCTTTTTTAATTGAAAAGATAAGGTCTCTTTGGGCATAGTGATGCATACTGTAATCTCAAGACATAGAGGAAGGAGAATCGGTTCAGGGCCATCCTCGCTATATAACAAGTGTAAGGCCAACTTGAGCCATACAGTACCCTATCTAAACAAACAAGCAAACAAGCAAGCAAACAAACAAATAAGACCTCACAATATTGTGTAGACTGACTATAAAATAATAAAATTAAGCAATCCTTCTGTCTCAACATCATAGTTGGAGATATAAGTGCATGCTACCCAGATTCTTGAATTTTCTTTGTCAGTGATCAAGAGCCAACAGCAATGAATGCTGCTGCCAAGAAGTATCATACACACCTACAACACCATGTCTGCAAGCCAAGTTACTGTGTGATTGCCTTCAGATCTGTCAGCAAGATATCATACTCAGATCTGTGAAGTTAGGGAGTAGGTGTCAGGAAGATGAGAGTCCTTCTGCTCAACAGATGATTTAGTAAGTGAATGTTGAAGAGGAAATTTCCAAGTTCTCCTTGGAGTCAAGGTGTGAAGCAGCAGCAGTTAGTGTAAGAGCCCCCGGGTGACAAGAATTATAAAATGGATTGAATGCCTTCAGAAGGGAAATCAAGTGAGGTAGAAAACACATTAGAAGAGACCTCCACCATCATAAAGTACAGAAGGTTAACTAGGTGCAAGAAAAGATAACCAGTCTGTGGTTAATGGCTAATAGATTCATCCCCAAATAAGTATCTATTCAATGTACCTGTTGGGAAAGAGGTTGAATATTCAAATAGATTTTATGGAGAGTTCCTAGAATATATAAATTCCATTCAGATGATCAGATATCAATAAAGATGTGAATATAGTCATTTTAGGCAGGACATAGGGATGGAGAATAAGGTTGGATTGTAATAGAAAATGGAAGAGATTCCTTATTGTAATGGTCAACTTTCTAAATTTATACCATGTTTGGCATAGAATAAAATTTGTATTTAGGAGGTAGAAGCTAGTCTCAATCTCAGAGAATTAAGGAAATACTTTCGGAGGAGAGGGAGCCACTCATTTCCATTTCTTTGTTGTTGTTAAATATCAAAACTTTATTATTTCAAATGACTTAAAATAGGAGGACATATTCATTCCCATTTTTATGAAAACTTAGTGTGTTGAAAGAACCTTAGCAATATGGGATGAAAACTTTCAGAGAAAGGATTTCAGAATCAGGATTTAGACTTAGGAACATGTGAATTACATCAAGTAAATAGCAAGCTCCTGCTTGGACAGATTGTAAACTTTGCATAATATCGCTTTTAAAAGTCACTTGTATTGACTGGGAAGACATTCCCAGTTGGTGAAGTACCTGCAATGCAGGTATGAGGGCCTGAGTTTGGATCCCCATCACCTGCAAAATCTAGGTATGACAGTGTTGTCTATAATCTCAACATTGGGAAGTCAGAGACAGGCAGATTCCTGGGGCTCATTGACTAGCCAGCCTAGTTAAATCAAACTCCAGGTTCAGTGAGAAACTGTCTCAAAAACTAAAATAGAGAATAATCAAAGAAGATACCCAAGATTGACCTATGGCCTGAACACACACACACACACACACACACACACACACACACACACACTCACACACACACACAGTCACTTGTATTGTTTCCTCATTTATAAGAGTATTGCATATTCTTATAAAAATAATGAGAAAATAAACATTCTCTAGGATCCATTAATGTTGTTAGCAGTTTTGATGTTTCTCCTTTTTCTCACTTTTATTTTTGCTTGTGAAAATTGCACTCAGATCCTATCACAATCTTATACATTATTTCTTTAACTCAGTATTGTATCCTGAGTAGCCCAAGAATTTTTTGGTCTCACATGAATGGGCCTATGTATCATTTTTTTCTCACAGCTCTTGTATGCCGGAAGCCTCTAATGAGCTTATTGTCTGAATTATCTGTCCTTTACTAATCATATGTCCATCACATAAATCATATGTGGAGTCCTAGCTCAAGTGTGCTGATATTATGAAATGGGGCTTTAGGGGTTATTGATCTTGAGAATGGAGTCCTTATGAACAGAATTGCAGCTGTTATGCAAGAGAACCATGAGACATTGCTTGCCTCTTCTCTTACATGAAAATGTAACAAGAAGGTGCCACATGTGAATAAGCAAGTGGGCCCGTTTTTATTGGCATCTTCCTAACCATCTAGAACTGTGAAAAATAGATGCTCTCTGCTTGAGAATGCCCAGTTTATAAAAAGAGCTTAATTAAAGATGCAAATTCACAACTGATATAAAGAAATGGGGGTGCTATTATGACAACTGAAAATGTGCTAGTGGATATGAAACTGAGTAATAAGAAGGGACTAGAAGAATTTTGATGTCAATCTAAGAAAAAACTTAAAATTTATCATATAGACTATAAAGGTGATTTGGGTTAGGATTTTAAGAAGAGAAAAAACCTTCAAGTTTATTAGAAAAAAATCACTTAGGTGATCATGCATACAATATTGGCAGAAATGTGGAAAACTAAGGCACCAGACAAACAAAAAGCATGTCCCTGGACAATGGAGAAAAGGCTGTCTTTGCTATGTAATAGGAAAGTACTTGACTGAATTTCATTTGTGTCTATGAAAGGTAAAAACTGTAAGTAATGGGTTCAGACACTATGTTTGAGAACATTCTAAGCAAAGTCTTGACGGAATAGCCTAATTTGCCTTGTTTATAAATATTAAACAACAGAAAAAAAGTCAAGATAGAATTGATCAATAGGGGACCAGATTTAAAAGCTGAATAAAATTAGGAGGCTTAGTTTGGGAGTGGCCAAGTAAAAAGGGGGTTTGTACGGATTGGCTGTTTGAATAGAGGCCAAATGCCATTCATCAAGGCAGTTGTGATATCAGTCATCTAACCTGGGATTTTGCAGCCACCAGAATTATAAGAAACATTTTTCTGTTTTTCTATAAGTTATGCAGTTGATGATATTTTACTATAGTCACCCACATGAACTGAGAGAGCTTTTGGAAATCTTTGCCTTTCTCTACTGGTTGTAAGGCAAGTTTAGGGTTTGTAGGGTGCCTTGAGTTGTGAGAAGATAAAACAGTATTTCTGCAAATGCAAAGGAGTTGGGATTTCAGACTCTTAATAATTTTCCTTCAAGGTACCTAACTAAAAGGTTTTCCTGTAATTCAAGTAAGCAACTATAAACTTCTTGGTTGAAGGAAAAAAGTACACACATGTATGTGTGTGTGTGTATGTGTGAACTGGATATCTTGAAAGAAGAAGTGCTTATATAATTTTCTAGAGTTGTGCAAAAAATTATAATTCCAAATAAGAGAAAAGTTTGGGTCATAGTTAAGAGGGAAAAAATTCATAACTGACCATGAATAATAAACTGTCCTAAGTGGAATCTTGCACATGGAAGAAATCTGCATTAAGCCCTAAAACCTTATTATTGAAACAACAGCATAGTATGCAGAATCCAAAGTTTTTTTTTCTGGAACATTTAAGTCTAGTCATAGTGAAGGTACACATTCAGAGTCAGTCATGCTTTCTATATACTTTTTTCCATGATTTGAAGACATTTGTATGCATTACTCAGATAGCTGTTATGAGGGAACAATGCAGTATTGTGATTTAATAAAAGAGTGAGGCCAAAAGATTTTTAGATAACAAAGACTTTTTTAAAATGGGTTTTTCTTTATCATTTTTTAAATTTTATTTCACTATGATAGGCAAATTTTGATAATAAAATGGACACAGAATTTACTCTCAGGAGCTTGAGCTCAATGTACTCTAAACTGGTTAGTTCTCCTTCAGTCCTTAAGTAATATGTAGTGTATCGATAAATTGCCATGTGCTGTTGAGAACCAACTGAGCACAAGCAGGCATGCTTATCTCAAGTGCCCTCCAAGACTCCTTGTCCTGACAGGCTGACACTTCTGCCTCAGTAAGTGGGGAGAAAGGAGAAAAGCCAATAACTAAGGTTATTACAACATCGCATTCTTAAGAACAATTAGAGGGTAAACTGTTTCTATCAGAAATAACTGTCATTTATCCCAAAGTATAAAAACACCTTCCGTAGAAATAAGAAGCTAGTTGAAAGCTCGTCAGATAATATTTGGGCTCAATATATAAAGATTTGCTTTTTCTGTTCAATTCTATGTATTGATTGATGATCAGTAATACAGCCAAGAATCAAAATTCTAAAGATGGTGAACAGGATGATAAACACTGAAAAGGATGCTTTGCCCGACGATGCTCTCTTGCCATACTGTGTCTCTAGGGGCAACAATTGCTGTCGGTTCTGTGAATCTCCTTCCAGAGTGAGTGCACACAGCATCTTTCCCTTCAGTGCACACACTGTAACGTCTCCCAACCTCAGGAAGAGAAACTCCTCCAGCTACCCAATCTCTGTTTCCTTGCAGTGACAATAATCTCTAATTAACATTTATAGTTCTTCTCTCACCTCCTGATTATCTCACAGTTTTCATTCCATATTTAAGGATTTGTTTTCTTGAAGATTATAAGCAGTTATCAGTATTAAAAAGCAAAAGTAAGTTGTCAAGATCATACTAACATATTGCACATGCCTCTCCAATCATGCCTTCTTTGTCCTTCAGAACTATGTTCCTGACATTGCAACTATTTCCTTGATTTATATTTTATTATAAACGTAAAATCTCTAAATATCATAGATCAGCCTATCTTTTTTGAAGTAACTACTGTCATATATGGTATGTCTTTTTTGTCTGAATTCTTTTGTTCAAGTATTTATGATTTATGAGGCTTATTCATGAACATTTCTTTTATATATGAATCTATGAAGGCTACACGATTAAACATTTTTGTAAATATTAAGTCATATTTTTCCAGAATGAATTATTTAACTTAGTCATAAATATAATACATATATCAGTTATATATGTGTCATATATATATATATATATATATATAATTTTTTTCTGGATTTATTTTGTGAAAACCGTTGTCTTTCTAGTTTATCCTTATTCCTCTGGAAGTGTTCCTTTAGAGGTTCTTTCTCTCTCTCTCTCTGTCTCTCTCTCTGGAAGCCTAGATTTTTACCAGTATACCTCCTTCTTGTGAGCTCTGAACTTGTTTTTGTACTTCTAGAAATTGTCTTTGAAGAGCTTCTCAACTGTCTAGCCTCTCAGCTTTACTTACAAACCTAAACATTTTCTGTAAGGGAAAATGATGACAAATGCTTTACCTTTCCAATCTGTTCTCTGTGGGATATTAAACTCTAATCCCTGCTGCCTTCAGATTGATTTTTATCCAACTGGTCTATTTGTCTTCCGTGAAGTGGTTCATCTATATCAGCTTATGAGCCATAATAAGAGATAGAATTTTATAAAATTATGAGATGGAAAGTTAGAATTCTGTTAGAGTGCCAAGAATTGTCAGAGAATAATGATTATAATTTTATGTCAATGCCTGTCGGAGAAATGAGCTATCTCAAATACTAAGAAAACCCTTCTAATACCTCAGACATATGAAGAAAGTTTGGCTGTGGCATCTATCACCCCATCAAGCTCAGGTTGCTAATGCTACTCACCTGCTAAGCTAGAAAGCATCTTCTTTTTTTCATAAATGCTTCATGTATACCCCACCAGATACTTTTATCTGTGTCACTCAGGATGATCTGTCTATCTTTCCAACTTCTTTGCTTGTTTATTTACTGTGTATGTCAGTCACTACATCCTATCTATTGCATCTCCCTGGTGTTTTGTATAATATATTCACTCCTTTTCATTCCCATTGTCTTTAGTTAGGTCCAAGCATGGTCATCATTTATATTATTGAAAGATTCCCACTCCTGCTCTCTAGTTGAAACAAGGGAAGGCCTTTCTGAAATATGAATCTGATGTAAGTGTTCAGCACTGTGATTAAAAACCTAACAACATTTGTCTGTAACGCACAGGACAAAATTGTATATTGTACATATCCCCTTGAAGGCAGGCAGTTCATGCTGTAGAATGCCAGAGACCTGTCCCTTCCTGGCATATGATTGAACCCGTTAGCAATGACACATTTGAGCTTCAATTTCCTCTACACTAAGAGAAAAGTGAACCAGATTTCCAACTTCAAGGAATTTGAGATTCTGAGTCATTGCTTAGAATGTATTACATTCACTTTTAAGAATGAAATTAATGTTTATACTCACCATAGGTTGTCAACTTGATATAAAGTGATCAAATATCAATTCTTTTTTAATCTATGATTTGAAGTGTTCTACCCTTGAAAGGATGCTATTAGCTGCCGTCCATCCCTTCTGCTGGCCTGTTCTGAGAAGTGAGAGATGACTGCTTTGCTCTTGCCATCATTGTCTGTTAGGCTTGTCTCATAGCCCTTCTTGCACTCCAGCTTCCAGGTCTTCTCACAGGGTGCTGCTTCACCTTGAGTTCTTTCCCCACTAGGTCATGTGTTTTGCTCTTGTTCTTTAAGAGACTGACACATTGCCTACTGCACTGAGGAGTGACTTATTGGTTTTTTGGAGCTTGACTTTGCTTCCCCACTTCTAAATGACTTCTATGTTCCCTTTGCTACTTCTGGCTCTCATGAGATGCTCTGCACATACCTCTGTGCTTTATTGTAATTACTTATCTGTTTATATCTAAATTCCTTGAAAAACAGGGCCAGGTTCTTTTCACTTTTAAAATTTTGGGAGATGAATGTAGAGCCTAATATATGATGGTTAATGAGCAAATTAAGTTACATTTAAAGAATTGAATATTTCTTAATGAAAGCTATTCAAGAAATTTAGTTCTCTTATAAAGATCTTAATGTATTTTGCTTTTGTATAAACTTCAACAAATACCTGTTTTCAATATATATGCATGTCTGCACATGTACACATACATTTTCAAAAACTGAAACTTTATTAGTACCAATATGTTGTAAGAAGGGGAAAATTCCATATTTGACCTCATGTTATTGATTGCAGTCAAAACACAGGGACATTTAAAACAATGGACAACATTACATTCAGGCTGGCTATATAATGTATGCATGGAATATAAGTGAACCTTATGTTCAGACTTGGGACCTATCCCCAAGATGTCTCATTATGTATATGCAAATATTGTAAAAGATGCAAAAGAAACTGAAAACTGAAACCTTGCTGGCCCCATGATTTTTAGCTAAGGAAAACTTCCTGTTTAAATATTTTGCTTATAGCAGACTTACAGAAATTCTTAAATTCTATGAGGGATATGTTACCTTCCAACTATATATACTTTCCCTGACTGATATTAGTATTTTGTTCTGGTCAGGAAACCTTGTCTTGACTTTGCCATCTTTACTTTGTGCTGGTAAGAACTGACAGCTCTTTAAACAAGAATTAAAAATAGGACACTGTGGAGTTCATGTTCCTTTTATTTTTCCTGCCAGTACCTAAGTGACCATGATAGCAGAACTGAAGTTCATTTTTCCTCTCCTCTCCTCCCCTCCCCTCCCTTTCTTTCTCCTCCCCTCCCCTCTCCTCCCCTCCTCTCTTCTCCTCTTCTCACCTGTCTCAGAAGAAATAAAAAATGATATAAGTATGTTACAAGATACAGGGAAATGTTGGAAAATAGTGATTAAGAAATATTTTAGTGGCCTAAATATTTTTATCACCTTTATAGAAAATGTTTTTAATCTTCTTTTTGAAAGGCATCCAAAAAATTCAGAGGTTAAAATGTCACTAGGGCGAATCCATATTGTAAGCCAGCTTTAAATTGCCTTCCCTTTCTGTATTATCAAAAAACAGAAGGATTTTGGTTTGTATAATAAAGCATTTGGTTTGGGAAGATAGACTCTCATTTATCCTTAGGATTGACAGGCTAGAGCAGGTTTGTACTGATATGCTGAGAATAGAGTCTAATTTACATTCTTACTAAAACTTTGCATTGCCTTGCACTAACTCGTTTGCTTCTTCATAAGATACTCATGGAATTTTGTAATGTGTTTTACAGCAAAGTCTACATAATATTTTTTGTGCTACCTCAGAGCTGCTAGTCACACTGAACTCACTGTATTAGACAGGATTTACCTGTCGAATCCAAAAGCCAACCACATGTATTGCACAGAAGCCCACAGTGATTCTGTGACACTCAAGAACTCACTCAATTAGAAAGCAATTATCATTTGTTATGGAACTTGATAGAACTGACAGTTTAGAATATAAGAAAGGAGGTAAGACTATCAAGATGTCAGGCAGAGATAGTGTCTAGGCATAGTTACCATAAGGAAGCATTCCTGGGGAGTCACCATATTTCTCTGACTGATTCTCCAAGTAGTTCCCAGAAGATTTCAAAGTCAGGGAATTTTTATTTCTAACTTCTGCCTACCCCTGTGGGGCATTTATATTCTCTCTTGGAATATATGTTTTGTGGAAACTATGAATAGGATGTCGATGAGGAAGTTCTGTTGAATGTATACCATACTATCTCTGAAAACAAGAACTAGAGTTGCCAAGGACAGAATCTACTGGTAAGATAGCACAGTTTCCTTTTATTGTTTCTTTGCTGTTTATTTTTTTCCTGAGATACATATTTATAAACTAGCCAAGAGGTGGAATTCCTTGTTAAAAATTGCATGCTTTGCTGAATAACTGTCAAAATGTAAAAACTAACTTTCATAATTGTGAAAAACATTTGTATTTTCTTATTCGTTTTATTTTTTGTATTTATATTTATACTATTTTTTTTTACATTTGTAACTTTCTCTGTAGGAGCCTAGAAGGGTCTTGCTAAGATTTTGTATAGTTTACTGTATAGTTCACTTGTATAACAAACAATGTTCTATGAGACTGGGTACTGCCAGTCATGATTTGAAACTGTTTTATCAAACAGCTGTCCAAGACACTCACATGCCTCTCTTGTATTCTGTGTGCTCTGACAATCCAGACTGTTAACAAATCTGTAAGTGTTCTGTGTTTATTATTGATGGGGCAAAGTTCTTTGTGAGTATTTAAAGGGTGTAAATAATGTTAGTATTTCTTCTGAGCTAAAGAAAAATCTCTTGCAGTGTGGTATAGAAGAAGTACTACATACAAACTGTTAAGCTTCACATATGAGCTTTCTATTGTAACCAAGCAACTGATACATTAGACGCCTTTGCCATTGGCTTACATTCTCAGGGAACTTAGGTCAGTTCCTAAAATAACCCTGCTAATTGTGAGGGGACATGTGGAATGAAATTCCACTTAGCAGTCTGGGAGCTGAGTGACTGAGCATTTGAAACTTCACTGGCCTTATAGTTCACTACAAACCTCCAAGCGCTTGGGCCCAGGGCTCCTAAGTGTTCAGCTATGGAAAAAAAGTCATGTACTGTATTTTAGATTCTTTGTCTGTGAAGTTGGTTAACCAGTGACAGCTGGTTACAAACCAAATCGACTTAAGTTACAAGAGCTGGCCTTTCTCTGTCCTGCTTTCAACCTGTTGGGTAATGGTGGCATAACTGACAGAAGCGGATGGCTCGGCTAAGAGACGTGAGACTGGGACAGCCTGTTTAGGACGCTACAGCACTTTGGACCACTTGCTTCTGTACAGTTCAGGTATGCTGTTGTTTTACGGGAGACAGACGTCATTAAATTGTTCTATTCAGAATTGGGCATGGCAGTCTCAAGTGTCTCTCCACACTGTGTTTCACTCCCTAGCTAGGCAAGATGCTGAATGAAAAAAGTCTTCATATTGTTGCAAATCAAATGCACTGAATATGTAAAGGAGGCTGAGGGAGTTTATACAAAGTGTAATTTATCTGATTTGTGATTTAAAAAAAGTGCCTTTAAAATATACCTTCCTCTTTTCTGCTTTATTTCCCTTATTCTTGTTTTGAAAGGCAGGCTTTTATATTTGTGGGAAACAAAGAGAGAAAATGTTACTCATAGTAGATTCCAGAGCATATATTTTAAACTGATTTAATAACTCAGACTTTGAGTTTTATTTGCAGACTATGATTACAATCATCATTGCTACTTCCCAGATAACCTATTTACACAAAATGCTGTAGTTTTGTTGCTTTCTTACTTCACTGTTAACCTGCATTATAAAGTATTTACTATGACTCCCAAGTGTCTGGTATATAAAATAAGTATATAAATGTGATAAATGACACATTTGAATTTTGGATCAAATTATTTAATCCAGCATTTATTCAAGTTTTTGCATATACCTCGTCCCAAATGATATGTTTATTTCTGAGAAATATGTATTAACAGGGCTATGAAATTGGAGTGTGTTAGCACATACTTACAAAGCTGGTCCTTTTTATGAAAGATGAATAGAACG
This sequence comes from Typhlomys cinereus, assembly GCA_023101885.1. NCBI lineage: Eukaryota > Metazoa > Chordata > Mammalia > Rodentia > Platacanthomyidae > Typhlomys > Typhlomys cinereus. The sequence continues at coordinate 1,761,667 of JALPQD010000031.1, read as the reverse complement.
TAGTGTATGCTCTAATGACACTTTTGTTTGTTTGTTTGTGACATGGTCTCCTGTAGTCCAGGCTGACCTTGAGCTTGCTGGGTAGTTTAGAATGACCTTGAACTTCTCATCATTTTGCTTCCACCCCTCAAGTGCTGAGTTTACAGGCTGGTGCCGCCATGCCCAACTCTTGATACTGTTTGTATAGCACATTTTAAGTTGAGGTTCACAATATTGCATAAATTTGGATAAATTTGTCAAGAGCAAAAATTACCTTTCCATTATCAAGCCAAATATTTATATATGTATATACATATGTTTATGTATACAATCACATGAAACCTTTGGGGGGAATCCTTAGAGGATTGTCTTTGTGATAGATTTGAGAGTAGCTTGTCACATTAAATTTTATTTATTGCTTTTGGTGGTAAATATTTTCAGGAGATAAAGGACATAATTTATGACTTAAAAGATTAAAACAATGGAAAAATATCCTATACTATATCCATTTAATAAGCTTGAAAAGCTGCAACATTACTGCTCTTCTAACATGTTACACTCTACTTCTCAGTCTCAGATGTTGAAGTCTCAGAAATGATTATTTCACACAATGTAAAATTGCCAGTCTTACTTGGGAACTATAAAAATGGTAATAGCACATGGTTGCACTGTAATTTATAGATATTAATTTACAATGATGAACAGCTAGACTTAAGCTCTTGACAAATACAGTAAGAGTCAAATATATTATAATTACAGTATGAGAGTTAAATGTGATCATCAAGAGTTCTTTCTTGTGAATAAATTCCATGTGTATGGGTTACATCTTTCTTTCATGTCTTAACTTCTTTGTTTGAACTTTTAAAAGAAATTAACTATTTCTGCCTATAGGGCTTATCAGATTCAGTAACTGTAGACATACATTTTCTGTGGCTGAGTTGATATTTTGTAGTGCTTGAGGTGTATTTGAAAATGTTTATTGTTTGCCTTGATAAATGCATACCACATTTTAGGATTTTTGTGCCTGTGCATTTGATATGGGTCTGGGAGTATGGGCTTGTTTTCTTTGCAAGAAAGGAATTACTAAGTGGTGAATTAGTTGAAATTTAAACAATTTTAAGATTTATTTTAAAACAGAAAACAACAGAACCAGTGACTCTGGGGATATAAGCTGGGGGTCGTGGCAGGTGCCAGTAAGGGTGAGGGGTGGAGAAGAGGAACAGAAACTTCTCTGAGAAATAGGGACAGAGCAGCATGTTTAGGTTTTAGAAGTTTAGACAGAAGCACAGAAGAAAGAGAAGGAAGGTCTCATTCTCCCAGATGAAGGCTTGAGTTCACAGGGTCTACAACTTGGAACTTCTGTGTCCTGCTTCAGCCTGTGTCCACTGACCAGAGAGAGAGAGAGAAGAGAGAGAGAGAGGGAAAGAGAAAGAAAGAAGAGAGAGGGAGAGGCAGGGAAAAAGAGAGGGAAAGGGGGAGAAAGAAGGAGAGGGAAGGAGAGAGGGAGACTGATTTGGAGCAAGGCTTCTCTCATTTCTTTGGAAAGTCTCCAGGTGGATCAAATATCCTTTGGTGAGGGAGTGGGCTTTTGGTCAGATGATTGACAGATCCAGGTGGAATAATTTAAGGGTGAGGACCCAAGATTTCTGCATTATCTGGTCACAGAAATGGGGGAAATGTGTGTAGTGTGGTTTAGTCAAATCCCTAACGCTCTTCTTTTTCTAATTTCCCTTGGTGGAATCTGAGGTCATTGATTTGAGACTTCATTTTGTTATATATGTCTTTAGTGGTAGAAGTAGGCTTTTAGCCTAATTATGAGAGAGTTGTATGTTTATTTATTCGAATTAAATATGTTTTCTCACTCATTTTTTTCCTTTTTTTATTAAAAATGTAATTATACATTTTAAAATTTTTTTACCAGTTCCCTCCCTCCCCCCTCCTCCCCCCAAACCCCCTCCTCCCCCTCCTCTCCCTCCCCATCCCCCAGTGCCTCCCCCCCAATTCCCAGAGAGTCCTTTATTGTCTCACTCATTTTTTATGTTTTTTTGATGCATGGATAATTTAACTCTATATTATTTATTTTGTAAATATTAAGGATTTCTGGAGGCTTTTCTGTTATTGTTTTTATTATTCTAACTTATTGTGGTTAGACAGCATATATTTTATGATTTAATTTTTTAAAAAGGTGCTAAGATTTGTTTTATGATCATGTCTTCAATAATGTTTTGGACATTTGATAAAAATAAATATTTTTCTAATGATTGGGAGGAGCAACTGATTCTCCTAGTTGACTTAAAATGTCTAGTTAGTTGTTAGTATTGTTGAAGTCTTCTCTTTTTCACTTATATATACCTACATATTTCTTATTTCTTATCTTTTATTGAGAAAGGTATATTGTAATTATGAATTTGAAAGTTTTCCTTGAAGTTTTATTTGATTTACTCTATTTAATGAAGGAGATATAATAATATTAAGCCTAAATGTACATAATGTGAAAGCTTCAAAATAGAATTTTATCCTTTTATCACCATAAAAATCTTTTTAATCTCCAGTAATGTTCTGTATTCTAAATTTTTTTCTGATATGTGTAGCCATTCTAGCTTTCTCTTAATTTTTTTCTCCTTTAAGGAATTTCTATTGTAAGGTATTAATGTAAAAACAAATGATATATGCATTTAACTTATTAATGTATTAATTTATTAATTGAGATATAAATATAATTCACTAGTATATTTTATATGACCTTCCATAATTTCATTTCCAAAGTGTTGAAGTCCTTACATTTGTGTTTATCCATGACCATTTATTTTATTTAAAGCAACTTTTATAACCTATAATGTTTTAGCATGCGGTGTGTGTTGGACAATCAGAAGAATACTATCAACTATTAAAAGCAAGTGTGGCCTCCTTTGCACATGCTGACTGAATAGCAAACTTGAATATATGATAATTGTCATCTTCTGAGTTAGAAACCATTTGTAAGCCTTTTTATACACAATTTTAGCTTCTATAGATACCTTAAAAAGCTTTTATCATTCAGAAACTGCAGATTCTGTATGGTAATTAAATTAGATTTGTGGCTATTATTTCAGGTACAGATATTTGCTCGTCAGTTTATCAGTTTTTATTGAGACCCTTCTATATGCCAGTCGTTGGATATTTCACAATGAGCAACATTACTTCTCACTCTTAAAATGTTATTGTAGTCTATTGTTAGCTCTGTTATACTCAGGATGTATGATAGCAAAGGGGTGTGCTGGTGATGGGTGGTGGGATTTAAAACAGCATCCTTTGGCCTTATGGATCTCTTAAGGCTTAAGAGATAAAAAATAACTCGTCACATATTAAAATTCTGGAAATTTTTATATTATGTTATAGTTAGATGTAGGTGTCAACTTGAGAGTTGAGGGTTTAAGCTCTGGACAAATATTTGTAGAAAATTGTTGTTGAGTTAAGCCTGGAGATGCAGGAAATTGTCTAGCTGATGGGGAAGACCCAGCCTATGGTGGGTGAAACCAGTCCCTGTGCAGGTGAATAAGATGGAGGGAACTAGTTGAGGAAGTTGGTGTCCTTCTGTACCCCTGGCAGACATGCTAGCCAGGTGGATTTGGTATGGCCAGTTCCCTCAGCCCCTGTTGTTGGTATGGACTCTACCATCAAACTGGATTAAGAACTGTGATGGGATGATCTATCATAAGAGAAAATAAACTCCTTGTTCCCATAAGCTGTTTTGTCATGATTTTATCAGTAACAAAGCAGGCTAACTGCAGCAATTGTATACTTTGTTTTATTCTCCCAAAGAATTTATTTACCTTCTGATTAGAGTACTTTGAGCACTCTTTTGGTCCATATTTGGGGTTTTACTGGAGCTCCCTTCCATGGTATGTTTAGTATGCACTACTTAGAAGAGAAAGGAATGTCTTAAATGTTTGACACTTAATAAATATTTTTAGGTGAATGAATGCATATTTGATTTTGGGGAAATGTGAAGATTACATGAAAAAATGCACATATTGTTCAGTTTTATCATGAGCTGGTTATTACCTGGAGGAAGCGCATATTACTAGAGGACACACAACAGCACTCAGTGAGGACATGAGTGAGGACGATGTGCCTGTGGGACTGAGATCAGAACAACAGGCTGATTTCTTTCTACCGAGAAGAGAGCAAGTGCTTCAGAGAAAAGCAGCTCCTTGCTACTTGGGCCTAGATGAGGTTTAAAAGCCTCTCTTCCTTCCCACACAAGTAGTCTTAGAAGTTTGGTCACAAGGTTCCTTTAGTTTTTCAGTTGCCATGTAGACCAGAGCAACTCCAAGAGACTGGGATTGAGGATCAGAAATGAGTGGTTATGTCAATGTTAGATATGGATCCTACTTGTCATAGAGGTAATGGTTGATTATTAAACCATTTTGTACATTTGCCTCATTTTTCCCATTCTTTGTGTGTGTGTGTGTGTGTGTGTTGTGTATGTCCCTGTGGAGGACCAAGAGTGACTTTGGGAATCAGCCTGGATTGCTTCTACCTCTTTTTGCTTTGCTCTGGAATTTTCCAGGTTCCGCCCATCAGGGGCTGGAAATACAGCCTTTTCCTGTTGGCAGAACTGAACTCAGGACTTTCTGTTTGTGAGGCAGAGTTTTAACCCCTAAGCCATCTCTCCAGACCTTTCCCACCTCTCATTCTTTTAATAAAACTTGTTAACTATTAGATAAATTCAGTTTAAAAATGAGGGAAATCTCTAAAACTAGGTAACATATGCATGTATGCTTATTTTATTATTCTTTATACTCTACACACAAATGACATATTCACCTGTGCATTAAACATTGTTTTAGTCAGTCATAGTAGCATATATCTGTAATTCTCAGCACTATGGAGAGACCAAGGCAGAAGGATTGGTGCAAATTCAAAGCTAAGTTGGGCTACACAGTGAGTTCAAGACAACTTTGGTTGAAGAGTGAGAATCTATCTTAACTAACAAACAAACAAATAAACGAACAAAGCATTTTACACACAAAAAAAGATATAGTAAAATTCTTCAGAAATTATGTGTGGGGACTAGAGAGATGACTCAGGGGCTAAGACTCTGCCAAACAAGCAGAAGGACTTGAGTTCAGATCCACCATCCCATGTAAAAAACACCAGGCAGAAGTGAGGGTGACCTATATTTCCAACTCTGGAAGGCAGAACCTGGGAAATGTCAGAGAAAAGCAAAAAGGAGGCAGAGAAATCCAGGATGATTCCTGAAGTTGTCCTTGGATCTCCACAAGTACACATAGTGCCCTCTGATACACACACACACACACATACACACACACACTAAATTAATAAATAAATACTTTTTAAAAAAGTAATAATGTGTGACAAAGAAGTTAGACAAAAAGATCCATTCTGTAGTATTCTATCTTCAGAAAAATTAGAAATGGAAAAGTAAGACTATTTTATTAAGACATGGATGCTAAATAACTAAAATGGTTGAGAGAAAGAGAGAGAGAGAAATTATTATGATATGCTAGACTTGATCATCTCTAGAGAAAAAGGCATATGGGGGGAAATCTTATCCCTCAGCAATGTTCAACTTCTTCAATAGAATGGTAGTTCCACAATTGTTCCCTTTGTATTTATTTATAGTGATATAAATTTATGGCTGATAAACTTCTAGATATGTAAATCATGTTTTAATTATGCAAAAGTTGACACAAGTACAAAAGAGAAGAGCTTAATCTTTATTTACTGTTTATTCTGTCATTCTTTTCACAAATAGAAAAATTAATAAAATCATTTATTAAAAGAATATCTATAGCATTTTTGATACAGTATTAATAATGTGAATAATTTATATTCTGTAATCTTGACATATTTGATAATACTTTTTGTCAAGTCATAGTTATGTTTTACTATCATTACACTAAAATATCATTGAGTATTTTAAATTCCACATGTTTAATCTTTTTAAACATTAAGCACTTTGCAATAGGAAGGAAGATTCACACAATACTCATGTTACAAGATCTTTAGCTTGTGAGGTTCTTACAATAGTACTTAATTAATAATCATGCCAAATTATTATAATTAAAAGTAAAACTTGCTTATCAAGTACATGTGCACCTGAGGAAAACACTTGAAACATTTTCTTAGAATTTGTATTTTTTGAGAGCCAAAACCAATATATAGTTATTATCATATTTTAATTAATTTTGTTTTATTTTTACTTTTTACAACCTCATACATGTAGACATTGCATTTTGATCATAGCTACCCTTATCTCTCTCCCACTTCCACCTGGACATTTCCCTAGAATTTCCATCTCCTGCCTTTATGTCCTATTTTTTTTTAAACAAAAATGTATTTCTTTAAACAGGGATGCTTAGTACATTCTCACAACCGCTGAATGACAGCATATCAATGTGAAATCCATTACTGTGAAAGAGGCTGTAGGGTCCTTTTACCATGGTACTTGTAATTTTCATAAAAATTCCAAGCATAGCAGTCTTACAGTAAAAATGCCGTTATGAAAAGAATGCTCATTAAAAGATACAGTTGGTCATCTGTAACCAGCTAAGGCATTTAAAATTTGCTCCTTTATAAAATTTCCACAATGTAATTCTTTTTCTCTATGTTAACAAGCATATTGAGCATTTATCCCAGCTTCCCTCCCTTGCTCCTCCCTCCTATCCCCTCATTTCTCTTCACTATTCCATCCCATTCCTTCCCACCCTTCTGCCTGTGTGCTTCTATGGACCCCAGGATCCACTCTGGCTTGTCTACCCCTATGAGGGCTCAGGCCTCATGGTATATCAATATTCTATCATGAAATGCTACGTTCCTATTACTTCTGGTATAATTTTGTCCCTGGGTTCTAAGTGGAGCAGCTCAGGGATTTTCCCCCCGTTTTCCTCACTCTATGGTCCTCAACATAGGGACTTCACATTCTTCTTCCTTTATCTAAAAGGAATTGTTTGACATATTACTAGCATAGGAAATTCCTTTGGGGTTGCTTTCCACAATCTTTAGTTTTTTTCTATAAGTGCCTCTGTCCCTCCTATCTCCCATGTCTTTCTATCTTCCATCCCCTCATTTTCCACTATGCATTTTTCTCAATTATTCCCAACCTCACCGCTGTCCTGAGATCCTAAATCTCCATTTTTTAAAACATTTTTTATTATTATTTCTGCTCATACAAACTTCCCTCCCTCCCTTCTCCTCCCCCCGAACCTCCTGCTCCCCCTCCCCTCATCCTTCCCTCCCCATCCCCCAGTGTCTCCCCCCCCCCCAATCCCCAGAGAGTCCTTTAATGTGCATGCCAGACTCTCCTCTGGGCCCTCCTCTCCGATGACGTACAAGGACCCAGTTGTATTTCCCTGAACCCTTTCCTGTGCTCCCCTTAAGCATAGGAACACTACTGTGGCTGTCAATCCCTTGCCTCCAAGGATCTTGGTGCCTTTAGCAGATGCTAGACTTTGTGAGGTCAATAGTGTGTTGGACATTGCTCAGGGCATGCAAAGTCCAATTATGATTGCTTCAGCCCTAAGTTGTGTGGAGTATCTTGCAAGCCATTGCTCCTCCCATCCTTTTGCTCTTACACTCTTACTGCCCCCTCTTCCGCAAATGTCCCTGAGCTTCAGGATGGGAAGAGATTAGTCTGGCTTAGTTCTAAGTGGTTGGTATAGTCTCTGAAGTTCTAGATCGTGGTTTGTTGACTTTCTTTTGCAGTTTTGCTGCTCCTGCAATGCCCTTCACTCCATCCTGATGGGCATTGTATGTCACCCCCTGGCCAGAGACAAAAAGCTGTTAAACTGGAGTCTTGTTATAAGAGCACATTCAAGGGTAGATGTAATAAAAGTAGGAAACCACAGTGAGGGAGGGGTCAATCACCCATTTTCAAAATGGTTACTTTTTAAAATCTAACCATCCCTTCCCAATTTTTGACTCTTACAGTGCTTCCAATTCAAATACATTGACAAGGATATTAGTTTAATCATCTGCATGTAAGAAAGAATATGCAGTGCTTTTCTTTCTGTGTCTGAGATACCTCACTCAGTATTAAATTTCAATTCCATCCATTTACCAGAAAATTCCATAATCTCATCCTTTCTGATGGCTGAGTAATATTTCATTGTGTATGTATACCACATTTTCATTATCCGTTACCCTGTTGACTGATTCTATTTATTTGCTGCAACGAACATAGATGAACAAGTGTCTTTGTAATGGGATGTAAAATCTTTTGGGAATACTTCAAGGAGTGGTATAGCTGGGTCATATGCATTTTAAGCTTTCTGAGGAACCTCCACACTGATCTCCATAAAGGCTGTTTATACTCCCACCAGGAGTAATTAAGTGTCCCTTTTTCTCCATAGCATCATCAGCAATCTATGTTCTTTGTGTTCTTGATCTTAGCCATTCTGACTGGGGTAAGATGGTATCATGGGGTTGTTTTGATTTGAATTTCTCTCATAATCAGAAAAGTTGAGCATCTTTTAAGGTATTTGTTTGACATTTCAATTTCTTTTTGTGTGAAGTCCGTATTTAGCTCCAGGCCCATTTTTTAATTGAAATGTTTGCTGCCTTGGTGTTTAATTTTCTGAGCTTTTTGTATGCTCTGGAGATTAATCCTTTGTCAATTTCGTAGCTAGCAAAGATTTTTCTCCTATTCTGTGGGTTTCCTTTTTGCACAATTGACAGTTTCTTTCGCAGAACAGACACTTTTTAATTTCATGAAGTCCCATTTGTTGATTATTGGTCTTAGTTCTTGGGCATTTGTTGTTCTGCTTAGAAAATCTTTACTTAAGCCTACCAATTCAAGTGTACTCCTACTTTTCTAATAATTTCAGTTTCAGGTCTAATATCAAGGTCTTTGATCCATTTGGAATTGACTTTTGTGTAAGGAGAGAGGCAACAGTCAATTTTTATTCTCCTACATATAGATGTCCAACTTTCCTTGTTGAAGGTGCTGTCTTTTCCCCAGCATGCATGTTTGGTGCCTTTGTCAAAAATTAAGTTGTTGCATATGTGGGCGTTTATATCTGGGTCCTCTGTTCTGATCTATTGGTTGATGTGTCTGTTTCTGTGGCAACACCAAGCTGTTTTTATTACTATAGCTTATAATATAGTTTGAAATCTGGTATGGTGATATCTCCAGCAATATTCTTATTGCCCAAAATTGTTTTAGCTAATTGTGATTTTTTTGTTCTTCCATATAAATTTTGAGACTGTATTTTTCCAATTCTGTAAAGAATTGCTTTGGGATTTTAATGCGGATTCACTTAATCTGTATATTGCTTTGGGTAGGATGGTTATTTTCACAATATTGATCCTACCAATCCATGAGCAAGGAAGGTCTTTCCACTTTCTAGTATTTCTTTAATTTCTTTCAGCAGTGTTTTGTAGTTTCCATTGTACAGGTCTTTTATTTCCTTCGGTAAATTTATTCCAAGGAATTTTATTTTCTTTATAGTTATGGTAAATACATTAATTCATTTCTTTCTCAGATTGTTTGTCTCTGGTATATAGGAAGCTACTGATTTTTGTATGTTGATTCTGTAGTCTGCCAGTTCACTGAACTTGTTTATTAATTCAAGTAGTTTCTTGATGGAACTATGTGGATCTCTCAAGTATAGAATCATATCATCTGCAAATAGGGATACTTTGACTTCTTCCTTACCTATTTGTATCCCTTTTATCTCCTTCTCTTGCCTTATTGCTCTAGTTAGTACTTCAAGTACTATTTAGGATGATGCTTGCTTTAGGCTTGTCATTTATAACCTTTATCAAATTGAGATAGGTCCCCTCCATTCCTATTTTCTCCAAAACTTATATCATGATGAATGTTGGATTTTGTCAGATGCCTTTTCTGCATTGAATGAGAGGATCATATGATTTTGTTTATTGAGTCTGTTGATATAATGAGTCATGTTTATTGATCTACATGTGTTAAACCATCCTTGCATTCTTGGTATGAACCTGACTTGATCATGGTGTATGATCCTTTGGATATGTTTTTGGATTCGGTGTGCTAATATTTTATTGAGGATTTTTGCATCTGTGTTCATTAGTGAGATTGGCCTGTAATTCTTTTTCTTTGATGTGTCTTTGTTTGGCTTTGGAACCAGAGTAATACTGGCTTCATAGAAAGAGTTTGTTTTCCTTCTTTCTCTATTTTATTGAATAATTTGAGGAATTGTGGTGTTAGTTCTCCTCTGAAGGCCTGGTAGAATTCTACACTGAATCTTTCAGTCCTGTGCCTTTATTAGTTAGGAGATTTATAATTCCTGTTTCAATTTCATCTCTTGTTATTGGCCTGTTTAATGTTATATATTTCATCTTGAATAAATTTTGATAGATCATATGTGTTTAATAATTCATCCATTTCCTTTAGATTGTCCAATTTAAGAAAGAATAAATTTTTAAATTATGTTCTTATGATTCTCTGGATTTCTCCAGTATCTGTTGTAATTTCCCCCTTTTCATTTCTGATTTTGTGGATTTGAGTGTTCTCTCTTCTTTTGGTTAATGAAGCTAGGAGCTTTGTCAATCTTGTTTATCTTTTCAAAAAACCAGCTCTTTGATTCATTGATTTTTTTTCAGTTCCAATTCATTGATTTCTGCTCAGATCTTAGATATTTCTTCCCCTGTGCTACTTTTGGGATTGGACTGTTCCTTTTTTTTCTGTGGCTTTCAGGTGTAACATTAAGCTACTTACTCAGTGTAGCAGTTAGCCTGTATGTTTGCTGATACATCACCATCAAGCAGCTTAAGGGAACAAGGGGTTTTTTTTTCTCTTATGATTCCTGGTTATAGGTGTTTGTCCATCTTAACAGGAGAGCTCACACCAGCACTAGGAATGAGGGAACTGGCCACACAATCTCTACCCAACGGCTGAGAGAGGAACAATCCTTGCTTGCTGGACCAGTATATCTGGCCAAGTGTACACAAGGATGCCAACTTTCTCAACCCAACTTTCTGTATTGTATTCCCACCCACCACAGGCTGGGCCTTCACCCATCAGCTAGACAATCTTCTGCAGGTTTGCTCTGGGCTTCACTCTACAAATGTGCCTAGAGCGCAAACCCTCAACATAGTTGACACCTGTGCCTAACTATGATACTTGGATCTTTCCTTTTTTTGTGATATAAGCATTTAGGGCTATAAACTTTCCTCTTAGTACTGCTTTCCTTGTATCGCATAGGTTTTGGTAGGTTGTGTCTTCACTTTCATTGGCTTCAAGGAATTTTTAATTTCAGTTTTTATTTCATTTTTGACCAATTATTCATTTAAAAAACATGCTATTTAGTCCACGTGCTTGAATAGTTTCTATTGTTTCCTTTGTTGTAGATATCTACCTTTATTCCATGATGGTCACGTAATATGCAGTGAATGATTTCAACTTTTCTATATATATGGAGGTTTCATTTGTGTCCTAGTATGTGGTTTATTTTCGAGAATGTCCCAGGAACTGATGAATAGAATGTGTATTCTTTAGTGTTTGGATGAAATGTTCTGTAGATATCCATTTGATTTATGGTTTCATTTAACTCAATGTGTCTCTGTTTAGCTTTTGGCCCATTGACTGTCCAATGGTATGAGTGAAGTATTGAAGTCTCCTCCTCCTCCTCCTCCTCCTACTACTACTACTATGTTAGGGTTGATTAGTTGTTTTGTCTCCTGTAGTGTTTGTTTGATGAATTTGGGTGCTTCCACATTTGGTGCATATATGTTTAAGATTGTAAGATCTTGCTGGAATTTTCTCTTTATTTAGATGTAGATCCATTTGTATCTCATATGGTCTGCTTTAGTGTGAAGTCTATTTTGTTTGAGATGGCACCTACTGCTTGTTTTCTTTTTTCCTTTGCTTGGAGTACTTTTGCCCATTCTTCTACCCTGAGAAAATGTTTATCTTTCAAGGTGAGGTGTGTTTCTTGGAGGCAGAAAATTGATGGGTCATGATATTTGATCCATTTGTAGGGTTTTTTGGTATTCTGAATTATGGTTTGTTGTTGTTGAGAAACAACTATTCTTTTTTTTCTTCCACATTTTATTTTCTTCCTATTCATTCAAACTCAATAGGTACTCCAGTCCTCTTCCTCACCCCTCCCCTCCCCAGTCATTCCCTATTGCATTGTCTCCCCTTCCACTTTCCTTTCATCCCCCTCTTCTAGTGCCTCCCCCTTACTCCCTCCCATCCCCTGGAATATCCCTTTATGTGGGCACTAAACCTCCCTCTGAGTCTTCCACCCTAGTGAGGATTCAGGACTCAGAGTCATAGCCCAGGGCCCCTTCTTGGGCTTCCCGTTAGCATGGGAACTCTATTGTGACTGTTTATTCCCGTGCCTCTAAGGATCCTACTTCCTGAAACCTTCTCCCCTGATCCCTGCTAGACTTTGGAGAGTTGTTGACATGTCGGCCATTGTACAAGTCAGGCAAAGTCCAGTCCTGGCTGCTGCAGTCCTGACTTGTGTGGAGTATCTTGTATATCATTGGTCCTCCCCATCTTTAGTCTCTTAGAATCTTGCTGCCTTCTCTTCCATCCCTGAGCTTTAGGATGGGGAGAGATTTGGCTGGTCTGGTTCCAGGTGAACAGTGTAAAGATCTCTGGTGTTCTGAATTATAGTTTGTTGTTGTTTCCAATTTTGTTATTCCCGCACTGCCAAACCTTTATACTACAAATCCATAGTAACAAAAACAACCTGGTACTGGCTCCAATACATAGATCAATGGTTAAGGGTTGAAGACCCTTATAAGCCCACACATTATAGCCATTTGATCTTTAACAAAGGGGCCCAAAAAACTCAATGAAAAAAGAACAACATCTTCAACAAATGGCGATGGCAAAACTGGATGTCCACATCCAGAAGATTAAAACTGGACCCATACTTATCACCATGTACAAAAATCAATTCCAAGTGGAACATGGACCTTAATATTAGGCCAGAGACTATAAAAACCCTAGTTGAAAGGGTAGGGAACTCCCTTGAGACCAACAGTTTCTAAACAGAAAAACAATAACACAGGCACTAGAACTAACACTCAACAAATGGGATCTTATGAAATTGAAGATCAGCTAAAGAGATTGTAAACCAAGCAAAAAGGCAATCCACCTAATGGGAGAAAATCTTCACTAACCATATATCTGACAGAGCTCTATTATACAGAGTACACAAAAAGCTTACAAAACTAAACACCAAGGAGATAAATAACCCAATTATAAAATGGGCCTTGGAACTCAAAAGAGTTTTCCAGGGATGAAATCGAAATGTCTAACAAATATCTTTAAAAATGCTCCACATCCCTAGCCATCAGAGAAATGCAAATCAAGAGATATCGTCTCTCCCTGGTCAGGACGGCAAAAATCCACAATACAAACAGTAACAAATGCTAGACAGGATGTGAAGAGAAGGGAAGTCTCCTACATTGCTGGTGGAAATGCAAGCTTATACAACCACTCTGGCAAATTGATGGCCATTTCTAAAAAGTTAAAGATTGAAATGCCATATGACCCTGATATTCCACTACTGGGAATAATCCCCCATAATGCAGCCATTCACTACAGTGACACAAGCACGACCATGTTTATTGCAGCACTATTTACAATAACAAAGTCATGGAAGCAACCCAAATGCCCAACAGTTGACAAATGGGTAATGAAAATATGGTACATTTAAACAATGGTATATTACTCAGTCACCAAAAAAGATCAATTAATGAAATTTGCCAGGAAATGGATGGAATTAGAAAAAAATTATATTGAGTGAAGTATCCCAGACACAGAAAGTTAGATGCCATATGTACTTCCTTGATAAGTGAATCCTGGTTCCAAACCCACTTAATGACATATTCAAAGGTAAATCTGTAATACCCATTGTAATTGCAAAAGATTATAAACAGGAGGGAAAGGGAACGAGGACCTCAAAAGAAAGGAGATAGGGGAACACCCTTCAGTGGAGAAAATAGGCCACAGTCATGTATTGTAAGTAGCGAGACACCTGGTACAGCTCACTCTCACTTCCCTTCCTGGTCACTTGGGACTGAACAGGTTTGATTTCACCAATCAGGAAGGATATAGGGACTGGCAGATAAGACAGTACACAGTTGGCAAATGAGACACTAACCCTCCTCACTCCCCCATCACTTCTGTGTCCTATTCCTATTCTTCCATCTACCTTTGAGTCTCCTCTTATATTAAGATCTTGGTTTAAACTGTTTGGTTAGGAAAATTACCTTCAATACTAATCAAGAAACAAGCATTCTTAAGTGATCTTGTTGGCAAAGATTTTAGTGAGTTTTGTGGCTAGACAGACATCCTCACACAGCTTAAAAACAGTTCATTTGATAGATTACCTTAAAGAATATACTTCAAAAATTGATATTTATATAAAATGAATGTTGTAATATTTCTGAAGCATTTTTATTACAATAACAGGGGAAAATATAATTATATTGAAACCATTTGCTCTTTCTTGCACTTGAATCATTGTGACATTGAATATACTTCCTGAGTTTTTGGTTGAAAGAATCACACACTTACCTTCTAGATGCACAGGTACCAGTAGTTACAATCTCATCCTTGTAGCATATCACTAGTATTTGAGGAACCAGTATTAGCTAGAATAGTGAGGATTTGAGGATTTGGGCATTAAACTCTGAGCAATGTTTTAATACCTTTGGAAAAAGATTCCATCAGGAAACCTGTTATTCTCAGTTGGTCTTCATATCTCTTAACCTTTTCTCCTTTCCTTTGTCAGTTTTAACAAATGTTTTTATGATCCAAGATATGATGAGTATGACCTCTGTTGTGTCATAACATTATCTTGTCTTATTCCCTTCACCCAAACTTAGGATAAACATATCCCATTTTCTTTTATATTAAAGAGCAGTGTGTACACAGGAAACATTTGAGCAGGCTCCCAAAGGATCATGTGTCTAGTCCACAGTCTCCTGTAAGTGCATTTTGGTCTGTGACATTCAATAGTATTGCAAGAACTCTGTTCTTTGTGATCATTCAGTATTGAGACGGCCCACCTTAGCAGCACTGTTCAATACCAGTATACAAATGAACCACAAATGTAAGTCAAATGTGTGACTTTACATTTCCAAGTTGCAACATTTTAAAAAATAAAATAAACTTTGATAATATATTTTGTTTGACCCTATTTTTTCAAGATAGATGCTATTTGAATATATAATCAACATAAATTATTAACAAGCTATTTCAAATTGTCCTTTTGTCATGTGAAATATTTGAAATATTGTGTCTTTACATTTACATTCTACTTCAATTTGGACTAGTTGTATTTTTTTTTATTATTATTATTTATTCAACTGTGGGCATGTGCGTGTGCGGACGATTCGTGAACCACCATGGACGCCTCCACCTCCTTCTGCCCCGGGATTCACAGACTCCGCCCTACCAGGGCCAGAAGCGCAGGCCGCCCCTGCTTCCGCCTGGCGTCTATACGTGGGATCTGGGATCCGAACTCAGGACCTTCCGCCTACAAGGCAGAGGCTTAACCCCTGAGCCACCTCTCCAGCCCGGACTAGTTGTATTTTAAGTGCAAGTGTATTCAGCAGTGTAGATCTAAGATCCATTTTTCAAGGACTCAGAATTCTCTGGACCTTCTGAATTTAGGAAACAGGAAGAAAGTGCATACAGCACACCAAAGGTAGTTTTAGGGATTAGGTCTGACACCAAAGTATTAATGTATCTGTCCACATTCTGTTGGCTAGTGCACACAGTCATAATGCCCCCTGTAAACTCTCCAGAGAATTTGGAAGAGGTAGATGTAGATGTAGTTGTAGCTGAATGGCAGGGAGAAGTTAGACTTAGTGAGCACTTGGCAGAGTCTCCATCTCACCTAAGGACATTTTTTAAAACCACATTTCATAAGTTAGGGTCTATGTCCCAGCAGATTAAATGATAGGCTTGAGCAGAATGGGAATCCTCACCGTCTGGAAGATGTTTCTTCCTCCGGGTAGCATTTCCTCTCCATTATTTCTTCCTTTCCCTTTTTAATTCTGCCCATGTAGATGCAATTTCTGCAGGAAACCTGTCTCCACTGTTTTTTCTCATCTGCTCTCACTTAACGACAGTGTCTTAATACTGCTGGTTTAGCAAATGACAGGCATACCAGTATAATAAAATAAATATGCTTTATCATTAGATGGCTCAGCTAATAGAACAATCATAAATATGGTGTTATCATTTTCAGAGGGCCTTCCCTTGTGAAAAATGAAACTCCTCATTCAAAGTGGAAGATTATCAAGGTTCTTTTCAAGCTTTTTCAATCAATGTATAAATTGCATTTTATGTTATAATGAGCAGTCTTCTCAATGGTAGTCTTTAGCTTTTTAAAAGTGCATAGAAGGATTATAACAGAAGTTATTGAAGTACTTATATAAGCTGCTTTATTTCATAGATAGAAGGAATATGTTAGAGATAAAAGTGAGGGCATATTCCTCAGTGCAGGTTAATTGTAACGGGCTCTTCATGGCTCTTCTTGATCATAAAACAAGTGACTATCAAAGACAGCTTTTAATGAAGATGATGTAGTTACACCACTGCTCTTTAGCTGCAAATTATCCATAGTGAAACTTTCTGTTGTTGTCTAATATTTTAAATGTAAAATACATCTGGAATCAAATATCTTTATTTTAACGTCTCTGGCTTTGGAATCTAGAAGGCCTTCCCTACTTCAGAGTCATTTTTTTAAATAGCTCATATTTGCACTTTTTTCATTTGAAATTTTCAGTCCATTTAGGACTTGGCAAGGTTTACATTGGATACAACTTAATTTTTCCCAGATAGTTTTCTGTTGTTACATTTTCCCCACAGATGTGTGATGTTTCCTTTATCACATTCTGAAATAGCCATGTGTGCTTATATCTACTAGATTTATTCATTCCAAGTGTGTGATATATTATGTGTTAGTATCATAAAGTTTTAATTCCTTTAAGTGTCATCATAATTTTAATATTTGCTAAACTAATTTCCCTTTTGTTTCAGTTTTCTTTGTTTATTTTTTGATTTTTTTTCTACCTGTAACATCCCTCAAAAGACAAACCTGATGTTATTTGAATTAGAAATCATATCATTTATAACATAGCAACTATTGCTCTTTCAATAGTGTGGAGTTTTCCTGAAGGATATATGTCTTAGAATTCCTTAATAGTACCTTAAAGTTTTCTATCTTTCAACTTTCATATTTCTCTCAGGTTTATAATGCCAAAGCATTTTATCTTCATAGTTGCTCTACTGTTAATTCACTTTCCAAGAGTTGAATATTTCTATATGATAACTGTATTTCTAGGCATTAATTTTTACTTCCATTTTTGTTGGAATTTTGTAGTCAGTTCTCAGATTTTTCCAGCCATACAATCAGATTATCTTTGAGCAGTGGTAGGCCTATTTTCTCCTTTACAATAGCTACTACTCTGACTCTGTTAACTTTCATTAAGTTATTGTAATAGTTAATCTTGATTCTCACCTTGATTGGATTAAGAAACATTTAAGAGTTTAGGGAGTAATACTTCTAGGTGTATCTATGTGGATAGCTTCAGACATGATTACATCATCTCCCTGATATAACAGCTAGGTCAATCCCTTGATAGATTGATAAAATGATGACATTATTTGGAGGCAATGAAGGAGGAAGTAAGCCATGGGTGCACATATCTTGGATCTCTATCTCTTTCTGACCTTCTCCCATGGTTCCTTTCTTCTTTGCCTTCTGCCCTGCTACAACATGGACTTCTCAGCTGTGCCACATTCTCTCCACCACAACAGACTGATAATTCTGAAAACATGAGCAAAAACAATTCCTCCCTTAAGTTGTTTTCATCAAATCACAGTGATGATAATAGTAACTATTTCAATAATGTTGTGATAACAGCTGAATCTCTGGACTTTATGGCACGAAACAAGATGTATTTGTCACTCCTGTTACATGCTTATCCCAAGGTTTTCCTCACCTCTGTTCCATGTTCTTATCATCTGAGAATATGTTGAATGAATGGCTTCATCTTGGATATGTCCTCACTGTCACTTCAATAATTACTTTTTTTTTTCAAATAATACCAGCGTTTAGACAAATAAATAGACCTTAATATGGATGTTTGTATAAATACTATTATAAAAATAATAAGATGTGTATATTAAATGTAATGTCTGTATAAAGTACTACTGTAAATGATAAGGTATCTTGCTCAAATATCTTGCTATCTGTTTGGTACCTCAGAATGTTAAAATAATCTTGCTCTTAAAGTAGAAGGATTCATTATTAGAAAACCAAAAATATTGGCCTCGAATTAGTTTTACATTTGAAATGAGAATGCTGGTAGGAGATATTAAGTTACAGCCTGGGTGGCTGATCTTGTTAAATGTGTGCTGTGACATCAGAATGGATTTGGTTGGCTCAGTATTTTTCTTTGACTCTTCATTTTCCCTTTTTTTCCCTTCTATATGCCCAGCCAACTATTCTGCTCAGCTGTGAAATATGGTTGAAAGTAGCATGTAATTAACAGCTGGAAAAGTGGGACAGGCAAAATGCTTTGCTGGGGTATAGCCAGCAATGAATTCAGTGAGGGCCAGGTATCGTGAAGGACACAGGCTAGAAATGGGCTTTGAGAGAGATTTGATCAGGCACAAAGGCAGGAAGAGAGGACAGCTTGGGTGACAGTGATGCTGTGAGAAAAAGAAATAACCAGAATGAATTAGGCTTGTTTATCTGAAGAATAGTGTGAAAATTGTTTCCTTTGAAATGAGGATTTGGGTGAGCGAAGGAGCTAGGTAGGGTACACAGAGAGGCAGCAATGTAGGTAAAGGACAGGCCCTGGCCAGACCCACAGGCTTAGAAACCTGGGCTCTGTCACTCCCCAGCTTCATGTCCATGGTATGTCAGTGTTCTGAGCTGCAGTTACTTGAGATATAAAATTTTTTCCAGATTAAAAATCCCTAAAGTATCTTCTTATTTTGACATATAATTCTTTCTTTTTTTTTCTTTTTCTTTAATACATTTTTATTATTATTTCAGCTCATACAAACTTAATGGGTACACCAGTTCCCTCCCTCCCTCCTCCTCCCCCCGTGCCCCTGGCTCCTCCTCCCCACTCCCCTCCCTTCCCATCCCCCAGTGCCTTCCGCCCCAATTCCCAGAGAGTCCTTTCTTGTGCATGCCTGATTTTCCTCTGGACCCTCCTCTCTGATGACGTACAAGGACCCAGTGGCCTTTCCCTAAACACTTTTCCGTGTTCCCCTTAGGTATAGGAACACTGCTGTGGCTGCCAATCCTTTGCCTCCAAACATCTTGGTGCCTTTAGCAAATGCTGGACTTTGTGGGGTCAATAGTGTGTTGGACAATGCGCAGGGCATGTAAAGTCCAATTATGATTGCTTCAGCCCTAACTTGTATGGAGTAACTTACATATCATTGCTCCTCCCATCCTTTTGCTCTTACACTCTTACCGCCCCCTCTTCCGCAAATTTCCCTGAGCTTCAGGATGGGGAGAGATTAAGCTGGCCTAGTTCTAGGTGGTTGATATAGAATCTCTGAAGTTCTGGATTGTGATTTGTTGGTTTTCTTTTGCAGTTTTGCTGCTCCTGCAATGCCCTTCATTCCATCCTGGTGGGCATTGTATGTTACCCCCTGGACAGAGACAAAAAGCTGTTAAACTAGAGTCTTGTGATAAAAGCACATTCAAAGGTAGATGTAATAAAAGTGGGAAACCACAGTGAGGGAGGGGTCTATCACCAATTTGCACAACTTTTTATCTGCCAAACTAGACATATGATTCTTTCACCTGTTGATGTAGCAGTCAGCCTGCATGGTTGCTGACAAATGACCATCAAACGGCTTAAGGGAACAATGGGTTTATTTTCTCTTACAATTACTGGTTACAGTTCTTAGTCTAGCTTGACGGGAGAGCATGCACCAACAACAGGGCTGAGGGAACTGGCCACATCATCACTGCATAACGGCTGAGAGACGGACAATCCTTACTTGCCAGACCAACATGTATGGCCAAGTATACACAAGGATGCCAACTTTCTCAATCCAGCTCTCTGTATTTTATTCCAGGGCATTCCTGACAATCTCCTGTAGGTTTGCTCCGGGCTTAACCCAATCACTAATTCTCTACAAATGTGCCCAAAGTTGGAAACCCTCAACTGTCAAGTTGACACCTGTGCCTAACTATGACAACTGATAAACTAGAATAAGGAATTTTGAATCCATCTTCACATTGTAAATACTCAACATCTACTTAGACAAGAAAATCACATAGCAGAATGGGAAATTCATCACAGGAAAGAGACAGATATTGATATTAAATTCAGTTAAGGACATACTGGATGAAAGAAACCAACCTGGACCTATGCTACTTTTTCAGATGGGAACAAGACAATTGAAATTAAACTGAGAATAAACACTAGAATCATTGCTTATTTA
Organism: Typhlomys cinereus; assembly: GCA_023101885.1. Taxonomy (NCBI): domain Eukaryota; kingdom Metazoa; phylum Chordata; class Mammalia; order Rodentia; family Platacanthomyidae; genus Typhlomys; species Typhlomys cinereus. The sequence continues at coordinate 1,741,254 of JALPQD010000031.1, read as the reverse complement.
TTTTTTTTTGACCATTAAAAGTTATACTAAATTCTGGGGACTCTGTGGTAACCAAGACAAGAAAAAGGCTCCTATTATCGAAGATTTATATCCTAGTAAAAAGAAAAGTAGATTTTGGGGATTGACCAACAGTGCCCTTAAGAGAATGAAAAAAGGTCCGGAGAGACAGTTTAGTCACTGAGCTTCTTGCCTCCCTAGCATGAGATTTGAAATCTGATACCTGGAACTTAAGGGAAAAAAACTGGTGTGGTGCTAGAGAAATGGCTCTGCCTCACAAGCAGAAGGTGCAGCGTTCGGATCCCAGGTCCCGTGTAAAAATACCAGGTAGAAGTAGCTGTGGCCTGTACTTTGGCCTCTGGTGAGCAGAACCTGGGAAATCCCAGAGTGAGACAAAAAGGAGGTAGAAGTAATCTAGGATGATTCCCAGGCACCCTTGGCCCTCCACAGGGATATACAGTGCCCTCTGATACACACACACACACACACACACACACTAAATAAAAATGTTTTTAAATTTTTTTAAAAGCTGATGTGATATTACATGCTTATAATCCCAGAGCTGGGGAGGCAGAAGCAGGTAGACCTGGGCCAGTCGGCCTACTCTATTCAGTGCACTCCAGAACTCCATCGCAAGAAAAGCGGGGGGGGGGGGAGGGTAGATGTAGAGAGTGTCTGTCTGCAGAATAGTACGCAAGGAGTCCTCTGGCCTCCATATGCCATGCATTCAAGGACACACACACACACACACACACACACACACACACACACACAAATAATTTAAAAAATAAAAAGCCAAATGTTCAGCTACAAAGAATTGGCTACATATATATTGTATATTTGTAATGCAGTACTTACTACATATCCATAAGGAATTATGAAACATTCATTGACATGAGAGTTCACTCATGGCATGCTGATGAATAAAAATGACAATACAGAACACAGTAAGGAGAATTATGCACCATATTGTATGAGGGACACAATTATTGGGAATTTTATTGATAGCTTTTCCTCTAGTGTTTGTCAAGTGACAACTGTGTGATGGGCATTGTTTTGGACTCTCAGAAACAGTGGTAAAAAAGAGAGGCATGATCTCTCTTGTTAAAGTTTTCAAACTTTTTCTTTTTGAAATAAATTCATGCTATTTTGCTGAAAAGCATTTTTTAAATTTTGAAAACGTTTTTCACAGTTCTCCCCCAGACCATTTACATAGTGTGTAAGTTGTTGATGAGTCATGTTTTGACTGTGCAAATGGAATGGAGGGTACAGTTAGAAACAACACTGTCCTGTCTGTGGTTACTAAGTCTGTGGTGATATCTGTGCCTCTGTTAGCCACCTGCCATCAATAAATCAATTAAAACAAAATCAAATTAACAGTGAAATGTGAAAGAGGGACTATATCCCATATGGCCATATTGGGAAGAGGACAACCAATGTCAAAGTCCAGCTCTGAGGTTCTGAAGTAAGATTTAGGTTTAAATAGTAGGAAAGAATTATTTGTAATTAAGCAGTTCTGTTCAGGGCGTGGTTCTGCCCATCACTGATCCACCGTTGCCTTTGCTCCCAGTTTGTCCTGCAAGGTGGTATGATAAGTTGTTACAGCTTTGTGAAATCTTTTTGTGAGTAAGAAATTCATTCCTCCAATGGCTTGTATCAGAAGTCCCTCTCTGATCCCAGAATAAGATTCCTGAAGGAATTCTAGTTTCTTAGGGTCCCTTGTTTTAGTAGTCTGATAGCAACTCCCCCCCTCCACTTGTGTCTGAGTAATTATTCTCTGAAGACATCTCTGATTTATTGTCCCTAGTCATCAGGATAAGGCTTATTCCAGTAGACTGGTCTAATCTGATCCGACATTGAGTAGGGAGAAGGTAAGTGACAGATGTCATGTAGATGGTGCCAATGCTCCTTTTATGATGTCAACCAGGAAGGGGAAGGAGCATCATACAATACCAAAAATTCACCAGATCTGGTGCCAGCCAGACATTTGACATTGGCTACCTCTTTTCCCAATATGGCACTACTAAATAAATTTTCTTTATTTGAAAACAAGTGGCGAAACCACAGGTCGGTAGTATTGTGTCTGGTGTAGGTCGTACACAGCGATGAATGGAATGAATGAAGGAGACTTGTGCAGGTCAGGGCACTGTTTGCCCTTTGGAGGCTTGTTCAGTCTGGCTTCAAAGCAGAGTTTTGCTGCTAAGACTGTGACCCTGCTGTTTATAGTGCTTCTAAGGGGACCGGCCATTCCAACAGAGGTATCTGTTTGCATTTGCTGCTTGTTACTCAACACTTTTTGTTGTTGTTGTTCCTGTTGAAGTTGCCTGTCCCGGAAATCCCTATCATTCCTTAAACCTTGGCTACTGCCCCCATTGCAGATGACCTCCCACAGTTTGAAAAACATAGTATTCTGTTTACATTTAAAGGACATTTGGGGCTAGTTCATGGGCAAGGACTTGACTGTAGTGCCTTTTAGAACAGATCAATTAAATGGGAACGGAGCACCTACTATCACCAGATCCCTGGATTCTTACACAAAAGCCTCCTTCCTCTTCCCCTCCCCCCTTCCTTACCCCCTTGTTCCCCCCACCCCATGACTCTGCTCTTCTCTTGTGACTGCTGTCAGTGTCACTGTGCTACAATGTTTCATTATCACCTTATTTTTTTTTAAATGCTGGATTTTTTTTGTGTATGAGCTAAAGAATGAACAAGCAAGTAATAGCCAACAATTCAAATTTTTTGAAAATGTATTCCATGTTCCTTATGATAAATTATATTGTACAAATAAACTTACTGATAGATACATAAGGAATACATGACCTATAGTCTATTCCCCAGGGATATGCTGGTATCTTTGTGTATTTATTTTGCATACAGGTTGTCTCAGCTTTTTTTCTACCTCTTGGATCACCTGTTTATAGATCTCAAGCTGTACTGTGCCATTCCTGTTGAGCTAAGTTTATTCTCTCTATGAAGAATGAATGTTGTTTCAGCTACTTTTTTCCCCTAGCATCATATAATGATAGGATGCCCATTTCAGGAAAACATCCATCCCCTTTCTTCTGTTACTCTTCAGCCACTTTTGAAGGAAATCCGTAGATCAAAAGCCAATCTAATCCTGTGTTTAGATTTCTTCCATTAATCCTACAGGCATTTTAATGGAAGTAGTTCCAGCAGTCTCTGATGGCTTTGACCTTTGTGTGGACCCAAGAGAGAAAGGTCCCTCTGGATCAAATCATCCTAAAAGCTATCTTCTATCTTTGCCTTGGCACTAAAGCATATCTCTATGATGTAGTGTAAGTGAATGGACAGGAAGCATAGGCAAAGTTTAATTATAGAGTCCAATTTTTGTTACCTGTGGAGATAAATTTCCATGCTATCTGTGTTCTTCCTCTGATTTTTGAGTTCAGTCCTTTACAGACTGGGCTTCTCCACTCCCAAGTTTTCTCTCAAATCTTGCTTCTGGATTCAGTCCAAGTTTGAACTGTTGTTATAAAGCTCCTTTGTAGGTCTGTATCTTTCTTTCTTTGTATATAGAAAACATCTCCATGTTGCTTTCCTATATTAACTACTGATGATACTTTTGTGTCTAGTTTCTGTTTTTTTTCTTTTTATAGAGCCAAATTGATTGCCTATTTGTAGTGGTTGGATCATTTTAATTGTCACCTTCATTTTTCTATATTTTTCTTTCCTGTCTCTTTCTCCTTTTAGAAAACATTAAGTATACTTTCTACTCTTTCTAAGTCATGTAAAATATGCCATTTTGTTTTGGAACTGGATAAAACCTAACTCATGGAGAAATAGTAAAAGTTGAGCTAGCCTGTGAATCTCACTTATATTTTCTGTATCACCTGCTCTGTTGACCTTTTATTTGTTTCTTTAATTTTAGCATTTGCATGACTCGTTTATGCTTGTACATATCTGAACTTTCTCCAGACCATCACAAGGCAGTTTCTATTTGCAGTTAAGTAGGAGTGAGATGAGCTCGTGATTTTGGAGACTTTGGTGGGAGTTTATTAATCTTGGGTGAAATATTGAGTGTTCTGATGATGTTTGTGCTTGTGCAGAACACTCATTTTTTTAATATGAATAGAAGTCTCTGTGTATAGTCAGAGAGATGAAAGTCCTTCAGTAATGTCACAGTCAACTTAAATAAACAATGAGTTTAAAAATGATTTTTTAAGATGAAGTTAATCCGGATATGTGGAAAGTACACTGAAAGTGGATTCATATCTTAGCTTGTAACCAGTTCCAAAGGTAAAGTATAATACCTTTCGAGGAGCTTGAGTCAGTTTTAAAGCGTTATTTGAATAGATCTTTCATCCTCCATTTTGGCATGTCATTGGATTATAAATAATGGATGGTTGCTGTGCCTGGTGGTCAGCTATGCTATTCTGATCCATTTATATTTCCCAAAGGAGCCTCTGGAGAAGGGCAATGAGGATAGATTTAAAACCACATTATTGGAATTCAATACCTTTCATCTTGTTTTGTATGTCTAGGGCTTGCTGAAGAGTACTTCTAATAAGAAGAATCAGCCAAGCATGGGGCAGGCAAAATATCAAAATGGGTTTTCTTAACAAAGATATAAGCTAGATTCTGTGTTTTAATTTAGGCTTTGATGAGTAACATTAAAATTTCCATGGCTGCTGGATGTATATATGCATTTTGATGCTTTTGCTTCTTGTAGATAAAGAAATGATGATAAAAAAAATCTACCACTGTAGATTATTTTGGTTAATGGAAATAAATATAAATGTATATAAATTATACATTGTAGTAATTCCCAAGAAATTATGAAGGACCAAAATTTTAGTCATGTAGCATGTATCTCCAAAGAACACTAAGTTCTCAAAAGCTTTTGCTCTCTCCGTAATTACTCAAAAGTTTGATAATGGAAAGTTCTGGATCCTAGATTGCCGTGGTTGCCTTGTAGGGTCTTGTCCTCAGCTACATGTCTTCTCTTGAGGTTTTATATGAAAAACCAAGAAGGGGCTTGGGTCTAGTTTGCCTTTCTCACGGATAAATCAGTAGTTCTAAAGGGAGAAGGAATGATTTTAACATTCCCACTTTTACTTGAGATGAACAAACATCTTTTCTACACCTTTGTCTTTATGTCAAGCCTACCAACCTTACAAAAAAAAAAAAAAAAAGCAACCAAAGCAAATATGTGAAGTCTCCACAGCCAGTTTCTTTCTTTTTTTTTTTTTTTAAGATATTTGTTAGACATTTTAATTTCATCTCTGATAAAATTTCTTTTAAGTTCCAGGGCCCATTTTTTAATTGGGCCATTGGTTTCCTTGGTGTTTAATTTTCTTTTTTTTTAATTAAAAATTTAATTATACATTTTAAAATTTTTTACCAGTTCCCTCCCTCCCCCCTCCTCCCCCTCCCCTTCCCCCATTGCCTCCCCCCCAATTCCCAGAGAGTCCTTTATTGTGTATGCCTAACTCTCCACTGAGTCCTCCTCTCCGATGACATATAAGGACCCAGTGGCATTTCCATAAGCCCTTTCTCTTGTTCCCCTTAAGCATAAGATCACTACTATGGCTGTCAATCCCTTGCCTCCAGAGGTCTCGGTGCCCTTAACAGATGCTAGACTTTATGAGGGCAACAGTGCGCTGGACATTGCGCAGGGCATGCAAAGTCCCATTATGATTGCTTTGGACCCAACTATTGTTGAGAATCTTGCAAATCGTTGCTCCTCCCATCCTTTTGCTCTTACAATCTTACCGCCCCCTCTTCCGCAAATGTCCCTGAGCTCCAGGATGGGGAGAGATTAGGCTGTCCTAGTTCTATGTCCACAGCCAGTTTCAGTGAGACATTACTTTCATTAACATCTGTAGACAGTACCTGGTCACCTGACATGACACCTTCAGAGAAAGAGGGCCAAAAATAAAGTGATTCTTCTCTCCTTGTGAAGAGGAAATGATGGGAATCTGGGAATGCTTTTTCCTTAACAAGTGTTCTTTATCCATTCCATGCTGGTTTTTGTATTACTGTGTGAAGTTTGACCGTTGTTTGCTATGGAATTGATTTCATTTATCATTTGCTTAACTTTTCCCCTTCTTCTTTCTTACAAAAGAAAACTCCGTGGAATAAAATTAAAGCACACAGATACAGCCCTACAATGAAAATCATTTGTATTGCTGCCACCTAGAGAAAGTATTAGGAATAGCTTTACTGTCTTCCTCAGTTTTTGATCTATGAGTGTAAATACATACATACATATGTATATATATATATATATATGTGTGTGTGTGTGTGTGTGTGTGTGTGATTTTTTTAAAACATTATTTTATTTATGAGAGACAGAAACAGACAGAGATAGAGAGGCAGAACAGGCATGTACTTGCTTTGGCATGCATGTAGAGGTCAGAGGACAACTTTAGGAAATTGGCACTCTCCTTCTACTATGTTAATTCTGGGAATTGAACTCAGGTTTCCAGATTTGTGTACAGGCATCTTTACCTATAGGTTCCTTTACTTCAGAGTCATATCTGTGGCCTTAGATGTAACTTTTATAGAACTCTCATAACTGGCTTTTTCTCCCTTAACATGTATCTTAATCATCTTCTGGTGTCACTAAATGAATTTTGTTGCTTGATTTTTAGCATGGGTATATGTTTTTATTATAGAGAATATCCAGGTTAATTCTATGTTTTCTTTTGATCTTTTGATTATTACATTAAAATTTTTATTGTGTGCCTATGTATGTGCACACATGCGTTTGTGAGTATGTGTATGCGCATGTATGTATGTGTGCATTTGAGTTTGTGTATGTGTTCAGGCATGTGTGTAGCATGACGTGTGCATGTGCCACTGTATAAGGCCATGCTTTTTTAGCACATTCTTTTCCTGCTGAACCATCTTTCTGGCCTTAGTTGTTTTATTTCTCTTTTTTTTCCCATTAAAAACAGCTGTGAGAAGCTTTTAAGTTGATAAATACAATATTGTTTTAGGGAAGATTCTTCAATAACATTATTGGATCAATGAGAGACAATAGGAATTTTCCAGACCCACTGAAGCTAGTTTTGCCATCTTTCCAACTTGAAAGGGTGGCTGACATTGGTCACAGGGTCTGGAGTGACTATTATGTACAAGAATCTAACTGTAGCCTCTAAAATTAACTTCTCATAATCTGTGATCCTGTGAGATTTCATTTCCTGTCCCAGACACTCAAATCATGTGTCTATATTAGTTCCTAGCAGGCATATTGTAGGTGTTTAGTTGCAAATCATCAGCCCACTGGTTGCTGTGGATATCTGTGTGGGGGAGGAAGGCTTAGAAACACATCCTTAGGAGTGGAGCCATGATCTTAGTGGTCTAAATATATAAAAAGATGTTGGCCTGCTGAAGGTCATGCTATGAGTCAGCAATGAAATCTCCTTGATTTCTTTCTCCCAGAAAAATGTATTTATGAATAAGCCCAGAGACAACACTTATACATAAGCTTTTTTTACCTAGAAATGCTCCTGAGAACCTTTCAAGAGAGTTAGCAGAAAACTTCCAAGTCAGATAGAACGAATCCAAATGGCTAGTAGGTATTGGTAGTTTTTTTTTTTCTTTCTTTCTTTTCTTTTCTTTTTTAAGACGGTAAAATCTCAGGCGACTACAATGAGGAAAGAGTAGTAGGAAATGTAGACCATTGGGAATAAACCTCAAAAGAATACATGCGTTTGTGTTGCTGCTGTGAGGAATTAGAGGATGAGGGAATAATGGCCTGAGTGCACCATGCTTCCTAAGTACACCTGAAAGACTCCTTAGGACCTTGGCCCTAGTGTAGTGCCACGGTGCATTGTGGTTTTGACCCTTATACTGAATTTACCATAAGCTTTTCACTTCAATTTGGTGATCTGAATTTCTGAATCTGCATTGTTACCCAGAACTGGGGTAGGGTAAGAGTAGGCGGGTGGGGAGAGATCACACTGGTGGGAACTAGAGAGATACCTTTCAGTGCCTTCCTCCCAGTTGAAACTTAGGTCTCTGGTTCCTAGTTTACTGGCCAGTGTACTGGCTGGAAGTATATTTATTTTACAAGTGTTTTCAAAGATATGCAAAAGCTTCTGAGTAAAGATGAGAAAGAAAAGACACCCCCCCCACACACATACCCTGGACCAAAATAAAAATAAGCTTGAGAGTGCAGTTCACTTACCTAGCACTGTCTTTACAGACAAGATAACTGGAGACTCAATGCTCTGAGAACACAGATAAACAATATGTACTTGGGGCAAGAAATCCAAATTCCTGATACTCTCCTTGTACAAAGTCATCTATCTCTTGTGATTCATGTACTGTTTTATTTATTTTTTCTTTTGTAGACTTGTGAGTGTGTATGTGTGTGTGGGGGGGAGTATATAATAAGATGTGTAAGTGTGTGTACTGGTGAAGTACAAGAGTGACATTGGATATCATCCTGGATTGCTCTACCTCCTTATTGCTTTGCCCTAGTCTTCCCAGGCTCTGCCTTCCAGGAATAGAATTACAGCCCCCATCCCAACTGGGGATCCAAACTCAGGTTCTTTTGCTTTTGAGGCAAAGGCTTTAATCACTGAGCTGTCTTTCCAGCCTGTGATTAATGTATTCTTATATTAGTGTGATCATTTTCAAGCTTTTGTTTCATGGTTCAGAAACGGCATCAGTAGCATCACTATAGACTAAAAACATCTACTTGTGTGTGGAATATGTTATGAAACATAATAGGCAAATGCTCTTTTCCATATAGTAAATTTATAGGTCAGACAGAACTCACAGAAATAGGCAGAAAAGACCTGTGGTCCACTGAACAAAGAAAATATGCACATTGCCCAACTCTTGCCATGCAAGTTGAAGAAAGGATGCTCGTAGTACATTCCTTGAAGAAAGGACCCGTTCTCATTGTTGGATAGCCCTGAACTCTGAGAATAAAATAAGACACAGCTGGCCCATTCTGTGATCAATTACTGCCATCATGGTTTTTGTCCTTTTACTATTGTACAATGATCTGCAAAGACTGTAAGGAGCGGCGGACACAGGAAGTCTCTCAGGACACAGCTTCTAAAATCAATGGGCTTTTAGTTTTAGTTTTTTGAGAACTATTGATCATGTAGCTCTTGTGTGTGTGGAGGAGGGGAGCAATAGGGTATTTGATTATGCGTGCTTGTGGAGGCCAAGGATAACTCTGGAAATATTTTGGATTGCTGGACCTTCTTATTGCTTTGCTTTGGGGTTTCTCAGGCTCTTTTTTTCCAGAGCCAGACTTACAGGCCTCTGCCATATCCATTTAGCATTTTTACATGGGATCTGGGGATTCAGACTCAGGCCTTTTTGTTTGTGAAGCAAAGACTTTAACCTCAGCCTGGTCATGTAGTTTGTGTTGTAATTTTTAAATTATTATTATTACAACTACTTTTCCTTTGAGAAGAATTTTGGAAATGATGAAGATATAAAACTCCCAAAGTTTTATTAACTGTGTGATATGGACTTCAATGAACAATGAAACTAGAATATAAATTCCTTTCTCTCAAATATCTTTTAAAAATTATTCTGCATATCTCTGTGGTTGAGTGATATATGCATACATTTTAGTGAGAGCTATTCTCTCATTAAAACTGTACAAAAATAGAGGAAAGGGATATTGCCCTAGAAAGTATCACGAACTTCTGAGTACTGTAAAACAAAAAAAGTGAGGAACTATTTTCTTGAGCAGAAAAACAAAGATTGTAAATTCTTTTATAGATACATCTCTGTGATGTTATCAGTGGAATAACTTTCCTGTTGCTGGGTTTTGCCTAGGTAGCCATTGTGTCAGGTTTGCACAGTCCTGTTTTGGTGTCAGTCAGCTGAAACACATAGCCTTCCATGTTTTTCAAAGTGTGGTGCAGAGAATCACAGAACCTAGCGTCATGGCTGACAGTGTTTTTCACTGCTGTTGACTATAATTGTTCTCGATATAACAAGGAAGAAAGTGGGGAACTATAGAAAAATGTATTTGTAAAAGGAAAGGGAAAAGAGGGGGAGTTTGCAGTTTCGTAAATGCTTTCTTTGCGTTTTCTCTCTCTTTCTCTTTTTTCTTCTCTCCATGCCTCCCTCCTGCCCTTCCCTTCATCCCGTCCTCTCTCCTCCTTTCTGTCCTTCCCTTCCTTTCCCGACCCCCTCTCTCCCTGCCTCCTTCCTTTGTCTTTCTCTCTCTTTTTTCTATCTTTTCTTTCTTTTTTGTCCTTCCATCCCTTTGCCCATTTTCTCCTCTTTAACTTTCTTCCCTTCTTTCCCTTCCTCCATCCCTCCACCTTTTCCTTTCTTTCTTCCCTCCATTCTCTGTCTCTCTGTCTCTGTCTCTGTCTGTCTGTCTATCTGTCTGTCTCTCTGTAGTCCAAGCTAGACTAGGCCTTGCCGGTGTAGCTAAGGCTGGCCTTGAACTCCTAATCTTCCTACCTACATCTCTTTAGCTCTGGGATTACAGGGTCATGTGCCATCATAAGTAAACTTTTATTGGCTAGTTTTATGATCACAGAAAAAAATATGGAGAAAGTGCAAAGGTATTTCATGTATTCCCTACCAAGTACTCCCTACACTCCCATATATATATAGTCTTCCTTATTATCAGTATATCCCACCAAATATCATTATTACCCTCAAGTGGATTTTGACACATGTACAATAGCATAAACATACCTTTATGTTTTTCAGATTAGTGCCCCTGCCCCCAAACTCTTCCATGCTTTGCTCTCTCCACCCTTCTTTTCACTCTCTCCAAGTCTCTGAAGCTACTAACCTTCCTCCCTATAGTTTTGTTTCTTTGGAGTATCTTAGAGTTGATATTATATAGTACATTCCCTTCTCAGACTAGCTTTTGTCATTTAGTAATAATCACTTAGTTTCCTGCATTTTTTATGGTTTGATTGCACATTTTGTTGCAGAATAGAATAAATATTATTCCTTATCTAGATATCACACAGTCTATTTATCTAAACATATCTAAAGATCTAGATTATCCTGTGGTATCATTTAGGTTTTGTAAGTTTGCAATTTATACTTCAGTCTGTTATACATTTTTGAGCTGTTTTATGAAGGATATATGTCTAGATTATTAATTTTTTGTATGTAGATATCCAGTTGTTTCAGCATTGGTTGTTGGAAAGGCTATATGTGCTAGTTAGACAAAGGTATCCATTTGACAATTGAGAATTGAGCCATTAAGCGCACTGAGGAAGAATTATATTGAAGGTAAGCCTTGAACATGCCTGTGAAAGATTATCTAATCGATATGGGAAGACCCAGCTCATAGTGCTTGGAACTATTCTCTAGGCTGGCAGATAAGATAGGTAGCTGGCTGGAAGTTGACAGAATGACAAACAAGCAAGCTTGCTTTTCTCTCAGCTCTTTCTGCAGATATGGTGTGACCAATTCCCCCAGCTCCTGATGTTCGTATAAACTCTCCTGCTATCATAACAAATTATAACCATAAACCAAGAATAAGCCCTTTGTGCCTCTAAATTGTTTGAGTCCTGTGTTCATTCGGCATGGGAAGCTGAAACTAGCACACTGTGTTTTCCTCATTGTGCTGACTTGGCTTCTTTGTCAAGGATTATTTGACTGTTGTTTATGTGAGCATATTTCTATAGAGATATGAAATATATATTCTGTTCAATTTATCTGTCTATTCTTTTTTCATACAAAGTAATGTTGATTACTGTAGCTTTACAGTAAGTCTTAAAGTTGGATATTGTTATGATCTTATGAAAGTAAGAGTTGTTCAATTAGTATTGAGTTTTTCTGTATAATATTGTGCTAGCTATTATAATTTTTCTCTCTTTATATAAACTTTTGAATTAGTCTGGTGATAACTATAAAATAACCTGCTGGGCTGCTGACTGAGTTGAAGCTTTGGGAAGAAAATGACATCTTGAAAATGCTGAGTCTCTCTGCATGCCCTGCGCAATGTCCAACACACTATTGACCTCACAAAGTCTAGCATCTGCTAAAGGCACCAAGATCCTTGGAGGCAAGGGATTGGCAGCCACAGTAGTGTTCCTATGCTTAAAGGGAACACAGGAAAGGGTTCAGGGAAATGCCACTGGGTCCTTGTACATCATCAGAGAGGAGGGCCCAGAGGAGAGTCAGGGATGCACATTAAAGGACTCTCTGGGAATTGGGGCGGGAGGCACTGGGAAATTGGGAGGGAGGGGTGAGGGGAGGGGGAGCAAGGGGTTCAGGGGGAGGAGGAGGGAGGGAGGGAACTGGTGTACCTATTAAGTTTGTATGAGCGGAAATAATAATAAAAAATGTTAAAAAAAGAAAATGCTGAGTCTTTCCATACACAAACAAGAAACATCCTTCCATTTATTTAAATTTTTTATTTCTTTTACCAGAGTTTTGCAGTTTTTCTTTCATAGATCTTTTTTTTTTTTTTGAGAATTAAGGTAGAGTTTATTAGAAAAGAGAAAAGTTGGAACTCACAGACTCCAGACGTGGAGTGCCATGAGGAGCTAGGGCGCTTCCATGAGAAGCAGAAATAAAACAGAGCTCATGGCAATAGAGTGCCATGAGGGGCTAGATTGCCTCCAAGAGGAGTAGGCAGCTGGAAATGGACTCATGGCACTAAAGGGCCATGAGGGGCTAGATCGCCTCATAGATCTTTTAAATATTTTACTATTTTATCTAAAGATTTCATTTTTGAGAGTGTCAATTAAGTGCTTCTTATGGTTTTTTTATTTCAAATTCTATTTGCTCATTGCTGGCATATATGAAAGCAATTGACTACTGTAATAATCTTGTATTGTACAACCTTGCTATAATTGTTTATTAGTTTAGGAGATAGTATTTGTGTTAATCACTCAAGATTTTTGGTACAGGTGATTGTCTTAACTGTGAAAAAGATAATTTATTCTTTCTTCTGAATCACATACCATTCATTTTTCCTTCTTTTTTACTGTGGTAGGGGAAACTTCTAGTATAGTAAAAGGAATGCTTGCTCTTAATCTTAATTAGGAAACCTCTAGATTCTCATTGTTAAAGTCTGATGTTAGTCATAAGTTTTTAAGTATTCTTTGAAAGATTGAAAAAATTATTTTCTATTCCTAGGGGAGATGTTATGCAACCATCTTTCCACCCCAGACAGGAATCTAATGACAGACCAAAGTGGTGATTACACTGAGGTCCAACCCCATAAACCAATTAGTTTATTGGGATTACTTATAGGAGTAAGTGTGAGAGTTACTTACAGGAACAGGAGTGACAGAAAGGCAGCTACATCATCATCAGAAAAGTTTTCTTGCTTCTTTCCTTCATGTTCACATGATATTTTCTTCTCATCTTTTAAACCTCATGAACATTTTCTTCATGATTAACTTCTATTGCAAGTCTCTTTCTACCATGTGAGGAGCTCCACAGGCACAGTTGTGGTTATCATTCACCTTGTGTCCCCCAGCTGTGCTGTTGCTATTTAATATATTCGATGAGATAACTAATTTATAATGGAATTTTCTCTTGCTTTTAAGTATGGGTTGAGTAAGGACAATTTGAGTATTTATAAAAAGAAGTTATTGTTTAAAGAACATTTTAAAGCTAAAGTCCTCAATTTAAAAATAAAGTGAACCAGTTCTAACTGAACTGGTGGGACAAACTTTTCTCAGAGGAAAAGATATAAATGAATGAAATCCATATAAACTCATGAGAGATTTTTTATAGCAAATGGTAATACTGAAAACTAAACCCAAATTGTTTTATTTACCAAAATTACTCATCACAACTCTTCATTTCGATACATTTCCAAGTAACTGATTGCTACTAATTACATAAAGAGATCTGAGGAATCCATCCTCATTTTTAGGAAGAATATTCACACGCAGAGATAAGCAAGTCCTCTGAGAATGAAGCTGCTCTCTTTTGATAATAAGTGAAATGGTATCCTATAGTCATATATTTTAAGACAGTGGATGTAGAATCTTTCATTTGTCTGCAACATGCAAGATACCTGCTCAAGGCAGATTTCTAAAAGTTCACAAACTTGGTATCAATATCTTTTGTTCCCTCTCTCCCAGTTTGCCTTCTTGTATATTCACATTCCTGTGGAGCATTCATCTGTTTCTAGACATGGCTTACAAGGGACAGGGTCCATCTTAAGGGCAAGATCTAAATCTGAAGGGTTTTTTATGCCCTTCTCCCCAGTGTTCTCTCAGCTAGACCTCTGTTCTCAACTTTCAGATTCCTCTCTTGACTCCCAAGTGTATCTCACATGGGATATTGGAATGATGGAAAGATCTACCAGTTCATTTGATCTCAAGTGGTCGGAATATAAGTAAGAATCAGATATGAGCAAAAGAAATGGGATAATTTCAGACTAAGGCTATGGCAGGAGAATCTCCAATAATGACCTGCCTTATTGAAGAATGATGATATATTTAGCCTTTCCTTTCACAGACGATGGAATGGCTCCATGACCATTATTCCTCTTTAGCATTTTCATTCCTTTCTTGGCTTTACTCCTTCTACATTTAGTTTTCTGCCTCCTAGCATCCTTTTCTCTATCAAAACAGGAAACAAATTGAAACTACACACTATTTGTTGGATGATGATGCTTCACTGTGAATTTCAAGCACTGTGTCAGCCTTACCCACTATTCTAGTGTTAAGTGTTTAAAAATTCTACTTGAGAAATGAAATATCATATTTCCTGCTGATTTTCTCAATGATGATGAGAAAATATTCTGTGTTTAGGTTCTTAAGATGGGCAAGTTAATAAGTCGTGGGAGTAAGAGAAAGTGTGTGTGTGTGTGTGTGTGTGTGTGTGTGTGTGTGTGTGAGAGAGAGAGAGAGAGAGAGAGAGAGAGAGAGAGAGAGAGAGAGAGAATGAATATGAATCTCTGGCCATGAAGGAATGGTTTCTTTTTATATTCCTGAAAAGTTAATTGTCCTCTGAAATTACTATTTAGTTTATAGCAAATAGCAATACTGTTATCCGCTGAGCTGCTTGGTCATGTGAATTGAGGTCAGTTTCCAGCTGAGATGTGCTCAGATCACATGTGCAATTGAGCCTGGGAAGGAATCAGTCCTTCCTTGCATCAGTGAGGCTGGCCAGCAGGGCCTCCAACAGGCCAGACCTCCTAGAACCTTTTAATTCTAAACAGTTCCTGCAGGGAGGTAACCACTTGTCAAATTGTTTTTAAAAATCTTCAATACCTAGTTATTTGATTGCAGCAAAATAAGCAAAATGTCTAAAATCTTCAGCTTTTCTCATATATGTCCAATAAGCTGGCATTTGTTGAGTGGCTAAGTATTAGATGTTTCAAATTAATTATTCTATAAATATTTGTTCAGTACTTACAGAAAGCACAAGGCAAAACCCAAATTTTTCTGTCATTAGAAGGTATATAGTTTTAGTTGTTTTTCTGCAAATAAATCATCAAAGCAAAAACCATATTCAAGGAAATGGAGTAATATATAGTAACACACACATACATGCACCCTCATAGCTTCTATTCAACACAACACTCTGTGTGGATGTGATTCTGGTCAAAGCAAACAACTGGTGGCACAGTTGAAGTCATGAAATTAATTAATTTTAAAATGCTAGAAGGATGCACCTTAATGTGCATTACAGAGTTTTAGATTTTTTGCAATGACGTACACATTCCCAAAGTATCAAACAGAAGGAGGTGAGCTTCTTCTAGGAAGAGTGATGTCTTCCCCTCAGGGCTCATCAGCTTCGGTGGGAACTGGACCAATTTACCTTTCCTATCCTAGCTGTACAAGGAATATGACTAACTGGCACCAGTGATGTTTCAGAGCCTCTGGTGGATGTTTTCCCTGGATAGTTGCCTGGCCATCTTGACCCGTGATCTGGTTCTATTATCAAGGAACCAAATTATGTGTCAGAGGAATGGGTGGCATGTGTTTTGGCATGCCGTACCAAGGCTTTATATAACCTTTCGTGTTGGGGGCTGTGGGTGGGATAAGTGAGAGATTCCTTTCGTCTGTTCTGAGCAGGTTGCAAAAAATTTACCCAGGGAGAGAAGGAAATTGGGAAGAATACTCAATATGTTTATAAAAATAGAAAAAAAATAAAAATGAAAAAAAATTACCCAGGTTGTTACTGAGTAAGTCCTTAAGGAACAGCCAGAAAGCTTCATTCAGTGACTCATGCTCCAAAGGCACCTTTTCCTAGAGCAGGTGTGGAGTTTTAATTTTTCAAGGACTAGATTATGGAGAATTATGATAAATATGTTATCTTCAGAACTTTTAAAAAGGGTGCCACCTCTTTTCTTCCCTAATTTGTCGTGGTCAGACCTGTTAAGGTGCTAACATGTTAAGAGTGTGCTATGTAAAAAATGCACATGGACAGGTTTGTGTCTTTCCACAATGTTAGAATTTATTGAATAATAATAAATACATAAACTATGTCAGTTTCTTGGATTGCACTTTCTCAAGTAGTCCTGATATATGCTGCAAAATTATTAGAGAGGATGCAGCAGAATTCAAAGGGTTCAGAGGCCTTACTTATATCTGATTTAGATGCAAAGAGTCACTGTGACAGACAGGGTATAGGAGTGGTGGATGTTAGATGATGTCACAGGAGGAAGCTACAGGATTGCAGACTGAGTCAGGCCTCAAGGTGAATCAAGATGCAGGGGCGAAGTGCAGGACCATGGAAGCCTCAGATAAACAGATGACAGCAACTTAGGCCATCAGGAGTGGAGACCAATCTGAGCTGAAGTCTCAGGTACAGTTGAGAATTCTCTCCTGTTGCTCCCTTCCTATACACACTGGGTGCCCAGATGACAGGTCAGCAGAAGCTGCTGCAGTTGAAGTGTTGTTCTCATCTCTCAGATGAGTGTGTCCATCCTTCTTATGTCTGGTATGTTTGATAAATTTTTGAGCCTGTTTTTCTGGTATGATTCTAACCCATCCATGTGCTCATATGGTTCCAATTCTACATTGATTAATGTATAAGTGATACCTTTCTACTTTTAGGAATAAGTTCTTTTAATTTTTAGGAAAAAGGAAGTTTATATTCTGGATGAAACTGAACAGGTGGTGTTTATGTGTACAAACAGAGTTATCTTTCCTCTGTGTTTGGATTCTGAATGGAGCCAAATACTGCTTAAACTGTAGAGAAAACATTATTTTAATTTTTTTATTATTTATTCAATTGTGAGTGGGTGTGCGTGTGTATGTATGTATGTGTGTGTATGTATATATGTGTGTGTCTATGTGTGTAGAACCACGGACGAATTCGGGAACCACCATGGACGCCTCCATCTCCTTCTGCCCCGGGATTCACAGGCTCCGCCCTACCAGGACCTGAAGCGCAGGCCGCCCCCGTTTCCGCTTGGCGTGGGATCTGGGATCCGAACTCAGGACCTTCCGCCTGCAAGGCGGAGGCTTAACCCCTGAGCCACCTCTCCAGCCCCTATTTTAAAAGTATAGTACAACCTGGAGCAGGGCACAGCCTATGTCAGTGTGATAGATGAACATTTTTGTCATATAATATTATTATGAGCCTAAAGTCCTCTGAATTGTTAGTGTGGTGCCAGACCCTGGATACTAAGCTCATGGAAGTATGTGTTTATTGGCATCTGTTTAACTTTTGCTTTTGGGAGTGTCCAGATTTGATAGGGAAATGTGTTATCAGTAATTTTGTGGTTAGTGCTGGTGACAAAGCCTTTTTCTTTTCCAGGCAATGTGGCAATTAAAATACTCGGTAACTGTAGTCTCAGAAAAAGTCAAGAGTGTGAGGAAGATGAGAATTCTGCCAAGAGAGCAGCTGAAATGATATCTGCAGATAGATACTATGCCAGTAGGAGAGTGGAACATTGAGGGAAAGGGGAGAGGAATTGGAGGTTTGGGATGGATGAAAGTCTGTAGAGGGAAT
Organism: Typhlomys cinereus; assembly: GCA_023101885.1. Classification (NCBI taxonomy): domain Eukaryota; kingdom Metazoa; phylum Chordata; class Mammalia; order Rodentia; family Platacanthomyidae; genus Typhlomys; species Typhlomys cinereus. Next base: position 1,723,407 of record JALPQD010000031.1, on the reverse strand, counting down.
GGAAAGACAGGATGGTGGTACAGGAAACCTGTTGACACCGTCGTGGCGTGATGACAAGCCCAGAACAACGATACAACAGAGATGTGTCAGAGAATAGACATGAAGATCTCAGAAGTTAGAGTAAGGGATGCGAAGCTCATCAGTGTGAATTCACTGCTACTTAAGAGAAGAGGGACAGGTGGACCAGGATAAGCTTGTCAATGGAATGGATGTAGGGTGGTTTAAGATTTTCTTTAAAAAATGTAACTGAAATACATGAAATCAGAGGTTATATTTCTGGCATAGGAAGACAATTTTGACACTGATAACAGGGCTCAGAACTTAAGTTCCTTTTTTAAATTATTTATTCAATTGTGTGTGTGTGCATGTGTGCCTGTGTGTGTATGTATGTGTGTGTGTGTAGAACCACGGACGAATTCGGGAACCACCATGGACGCCTCCACCTCCTCCTTGTTTACTCTGCCCTGGGATTCACAGGCTCCGCCTTACCAGGACCAGAAACACAGGCCGCCCCTGCTTCCTCCCTGCGTCTATACATGGGGTCTAGGATCCGAACTCAGGACCTTCCGCCTGCAAGGCAGAGGCTTAACCCCTGAGCCACCTCTCCAGCCTCCAGAACTTAAATTCTTATCTTAAAAGTTTAGCCTTAACCATAAACTAAAAGCCTCAGTTTTAGAAATCAGCAATGCACAACTAAAAATGGGCACTTCTACGTGACACGTCCATCATTTTGATACTTAACGGCTTCTTAAAATACCCAAATAATGTAGCATTGATAGCTCTCATTGGATGTCTTTGAACAATACTATGGACATTTAAGAACCTGTAAACACAAATAACATTTCAGACATCAAATTAGCCTACTTAATACCATGTGCAAAGTTTATTGAAGCTTTGAGTAATGTTTTTGTCTAAAATTTTAGGCTCTTTTTATTTTGTCTTTTTTTTTTTCATCTTTGGGGTATTTCTGAATGGTGATTCTGCTTAAATAAGTGACTGCAGATTGCTTGACCATAGGCAATTTAAAACACCCCTACTCCACTCCAAGCCTAAGAGAACAGGATGGAAAAGGGGACAGTAAGATTATAAGAACCTGCAGAAGAGCAGGGGCTAGTCAGACATATCTTGTAAACATGACAGGGATGTGACATCCATGAATTCACTGCAGCTATGTATATTTCCACACGACCTGAAGCATTTTACTAAGGAAAGGGAACGATCTCAAGAGGGCTCATGCCTCTCTGAGAGACTGATGAGCGATAATGTTGATGGTGAGGAAGGGAGAATGCCTTCCTCAGGGGTATTTCCTCTGACAGGTGATTCATGCTCGAGCAAGGGCTCAGGCACATGCCATCCATGCCAACCCAGATGAAACTCAGTAGGCCACACATGGGAAAAAACATGATAATAGGAAGGAGATTAGAAGGGGGAAAAAGGTTGTAATGGGAAAAGGAGGAGGGATGGAATTGGAGGTTAAGGTGTGAAAATATCGTAAGTTCACTACACGTATGAAATTCCAATAGAGTAAAAATAAAATAAAAAAGTGATTCTGACTACAAAGTGTGGGCTAGAAATTTAGATTTTCATTGTAAATTTGGTGTTAAATTTTGTGCTTTTTTGGAGAGTGACAATTTCCCCCTAAACATGCAAAACCTCGTATCTCATTTGGAATGACTTGGAATTCTTTTATTATTATTATTATTTATTCAATTATGTGTGTGTGCGTGCACGCGCATGTGTGTGTGTGTGCGTGTACGTAAAACCACGGACGAATTCGAGAACCACCATGGACGCCTCCACCTCCTCCTTGTTTACTCTGCCCGGGGATTCACAGGCTTCGCCCTACCAGGACCAGAAACGCAGGCCGCCCCCGCTTCCGCCCGGCGTCAGTACGCGGGGTCTAGGATCGGAACCTAGGACCTTCCGCCTGCAAGGCAGAGGCTTAACCCCTGAGCCACCTCTCCAGCCCCATTGGAATTCTTATAAAGCACACATTCTGGCCTTTCTTCATGCTAGATTTCTGACATATATTACAATCTTGAAATGTCATGTGTTCAGTGTAGCTCACCTTGGACAAGCAGAATATCTGGCTCTGCTTGGTTCCCTTGCTTGAATCCCAAAGAACAAAAAAAGAAACAGACTAGATCGGATAAATAACCCCTCATGTTGTGGAACTTTCAATGTGGATACCTACAAAAATAGTACAGTTTTAATGGTTAGCACAGAGATTGCCCTTCCTGGAATATATTTGGGAGCATATCTGGAAGGGCCAGCACATGGCAATGTGGTCAACTATGCATCCAAAGTTGAATAAAGGCCAGATAGCTAACACATGCTGCCCCTGACCTGGGTAACTTGGATTAGATGAGTGACATTTTGTATTCCCCACGCCGAGGATAAGGAAAGCTTTCCTTACATATTTGTTTGTCTTTTTCTCTACAGGACATTTGTGAAGATATTTCTGATCATGTTGAGCAGATCCACGCCCTCCTTGAAACGGAGTTCTCCCTAAAGCTGCTGTCTTACTCTGTAAATGTCATTGTAGACATCCACGCAGTGCAGCTCCTCTGGCACCAGCTCCGGGTGTCTGTGCTAGTTCTGCGAGAGCGCATCCTGCAAGGGTTGCAGGATGCCAATGGCAATTACACCAGGCAGACTGACATTCTGCAAGCGTTCTCCGAAGAGACAAAGGAGGTGAGTGTCTTTGAAGGCAAGTAATGTTTTGCCAGGTACTTCTATTTTAAAGTATTTTCAGGTTGGAAATGTATGAGTTGGATTTTTTTCCCTCCCTCCCTCCCTCCCTTCTTCCCTCCGTCCCTCCCTCCCTCCCCTTTCCTCCCTCCCTCCTTCCCTCCCTCCGTCCTTCCCTCCATCCCTCCGTCTCTCCATTCTTTCCTCCCTCCCTCCCTCTCTCTGTGCTTTCCTCCCTCCTTCCCTCCCTTCCTTTTCCCTCCTTCCTCCTCCTTCCCTCCCTCCTTTCCTTTCTTCCTTCCTTCCTTCCCTCCCTTCTCCCTCCTTTTTCATTCCTCCCTCCTTTTATTCCTCCCTCCCTCCTTCCTTCCTCTCTTCTTTTTTCTTGAAAGTAAATCAGCAGATCCTGAACTTGGGCTTTGAATTCAGGTGGAAAAACCAGAAGCTAGGACATTTTTAATGTAAAAAGTTAATTTACACTTATGGATTAAGAGATGTCATCCATAGATGATGGTACTTTCCAACTTCCTATACCATGTAATTATTTAGTACGTTTTTCTTGAGCACTATGTTAAAGCATGAAATTTTAAGATTTACATTTAGTGGGACATAGAGGTAAGTGAACAGATATCCATCCCTGTATCTGACTTAACATATAGTATCACTGGGTACAAATGTCTGAGAGTTAAATAGTGCAGATTATTTCTGCTTTAACTATAGAGCAGGGAGATATTACTTTAGGCTGGTGGGTTGGGAGTTAATCAGAGCAGTTATTTGATTCATAACTCAACCTACAGAAAATAAAATTCTTTTTTTATTTTTTACTTTTTTTAAATTTTTTATTATTTATTCAATTGTGCATGTGTGCGTATGTGTGTGCGCATGTGTGTGTGCCTGTGTGTGTATAGAACCACGGACGAATTCGGGAACCACCATGGTCGCCTCCACCTCCTCCTTGTTTACTCTGCCCCGGGATTCACAGGCTCCGCCCTACCAGGACCGGAAACGCAGGCCACCCCCTGCTTCCTCCTGGCGTCTATACGTGGGATCTGGGATCCCAACTCAGGACCTTCCGCCTACAAGGCAGAGGCTTAACCCCTGAGCCACCTCTCCAGCCCAGAAAATAAAATTCTTAAGAATTACTGATGTAGTAGTATAAAGATGCTAAAATATTTATATTTTTCCTCTTGCCCATGAGAAATAAGACATGTTTCACATTTCTCTGTCATACTCACTTTTTTTATTCCACTTCTGCTCTACAGAATGCATTCAGAATCATAGAATCCCAAGTGTTAGACCAGAAAGGAACCCAAAACTTCAATCTAACTGGTCTGAGTATTCTAGTGGAGTTGGCATTCTGGTAACAGGACCATGAATTTATCCATTTTGAATTGAAATCTAAGGAACATCATGTAATCAGATTGCAGGACCTGAGGAAGAAATAAGCATCTGAAAAATTTCAGTGTACTCATACTTGAAAGAGTGAAATTCTATTTCCACATCAATTCTCAACAGCAACACTGACTTAGGGCAAAAAAATGGCTCTTAAGTACCAGCTGGACTGATATATACTCTGATTATGTGTGTGTATACACACACACACACACACACACACACACACACACACACACACTCTAGGAATATTTTTTTATAGGTGGAGATCTTCTAAATTATAATGATTAAATTTTATCTTCAATAGGTGGAAAAATGTAGTATATACTCTAAAAAGAGAGATATAAGAAGCCTTTAGTAGGCGTCAGTTACCTAATTATGGGCAGAGAAGGAAGCCTAATTTCTTGTTTCAAATTAAAAAAACGTGAGGGAGCTTCTTTGATGTTTGAGATAACATTGAAATTAGTAATAAAATAAACAAATTAACATCTCCATAAAATATTTCTATGTGGTAAACAGCTTCATAAACTAAATGAAGGTATATTTGATTAGACCATTTTGAAACAGATCTGGCATGGGTATCTACACTTACAGTTACATGTGATATTTCTGTAGTCAAAACTGCAACAGAATCAGGTCATTTATCCTTTAATTCCAAAGCCACCCGTAACTTTATTACTCAGATGCATTGGAAACGATCTGGAAGGTTGTACAGAAGGAATCAGTAGGACTAGATGTGCTCCACTATTAAGAAGTATGTCAATAAATAATGAAACTTATTATTCATCTGCTAAGAGGAACAGCAGAGAACTTTTACTTTTTCAGAAAATTGCACTGTCCAGTGTGCACCAGGTCATGAGTCCCCCCCCCCAAAAAAAACCCCACTGCATTATAGAAAATCATACTGGTTTATTGTTGTGCTGGTTAGCATGCTATCACTGAATTACATCCTCTAGTTCAAGGCTATGTCTAAAATCATTTATTGAGCATCTGCTACTCAAGACAGTGTCCTTGATCTTAAGATGCTTAGACCACCAAAGTGGAGACCAAATGCATTTCCAGAGTCTGATGTTTGCTGTGTGCAGATAAGTGACTAGACTAACACTTTCCAGGTCGTTCGCTGCCTGAGCTCTCTCTCTTTTTTTTTTTTTCTCTAGTCACTGTCACTTTTTTTGTGTGCCTCTTTACATTGAAGTACTGTAAGGCAGTAACTATGATGAAAATAATGGGAAATTATTAATTTTCAAACTTCACTAGTTGGTAATTTAAGTAGGTCTATAGGAACTTTAGAATTTGACCTTCCTTTATAATTTATATAATATAATTATATAATGGTATTTCTTTAGAAGAGTAACTGTTTTGCAATGATCGACCAAAGTAAACAATCAGAAAAAAAATGCAACTTGCTTTTAAATTGGGAATTTTATGATTATTCTTCTAAAAGTTCACATATTGTCACTTTTTCTGGCTAACTCATCCTTGGGCGTTTTGGCTTCTGACTTTTAATTTAAAAAATCTAATCCAGTTATGAATTATAAAAGTCACACAATTCTATTTAGATAATTGATTGTTCAGATTAAAGGTCAATCTTGATTTGTTTGTGCCTGGCATTTTAGCTTTAGAGATAACTTATATTGATGATACCTTGTTCTTCAATATAATTCATTACTGAAACAATAACATAGAAAATAATAAGGGTGAATATCCATCAAATACTTATCCATGGAGCAGACTTTAGTCTTACATATATTACCTTCATTAAGCCTCTTAACCTACCTTTTTATAGAGATAGAGACTATGAGACAGCAACATGAAGGTGCTGCTGGCCTATAGTCACATAACTGATCAGTGCTAGAACAGGAATATGACTCTGAACCTCAGGTCTTTTAATCATTAATGGCAAACAGAAACACATAATAAAGGGAAGAAATCACATGAAGGCATAGAGAAGCATTAACAAATAGCATCATTTATCTGATGCATCTGTAAGTGCTTACTGTATGCAAATCTCCATGCTAAATAGCACAGGTACATTGTTCAACCAACAACACATTTTCTGTGTGATTAGTATTCTCATGGTTCTTCCATACAGTAAGAGATTCATCACACAATCACAATAGTACTTATTTACATTGAGATAAATATTTTTAGAGAAAATAATGTAGATTCGAGCGCTGACTATGAATGATCCTGACTGAATTTAGGACCTGGAATCTTGAAGAAATAAAAACTTTAGCTCATATCTAAAGGATGAGGAACACTCCAATGGTTAAAGCAATGTTTAAAATAAAAGCTTTCTGGATAGAAAATGCATGTGTGTTCTGAGGCCAGAGGGAAGTTATTGTGTCTAGAAATTGACAGGAGAACACTGTGTTTGGTATCCCAAGAGAATGGAAAATATCTAGAGAAAGGCCTATTCATATCTGGCCTTGGAAGGATTTTGATTCTTTTTTTTTTAAATTTTTTTATTATTATTCAATTGTGTGTGTGTGTACGCATGTGTGTATGTGTGTGTGTGTGTGTGTGTGTGTGTGTGTAGAACCACGGGCAAATTCGGGAACCACCATGGACTGCCTGCACCTTCTTGTTTACTCCGCCCCGAGATTCACAGGCTCCCCCCTACCAGGACCAGAAACACAGCCCCCCCCCTTCTGCCTGGTGTCTATACGTGGGTCTAGGATCCGAACTCGGGATGCCTACAAGGCAGAGGCTTAACCTCTGAGCCACCTCTCCAGCCCCAGGATTTTGATTCTTAATCAGAGGAGCCACTAAAAATTTTAAGCAGAAAGTAGCAATTTGTAAAGGTTCCTTTGGTGACAGTGTAGAACATAATTGACAGGAGCAGATATGCCCATTTAAAGGAGTATCCAATGGCAGAACTTTCGCTTGGGTCATACAGTTTTAGTCCAAGGCCTAGCTTCACCCTTACTCATGAGGCCATGGGCTACTTATTTTCATTCTTTTGGCTCAGGCTGCTTTTTTTAAAATAGGAAAATAGAACATATCCCAGAAGAAAGTTGCAAAGATTTTAAACGAAGAAGCAAGAATAGTAGTCAACCATCCCTATTTATGTATGAGGATTGTGAAGCTTAGAAAAGACCACTTATTTTTATCATTATCACGTGGCTTGTCTGGATGTTGTAGAGTATTAGCAATGGGAGATAAAAGCAAGGGGGAAGAACTGAAGGAAGATAGCATCCCCAAATCAAAATGAACAAATAAGTAATAAAACTCCTGGGGAGGCTAGATCTTGCCATAACTAGATTGAAAGGGACACAGGGTCCAGCAGTTGCATGGGGTTCAGCTCCAGCAGGTTCACTCTAGTAAGTCCCCTCCAGTCGCTATGTTAGAAGAATAGAGATCACTTTCAACTTCCTTTATTTTCTGAGAACCTAGATCAGGTTGTCCTTGATAAACATAGTTTTCAGGGGCCCTTTACTGTCTACCAGACACCTCCTTGTTTGTCAGTATGATATTAGAAACTCCCTTAGCAATGAGTCACAAGACTTTATTATACAACTAAAGAGAAAATGTTGCAATCTTGCATATAATGTTAGTATTTAGTGTGAAGGAGTTTCAAGAATGAACTGTGTATATCTTTGAAAAGTGAAGAAAAAGAAACTCATCTAAGATGTCTCTGTTGTTGAAATTTCACCTTTCTGTAGTTTGTATGTATTTATTTAATATGATTAGATTGATCACTTATTATACTTGAAAGCATTAGTTGACCTAGCCACTGTGTTAGGTGCTAGGGTGATAACAAAAATTAAAACAGATATTCATGGAAATTTTACTTTAATGTTGCTTTCTTCTCAGAAATGTGTTTAACTTAAGACTTACTTTAGGAAGTGCTTACAAAGTTATCTTTGTTGTTACAGTTCTGTAATCCTGGCTATTAAAAAGGCAAAAGCAGGAGGATTGCAAGTTCAAAGCCCACATGAGAAACTTAGCAAAACTTGCCTTACAATAAAAAGTGAAAAGAAGGCTGGGGCTATAGCATAATAGTGGAACATTTTCCTGTCATGCTGAATCACCAGAGTCACAAATAAACCATGAAACAGGAAATGTTTATGAAGTGATTAATATGCTATTGTAAAATACAAAATTGAGATAAGAATAGACATTTTGGGTTTTATCTTAACCACTTCTCAGGTTCAATGGTCCAGATTAAAGAAACATCTTTAAATATTTAACAGGATACTGCATGTAAAACAATGTGGTAACTGGTTAAATAAGCCTTTCAGTAGATCAGAACAGAACAACCAAAACCAATGCATTTCATTGGAACAGCAGTTAAGTGTCATTGATATTGCTCTATGTAGAGTACTGATATACATTCTTACTATTATGTGTTTCAGGGCCGGCTGGATTCACTAACAGAAGTGGACGACTCAGGGCAGTTAACTATCAAATGTTCTCAGAATTACTTGTCTTTGGATTGCGGCATTACTGCATTTGAACTTTCTGACTACAGTCCAAGTGAGGATCTGCTTGGTGGCCTGGGTGATATGACCTCCAGCCAGGTCAAAACCAAACCTTTTGACTCTTGGAGCTACAGTGAGATGGAAAAGGAGTTTCCTGAGCTTATCCGAAGCGTTGGGTTACTCGCGGTGGCTGCTGACCCCCTCGCTTCCACCTGCAGTGAAGCAGTCAGTGAGGATGCATCCCAAGTGTCTCTTTCAGCCGAGGACAAAGGTGGGCACCAGGAAGACAGGTCCTGTGAGGTGGGAGCCCAGCCGGGTTTAACATTGGGGGCAGCTCGTTCAGGGGAAGTGCCGAGTACTGCTGAGTCCTCTTCAGAGACTGCAGAGGGACGATCTAGTTCCTCCCCACAGCTTGGTGCAAAGACCCAGCCGCCTCTTCCCTGTGAAAATACAACCCCCAAGCGCTCCATCAGAGATTGCTTCAACTACAATGAGGACTCTCCCACGCAGCAGCCCACGTTGCCAAAGCGAGGGCTTTTCCTGAAAGAAGAAGCCTGTAAGAGCAAGCTGAAAGGCAGTGGTGGCAAGAAGCAGATGGTTGATCTGAAGCTAGAGCTGAGCAGAAGCACCCCTTCCCTGGTGGACCCCCCTGACCGATCTAAGCTCTGCCTGGTGTTACAGTCTTCCTACCCCAACAGCCCGTCCACTGCCAGCCAGTCCTACGAATGCTTACATAAGGTGGGGGTCGGGAATATTGAAAACGTAGTCAAAAGTCACATTAAAGAAATCTCTTCCAGCCTGGGAAGGCTTACTGACTGCCATAAAGAGAAGCCCCGTCTGAAAAAGCCTCACAAGACTTCAGAGGACGTGCCTCCATGCCGGATACCCAAGCGGGGAACTGGTTCAGGAAAGCAAGCCCGAGGCCCAGGGAGCTCAGTAGTGCCAAATGAAAAGCCTTCTGGAGCATCCACAGCTGCTAAGGACCCAGAAACGAATTCTGCTTCTACATCTTCAGGGGACGCGTGTAGTCAGAGAAGTGTGAGTGGCCAATTGACAGAGCAATCAGAAACCTCCAGCTCTTTGACTCACAACAGTGATTCCTCCGTTGGCTCAGACAACGTCAGAGCCCCAGTTCCTCTTCTTTCAACGCATGAAAACAGGAAAGGTTACTCTTCCTCGCCAAGTCATGTCTCACGGAATGGGCAGGTGGTAGAGGCCTGGTATGGCTCAGATGAGTACCTAGCTCTGCCGTCTCACCTTAAGCAGACAGAAGTGTTAGCTTTGAAGCTGGAAAATCTAACGAAACTTCTGCCTCATAAACCCAGGGTGGAGACCATTCAGAATATCGACGACTGGGAACTGTCTGAAATGAACTCTGATTCTGAGATCTATCCATCCTACCAGGTCAAGAAAAAGCATACCCGACTCGGCAGAGTGTCACCAAGCTCATCCAGCGACATAGCCTCTTCTCTGGGGGAGAGCATTGAATCTGGGCCCCTGAGTGACATTCTTTCTGATGAAGAGTTGGGTATGCCTCTCTTGGGTATGAGAAAGTACATTGATGAGAAATCAGACAGACCTTCATCTTCTGAGAAAAATGAAAGTCATTCTGCCACAAAATCAGCTTTAATTCAGAAACTAATGCAAGATATTCAACACCAAGACAACTATGAAGCCATATGGGAAAAAATAGAGGTGAGGAAGTCATAACCTTAATGATTTCTTAACTGATTTCTGGGAGTAATGTTGGTGAGCATTCATCTGTGCCCCACTCCATTATCAATTTTTTGATAATCCTATCTGATTCTCTGGAGAAAAAAATGAAAAGATACGATGATGACCGCATTGTGATATTATGTGCATCTCTGAGAAACCTTACATAAGTTACTAAATACCTTGTTAGAAGAGGGATATTATGTGCATATTACATAATATGTGCAGGTGAGGATCCTAGGCTAGCCCAAACAGTAGAGTCTTAGGTTGCTTAACTATTCCCTGTTCTTGCCTGCCTCAGCTTCCCCCAAAGAGACTTTCCCCTCTAATTTGTTAGGGGAACTAGAGGCAGAAGATCAGTGTTCACGGAACTTTTACATGCTGAATAGGGCCATAGAGCTGAGTACAGCAGAAATAGTCTTTCCTATTCTAGCCTTAAAGCTCATTATATTAATGTCTCCTGGGCCACGTTGGAGAGCATCCATGACATTTTTCAGCTTGCTGATCCAAGATCAAGCAGATGTTTTCCCTAGTCATGGTCATGTAAGTGGTGATTGTTTTGAAGGACCATCTCTAAGTGGACCCGTTGGAGTGTGAAGGAGATAAATTCCATAAGCTTAGTGAAAAGAGGAGGTCTGAGAGTAAGCAAGGCAATCAGAGAGAGGAGGGGTATTACCAAAGGAAGGAGTGCTGACAGTATCCAACTGGAGTTCAAAGACCATTACTTAGATTTTCCTAGAGTTGGCAAGTGTAGGAAACAAAGAAAGCTCACTATTTAAAAAAAATCTGATGAGTGTCTTTAAGGGCTTCCTACAAGGAAGGTAAACCTGAAGAAGCTGTTAGACAGACTTCCTACCCTTGGATCTGGGCCTCATTTCCTTCTTCATAAATAAAAGATCATCCACGCCCTTTCTCTGATCTTTCTGGGAAGGTTGAGGAGATTTTGCTACACTTATCCTGATGTTCCCAGAACCTGTGCTACAGATAAATTTCAGGTTTGAGTACCCCTCTCTGTGCAAGCTTCCGAGGCATCAAATTGAAAGTAAGAGAATGAGCCAGGCCACAAATAGTTTTTAAAATCCATGAAACAGTGAGGAAAAATGAGTGAAGGGCATACCTGGACCAGAAGGACTCTTAAGAAAATGGAAAAAAAATTAACTTAACATGATGCCTAAACTTGTGTGGTATTAGTAAGGAAGGTTTGATTTGCAAGTCTAGTCCACATCACCTATGCACACACTGTTTTCTTTTTCTGTTTCGGAGGACTGGAGGATGCTCAAACATGCTAGACAAGTGTTCTACCACTCGACTACACCTCCAATCAACTCTCATTGTCCGTAGATACTTTTACCCTAAAACAACAGACTCAAGCCATTGTTAACAGGAACAGTGTGGCCTATACAACCTGAAGTATTCCTATCTGTTCTTTTGTAGAGCAAATTTACTGACCCCTACAATTTCTGACCAGTGTCTATACTGTGTTCTGTAGTCCATCTTTTCATTTTAGCTTATATAGAAACCTAAGGAAAACCTGTCATTGGTCCCATTTTGAAAATGAAGAATCTGAGGATCAAATGCAAATGATTTGATTTAAGTCACACAACTCTTAAGTGTAAGAGCTGTAAAGCCATCTAAGATGCTATAGGTGACTTTGTTTTAATCTAGTACTTAAGGGAATTCAGACAATAATTTTATGTGTAGATCAAATCTATTATCAAAACCATGAAAGTACCTCTTTAGTAATGGATAGTGTGTCTTCTTCATGATCTGAATAGAAATGAGCTAAGTAGCCACTTGTATAAAGTGGGAAGCCATTGATTCTATTTACAGCTATGTAATTCCCAAGAGGCAGAATGCAGTGCTGGATGATGTCAACTTAGTGAAGCATTTCAGAAGATCAGGGCTTTCTGATATAAAGCAAAATTTACTTGTCATATCATGAGTTTCTTGATAATATTGCATTTTTAACAATTGTCCTTGAAAATGACTCTATTCAGCTGAACTCAGTGGTACCAAGTTGATACAGGCATGCTATAGTGAGGTTCATTTCTTCACAGAGATGTAAATGTCTTGAAATGTCAGTTTATGGCATCTCAGCTATAGTCCAGTGACTCAGCTGTTGTATTTTGTTTTAGAGAAAAATTTTAAGAACATTGTTGCTAGCTAGAGGATGTCGTTGCACATAAATTACTTTGGATTCAGCAAGCCTAATACTTGGTTGAGTACTCCCTCTTTGAACTGGGCTGTGGAAATTGCCTTCAAATTTGTTGCAGATTTTATAGTAACACAAATGCAGCTGTTAGTGCCTCTGCTGAGGGATGAATTTAGAAAGTGGCAACTTCAACATAGGCATAAATATAAGAGGGTTTACATTTGATACAATCATGGCACTAATTTTTACACTGAGTTCCCACAGAAGAGTGGATTCAGACAAGTCCTAGCCTTTCAAGCTTCATTTTGTTTATACATTGACACATCCATAACATTAACCTGGTGGTGGCAATCATAGCAAAATCATTTTGTTTATTTTGTTTTTAATTCATTGTGGTTACAAAAAACATGTAACAGAAGATTTACTCACTTAACCCTTTGAAGTAGCATCTTCACATTATTGTGAAGCAACTCTTTAGAAACTTTGTATCTTTAACATCTAAAATACCATGTCATTAAGCAGCTCTCTGCTTTCTCATATGGCCCTCATTCCCCATCTCTGATTTTGACTATTCTAAGAACCTCATATGAATGAGTAATACAGTGTTTCTTTTATGGTTAGCTTGGTTCACTTAGCAAGTATTGTAGCATTGACAGTATTTTCTTCCTTTTTAAGTCTGATAATGTTCAGTTTTGTGTATATGGCAGATTCTCTGTCTTAATTTATCTGTTGATAAATGGTACGTTGTCTTCATCTCTTGGTTACTGTGAATAGTGCTGTAATGAGAATGGTGTGCAGAGACTTTGTGACCTTGCTGTCTGTCTTTTGGGACTATAGCCAAAAGTAAGACTGCTGGATTATAATGTAGTCTAGTTTTAATTTTTTGAGCTGTTTCCATATTGTTTTCTCTACTAATTACACCAATTTTATAATCCCACCTACAGTGCATGTGGTTCCAATTGTTCTGCTGCCTCTTCTAATTTGAATTAAGTTAATTTACTCTTAATTGATAGCTGTCTTTCTCTTTTTTCTTCTCTTCCTTCTCCCTTTCTCCTTTTTATTTTATCTTTGGCTTTATTTTGTTTTCTGATTGGAGTTTCTCTCTGTTGTCTAGGCTGGCCTTAATCTCTTGTACTCAAATTGTCCTCCTGTTCAACCTTCAGAGTATCTGGGACTATAGTCCTCTGCCATCTGTACTTATTCATTTATTTTCCTATATTTATTTACTGTCCTAAATAATAGCCATCCTAATGGCATAAGCTGATCCCTCACTGAAGATTTCATTTTTCATCTCTTTGATGATTAATGGTGCTGAGTTTCTTTTCATGCGCTTGTTGGCCATTTGCATTTTGTATTTGGAGAAATGCCTATTTCTAGTCTTTTGCCCATTTTAAATAGCATTATTTGATTTTATTTTGACTTGTAGGTTTTTTATGAAGTCTGTTGTCTTTGAAGAAATGTCTATTCTAGTCTTTTTCCCATTTTAAATAACATTATTTGATTTGTTGACTTACAGGTTTTTTTATGTAGTATGGATGACCAACTATATTAGTTTCTTTTCCCATTAGTGTAATCAAATATCTGACAAAGCAATCTAAAGGAGGAAGAATTTATTCTGGTACATAGTTTGAGGGGAATATAGTCCATTATGGCAGGGAAGATAAGGCAGCAGCCTTCTCCTCCACAGCAGTGGGAACATGTGGCTAGGACTCCCATCTCCTCACATCTCAGTGGAGCAGGAAGCAAACATCAGACAAAAAGCAAGGTCAGGCTAAAATTTCAAGGTCCACCTCTATTCACTTTCTCCAGTGAGGCTCCACCTTCTAAGGTTTCACAACCTCCCCTAATAACCACTTGCTGGGGACCAAGTGTTCGGTCACATGAGCCTGTGGGGGTTTTTAACATTCAGACAGTACTTATTCACCTCATATTAGTGGAGCGGTAGTCTAGTCTTAGGTGTGTTGACAGTGATCTCTAATGAACGTCATATAGGTCAAGATGCATTTTAGCAATCCATTCTGTTTCCTTTCACCGACCTTTCATTTTGTATGTGCCATTCCCTGCAGTTAACATTTTCTATTCAGAGTCACGAGTCTTCCTTTTCCTCCTCTGTATCCATACTCTTACTTCTATCTTTTATCCTCTCACTTTACTTCTGGACTTTGTTTTGCATTCTGTGGCACCTATGATTTCCTTAGAGTTTTTCTTTCTTCTTCTTCTTCTGTTCTGGAATTTCTCAGATTGGCAGGATGAATTGGCTTCCCATCAGTATTCAAACTTGAATGTTTGATCTTTTTAGAGCAGTTATTAGTCTTAGAAATATATATCTAGAAAGCCAAAGGGCTATTTAGAGATAAGATAAAAAGCTAGAATTTAGTTTACATGTCAGGAAAAAAGTCAGACTGTTGAAGGATTGATCAAATCCGGCATTATAGTTAAAAATCATGAAATTTGAGAATCTCAAGAATCACAGATTGAACATGACTTGAAAATGATTATTCAACAAGGGACGTAATAATGCACTAATATAATAGCAATGAATACTCACTGTTTTACTATGTGATCTGGAGTCTTCTTTAGTTTGTTTAAGAGGCAGAGTTTTGCTATGTAGCCTAAGCTAGTATTAAATCACTATGTAGCCTGGACTGCCCTAAATCTCCCAATCCTCCTGCCACAGCCCCAAGTGGTAGAATTACAGATGTATGCCTCCATGACTGATGCTGAACTTTTATCTGAATGAGATGTGATCACATTCAAGGCTCTGTGATCATTATGTCAGATGACATCTGGTATGTATCAAGTGGGAAGTCATGCAGTGACGGTCTCTGGACTAGGCATCATAGAAAAGGGGATACATGAGATGGGTCTTGAAGGATGGGCAGAATTTATAAAGCAGAAATGAAGGGGCAGGATATTAGTGATAGAAATATAGATCAAAATTGAGAGTGAGAATATTCCAGGCATGCTTGCAAAATGCTGAAGAGGTATTTTTGGTATTTGGATGGATAGGTGAAGCTTCTATTAGCAAAGAGACCCCAAAATGAAATCTTTTTATTTTCACTCAGCTAGAGCAGAGTCCAAGGGAGACAGAGGTCATGTAAAGGTTTCTTATCCCTTCTGCTCGTCAATACCAAATCTACATTCCAGTTCATACGAAGGGTTAAGTAGAGGGTAGCCGACATTCTTCTCATGGCTATGAAATGAATGGTTCACACATTAAATGTTTTCATGCCCCATTGGTCCAGGCTCTGTCACATGACAAGGACTTTTGGAAATGAACCTGTAGGCCATGGCTATTATGAGAAGAATGTCTTTTAAACTAGCTGCTGATTAGAAAAAAGGTCAAAATATGAAAAAAATTTGAATTCTAAGTGTTTGCAAAGCAATGCCACAAAATAAATATCTGTTTAATGAATGAATGAGCGAATGAATGAATAAATGGTTACACTGAACTAGAATTTTATCTTACAGATCAAAGTTGCAAACTAAAATGACTTTAAGAGACCAGTCAGATGAAATAGTGAACCACATAGGAAGTGTAAATGGGCACTGATGGACTGAATGAGCTGGAGGGCACATGACAGGCATAAAGGGAAGTCACCTCTCAGCTCACATGATAGTTACATTAGAACATAACAGTCCGTGTATGGCAAGGTTTTAAAAGAACTAGGACATCTAGATTTTATGTGGCATCTATTTCAGTAGGAATGATTTCTTTTTCCTCTTCCATGGATATGTAGAATGTGCATGCACATTTTCACATGTGTGGGGTACACCTATGGCTGTGGTTGTGGCATTTTACCTTGGATTCAGGGATCTGAACTCTGAACCTTTTGTTTGTGCAGAAAGTGCTATAATCACTGAACTCAATTTGTAGGCATAAATTGAACAAAACACATCAATGGAAATGATTTATATTCAAGTTGATAATTTGCAATCTTTGATGGGAAACTACTTAAAATTCTTGTCTCAGAGAATTGATAAGATAAGAAGATTAATCTGGCCTTGGTTATACCTCTAAGCACACTTCCAACTGAAACTGGAAGTCCTATCCACTGGAGATCTTTGAAAACATCCCAACCTCAGATTCTGCCCCAGGGAAATTAAGTCAGAATTTCTATGGTTGGGTATGTTTTAAAGCTCTTCTAGCAATTGCAATGTGCAGCTAAGCTAGTTCTCTAAGGCTAATTTAGACTTTTTTTTTTTTTAAACAGTAACCTGATCATGTGGTAAAAGATTGTGAACTGTTTTGGGAATTAGTCTGAAGAAAGAGAAAGGCAGGAATACTATGAAGGACAAATTGATACATTTTTGTAGCTACTTTAAAATAAGACAGCAGGAGAATAATTAACTTCAGAATTCGAGCTAAAGCTTTTTTGGGGGGGGAGGGATGGGAAATGTAAAGAATTTAACGAATGTTTCACAGGGACCGCATGAGGGTTAGGCTACACAGTGGATAAAGGACGGAAGGGCAAATGTTATCATTCATGCTAATACTGTAACCTGAATCCAAGTTGGAAATTATGTATCAACGCAATATATTTAAAGATAAGCCCACAAAAATTTCATTTTTAAGCCCACAGGAGCGGAGAAGCCAGAGTGAACCCTGGGGTCCACACAAGTGTACAGGCAGTAGCAAAGTTAGGGACAAAACAACTGTATTAAATTACCCATAGATTTGCCGAGCATCTCAAGGCCATTGTTCAAGATTGTTTTTGAGGGACCTCCGTTCCCAAGCAAATTCCTTCTTGGTTACACAGGGGGAAAGAAACTTCAGTGTCGCGTCTTCTGGTTTCTAGAATATATCTCGAGTATAGAGACATAATCAACGATAATTTAGCACCACCGTGAGGTCTTTAGTAGGAACTGCATCTTGTTTGCAGGCTTCTAAGATAAGAGGAGCTCTATCTGCAGTTTTAAATCAAGATTAAAAATATCGGGGTTTTTTTCTTTCTGTGATTTTCTTGGTCTGGAAAGACTGTATCACAGTAACTACTTTCTGTTTCAAGATGTTACAATCCCTAAATATATTCTATATTAGACATTTCTGTGAGGATAAAAATCAGTATAGAAACAGACTGAGTTTTGCATGGTTTAAAAAATTCAACTACAGTTTTTAGGACATTAATAAATTTTTTATCATCAAGCATAATAACTTTACATTGCTGAATATAACAATTAAAAACCCAAACAAAACATTTAATTTATTGCTTCCTTCAGTACACATGAGGCAAGTTTCTAAAGTACTTTTTCATTTCTTTTTTTTTTTTTTTTATCACATTTAGCTCTCGGAAAAACAAGAGTAAAGAGTAAAGAGATATAGAAAACCAATGTGAATGCTCACTTCATAATCCACTTTTTAATAAGAAAAAGTTGAATTAGTCACTTACATGCTTGTTTGATTGTTCTGGGAAAGGGTTGCACTCTGTATCCCTACCTGCACTGGAACTCACTGTGTACCCTCGATCAGTCTCAAATTTGTGGCAGCCTCCCTTTTCACCTTCTGAGTGCTTACTTACAGGTATGAGCCTTCCAGTATTTAACTATGACATCATGGTTGCTTAACATTTCGCTTTTATGTAAGCAATCACAAAGAATACAGTTTCATAGCATACTCTAAAATTACATAAATGTTATACTTATTGTTTTTTCTGGTGATTTATAAGAAATCAGTATCAGTGATATTATAAAGAACTAGAATAATAACTGCATGTAATTCCAACCCTAAGTATCATTATGATCTAGGAAAATTAGTCTCTCAAGGCTCAATTTTGAGAAATAAGGGTTAATAAAGAAATTTAGCTGTTTACTTATATATACTTACTGGCCTGAAATTTTATGAAAGTCTGAGTATAAGAGAAATTATTTCTGTGAAAAATATTCATTGGCATATATCACTTCAAAATGATTAGCTTTATGCTCCATAAGGTTACATATGAATTGCCCTTAGAATATACTAGTGGTAAGTGAATGCAAGGTTATGATATCAATAAGTCTGGAGTTATGTGATGATTCACACTGCATTCCTACACTGTGGTATGATAAAACACAGACATCCTGGAGGAATCCAGAGCTGTACAGAGTTTAGAAGATACCAAGAAATGGATGACAGTAAACAAGTGAGTAACCAAGGAAAAATTAGACATGGATTAGTCTGGATTTATGGCAAATAGGGTTAGCTAAATGAAGCAGGCTGGAAGCATGCATCTTGGTAGACTTGCCATTGTGATGTCTGAGAAATCCATCAGCACTGTTATTTGTCCTCTGTTCAGACAAAGTGGGAGAAATTATTCCAAAAACATGAATTCTATGTGTAGTGATGTCAGACTATGTCTGAGCTTGTAGATCTTGCTGTGTAAAGAGGACTGGCCTGGGTTTTGTATGAGAAACTAAAGCCTTATCCACCACAGGTGCTGCCTGTAAGACAGGCTCATGTGCTTTCTGAACCTCTGGCTACCGAGGCTCAGTGCTTCGCTTCTTAGAAGCTAGTGGCTCTACCACTCGCCTTTGTGTTTGTCTAGGAGTAAAGGAAATGGTTGTTTTCTTGTTCTAATTCTCTCTCTCTCTCTCTCTCTCTCTTTCCTTTCTTTGTTTCCTTTTTCTATATAAATGTTTTAGGACAATCGAGTTTACAAGGTATCACTTATAAATGATACTTATTTTTTTTCCCAGAGTCGCTTTAACATTACTTGCTTTGAGAAAGGTGTGTGTGTGTGTGTGTGTGTGTGTGTGTGTGTGTGTGTGTGTGTATGAGTGTGCATATATGGATATGTAAAAAGAGAGATTAAAATAATTCAGTATTCTTCATCTTTTCCTTTCTGACATAAAAATAAAGATAACAAACTTAATGAAAATATTTTTGCTTTTGGCTTCTTTGTTTTCTGTAGCAAAGAGAAGACCATATGTGTTTAAAAATTTTATTTTTCTTATCCTATCCTCTCTGCATTTTAGGTATTAGTCATTTAAGAGACTACTGACCTAAATGCCAGGACACATGGTATGCAGCCTGATTTCTCTTCAGACTTTCCAACTGCATTTCTTGATTTCCCTCTTGAATGTCAGCCATGCTGCTGCTTATTGCTGTCAGAGCTGCTGTCTCTTGGCCTTCAGTTGCCAGGAATCTTTTCTACTCCTCCTAGTTCCCTGTTTTCCAATATAACTTTGATTTGTCTCAGTGATCAGATGAGCTGTAGTTTTCTTCAAGAAGCTACCTTCCATGGCTGAGACCAAGCTAAATACCTTCCCAAAGTTCTCCTGAGCCTTGGGGACACCTGTGAAGGGATTTTAGGACCCTTTCAGAGAGTTAAACCTATTTTCATGTCAATACTACAATGCCATTTGCCTTTCCATTCCCATTCCATAGGAGAATTTCCTACAGATTACTTGATATGTAATATTGTAACAGATTAAAAGTAGCAGAAGTGGGAATCTAGTTGTCTCTTATTAAGCCAGAGAGTGAAAAATTTACATACACATGGTTAAAATGCCTCTGGGTTTTTAAAAATTATCTTTGAAAATATAGTTATTTTTCAAAAGATATTTATGTTATCACATGCTGAAGTATTGCCATTTTTAACTAATTAATACATGTTTTTAAGTTTGTAAAGTGAATAGTGATAGAATTCAGAGAAAACAAAAGTTCTTTGGGGGCCCTCAATAATTTTTAATAACCTAAGATGTTATGAGAACAAAGGTTTGAGAACTGTTGCTTTGCCTGATCATACATGTCACACTTTTCTTGTGCTGTATGCTGAGTTGTTTAAGAGAAAAATGTGCATCATTAATATTTGAGTACCAGGCCCTAAATACAATTTTTGACTCACATCCAACTCCTAATAAATGGCTTTTGAAAACAAAGTTTAATCCATATTTGCATATACATATGTGGAATATAAAAAAAAAGGCAGTTGAATACTTAATTAAGCTGTCCTAGAGAGTACAGACTGCAGTCTAGACCAGTAGTATTGGAATTTTACATTGTTCTCAAAAAGCCATCATCTTGACCTTTTACTTTAAATTTCATAACTCTTGTCCACAGGACTCCTTTGAAAACAAAAATGAATAATTACAACCTAGTACTTCGAGACACAGAACTGAATTCATCTGGCTTAGCCATCGGCTAATTATGTATTAGTCAGCTATAAAGACTAATTTTCTGCTACTACTACTACTACTACTACTACTACTAAAGAACTTCATTTTCTCCACTTGCAAAGGGGGCAAGGTAGCTGAAATGGACAGATCTGTAGGGTCTTTTGAAAATGGGCTCTAATGACAGTGTGGATGGAGTTGTTTTACTGACTTGCTGCCCTAAGCTCTCTGAGAGAGAGTTAGCCACTACATTTTCTAGTTCATATGATAATCTATGCACACAGAATTCCAGCTTTTCAAAGAATAGTAACTTTGCTATTACTAAAGAATGACATGTTCTCTAGAGAAAGTTATGACTTAAGTAACAACTCAATGATCACATGTATCTTTTGCATCACCTCAGTATTCCATGAGCATCATATTTATTCACATGCATTTCTGTTGCAGATACTTGATTTGCAAGGAGGTTTTACTAATCAGGAAAGTATTTAGAGCTAATCTAAACACAGGATTGTAGCATTTCAATGCTGTACTTTAGTGTCAAGAAGCAGCTTGTTTTTGCGTGTGAAAACTTTATTGGATATGTCAGGAAGTGTTGCTTACTAAAACTGACCAGCCTTAATGAAGTCCGGGGAAACATTGGACTAGAGATAAAAGAGATCAGGGAAAGAGGGGAAAAAGAAAACAGGAGTAAAGAACAAGATAGGAGAGAGGCTAGGAGAAATAGGAAGAGGAGAAGAAGACAAGAGAAAAATAGCAATTAAAAAAAAGGAGGACAGAAAAAAGAGAGACCAGAAGAAATGTCTAAAACCAGGCTGTGATAGGACTGGTTGAGTTGTATAACAAGGATATGGCTATCATAGAGGTGAGAAGTGAGAATAAGCCATGAGGATATTATATATATGGACCTTATGAAAGTAAGACTGGAAAGAGAATTGGTTTGATAGTCCAAAGTCTGGATGTTGCAACAAATTACTGAATAATTATTTTATAATTCTAAGTATATTGTATAACTCCTCTGTAATAGTCTCTTCATCTGTACAGTGAAATTTGTGGTGATTCAGTAGGCTTACAAGCTATTAAGAGAACTGCTGATATATAGAACTGAAATGTTAAGCAAATAAATTTATGCTACTGAATTTGTAAAATGTACAATTAAACCTAAAATCAAAGATATAGGCATACCAGGTGTTAGTAGAAAACTTCCATCTAAACACTTATCAATACACCCATAGATTAGAGAAGTTTTTAACACTCAACAAAGAAGTACCCTTTTGCAATAGTAGGTGTTTATTGCATAGAATCATAACTGGCTGAAATGTAGGGAATAAGTGACTGTGGAATACTCAGTCCTAAATAGGGCATGGAAATCATTCCTCCAGCTCAAAGCTTAGGGAACTGCAAGTTGGGCAGTAAGAATGGGCAGCCTGAGGGTGGGAGACGTGCTGCCAGACAGTGTTCTCCGGTCATGACAGAGCTATTGCACATAACAACTCCTGCAGCAATGTCTATTTCCCCAGACCTGAACAACAGTTAGCCTATCAACATTTCACTATGGAAGGTGAAATATCTCTAGAGACACTACACTTCCCCGAGAGACTATTGAAGATTAATGCCACACGGGAGAAGAGAGCTGCTTTCTTCAGTGATTTACCCACTGTTAAGTCATTTGTGGCCCAGAAAGTGCTCAGACACATACTTCTCTACAGGCATCCGAGAAGATGTGAAAATAGAAAGGAGACTGGCTGGAAAGGAGAAAGTATGTGGAAAGAAGTAGGGGATGGGAATGGGTAATGAGGGGATGAAAACACATACATTCATTGTATTTATGTATATAAGTGCCAAAGAATAAAATGGTTTTAAAAACAAACAAACAGAAACAACAACAAATGCCATAGGAAACCAGATGCTTAGGAAGTTGCTAAATGGACTCCCGATAACCTTTGTGAGTAAACTGGTCACTCATCTGTGACTGAGGCGGATATAGAATGGGCTTCTTCAAGCATTAAAACCCCATTAACTTCACTTAAATTTTCTCTAAGTTGGGAATGAACTGTAATGGTATTTGGTGTGAAGTGTTTCCTGTTGGGCATTTAGCCTCACCATCAGTCCCCTTGCAATAAAAGGTATAGAGAACTGTGAGTGTGAAGGGAGATGGGATGGGATTTGAACATATAGCATTGGGGTGAGATGGTGATCCTTCTTCACCTGAGTTTGACCCTTCTCGAAGCACTTGTCAGAATGGGCAGTGTGATACTATGGGGGGAGCAGACTTCATAGTAATACGTGGGCTCAAGTCCTCTTTCTATCATTGACCCAAGTTCTCATGTTCTGACTCCAATTTTCTTCATCTCCAAAATGACTATACTCAACACCATGTCTCAGAACAGGGGCAGCACAGCGCACACTGCAAACCCCCACCCTCCAACTACAGAGAAATGACTTTTGCTTTCACTTAAAAGTCATTTAAACTAAATGACTTACCTGATCCCTTATCTTATATACAGAAAGCCCTCCTTTGTGTGTGTGTGTGTGTGTGTGTGTATAAGCGAGCTATCATCTTGCTTGTTAGTCATTGGAGAAATTAATACTTTAGAAAGTTTAAAAAGTAAATTCAGAAAAAGTAATACCTTATGACAAAAGCTTTCAAAATACTAGAATACTAGTGACTTGAAAGTGATGGCATGCTGCTCACCAGTGACCGCAGGGCCAAGTGAAGCTCTGTTTTCTCCCAAGTACAAAGACAAGAGTTCTCCTGAGGTCTGAATTCTGCGTGGCCCCAATCATGAGTTGGCAGACTGTATCAAATGTGAGTGTGGTGGGGGTGGGGGTGGGATCCACAGGGAAGGAAGCGGTTAAGCAGAGAGGTGGGGAAGACTGGTGTCTCAGGCCGGGGCTGCTTTTCCCTTGTCTCTGGATAACTGGTTGGAGAGGCAGAGAAAGATACAGGAAAATCAATGAGGGTCATAGCAATAGAAAATGTAGAGAAAGGGATGTGTCACAGCTTGCCTATATTTTGCTGATAAATTCCTGACAAAAGAGTTTAATAGGGGAATAAGGAGTTTATTCTGATTTACAAATGTCAGTGTAGTAGAGTGCATGCCATCACCAAAGGCTGACGGAAATGGCCACACTGTATCCTGCTGAAAGAGGAACAATCCTTACTTGCCAGACAAGTCTGGTCAAGTATACCCAAGGATTTCAACTTCCTCAACCAGCTCACTCTGTCTTATTCACCTTTTCAGGGACTAGTCCTGTTCTCCATGGGCTGGGTCTGCTCCATCATCTAGACAGTCTTTTGTAGTCTTGTTGGGAGTCCAACTCAACCATCTAATCAAATGTGCCTAAAGCTCAAATTCTCAACTGTTTTTTTTTTCTTAACATTTTTTATTATTATTTCCGCTCATACAAACTTAATAGGTACACCAGTTCCCACCCTCCCTCCTCCTCCCCCCGACCCCCCTGCTCTCCCTCCCCTCACCCCTCCCTCCTCATGCCCCAGTGCTTTCCCTCCCAAACCCCGGAGAATCCTTTAATGTGCATGCCAGACTCTCCTCTGGGCCCTCCTCTCCGTTGATGTACAAGGACCCAGTGGCATTTCCCTGAACCCTTTCCTGTGTTCTCCTTAAGTATAGGAACACTACTATGGCTGTCAATTCCTTGCCTCCAAGGATCTTGGTGCCTTTAGCAAATGCTAGACTTTGTGGGGTCAATAGTGTGTTGGACATTGCGCAGGGCATGCAAAGTCCAATTATGATTGCTTCGGCCCTAACTTGTGTGGAGTATCTTGCATATCATTGCTCCTCCCATCCTTGTGCTCTTACAATCTTACCGCCCCCTCTTCCACAAATGTCCCTGAGCTTCAGGATGGGGAGAGATTAGGCTGGCCTAGTTCCAGGTGGTTGATATAGAGTCGCTGAAGTTCTGGTCAAATCCTCAACTGTTAACACCTGTATTCAATATATCAGGTTGGAACCGACACAACAGCAGAAGCTTGAACAGCAAAGACTAAAATATGGACTTTGGAAGGAAGGACTTCAACTGTTAGCAATAGCAGTCAGAATATTTCTTTCTATAGCGCAGGGTCAGCACTGAATTGTATCAGATGGAAAGAAGAATTTTATAGTGTCATAGCTTTCTTTGATTTTCCAGGTGAGACTGTTAGAGAACACATACATATAAGTTAATGTTAAAAACAGGAATAAATTTATATATGGGCATAATTCTGATTGGATAGAATATGTTTCATGCAATGCGAGAGAACATTCTACTCTTTATTATCAGCTTCTTTTTTTTCTAACAAAATTACTTGAATTCAGTACATCATTATTTATACATGCTTTGCATTTTGCTGAAATTTTGCATAATAACATTTTTCTTTCTATGTCCAATAATGTACAACAATATGCTTTACACATAGTAGACATTTAATTTTTACTAAGAGAATGATCAATCTAAACCCCAAATTAGACTGTTTCAAAGCAGATACTTTTTTTTGCATTTCCCTTATTTTGCAAAATTATTTGTATGCTGGCCTCAATTTCCCTGCATTCACACTGCAAAAACTGCAACAACACTTCTGGAAATGAGCATTGGACATTTGAATGTGTATATGCTTCTGTTATGATGGATGAAGTTTAATATTGGCAAGAAGGGTTAGGAAAATGTGCAACAAATAGGTGGGGATAAGATGCAATTGAAAAGGATAGCAGAGAGAAGTCTTGAAAAGATGTCTATTTCTTTGATGTCAGTCTTGTTTTGCTGTCTAGCTGAGCTACGCACAGATATCATTTAGCCTCCACTGGTTTTGCTAATTTACATACCATAAATTTCAGCTAACTATATAATCCTAGTCATGTTAGGAAGTCTGACATGTGTAGTTTAATACAGTGTGGCTAAGACTAATTTTTTATAATGAGGAATATATATTTTCATGTAGGTTTTCATTGTTTGTTGAAAATAAGAGTTCATCTATTATTGGCTATATTTGAAATAATATCCTTCACTATTTGTCTTCTGGGTTCAACCAGCTTTTCCAAATAATTTGCTTCCTGGCTTAAATTTCTTCTTAAGCCAATTTACATACAATTGTAGGCATGCGAGCCAAATTTAATTAGAATTAGTAATTATAAAACATGATTTTTATCTCAGGTATCAGCCATTAACTCTACTTTTATAATAAACTTTGTTGGTGATAGATAATTCTTGAAATCCATACAGTAACTAAGGTGCGTTAATTTTTCTATAGATTTTATTATGAGAGTACTTTATAATGATTTGAGTTATAACCACTTTCTTACAAATCTTACAGCTCTTGGTATGTATCAGTCAGATGTGCACTTGTAAAATATTCAGAGTCTTAGGTGAAAAGTTTTTGTTAGCATCTATGAGCATGGGAAAACATAGACACATCACATGAGCACAGTTCACCAGACTGAGCTCCACTGTGGTTGACAGCATACAGACAGATCATGGCCACAGTCTGAACCCTGCCTCCTTTAAAAGACAGGAATGAATCCCTGTGAATTATTTGTCTGCTTTTCTCTTTTTTTCTCCTAGATCATATTTCCCCCACCTTTAACGAACTAATTATTTGATTTTCCCCAATCAAATATTTCCTTACAGGCAAATTGCTCAAATTAACGAGTTATGAACCTTAAAGAAGTATCTAGGAGATAATAAAGCCTAGTTTATGAGAAGCATGATAAAAAGATTTACTTAGTATTCTCATGTTTGCCTCAGTATATCCTTCGTTGGGCAGTTAAGATATTATTCAAAGTCAATAAAAAGACAAATCTGAAGAGGGGATTGAGTGAAATAGGGAAATACATCCCTAGTCGTATGGGTAAGCTGGCATGTGAAAGCCTGCCCTTGCACTGCATGACCCCTAGGTGGTGCTATTTATCTAGATTTGGAAAGCAGGAGCCTAGCCCCATTCCTTCAGTTAGCCTTGCGGCTGGGTTTTCATTTTTTCAAAATATTTTCCCGTCTCTACAGATGTGTTCTTTTAAATGGTCAATAAAATTTTATGACCACTATTTGAAAAATTGCAAGATTATTGTGATTTGTGCTTCCTGGGCAGGAATATTTCTTTATGTCTAGACATATACAGTGAGTCAGGTGTCTGCACTTGTTCTATCCTTCGAGCACTCAGATTCAGCCACAGACATGAAAGCTATTGATAGGACTCATCCAAGTGCCACGAAACACAGCATTTAAAAATATATTTTCTAGGGCTGGAGAGGTGGCTCAGGGGTTAAGCCTCCGCCTTACAGGCGGAAGGTCCTGAGTTCGGATCCCAGATCCCACGTATAGACGCCAGGCAGAAGCCGGGGCGGCCTGCGCTTCTGGTTCTGGTAGGGCGGAGCCTGTGAATCCCAGGGGCAGAAGGAGGTGGAGGCGTCCATGGTGGTTCGCGAATTCGTCCGTGGTTCTACACACACACACACACACACACACACACACACACACATACACACACGCGCGTGCGCGTACGTGCCGCACATACATATGCACATGCGCACAGTTGAATAAATAATAAAAACAATATATATATATATATATATATATTTTCTAGTTCAACTAAGACAACTCAACTCCATGTGTCCCGAGTAGACAAGGCCATCTTTGCATGAATGATTTTGTCTCCCAGAGTCAATGGGTATTTCTAGAAAACCTGGTTATATATATTTAAAGGAGATGTTTGTCACACACTAGGGATATTTTGAGGTTACCTGTGCAGTGACACTCACAATGCAATCAAATTCTTCAATAAAGTGTTCCTAGGGGGAAAAATGTGAGAATTTATTCCCTATTTGGATGGATTTCAGGACCAGTAGTGGGGATTTCACTACAGTAGAGATGGCACAAAGTGGAGAGTGCTGCCAAGTTATATGAAGTTTGGTTTTAAAGAATAACCTGCTAATACTCTTTCTTTGTCCGCTTTTCTTTTCTCTCTCAAGGGATTCGTGAACAAGCTAGACGAATTCATTCAGTGGCTCAATGAGGCTATGGAGACCACGGAGAATTGGACTCCCCCTAAGGCAGAGACAGACAGCCTGAAGCTGTACCTGGAAACGCACCTGGTAGGCAACACCATGTCGTCATTTCTATCGTTAATGTGATGTTTGTTTGTCTGTGTAGAATATCAATTTTAGTTATCAAGAGAGACTGTATGACAATAAAACCAAGTTTGAATAGGATGAATTTCAAAAACTAAAGTTTCAAGGCATTTCAAGTAATAATGTGCTAAGTTCCCCATATTTTGAACAATATCTGAAGCCTTTCCAGAAAGATGGCTACTTTAAAATACCTTAGAGATCCTGATTAGACTCACACTCTCTAGAGTGACAATTGAAGGTTTTCCTCTTCTTGAAAAAAATAAGTGAATAAAGGAGACAATTTTGATGACCATTATAAAGCATTCTGAGATTCCTGTAAAATTAACGAGCTTCTCATTATCAGGAGGGTCTACTTTATCTGTTCTACGCTTGGCTATTTTAATAAAATATTTAAAATGATGATCTCCATCATTTCTGCTGCTACATGGATTTTTCAGCAGATAATTAATACAACTGTCATTACACCCAGCCCTGTTCTCAGGGAAAATCATGGAGGGGAAGTGGAAAACACTTGGATGAGTGTGCTTCTCGGTATGTTAAAAGCAAGAATTATAGACTTGGGGACATTAGATGAACCTCAGGAGGTTTTTACTGAATGCTTCAAATGGCCGATATCAATTATGAAGGGGTGGAAACCAGGTAGCGGAGTGTGATAAAGCATGAAGAAAGAGCACGTTGTTGTAGGAAATGAAAATTCAAGCTTTAAGGATCTCATCTTTATTCCTTTCACTGATAGCATAAAAATTGACAAAGGTAGTGAACATGAATCCTTGGGTGCCCAACTGTGGGGTTGCTTTCTGCCTTTTCACATGCTCAGAATTTGGATTGAGCAAACATTGTGTGTGAGACCTGCATGCATACAGGCTCACAGAGTTCCTCTCTGTGATGTTATGTGGGAAAGAGAAGGGAGAGACTGGAGAACGATACAAGAGAGGAAAGTGAGAGGAAGAGAGTATTTTAGTATTTTAGCATTTGTGTTTTGCAGTATGTTTTATGTCATTGCAAGTAAAACAGCCTGGAAACTCTATTGCTGGTGCGTAATGCTCAAGATGACAAGAAGGGGTGTTGAAGAATGAGTATACTGCTTCCTTTTTCGAGACCTGGGTTGATGGTGTGTATAAATGCTGGTGACCCTGACTGCTTCTCTTATACATGGGATTTTAAGTACTGCCCTTGGTATTCAACTCCCTGTGGAGCACAGTTTCCATATTTTCTTTAAAGAGGGCATTTCATAATAGCAAGATAAAGATATTCAGTGCTTTATAATGTAAATTGTATTAATTAGAATGTCAACTTTTCACTGGCATTGTTCTGACAGAAATTCTAATCTGTGTTTAAACAGGAGTATATGAACTTTATTTCACATTAAGTGTGCTGTCTTAATTTTCTTGATTTAATATTTTCTGCAAAACACACAAGTCAGTTTCCAAGGTCCCAGAGGGCATGGGGGCATAACTCTAGGTTACTTAGTGAAAGCTTAGCTAGGAGAGTATAAGCTGACAACTCTTTCCTCTTT
This sequence comes from Typhlomys cinereus, assembly GCA_023101885.1. Classification (NCBI taxonomy): domain Eukaryota; kingdom Metazoa; phylum Chordata; class Mammalia; order Rodentia; family Platacanthomyidae; genus Typhlomys; species Typhlomys cinereus. The sequence goes on along the minus strand of JALPQD010000031.1, from coordinate 1,694,307 downwards.
GAGCCATGCGCTCCTTTGGAGCCCTTTATAATCTATAATACTTCAGAGATTCTTGTTTGCCATCCATATGTTGGCCTCTCCTCACTGTAACCCTAAGTAAGAACTCTTTCTTGAAGAAGTAATCTGGGTTGTGGGGTCCCATATGGATGACACTGCCTTCATGTACCTACTGTGTACTTGAAGTGGTTGCTAGTGTAACTGAGAAAATTCATTTTAATATTCATTACTTAATACAAGTTGCCACATGTGCCTTTTTCTATGTGGTCTTACAAATTGGGGATGTTTTGTAGGTAACTATGATGAATTTCAGGCATCCATACCTGCTCAGTCACATCCTCATCGCAGTGTGGGGGTTGTAACACACTCTGCTGTGGATCTCCAGAGAAAATGGGCCTTCTTGAGAGACTGTCTTGGAGAATAGTCTGTTTCCATGAAAGGATTGAAGTCTTGCAAGCAAGTTTTCTTCATAGTCATGGTCATTTCTGACTATGTTTCTTAGAATAGTGATGCCACAGGAATAGCTTGTTTGTTTCTGCTTCTCAAATACACAAGACTCTGGTCTCCAGACAAGTCCACTGAATTAAGCAAGAGCCTCAAGTCTTACTTCTGATGTGAATAATGATATGCAGTGATCACAGGAAGCTAGTTGTGCATGGGTTGTTTTGGAGTGACATGGACATCACTGACAGCTATTGTTAGAGTGTGAACTGAGTTAGTTACTGTAAGACAAGCCTGTGCCCTCAGACGTTTTCCCAGCAAATCTTATGTTTGTCTATCTGTCTAGAGGGTCCTCTTACATAGGGGCATCTGTATTTTATCTCCTTACTATCATGAATTAGTATTCTTATTTCAAAAGGAAGCAAAAAGTCTGTACAGAAACATACTAATAAGAATAATTTATGTTCCTTAGTTTACTCTGTAGAAATCATTACCACTTCCTGAGAACTGATCAAGAGGTTTTTTTTTTTTTAAAAGAGATTTAGTGGTAGAGATAGACATACAAATTTGCTTGAACATCTTTCTAGATTATATAATTTAATCCACATCCAAAAGAGGTGCAGTCTTCTGACACACATGTTGCAATAGCTAACATCTTGTAATGTATATTGTAAAGAAAAAATATGAAACATCAGTAGAAAAACATCAGTTGTACACTTACATTTTGATACTTAATTCAATTATTTTCCATGATGGTAACCAAGGATTTTTACCAACACAAATCAATTAAAGCTTCACAATACCTTCATGAGAAATATGAAGGAACTTTATTCCAACTGTAAGAAGTAGTGTGAAATTGCAATGATACATCAATGATTCTCCATGATAATTAATCATCTGCTTGCAACCTGGCATCTCTTCTCAAAAATGTAATTCCTATCTTTCTGGAAAATGACATTTTCAAGAAAATGTCATTTGATAGTAGTATTTTGTGCTAGACATTCTCTTTCAAAAACTATTTTTAAATAGCATTGTATAAATATATTATTGGTCAGACTCTGTTTTTTTCTTTTCTGTCATCTTTGTCTTCTTTCTATGCCCATCAGGAGGCATACTTGCCTATTTAAATTGCACAGGTTTACAGGTTTGGAAAAATTGTGAATATATAACACCAAAATCAAGACAATAAGTATATCCATCAACTCTAATGCTTGTACAGACATTTAATAATTCCTTCATTCATACCTCGTCCTCTTTTTCATCACTAAACAATTGTTGGGTTGCTTTATGCCACTATCAGATTAGTTTCTATTTTCTGGAAGTTTATATAAAAAGGAGTGAAGAATAGTCCTCTTTTGGAGGTATGGGTTTGATGTTTTTCATTTAGCATATTTCTCATCATGTTGTACCTATTGATAATTTACTCTTTTTTGTTACTAAGTGCTATTCCACTGAGTGGATATACTACACTTTATTTATTGAGGTATTAGAAGACATTTAAGCTGTTTCCTCTACAATCTTTTAAATTTTGTATATTTAAATAGAGACACAGTAAGTAGAAGCATTTTAAATGACCATCACAAGTAATTTTTGATAAACTATTCAAATAATTTCCTCTTAAAAGCAAAATTGAAGTGTTTAATCATGAAACAGCAGATCAGGTCAATCCTTTCCACATTCCACTACATGTCAACTTGCTCATGAATTGATAACTCTGATTAATTCCCAGGTCCTTTTAATTCATGTCCATTTCACCAAATAGAGACCACATTACATGCAATCAATGACAGGAGAACAAACCCGAACTTCACTTATCTGTAGCTAGAATATCTGGTAGGAGAATAAATTCAGTCCAATACCAGACCCCTGTGAGATTTAGGAAGAAGAGCCAACCATGAAGTCAGGGCCCTCCTGAAACATAAGTGATTTAGGTTGTGTGTTGTCTTTTTCAATGGCAAAGACAGTTCGGTGAAAATGCTTAGAAATTTGTCATCTTCCTTCATGTAGTCCTTGCATGTGCAATTTATGATTACAATGGTGTATACCTTAAAATTAATCTACTGCCAAACTGTCTTTACTTAAGATTGCCCATTACTGCATATTTTTCCTATGGATGTATGTCACTACATTGACCAAACTCTGTCCTTGTGGTAGTTATGATTGTTAAGTCTTTGTAGATTAGTTTAAATTGCTTGTATTTTAGGCACAGCTGAATATCTTTCTGAATTTTTAGGAGTCACGTATTTCCATTTTTGAGAACTCTTTGCTCATTATCCTAGCTTGTTTTCCTGTTGGGTCATTGTTCCTTTGCATCTGGATTTACAGGAGCTTTTTAAACATTAAAGGAATTAATCCCTCATCCATGATGTGAATAGAAAGCATTTTAGAAAGAAGCTATTCAAAGGGGCTGTGTCCCCCCCAAAGGACATTTCAATGGTGCCAGGAGGAATCTGTGCTCAGGTGGGCCTGGGAAGTTAATCTATAATCTGTGATAGGTCTGTACTGGCAAAAACACATTTGGATTATTGTCATGGATGGATGGCCATGTCCTAGAGAGTTTTCTGACTTAGGTGTGGGAGAGACAAGTTTAAGATTAGGAAAGCTGCAGAGCAGAGCAGCAGCGACTGTGGATTAGGTATATGTTGTGTGTGGTGGGGGGTAAGAATAGAGAACAAGAGGTAGATTAGAGAAAGAAAAGGCAGACTAGAAAGACATGTCAACAGTTCCCTTGTTTGAGAGTCATTCATATTCAGTCAGAAATCTTCCCTCATTACTCCCAAGACTGACAAAGGCCCTTTGATCTACACCTCACAGAAATATGAGTAAAATTTGAATGTGGGAGAATGTGTGGATCTTGCTGAATGTGGGGTATGCCTGGGACTCCAGGGCAGTACCAAGGGTATAGGAAATCAGGAAAAATGATCATTTGCAACTCATGGAATGCAGAGTGTTTTGGACATAGTTTTTATACAATGGTGAAATTCTGAGACTACAATTAAAAAGGAGTATTAAACTACTAGTAGAAAAATCATGCCATATGAAAGTACAAAATGGAAAGCAAAAACCTTTACCCTTCCTTGAGTACCAATGCAAGCAGTTTGTTCTTTGTTTTTCTGAACCTTTTATGTGAAAATATAAGTTTATATTATATATACTGTTCAATAACATGCTTTTAATATCTAAATATCTCAGATACTCTTCCATCAGATTATAATCTACTACACACAATAGCTTTTGCTCACAGAGTCATTTTAGCTTCTTAAGATCAGAGGCATCTTAGGTTGTCTCCTTATTTATGCTTTCTTTTTCATATGTTGAATATTCAGATTAACACCATTTGAGAATCTCCTTTTAGTCTTATTCCTGCCGATCTGTATCACCAAACTTAGGGACTCCATGTAATCAAAATCCTGCCCCATATTCTAGGAACGACTTTTACTATGGGTGATAAAACGCCAGTGGGATCCAGCTTTGTGTGTATATGAGATTTGAATCTGTATTTACAGGGGTGGACTTTTAAAACACACCTCGACTTGTTTTTGTTCATTTTAACATTAGCACCTGCAATTGAGTTAGTTGCCACAAGGTGGGACAAGAGCACCAAAATCCATTGTCTTGGTTCCTACTTAGGAGTCTTCCTCATTGTGTCATTACTTTAAGTACTTATAAATACACCGTGGCTTTAACTAATAATGTATCTATCTAACATAATTCTCAAAAAGACTTTTTCACACATCTGTCATCTGTCTAGATACTTCATTTCTTATTAAATTGATTTCATTCCTAACATAAGAAAAGACAACTTACTTGCTCCTCACATTTTTTTTTTTTCTGTATAAGAACATTTCTCAAATACTTCTGGATGTTTGTCTTTTGCTTCTCTCCTATCTCTACCTCTGCTTCACTTTTCATTGCTTGAAGTTAAGAGATCACAGAGTTTTCCCCCCACTTCCTGCTGCCCAGCTCTCCTGCCCACCTCTCCTGCTTCCCTTTCTCTGCCGAGATGATAGACAGGTCTGGCTTGAGCAAGTTGAGCTTCACAAAACCAGCAGCTGCCATGGGGCTGTGCTGCTCAGCTAATGGGGGGCAGTCAGTCAGACTTCAAAAGCCAGAGCTGTGTGTTTGGTCCAGCTGCCCGCCACCTCCCTCAGTCTCCAAGAGCAGCACCGGTGTCCTTGCAGGAGCTTTGAAGTTCCATTTGCTGGTCCCCCTTGATTCCCATCAGTTTAAGGTGAGTTTAGCAGGAAACAACACCGTTATTTCTCTGCAGGGAATTTGAAGTACTCAATTCACAGCCTTGAGTTATTTGCTTGGTGGATGGGGATGAAAGTTTGTGGGGAATTTATAGCACGTGGACATTTAGAGGTCCATTGTGGAGGAGAGAGGGAAAGGGAGTGTGATAGAAGCCTTATTTTGGATATCTCACAATCCTGACCACGTTCCCATGCTCATATGACTAATTTTGTGTACCAAGAAGCCATGTGCTAGGGTCCTTTCAGTTCAAAGGAAAGCTTAAATAAATATATTTCTACCTGACTCAGTTTAAGGACTTTTCAGCTATAATACTCATGAGTTTTTTGTTTGAAAATTGTTAGGGACAGTTTACCAGCTTGTATCTTTTCTTGGGCAGTAATGATTATTTTAAAATAGAGTGCCAGAGAAATGCTGTATTTCTTAAGCTTTTCACATTGAAAGCTATGATTTACTAAACAGAGTAGAAAATGTTGCTGATAGGCTTTATACTGTGGGCTCCATGCACAGACCAGGGGCATAGAGCTGAACGCAAGACTCACAAGAACTGGTGCATTATGTAGGTTTCACCTTGTGTATATTTACACATTCCACTTATCTTGACAATATTTACTGTGTGTAAATGTAATAAAGTCTCAGATATTTATATTAGTTAGAAAAATGCCTGTCATCTAATTAAGATGGCTATGACAATCGAATGGACCTGTCATATGAGAGGATCCTTCTCAATTTTGGGGGAACTGTGCACGTCTTCCTTGAATATGTACACATTTTCCTTGAATACCTGATAGCATATGGTGGCAGGCTCAGGTATTCTTGGAGAAGCTGCCATCGTCCGCCTCCCAACTCTTCTCTTGTGGCTATCACTACTTGAGGGACAGCCTACATATTTTTTTGTCTTCGCTGACACTTAGGCTTATCATGTATTGAGACTAAAAAATCTGCTAAGAGAATGAACACTTGTAAGAGCAATGTTCAGACAAAAACAAGCAGTAAATTCTAATTTTACGAATCATCAAATGATTGCTAAACATGTCTGCAAGTTGAATTATTTTATCTGCCATTTGAAAGCCAAAGTGGACTTTCTGAGTATTGTCTGGCATCTTTGTGACAAGAAAAACACCTACAGAGGGGCGCTATTGCAATATTTTCTTCTGTTTTAGTCAATATTAGTGTTCCAAAATATGAAGAGTGTATGACTAGACAGAATGTTAATGACTTGACATTGCACAATTTATTAAATTTATTTTTAAAGTGATTTGGTTCCCTTTCCAGTGAGTGTAACATGTGGGAATTGGAATAGATCTGCCCGAGGCTACCAAACAAATTTTTAATGGATCTGGAGTCCTTCAGGGATTGTCCTAAATCCACATAATATTCTTAAGTCCTGGTGTTTGCACTGGGACCTGTATATTAGCAGATGTACATGTGAATAATATACTTATATCCATCTATCACCTTGGTGACTCCATATCTGTAGGGGCTGCTGCACATCAATTATTCCACCGCAGGGGGTCTTGAGATATTTGGGCTAGCATTGACCTTTTTTTTAAATCAGGGACTCTGAACAGTGTGTCTTGAAGTCAAATGGCCTCTTCAGAAAAGATTTCTGTGTAAGAAACCATTCAGCCTAATGCAGCCATGCTGAGAAATCAATGTGATTACCTGTGTCAGGTGTGGAGGTGGCATCCCAAGAAGCAAATGAGAATTCCATCACTCAGAGCCAATGCCAGTACCTAGGACCTGTCCCATCTATCTAAATCTTGCATAAGATATTAGCCAGTCTATCAGAAAGGAATGTCAACTTCAGTGAGATGTATCCACTTTCAAAAAAAAAAAACACCTCGCCACTGTTTGAAATAGATTATAAATTGCCTGAAGAGCTAAATTCACTTTGAAATGCTTAGAGTCATTTTTATTAACTGAGGTTTCAGGAACAAAGTTTCCTTTAGAAAGAATGAGGATTTTTTATCTTTATATCTTAGTGTCATCATATTCTTTTTTGTTTTAAAGGAAAACAAAGATTTTTAAATATTTGTTTTTTAATCAAAAAACTTGTAAGTTATTTCTTAAATGCACCGAGTTCTTTTTAAGCTTTAGATACTATACTTAAAGGTGTGTTACAGATTGTCATTCCTAATAAGTCAATGACAAATATTGCCACTTCATTTCATTGAGAAAATATGCAATCGTGATAGTAGCTGACCATTTATTTAATTATGTGGTAAGTACCATATTATGAAAGGGTAAAGTTAAATTGATGATTTGGGTTATCTCAGCCAGGGTACAGTTTACATGGCAATTACGCTGGGATCATCTAAGTGTAATTGGCAAGTAATTTTGTAAGCGAAGGAACATGACAGCTCATTTACATGGTGTTCACTGAGTAAAATTTGGGGACATTTATCAACCACTTCCAAGTGAGGAATGATTTCAGCAATATCTTCCAAAATGCTACAGGCTATTCAAAAGAGATATGGAAGGTTTTTGGTATGAATCTTCACGCATTCACCCCATTAAACATTTGTTAGTTCTGTGAGGTATGACAGGTACTTTTACTCAAAAAATGAGAAAAATCACAACTCTAGTTTTCAAAGAGCTCGTGTATGGGAAACAGATCTGTCAGTAACTTTAACACAGTGTTGTAAGTGGAGGTTCAAAGTTTGTAAAGGTACCCATGGTTGTTAACAGAGGGGAAGTTTGCTAGGGTGTAAGATTAGGGAAACCTGGAGAGGGTGACATCTGAATTGAATTTTGGAGGATATACAGGATTTGGCCAGGGACAAGTCTTTCTAGGCACAGGTGTAGCAGGAGTAGAATCTTAGAAGAACAAGTAGGCTGGGGCAAACTGGAAACTTTAAGTAGTCAAGACACAGCTCAAGGTATGCATGGGGTTTACAGAGCTGATCTGGTCAGGACATGTCATCAGGCAAGGGAGTTGGATTTCATTCCACAGTTTTGGCTAGTCAAGGGCTTAAGGTTTTTGTGCATAAACCACTTTATGTAATAACAACTATTGTGCTATTACAATATACTCAGTTATGTTCTGCATGAACCCAAGGATTTCATCCTCACAAGCACTCAGAAAAGAGACATTTCTGCAGATGAGGAAGCTAACACACAGGAAGTTGCCCAAAGTTGCACAGAGTGATGGAGGAATAGCAGTTTGAACCTACTGTTCAGGTCTAAGGCTCTGGCTTATTTCCAGCATTTTGTCATAGTAGCCTGTGGCTTTCTTGACACAGTACACTGAAATTCCTTGCTTACTCCACTCCACTCCAACCACACTCATTAGGATGTGAGCTGTCTGAGACCACTTTAAGCTTAAGACAGCATCCCATCATCAAAAAAGGACAAGTGTAATGTTGACAGAGACCCTAACTAGAGGCTATTGCAGTCAACCTAACATGGGAGAATGATGATGGTGTGAATCTAAGGTAGCATTAGCCAGCATGACGAGCTATGGATGGGAAAATGAATTGGCAGAGCTTGGCGACTGATTGGACATGCGGATTTTGTGGGCATATTCTTACAATACTTAAAATTTCCAACCAACACACTGGAGAAATGACTTGGCAAAAGAACCGGAACAGGGAAGCTTACTCACAATGCTCTTAACAGTGCTCTTAAACTCCCTGGGAAGAAATGTTGTGGACTTGGAATGAAAAGTTAGATGAGACTTCCCTAGAGATGGTTAAATATAGCAGCGACAGTAGAGGGACCAAACCGCCCAGGGGTAGATGAGTGGCTAGATGGCCTTTGGGATTCTTCCCTCTTTGAAAATTCTCTAATTTAAAATAAATAAAATCCCCCTCAGTTTCCTTTTCTAAACTGCCTAGATGAAAGAAGATAAAAATCAAAGTGTTCAAGAACTGGAAAATATTGAGTCCAAATTCCTGGATCATAGATAAGTGAATAGAAGCCCAGAAGGGTTAAATGACTCTTTCAAGAGTGTATACTTGAAGAAAAGGAAGACCGGGTCATTGGCTCCTCTTCCTTATGTCTCAGATAACAGTATTTATATTTGGATGTCCCTGTGGCCAGGTCTCCTGTGAATAGTTACACAAAAGCAAGAGAGACCCCAAGTTGTCCTTAGGAAAATCAGACTCTTAACAATTAAAAATGGCTACCTAGAATGTTTAGAAATGATAAAGTGAATTTTAAAATCCATAAGGACGTCTTAAGTCCAATTCATTGCTAAATCTTGCTCCAACACTTCACATTTATTATCTTTAATCCTAAGAATCTGGAATATAGATAGTCTTGTTTTCCACCTTATGTTCTAGAAAAAACAAAACACAACTTGCTCCATAACATCAGAGTAAGGTAATATTGGTTCTATGCTTTGCAAATGAAGTTCACATTCTGTGTGTTTCTTTGCAATCATTTTTGTCTACATACTGAGAATATTTACACAGCTATAATTTTATTATCATTATAATTTTGAATCTTCATTTCCTGTGTGTGTATTTGGCATATTTGCCATGGGATTGTTGAGTCATCATTGTAATATATGTAATGTATTTTCAAGAAGTTCTTAAATATGTACTGAAAGAAATTTTCCAGTTCTTCATATGCATGATTTTTTTTTAAATTCTTTTGTGTGTGTGTGTGTGTGTGTGTGTGTGTGTGTGTGTGTGTGTGTGTGCAGTAATTCCGGATCATTCTACCTTTTTACTCCTTTGCTCAGGGTTTTCCCAGGCTCTGCTTTTCAGAGCTGAAAGTTTAGGTCACTGCCATTTCTGCTTGACATTTTTACATGGGGTCTAGGAGGCACACTCAGGTCCTCCTGCTTTCCAGGCAGACACTTAACCCCAAACCATCTCTCCAGGTCCCACACGGTATTTTTAAGGGTGTATTTTATATTTTGACCACCTGTACATCCAGCCTTCTTGGATGGCACTGTGGAGTGGTGTCAGACAGCAAGCACTCACAGGTGATCACTGCTTGCTTCTCCATTGCGAGCACCTCCAATTGTGCAGAACAGTGCTTTGACCAGCGCTAAGGAGAGCTGAGTGAGTGGCCTGTGGCTGACAGCACGTGACTTCAAATCTAAGCTTTGCTGACTGAACACACGTTCTTCCCCTGCCCTTGTGAAAAGGCACATTTCCATCTTCTCAGGGTAGTGAAAACCTTCTGTGTAAAGGAAAAGTGTCATCAAGTGTCTTATTCATGAGCATATATACCATCTCTTTAAAATGACAGTGGGAGTAAAAGTTCATCAGTTCAATATGTCTTTCACATTTGGAGACTCCTGACTAATAACCTCTGGTATTTATCATGAGAACAGCCAAAGAACTAAATTCTGGCACATGCTGCTGTCACATACTGAGAAAAACTTAAGAAGACAGAAGATCTTCTGCAAGTTTCTTCCTTCTATTCATTTAGAAAAAAGACATACCTTTTATTAATTAGAAAAAATATGAGCATGCAGAAGCATCTGGTATGTATTACCACAGCAGTCTCAAAAATGGCCTCCTTGTCTCCAGAATATCCTTTTAAAAGCAAGCCTCTTGCAACAGCCAGAAAGATGTTCTGAGATGTTCACTAGGCATTCATCTCACTGTCATATGCTTCACAATTCTTTCATAGTTTGGGGTTCAGCTGTGTATCCACAATTGGCCTGTCCCCTGCTTAAAACCTGTCCCAGCCATGTTGAGCAGTGTATGGTTCCTTGCTTCATGCTTTAGTGAAGGACATCTTCAGACCTGTGTACAAACAAGTTCCTTCCTCTCTGCAGGGACTAGCTGCCAGTATAGACTCCTACATTCCCTATGCAACTTTCATCAAACTATATGGAATTCCTGCTTGGCTTAACTTAAACATAAAAAATGAATCGTAGTGGCAAGACATATTACCATCTTCTTTTTGCTAAAGGCTCTGCCACTCCATATTACCCAATAAAATATATTCTACATACATCTATGCCACAAAAAACTGGTGCTGATACTGATACTTAGTAAAAGATTATAAGCTTGGATACTGGGGTTGTATATCATCAACTTTTTTTTTTATAATTTTTTTTAATTTTTTTATTATTATTATTATTTATTCAACTGTGTACGTGTGTGTGTATGTGCTCGCTCGCGCATGTGTGTATGTGTGTGTCTGTGTCTGTGTATGTGTAGAACCACGGACAAATTCGCGAACCACCATGGACACCTCCACCTCCTTCTGCCCCGGGATTCACAGGCTCCGCCCTACCAGGACCAGAAGCGCAGGCCGCCCCCCGCTCCCGCCTGGCGTCTATACGTGGGATCTGGGATCCGAACTCGGGACCTTCCGCCTGCAAAGCGGAGGCTTAACCCCTGAGCCACCTCTCCAGCCCTATCATCAACTTTTATATCTGTATTCATGGCAGAGACTGCTCATGAAATATGTATTGTATGAACTCGTGATTTTTTTAAAAAATAGAAATAATTCAGGAAAGAACCAATAACTTTTTTGGTATTTGTGATGGTTCACAAATATCACAAAACTCGTGGTATTTAGTGGATTTGGCAGATATTGATAGTATTCCATAGGGTGGTTGAACATCTGTGGTCATCATGTGTTACTGTGAAGATGGAACCACTGTGGACACTTTAGTCATTAATGTGAGTATTCTCACTATCTCCTATACCAGGAGAGCCATATCTACTCTTATTTCCTTTATAAATAATCATTCTCCATATTTTATTGTTGTTTTATTTCTGTCAATGAATTTCCTTGGTTTAACTTTGCACACATAAGATTTTGAAATTCCAATCAAACTGTGCTATTCAGAAATATGATTGCAGAGATTATTAGATACATTACCTACCTTGTAAAGTCTAGTTGTGACCAAGCTGGGCAAACTCAGGTGCATTTCCTTTACTCATTTTTTGGTAAAATTTATTCACCTTAAGATCCTGCCAGGTGGAAGTGGGGGCGGCCTGCATTTCTGGTCCTGGTAGGGCAGAGCCTGTGAATCCCGGGGCAGAAGGAGGTGGAGGCGTCCATGGTGGTTCCTGAATTCGTCCGTGGTTCTACACACGCGCGCGTGCACGGGCGCGCACATACATATGCACACACGCACAATTGAATAAATAATAATAAAAAAATTTAAAAAAAGTTTCAAGAAAAAAATATTAAAAAAAAAAAGATCCTTCCAGTGTCTTCTTGTCCTCCTGTCTTCTTGTATGGTGATGTCACCTGTACTTTTCAGTCTTGGTCATTCTCATTCCTGTAATGGACTGATGCCAATAAAGCTTATACATTTGTTTCTTCTCAGTGCCTCCCCAGAGGTATCTGGTGAAAGTATCTTCTTTACACTTTCCCATGCTTCTGGTTCCCAATTCCTTGTAGCCCACTGTAAATACCAACAGTTGTGATCAGTAGGCATACCTGAAATTTGGTCCTGCCAAGAAGTAGTATATCCAGATCTTTATAAGCTGATCATGTTGGAAATGTAGTAAATGTTGGTTGGTTTCTGATACATCATTTGCTCAAACACTAGTAGTTTCAGTCACTGATGCTTTCCATTCCCTTACTTATAGTTATCCAGTTACATACTAACTTAAAGACATTGAAAAAGATTTGGTGTCTCGTAGGATACAGGCTCCATGTATTTATGGAATTTCACATAGTCAGTGCCATAGGACCATGACATGACTCGTGGCAACGTTCTTACCATAAATTCAGTCTCTAGAGAATGTCCTGCATTGTCAGGGACTGTTGTAGATATTGCATAAATACTATATGCCCTACACAGCATAGTGGAAAAAGCATAGTCCACAAGGAAGGAAAAATGTTCAGACATCAAACTTAAGGAACTCCCCTACAGATACAGTGAGAAAGAGAGAGAGAGAGATATAGAGAGAGAAAGAGAGAGAGAGAGAGGACACCTTTTTATCTTAGCTTCCTTCTTTAGAGAAGTAGGGGAACACAAGAAGAATTTATTGTACAATCTTTTAGTAGCTAGAAATTTTATTGACAATTTTGCTAATGTGCCTGTTTGGCTGCCTTCTCAGAGGCCTGTTGTGAATTACTTACTTAATATTATTAATGGTTAATGGGAGCACCTGAAATCAAGCAATCATGGACCATTTGGATAATAGTTATTTTTTCTTTTATTCAATATCAAGCTGACCAGATTCCATTCCTATTCTTCAATATTTCCTAATAACAGCCTCTGCATCACCTGGATACAGTCAGTTACATCTATTCTACATACTCAGCTTCAGTGGTGTTAAAATGCCAGCCTACATTCAGGTCTTTGGGTTCTCCCCAGCTCTGAGACAGCTTTGATGTACATCTGAGATGTACATCTTTGAAGGCTCATGATCACTATCCATTCAACACAGATGTGTTTTAAGTAAACAGTGAGTCAGGGAAGCATTAGGCCAGATTTATAGTGATGTGGAAATTTCTAGAATAGGTTCTTTCTACATTTTGGTGCTCTTGAGTTCATCTTTGGTGATTCTTCTTTCCCTGTTCCTTTTTTTTTTTGATGTATTCAAGACCTTATTCTGCATGACATTATGTCAGTGTTTGATATTTTTTTATAATACATTTTTATTATTATTTCAGCTCATACAAACTTAATAGGTACACCAGTTCCCTCCCTCCCTCCTCCCCCCTGAATCCCCATGCTCCCCCCCCCACCCCTCCTGCCCCATCCCCCCGTGCCTTCCGCCCCGATTCCCAGATTCCTTTCTTGTGCATGCCTGACTCTCCTCTGGGCCCTCCTCTCTGATGACGTACAAGGACCCAGTGGCATTTCCCTGAACCCTTTCCTGTGTTCCTCTTAAGCATAGGAACACTGCTGTGGCTGACAATCCCTTGCCTCCAAGGATCTTGGTGCCTTTAGCAGATGCTAGACTTTGTGAGGTCAATAGTGTGTTGGACATTGCGCCGGGCATGCAATGTCCAATTATGATTGCTTCGGCCCTAACTTGTGTGGAGTATCTTGCAAATCATTGCTCCTCCCATCCTTTTGCTCTTACACTTTTACTGCCCCCTCTTCCGCAAATGTCCCTGAGCTTCAGGATGGGGAGAGATTAAGCTGGCCTAGTTCTAAGGTGGTTGATATAGAGTCTCTGAAATTCTGGATAGTGGTTCGTTGATTTTCTTTTGCAGTTTTGTTGCTCCTGTAATGCCCTTCATTCCATCGTGATGGGCACTGTATGTTACCCCCTGGCCAGAGACAGAAAGCTGTTAAACTGGAGTCTTATTATAAGAGCACATTCAAGGGTAGATGTAATACTTATACCCAAAAGTGGAATCGCAGGGTCATATGGCATTAGGCAATGGGAGGGGTCAATCACCCATTTGCAAAATGGTTACTTTTTAATCTGCTGAACTATATGCCCTCCCCTTCTGGTGAGTTCATACCCCCTTAGTTGTAAATAATCAGGAACGAATTGTGAACTTAACTAGGTGTCACATTACTTTCTTGCAGTCATTGATGGAGGCCTATTTTCTCTACGCCGTATGTACTCCCTAATAGGTGGCTCCTAATACCAAGCCCACCCAGCCAATCTTGAGACACTCATAGGTAAATCTATGTATTACCTACAGTAATTGCAAGGATTATGAACAGGAGGGATGGGGTTGGAGGGCCACACCAGAAACAAGGAGAGAAGTGACCAGTGTTTGATATTTTCATGGCAGCGATTAAAAGCACAGGCAATATACTTTGACTGCAAGATAATATTTAGTAAACTATGTATGCTACCTCACTTGGATTGATCAGAAGTACCAGATTCTCTTATATTGCACATTTTATTTTATTCAACCAAATACCTGTAGCAGAAGGACCCAGGCCAGAAATGATGAACAGCCCTTAGGAAAATCTAATATTGTCACTTTTATAACATTTGACTGAAATGTTGAAAGTCAGATGAAATAATTTATCATTTTGAATTTTTTAGTTAGAATTCATATCTTTATATTGCTTCTCCCTATATATTTCATTTTTAGATTTCTTTTGTTCATTCTGGCTCTCTTTGGCACTTTTTATTTCCAGGAAGAGAAGAAAAGCCCAGGCTCACCACTGAACATACAAGATGACTTGGGCTGTACTTCTTTCTCCTAGTTATATGTGCAATTGCTGATTATAGCCAGAACCTATGCTTTATACACATCTCTTCCACAATTTCATTTGCTTGGCTCATTACATGGTTTCTAATTGAAGCAATGAATGAATACCCGATGTCATAATTTATGGTTATTTAACATCTTTAATCTAAATTCATTCCAACTTGTATTATATCATTTCAAACCTTTGTAAAATATTCTTTTATAGAAAACAATGTTTTTTTAGATGTCAAGTGAGTTATAAAACTTTATTTTTATTACTATAACTTACTTTTATTCTTTAACACTTTCATATATAAATACAGTTTGTTTATGGATTTTTACCTCTTACTACATAATTCCATCCCTCTCACTTTATACTTTCTCCTTCCCAACCAATGTCCTTACTATTTTTATATCTTTTTGTAGATGTGGCCCATTGGGTGTCATTTGGGATGCTTGTAGTGGAAAGTGCCCTAGTACTTGTTGGAACATGAATGATTCAGCAGTGGGTAAATCATTGAGGAAAGCAGCTCCCTTTCTCCTGTCTGGCATTAGCCTTCTATAGTCTCTCAGGGAAGTGTAGTGTCTCTTGAGATCTTCCCTCATGCGTGGTGAAATGTTGATAGGCCAAAATTTGTTCAGGAATTACAAAAGTATGCCTTACTGTAGTGAGTTCATAGGTGTAGCAGCTATGTTTCAATCAAAGGATATTGCCTGGCAGCACCCTTTCCCACCTTTATGGTCTTACATTCTTACGGGACTCTCTTATTCAAAGTTCTCTGAGCTTTGGTGAGCTTTGGATGGGGAACATTTTAGATGTCCTGTTTGGGGCCTAGCAGTCCATACTCACTTATTTTCTGCACTTTGGCATTGCAAAAGGATCATTCTTGCAAAAGGATCATAATTAAATCTTAGTGGTTTGCTCCCACTTAGGGCTCATGGCCTTCCCTTCCATGGGTTCTTGGCCTGTTTTACAGTACCAGGCATGTATTCCCTACTGAAAACAAGCCTTAAATCCAATCAGAGAGCAGTTAGTTACCCCCGTACCCAACATATGCCAGTACTGCAGCAATAGTTACTTCTTTTCAGAGTGGTTGTTATTGTACCCAGCATTCACAGTTGGGTGAGACTGTTGATTGCTTCTGTCCTTTGGAAGCTTGCATCTTATCCTCTGGTACTAGAAAAGCTGTAACTTTTCTCCTTATGGGTGCCCTTATGGGGTGTCTTCAGCAATAGGGCTTTATTATCAGGTTCCATAGAACAACCAAGAGCAATGGCAAATACCTGTATTGTTTGGGGGGACTTAGACCTCTCTGACCCTTGGTTCATTAGTCAAGTATTCTTTTATTCATATATTTTATTTTGTTGTGTTTCATACATGAATATAGTGAATTTATGAAGTCAAATATTTTTAATACTAAGTATAGTGCAGTATATTCAAGTATTGTTCAATAAATGTTTAATGAATGCAAAACATGTTACATATTTTGGAGCCTTATGAAAAGGCAAAATTTAACATTCAGTATTTCCAATTAATCAAGCTGAATAGAGTTTTGCCCTGAAGAATAACCAGTGATTCAGTAACAGATTGATATTGTGATTACTTCCTTTCGATGGTCTGTGGTTGGAATGCTTCCTATATTTTATGGATGGAATTTTCTTGGAAAACAATTTGCATTTCTGAAAATATTTAAAAACAAACCTTCCTCTTTAGAAGGCATTATTGATCAAGTTCAGCAAATGTCCACTATGCTCCCAAGCATTTTATTGAACGTTTTGTGTGTGACATGAGTTGGAGATATATGTGAAACTGGAAGTTCAGGTTACTTACAATCAGGTAGCCAAAGACAGAAATAAAGCAGAATTTACTGTGATAAATTCTACAATGTAATGCACAAGGAATAGAAAGAACAGGGTAGTAAATGACACAAAAGACATTAGAGATGGCGTTTTGGATGACTATTATGAGGGGTAAATGCTTATGATATACTTGGTATATTTGTTTACAAAGTGGTGACACATCTGAGAAATAAACACCTAGACTATACTCCTCAGTACAGCACCTAAATTCACTTCTATTCTTCTGTGGTTTGTGCAACATCTGAGGAACAGAGCCACAGCAAACCCTGCTATATTAATGAATTTATGTGTGTGCACATAAGGCTAATATATTTTCTGCTGCCAAATTTTTATGGTTTCATAAATAGCTCTATCACCAGCATTTCTAAAAAAACAAAGAATAAAGCTCATATGTGCTGGTAGAAATTCAGTGTATTTTATAGAATACTGCTACTTTTGATATAGCCTACGGGATGTGACTTTTCATAAAAACCTAATGAATTTCAAGATTTGTCAGCTGTTTCCAAACAGATGTACTCTGATAAACTGATGGAAACATTTTGAGTCCAGATCCTAAATATCAATAGCTTTCAGTATTGCAAATGAGTTTGTCTATTGAGTAAATTGGGCTGTGTGGTTCTTGATAAAAAAAAGTAGCAAGTAATTCTGTATGCATGCTTTGTGCATAATGGCCATGCCAGGGTTCCATACTCATATTTTCCTTTGCAGAGTTTTAAACTGAATGTAGACAGTCACTGTGCACTCAAGGAAGCCGTGGAGGAAGAAGGACACCAACTTCTTGAGCTCATTGCATCTCACAAAGCAGGTAAATCCTCCTGAAATATTGCAGGTCTTTATGTCTTCAGACTATTAAGAATGAAGAAGCATTGCTGTAAATTACTGCATATATTCACTTCCTTATGTATTATTAATATTTACATTATCAGATTGACCTTCAAGATTTATAAATGTTTCATATACTGCATACAATGCTGTGATACTTAGAAGATGAAATACTGCCTCCAAATGGTCTGTTCATTTTATTTTGGGCTTGCCAGTCGCTCGAGTTTCAATTGAAATCACATTCCTGAGAACTTTACATTGCTTTCTGATATAGATGTTTTGGAAATAACACTAAGATAATGAATGAGAATTATGCTTATATTTACAATACCTACACATTAGAGTACTTATAGACAACTGATTATTTCCCTGCCAATTCACACACACGAACATTTTGTATGTTCTTTGTTGGTCTTTGTATTAGCAGAGATTTTTGCTTTCAGTAATTCTTACTCAATATTAATGTATTTATGAAGAACAGATATAAATAAAAATAGCTTTGTCATTTAGTTCAACTTATCCTGATACCAGAAGATCACGACACAGATGAGTCACAGTTTGGTTCTTAGAGCTTACTATAGTTCAACAGAAATAGAACAGCATTAGTCAGATCTATTAGTGTTATAGACTGCTATCTTAATTCTGGTCCATTTATTGTATTTATCAGTGAGTTAACTTTGCCTGTTTCCATACGTATTTCTGTTTAGCATAAAGTCTCCATACAGATACAGAAAGAGGCTCACATTTAGAATATGAGGTTGTTATATTAATAACTTTTATACATCATAATTTTTGGGCCACATGCTTTTTGTTAGCACACTGAATTCAAGTCAGTTTCCATACGGGACATCTACATGCTCATCTTGTTTTTTTGTGTCCCTGTGTCAAGAATTGCCGGTCTCAGTTTTGAGTGACAAATGCTAATATGGCAAATGATAGTTCCAGGCATTTAAAAGTATATATATGTGTTTTGAAATAGCCACCTAATTAACTGTGTAACACAAGATGCTGAGTAAAGATGCAGTCGGGTCTATAACTTGTGTTTTCCTTCCCTTTGGAGAAGGACTGAAGGACATGCTGAAGATGATTGCAAGTCAATGGAAGGAGCTGCAGAGGCAAATCAAACGGCAACACAGCTGGATTCTCAGAGCTCTGGACACCATCAAAGCCGAGATACTGGCTACTGATGTGTCTGTGGAGGATGAGGAAGGGACGGGAAGCCCCAAGGTAAGTGGCTTGAAGTTGGCCTTATTTCCTCTTATTTCTGTCTTCTTTTGAACTAGGCACCACTGAAGTTTTCTTTCCACCCCTAAGGCTTTTCTTTTCTAGTGGGTAAACTTTATACACCTCCCCCTCTCTCTGTCTCCCTCTCTATATATAGATAAATATATATTTAAACCAAATGAAATGGCTTTGTTTAAAATAAAACAAAAGGCGACAAACTTTCAAGTTTTCTAGGAAGAGGTGTTTTTGTGAAAGTGGCATGGTAGGAGGCAATGGTACTTTAGGGGTAGGAGAAGGGGTATAAAACATTTAGTAAACAAAACATAAAGCATCTTTAACATGAATAATCAGAATGGTTTTAAATTGTTTTGTTGCAACTATAAATCACTATAATCAGTGCAATCACTCAGCTCTGACATCCATTAGCCGCTTGGTTACAGCAAATTAACAAAGAAGAGAGAAAGTGATTCATTATCTCATTCCTGTTAATGACTATCAGATGCATTGCCTAATTAGGGGATGGTCATTGTAGTGGGAAGAAGGTCATATGCTTTGCTACAAATCTTTTGCTCTGAGTGTAAGTTCTCCATAATGGTGCATGCACTGAATACAACAAGTATTTTAAAAATGACTATGGACATGTTTTAGTTATCCCCTTTAGGATTACAAAATAACCCAAGAAATGCATACAACTGAACATTAATACAATGTAAGACATCTGTGGTCTCACAGTGTTGAAATAATTTCATTAATTCTATATTTTTCTATAGTCCTTCCTTTTTTATTTTTTCTTTTGTGAAAGTAAATGCGAAAAGTAAGTTGCACAATGAACTTGTGATTTAAACTCAACCTGGGGGAAGCTGACTGAAAGGACCCATGGTTTCTATTCCTGGCATGAACACAGTAAATCACGTCATTGGATCTCATTGCTTCAGCATCAGCATGGAGGGACATTGTGCTGAAGATACACAACACAGTCTAGCAAACACTTTGCCCTCTGAGACCTGGATTCTTCAAAAGAGGCATTGCAGGAAACCCAACTTGTCCAGCAATGCAGAGACCCTGCAACAGTGGAAAGCTCAGGGGAAAGCCTCTAACTTCTTTGTTAGAAACAGAAGATGGGATGATGAACTCAGCTTCTTTTGAGCTCCAGGGAGGAGGTCGTATTTTGGGAAATTCTGCAAAGAAGGAAGAGAGGTGGTTCATGAACATGTGTGTTAGGACATGATGTGATGAAAGAATCAAAACTGGTTAAGAACGAAATGGAGTATGTCAACAGACTTCTGCAGAAAGAGGGGAACAGCTTGAAGGCTGCAGGGGGAAGCTGTCTGAACCAGGTTTCCACTGTGCAGTTGGAGGAACATGATGGGAAAGGGCACATCTAAAACCTGAGTTGTGTTTTATTTAACAAATAGGGGGGCTGTGGATGCAGCCTAGTGGTGGAGTAATTGCCTCACATGTATGAGATTTGATTGTAGCACTGTGAAATAAGAACAAAAAGATAATGTGGTCTAACTCTTTAAGAACTAACTACATTGGATACATTCTGTGTGCCAGAGGCTGTTTAACAGCACTTCTGTGCTCTCTCATTGAGATACCAAAACCAATGCGGTCTAAAGTCAGTGGAGAAAATGGGGGCACTGAGAGGTTAAGCAACTTGCCTGAGGGCTCACAGCTAAGTCTGAGAGCTAGAATTTGAATATACACCCCGAGGCTCAGCTCCCATGTTTGTTATCACCTATGTTCCACTCCTCACAGCATTGCTCAGGCATCAGTAATGCGCAGCCTTACTATCATGGAGCCTGCGGGAAAAGTGAAGACTCAAGGCAGCCTATGTGCCTTTCAGACAAGGAGGTGGATTGGATTGTGGAAAAAGGCAGACATCAGTATGAGGAAGGGCTGCCTTGAGAAAGCGGCGTGCCTTCCACAGAGCAGTGTAGCTAGAGAGGGAGGAGTGGGCACACAAAGTTGGGCAGCCTGCTTCAGGGAAGGGGAACTTTGGAATAGTTGGAGTGATGACCTGGAGTTGCAGTAGAAAAAAGCTGTTCCTGGCTGTAGAGTCAGCACCAGTGGGTGGCATGGATGAGTAGGGGTGGAACAATGATGTGAGTGGTTTCCAGACATGGCACCGTTACCCCGTAAATAAGAGAGCTATGTCCAAAATAAGGAAGGCTGTTCAGCAAAGGTATTTTTGAGGTAGCTTGTTTCAGTCATTTTGTTTTGAGGGATGGAATGAAGCTTACTGCAGCAGGAGAAGGAGAAAGTATTATCATGTGTGAGGCATGTCAGCATTCCTCCAAACAGCTCCCACCTGCCAGGTCCCCCCCCAATCCACAGCAGTAACTCCTACATTCCAGCAAGCCTGAGACCAACCATAATGGACTCCAGGAGGCCTCTTTCCCACAGGACTTCCCATAGCATGGGTGAGAGATTGTCTGCAGCACTGTTACTTAAAATAGCAGATAGTTGGGACTCACCAAAATCTTTAAAGCTGGAATTGCATAAGCTATGCTACATCTACTCTAAAGAAATGTTGCATAGCCATTGAAAAATAGTGTTTTAGCAGATATCTTTTTAAATGTAGGAGAGATCTATAATAGAGCTATATATTTTAAATATCTTCAAATGTGCTGTCTCTATAATAATAAGAAATGCTTTAAACAAATGAAAGCAGAATAAATGTAAAAATGTAGAGTCAAAAGATGATTTCAAAGGTAAAATAGGTAATGCTGAGTTGAGGAAATTTGAACATGAATTTAAATATGAGGAAGGAGAAGAAATATATTGAATTGTTCATGATCTGGGTTCTTGATTTCTAAAACACAAAACAAAAGGGAAATAACAAAAATTTGAATCACCCCAACATAGAAAATTCCTCAAATCTCATCAGTTTGCAAAAGAATTAGCATATGTGTTTTTATTAATAACATTTCTATGTGAAAGCACTTTCATGTCACCATGCATACAACACCACATCTGAAGACAGCTGCAAGAGCTCCCAGGTAGTGTCTGCAGTTGTGAACAACAAACGTGGCACTCAGAGTTCAGTACCTTCTCTGGTAGAGTCAGTCACGCAAAACTCCAAGCTGTGGACTAGTTCTCCCAACTAGTTCTCTTTTCCCTGGTCTGGGCTGAATTTTCTCAGACAAGTTAACACATCCATATTCAAGAATGAATGTAGATTCAATTCAAGACTTAGGAAAATGAAGAAGTCATATGATTGCCGTTTCCTATTTGTTTACTGTTTAAGAATTGTTTTTCTTAGTCTTCCACTAAAATAAATAATAGAGAGGCTCAGTCTCAGAAGTTAGATGACCCGAATTAGATGACTGATGATCAGCACTTACCAGCTCAATGTTGTTGAGACAACTTCTTAGTTTCAGTTTCTCATGTTCTTCATTTATTAAATAGAGATAAAAATGACACCAACCTCAGACATAGATTGTTTTTAAAGAGAGCTTGAATAAGTGGGTATTCTGATGTGTATCTACAAGTCAGAATTGCAGAGGATAACTGCAAATTAGGGGACAGCCTCATCTACATAGTGAGTTCCAGGCTATAAACAAATGAGACCAGAAAAAAAAAAACACATAAAAAGTGCTTAGTACAGAGCCTGGCACAGAATAGTCTTAAATAGAAGATATGGAATGTTCAGAGCTTCATATTCTTAGTGGGAGCTCCAGTAAACAGACAATTATAATGGATTTGATAAAACTCTGACAGCGTTACAAGGATATAGAGAAAGGCACAGAGGAAAGATTATAGGAGAGCCGATGTTTTAAATGAAAGGCAGAAAGAATGTGCAAATAATGGGCAGAGAGATTAGCATGTTTAAAGGGAATGACTGGTATGTTTGGAACCCAAGTCCCTTTGTCATAGATAATTATACTTGGTTGTTTTAGTCTGCACCGAGGCTCATAAAATGACAAAAATGATATTCACTAATTAGTGATTAGAGCGATAATGAATACAACCCAAGACATTGTTGGGTCTCTCTCTCTCTCTCTCTCTCTCTCTCTCTCTCTCTCTATATATATATATATATATATATATATATATGTATCATATTCACATATATGTTGTACAATTTTTTGTCAAGTTTCATTAAGTAACACAAGCATAAATATGTTGTACTGAAGTTCTTCAAGATTAAGAGTTAGACTTAGCTTCTTATCCATTTGTCAATTTTCTCTCTAAGAAGTGACCTTGCTCGGGTTGCGTATGAATTGCACCATGAAATACATTTTTAAGCAAAGCAGTTAGATTTGTCTATTTCATCTTAGACCTAAAAGAGGAGCTAAAATTAAAACATAATAAAAATAACTCTAGAATTCATCTTAGGTTGACTTCAGAAGCTACTGGGAGCTTGAGAAGCATAATAGAAAATCTGAGGAATATATCTAGGGGGTATTTTTCTTTTTTTCTTTCTTTTTTTTTTTTACCTTGTTTGAGAGACTGCAGAAAAGGGCTTGGTCTTAGAAATCTTATAAAGAAGGAAGATAGGAGGAAATTCAAAGACTCTGGGAACGTCTCCCCCAGGACGTGGCAGCATACCTTATTTGTTGTATTTCATTTTTTAAAAAAGTGTTTTCCCAGAACTGTGAGATCTTTTATACATGGAGATAGTGAACAGAATTCATCAGTTTTAGAAATATAGCTTTAGCATACACAACCAAAAATTGAAAATATGCTTGCAATTATATACTGTTTTTAAAGATAGTTTGGTAAAAGTTTATCACTTCAAACTAGGCTTTTAGTATTTTAAATATGTCCTTGGTGTGTAGCTGGAGGGATTTCAAAACTTAGTGAGTATCCAATGCCTAACAAACGCTACATTCTTTTTCTTTTTTTTTTTTTTTGACCTTTCAAGGCAAAAGCCAGATGTCCTGAAAATAAGAAAACATTTAGAATTTTTCACATTGCCTCCTTAAAAACTTTCTTATCCTTGCTTTCCTTACTTTTCTCTTGTAAAGAATGCAACAATGCAGATGTCTCAGAATTGAGGCCAGGACTTCCTGGGTGTTTTATCAAACTTTGCATCACGGAAAGCTTGTAACAACAGTTTCTTTGTGCTTTTTAAGGAGACAGATAAGTTTTTAGAACAAAGAACATTTGCAGACTCTATTGTAAATTCAGAAAACTTTACAACCTCTAGAAGGGTGACCTAACCTGGGTCCCAAGCAACATCTCCATTTCCTCAGGAGGAAGACAGAGGGTCAGCTACTTTGAACTCTAGGAGTGTGCTTATTTTATCTGCTTCCTTTGAGGTTCTTAGATTGAAGTCATCACCCTTTGGAAATGGATATCAGACTCTGAAGGTCATCAATGATATCTGTCCAACAATAGCTGGAGAGCAAGCTTACAGACCTCTTTTAAATATATTTGCTCACCTACAAATGACAGCTTTGGATATTGGCAGCTGTGTGCCTTTTAACTTGGATAGATCACTGACTATCTGACCTGTCTTTAGATGTCAAGTGAGAGAAAAGGAAACGCCAGTATTAATGCATGTTTTTGTGTATTTGCTTACCACTGTCCAAGTCTTAACCCAGTATTTAGGGTAATAGAGGTAACACTGTTTAACTGGAGAAATATGAAACAGTTGATTTGGGAAACATCTTTAGAAGATGCTTTCTCTTTTTTTAATAATGCTTTACATGATTACCTTGGATAATAGTGTAGCTGGATATTATTATTTTGGAATACAAATTGACTGTGAATTTTTCAAAGTATTACCAAGGCAAAGCATTGTCTCTGTTTTCTGTTCTGTTCTGGCCGAGGAACTTAAATAGTCAACATGCTCTTAATATAGAATCTTCATAGGCAACATTAACATAATAAATTGGAATTGCATTTATATGTCATTAGTTCCATACATATTGATACATATATATGAAAAACTACTCATGACGCCAGTCTTTCTATCTTATACAAAGAAAATTACAGGTACATGTTGTCAAAATCAACCAGAAATGAGACAGAAGATTAAGTTGCGCTTAACAGAGAGAAAAAGACAGCAGGCAAAGCACAGGCTGGCTGTTATTTATTGACTGCTGATAGAAAACTCTGTCTAGTGCCAAGCTGGGCATGAGAGAAGACATGCTTTTCTGCTCAGTGGTCTTATCATTTCAGTGTAAGCACACAGTGTAACATCTTGTCTAGCATAGTTTAGGCTATCTTAAATCTAGAATAATAGATCACCTAAGATTCAGATCATCTTAATTAGGATGTTGGCAGATTGAAATAGAATGGTGTTCTTGATGCAAGCAAATGAGCAGTATGTGCATTACCAATTCTGCTCATCTGTGCAGAATCCCTCCTAAGGCCAGCATCCAACCCAGTCCCTTTCCTGCTGAACTATATAATCACAATCCTGATTTGCAATACCTAGGGAGAGTTCTTTCTTCTAATGTGGATTTTTCAATAACCCTGTTTTTTGTTATCAGAAGGGCAACTTTTCTTCACAAGTATTTTTTGAAAGTCAGAAACAAAAGTGAGTTACTTCTTTGAAGATCAACATAGTTACTAAATTTTTGATAGAATCCAATAAAAAAGTTCTTCTAATCTCTTTGAGGCACTTAAATTTGCCTATTACCAGATGAGGAATCCTAGTCCAAGGTTCTAATGAGATGACTAAAATAAAGGATTAAGAAAATAAAAATACATAATGATAGGTCAAAGGCCATCCAGTGATCAGCCCTATAGTGGTTTGTAGGATGTATAAGACCTTAGCTTGTCATGTCCCTTCATACTGTAGTTTCATTGCCGGTGGCCTTGACTGTAGAAATACTTGGCTTAGCAAGAATCTGGGAATGAAATTCTTTGGTACCTCTGATCAACACTGGCATTTGTCACTGAAGTAAGTAGGCACTTTTCTTTTTTACCTTTTTTAGTTAATAGTACCTTACCTCAGACTCTCTAATACCCAGAATTATAAAGATAAATGGTATTGTATACACATTTATAATCTACAGAAAGCAGTCCTCTTTTATTTGTTAGGACTTACATTTTGCCTTCTTTATTTTAAAGATAACATATAATAAACACACTAGAGAAATTTTTGATATATGATCGATGCAGCCATTTCTTAAAAAGCTATAACTATATAAGCACAAAATGAAGGCAAGATGCAAAATTGCTTCTAAAAATGCTTTGAAATTAATAAGTAAATACTTTGGAAGTGCAGAACAATTACTTCAGTATGTGATTTACACATTTTCCTGGAGTATGCTTTTCTGGCAGGAGACTGCTTAGTCAGGGAGAGCTTGTCTGCTAAAGGGATTATTCTGTTATGGTTCTTGTGTTTATTGAGTCACTCAGGACTTCTTATAAAATAGCAATTTTAAAAGTAACACACACCTGCACTCAACACCCCAAGTATTTCAAACACTTGTTTAACTGTTCTCATACTCTAAATAGCTCTTCCATCCAGGGATGGATGCCCACATTCATTTGGAAGAGGAGCATTTGCACAGTTGTGATGCTACTGGAGATGTTTTTTCAAGGCATTGTAGTGTTCTTTGCCACTAGAACCAGAATGTTCCAGTCTTAGCTCCCACTGTGCCTAAATGAAGACTAATGTTTCTTAGGAAAAAAAATATAAGTATTGTAAATGGAATTTATAAGGAAATATTAGCTAGATTGGAGGGCTTCTGAGCCAAAGTTAAAAATCCTTTCACTTTTGCATTGATTTGGAATAATGGTTTTTCATCTTTCTGCTTGGTTGGTTGAATGCTGTCTTCATGAACCTCACCAATTGAGAAAGGGAGTAGATAAAAACAGAAACATGAAGAAGAGACTGAGAAAAATGAGATGAGAGAGAGGAAAACAGAGCAAGAAGAAAGATAAAAGGTGGAAACACATATCTAGTCAAATGGAGATCTACAAGCATCTCATTGGCTGTCATTTGGAGGTAGTCGTCCCACCAGCTGCCCAAGGGCTTTGCCTGGACATTGTTGTGTGTAATTTTTTTCCTTTTTTTGATCTCTTGCCCTGGAAATCAATGACAGACAACTTTTCTTTACATTTGACATAGTAACTATCATTCTATAATCACTGTGAGTTTGTATGACATCTTATTAATGGATATTTACTGTAGTGTTACTAAGCTCTAAGTTCATGCCAAACCCTTTGTTTCATTCATTCTACCCAACAGTTGTAGGATTCCTAACATTTAAAGTTATTTGAGGGGAAAATATCTAGGTTCTAAACACATTAAACGTACTATACTCATAGACCCAGATTTCTTAAAAAGTGTCCATAACAAGAGAAAAGCCAAACTCCCTGGTCTATCATATGATTCCCTTGACTTAGCTAGGATTCATGTTGACATTTTATTTCATACATCTTCTAGTTAATCAACCATATTAAAATGTGTTTTTCTTCTCTCCATCTTTGTTTTCATTCATAGCTTTCCCATTATCTCTATCTGTACTGTTCCTATTCATACTTAAAATTAATGAAGGTTAAATGAGTACCTAAGACATGATGGTATAGCTGAGAATAGCATACTGTACCTCTCCATGCTTCCTACCTAACATTAGAGCTTTGTAAAAAAATTATATGTGTGATTCTAAATAAAAGCAGACAGTATGAAAAGTACTCCTCTAAGGCACTTAGGAGAAAGGGAAATTTTGGAGGAGTATTATTTCAATGTGTTTATCTTTCAGAAAGCATTTTCTCCACTAATAAAAAATGAATTTTGAAGAGATCTCTAATATTCAGCTAAATCAGTGTTAGGAAGATATTGAAGGGCAGATATCCAATCAGAAAAGTTAGCATGGTCAAAAATACCAGAAGGATGAGCACACAGTGGAAACCTTAGGGACTACAGCTGTATGAATGAAGGGAAACATTCCTATCAGTGGGGTGGCCAGAAGATAGGCAACTTAGTATGCCACAGAGGCCTGAACCCCCACAAGAGTAGATAAGCCAGAGTAAACCCTGGAGTCCATAGAAGTGGCCAGGAAGTAGGGTTAGAGGGAGAGGAATGGATCAATGGGGAGAAAGAAGGGGAATTCGAGTGAGTATGGAGGGAAGCAGGGATTAGTATCAATATGCTTCTAAAATTAAAAAATAAACAATTTTTAAAAAGTTAGCATGAGAAGTTATATGGGAAAGGGAAAATATGAAGAGTATCTAGAAAATGGTGAGCAGTAAATAATTGGGGATTTTAGAAAATAGAATGTTCATGTGTTTATGCAATGGTACAGGGTCTTAGCAGAGGATAAAGGCTGAAAAACTTGAATGTGTGTTGAAAGATCTTTGACCATCAGCTGAAGAGATATGCTGTACTCACATATGTAGTTTGTGTTTTTTGTTTTTTTTTTTAATGATCTGATCCATAGAAAGCGGATGGCAAGGAAAGGATGAAACAGGAACGACTAAAAGTCTCAATGGTTGGGTGTGGTGGCACATACCTGTAACCCCAACACTCTGGGGAACAAGGAAGGAGGATCTTGTGTTCAGGCCAGATGGGGCTACACAACAAGATCCTGTCCCAGCAGCTATCAGATGTGAGAACTTGTTTACTTACATGTTGTCTTATTTTACTTTTGATGATCCAAATTCAGATATGCCAAAGAAGAGCCTTGAAAGTGCTTTCATTATCATTTCACATTCTCACGAGACTGATAATTATGATGCAATAAGATAGTTTCAGGTTCTATTTATTATAATTTTATTATACCACATTATTATGAATGTCTTATTTTATTATTGGTTATTTTTAATCTCTACTATGTACCTTGTTCAGTTTGTAAACTGGACTGAGTTTGTGTGCATAGAAGAAATGTAGACTATGTAGTGTTTGGTATTCTCTGTGGTTGCAGAAAACCCCTGGGAGTCTTGGAACATATCCACCACTAAGGTGAGATCACTTTACAGGGATTCATATAAGGAGGAGGAAGTTAATTAGGTGGACCTATGAGGTTGGAGAAGGGAGCATTTATCTTCTAAGATAGGAGGGAGAGAAAGAATGAATGTTGGTGATAAGCAGCAGTGCAGATGGAAGGAAGCCAAAGGATTTAGAATGAAGTCAAACTCAATGTGATTAGTTGGTGGAGAAATTATTGGACTAGAGGAAGGGCTGAGGGTCTGGACAGTAGATTAGGATTCAAATTCCATCTTCTCAAAAGAGACTTCTTACATCTGTTTCTTTTAGGCTGTACCATGCAGTGGAGACTAATCACACACAGCTATGTAGCACTATCTCCACTGTTGTCTTAATTCCACTTATTTTTTATATTGAATACTTAGGGTGACTTTTCTAAGACTAAAAGCTTCTTGGGAAAGTAACTCCATCCTGAACCAATCTGTTTTACTTAGTTGTACAATCTTTCAGTTTACAGTATATTATATTTAATTTGGTCGATATGTTTTATTTTTCATAAAGCTAAAGCAAGAACTCTATTTTCTCATCTTTCATGATGCAGTACTTGTCTTGGCTGCATATAGTCCCACTTCAATATCTCTTTTCTACACTTCAATTTCCTTTGCCTTTTGCTTTTTATTAAAAACAAAAAAATCTTAGATGAGCCTTTAAGTAGTTTTTCATTTATTCTTTCCAAAACAAATAGTAATTTATTATTTTTATATAAATTATACAAAATTAATTATTATTATTATGGAAAAAAGAGAAACAATACAATTTTACTATCACTATTAGGCTTACTTAAAGCAAATTAAGTTAATTAACTTAATTAGTTGTGAGGTTTTTATATTTTATTTTTATCTTTCTTTAAATAGGCTTGCTAGAATATCATATTCTGAGAAAAAATCTTTAAAAAAATCTAAAATCATCTGATATGCTTAAAGCTGATTAGCACACTGGTTGATTATATTTATAGTCTTTACTTTAAAGATTTCACCAGATTAGGTGAACTTGAACCTGCAAAGGTAGTTGAATTCAAAGGGCTAAACTAGATCATACCACTATTTGAGTGTCCTAACAAAGTCTAATCTTTGACATATTATACTTGATTCACTGTAATCTGTGTATATGTATTTCTTTTTAATAAATGACAAATGCAGTTTAGGTAACTTAATAAGGTTTAAATTCTTCTGGACCTTTGAAGGAAATACAAAGCATAACACCTATACTATCTAACGATTTCTCTGGATCATAGTCTTTTAAAGCACACACAAACATAGACACTAATGCCTTTTTCCAAACCATCTTTGTGGTTCTTTGCTGTCTTTCATTTATTGCCTCTTTACATATCCAAGCTGTCATAGAGATGGGGTTTCTGAGGAAGAATCCTGAATTTCATTGGATAGCTTCAACTGGCTAAAATAAATAAAACCTTTCATTTCTAGTGGGAATTTATAGTCTGGTGGTTAAACCAGAAAGCTTCTCTTCCATTGTAATTATTTTAATATTTTATTAAATATTAAATATTATTTTAATTATTTTAATATTTTATCCAATTGTATATCATTTTCAGTTGTATTTCTGAGTCAGACCTTGATAAATAGCATCTTCAGTTGTTTTCTGCAGATTCTTTTAGTCTCAGTTGTGCACAAAAAACTTAATGATTATTCTCCATGGCCTTATACACAAAAGGGAAATCAGGAGAAAGTGTTTGAAGATAAAATCTCTTTGGAAATCCTGCATTTTAAGCAGATGTTCTTTTACAACAGCCTTCTGTCAATGAATGCCTTGAAATAGAAGCTCTTGTTTTGTGTACTTTTCCGAGGCGATCAATAGTTCTTTCTTTCCATAAATGGTGAAATTGCATATTAGGAAGTGTAGGCACACTTGTTCTCATAAAAGGGAAATGGGTTGGGATTATTGTGCTAATGATTTAATCATCAGAACCAATAGCTAGCAATGTTTATTAAACTTAATAAGGCAAGCATGGTGGACTGCCTAGCCAGTAGACATTTTCAAGTTCTTTTTCCTAACAGGATCACTTATTTTGTCTACTCAGCCACATTCTCTCAGATAAGTTAGATCCTATTCTTAAGGGAGTCTACATTTCATGCTTAGTACATTAGGCAACCATAAGGAGAACTTTTCCATGCTAATATTTGGTTGAGACAAGCCATTTGATGCACTTCCGGCCAGTGAGCAATGGGGCTTTGGAAAAGATGTTATTTCTTTTTTTTTCTTTTTAATACATTTTTTATTATTATTTCAGCTCATACAAACTTAATAGATACACCAGTTCCCTCCCTCCCTCCTCCTCCCCCCGAACCCCCTGCTCCCCCTCCCCTCATCCCTCCCGGCCCATTCCCCCAGTGCCTCCCGCCCCAATTCCCAGAGTCCTTTCTTGTGCATGCCTGACTCTCCTCTGGGCCCTCCTCTCCGATGACGTACAAGGACCCAGTGGCATTTCCCTGAACCCTTTCCTGTGTTCCCCTTAAGCATAGGAACACTACTGTGGTTGCCAATCCCTTGCCTCCAAGGATCTTGGTGCCTTTAGCAGATGCTAGACTTTGTGAGGTCAATAGTGTGTTGGACATTGCGCCGGGCATGCAATGTCCAATTATGATTGCTTCGGCCCTAACTTGTGTGGAGTATCTTGCAAATCATTGCTCCTCCCATCAATGGGAAGATGTTATTTCTTATAGAAGGAGACAAATAAGAAAGTGTTTCCTTTCAAGCTTTAAATACTTTAAAAAAGTTTTGTGTGTGTGTGTGTGTGTGTGTGTGTGTGTGTGTATAGGAGGGCACTGTGTATCTCTGTGGAGGATCAAGGGTGATTTTGGGAGTCATCCTGGATTGTTTCTGCTTTCTTTTTGCTTCATTCTGGGATTTTCTCAAGCTCTACCTTCCAGAGCCAAAAGTGTAGATCATCGCCATTTCTGCTTGGCATTTTTTATGTGGAATCCGGGATCTAAAATCTCTTGGCTTGTAAAGCAGAGTTTTAACTCCTGAGCCATCTTTCCAGCCCTCAAACTTTAAATACTCTTGTAGAAACAGGAAGTTGAGTTCTAGTTATTCCATTACTATAAATGGAACTAGATTGAGAAGTTGTGTTCATATGACCAAGGATGGCAAAAAGGAAAGATGGGTTTTTATGTTTGCCAACTCTGGAGGTCTTGTGCATTCAGAAATTTTTCTTATTTATTTCCTTTTTGACTGTTTATCAGAATTGGAATTTTCATCAAATGATCCCAGGATAGTCTATGCTTTTTACATTATCCTATAATTGCTGAGTTTCCCTATTTAGTACAAAATGTTGGTTCTTTGGAGTCCACAGAGTCAATGTGCATCACCTTTATATTTTTAAGTTCCAGAATTACATCCTAAGGAGATTAGACCTTGAAATTCACATTTAAAAATTATTTGAATTCATAAAATAAAATTTGAATATTTATTATTAATGGTTATTTAAATATGGTGATACCTTGCCAAGTAGTTTTCTCATTATGATTTTATTAATTTGAATTTAGAGATATAAATAAACTGCTTCGGAGAGCTTCTTCTTTACTCTTGCTAGGTCTAGGATACTTGGATACATCTGAAATTTCACATTTGGCTAGTTGATTTAACATCAAGTTACTTGACATTCCCGTTCTACTTTTTGCATCCCCCATTTCTTTCTCATAGTTCTATGGGGATTGGTTTAAATCAGGAAAGGAAAATGGATTACTTAAAGTGAGTGTTGTTAGGGAGAAATCTCACAGTCTTATGGCCTTGGTTGTCAGAGCCTCGATAAATTCTTTCTGCTTATATTTGATGCTTGCTGCTTAACAACTGGTGTTGCCCTATGGAGTCAATCTCTAGCGGCTAGAAACTGTGACCTATGTTGCAAGCACAGAAGACACAAAGAGAATAAAAGAAGAAAGCGCTTTTTTTTAATATAAGTAACTATCTGTTTTGGCATATATGATTAGTTCCTTAAGGTCTCAGTATATAAAGCAGATTTTCCTCTCCTGCTAATTTCCATATGTTGATTTTCTAAGAAACATTGAGCAGTAAGTGGGCTCCACTGTTTATCTGCATCTGACTGCTCTAACTGTATTAATCATCTCGTGTTCATAAAAGCATAGAAACCCTTGGAGATCAGTGGTTGACAGAAGTCAGTAAATTGACTGGTTTGTACAACACTTGGGAAGAAGAGAGTGGAGGAAAAAGTGAGTTAACAGGGATGACATGAGTAAACGTGGCACTAAAAATGCTGAGAAATGACTTCCTGTCTAAAATGTGTTGTGATTCTTAATAAAGAGATGTCACTAAGTTCAAACTGACTTCGTTGTTTTCATTGTTAGTAAGAAACTAGTGCAGAATGAAAAGCATGTCACCCGGTTTGCGAGCCCAGAGCCCCACAGAACTGTGCATAGCATAGGAAGATATCTGGATTAAATGACCGTAAATGAAGCCAAGGCATAAAACTGATAGGATTGATGAAAATATGCTGTTCAATAAAAATAGTCTCCCTTTTCTACAAAATATAAAATTCCTATATCCTGAATGTGCCATGATATAATGACCCTATTAACAGAAAAGAAGTGCTGAATAAAGAGCCAAAATGGTTTTTACCTAAGCCCACTATAATATTTAAAATTGCTTAAAAAGTTTCAGTCTCCAAAAAATAAATTTCACTTGTTGAATGGTCTTTTGGATAGTTGACATGATCTGTAATTTAAAAGATGCAGGACTTAATTCTGGTAAAATTTGATTTCAGATTTCTCATGTAAAATAATCACAGCATTCTATATAATAGAAAAATATGAGACAATTAAAAGCAGAGGGGAAAACATAAAACTGTGGTAGAGTACTAAGTGAGACAAACAGCGTTATAATTAGAAAGAAAATTATGAGAAGTTATTTTTTTCTTAAAAATTCACATTAATGACTTTGTCTACAGCACAGTTATTACCAATTGCTATTCACTTGTTGGCAGAAACAAGCTTCAAATTTATTTCATTTTCTGGAGTCCTAATAATTTTTGAAAATGTGTGACTTTCAAACGGTGTAATTAAAAAGTAAAATAATAAACTTATATTTATGAATGGATTGTGTAGGTAAATTTGCTTAAAGTTAAACAGATATTTCTTGTGATTTTGTAAGTCATACGGTGAATAATTAGAATAAATTTAAATTCAAATATTAACATTTCAATTTCCAGTTTAGTGAACATAAGCAAATTATTATAAGTTTGTTTTCAATTCCTGCAAAACATATTAAAATTAACTTTTCCTCAATTTAAGTAATCTGTATAACTAAATTTCCTTCCTACTGTGAAACGGTTTCATTTATTGCTATTTGTAAACTGCCTAGGATAGATGCAGGGTGGATTGGGCTCGAAACTCCTTGAACAGTTTCTTTTGAAATAACACTACATACGTTAAGCTCAATTACACATCCAAACAGCCACAGCTCACTTTTGGTAATTTATTCATTGATTTAACATAGTACCCAGAAGAGCCATGCCTGCTGTCATTTTTGTAATATATTATGTTTTAAATATACTCATGCTCACCCATGCACACCATTAAGGTGTGCATAAACCTGTGTTTTTCTCTCTTGACAGCTATAAATGTTTGTTATTATTACACAAAACATATGTTCATGTTGTTTTTGTCTAAATTATTCTATCTGGGGCTATAAAGTTTTAATGTTATTAGTTGCCCTTAGAATTTTAATGTTTCACTGCTGTAACCTTCTTAGGATTTCTGTGCAATTAAATAGAAACTATTTCACTACAGCCTGGAAGAACAATATATTTTATACAAATAAAACAACCCCCAACATTCTTGCTGCATTTTTTTCAGGATAGTAAACATATTTGGTTGACAGTTTATCTTTTTGGTCCATTGAACTCTCACCTGTGGTCAGACCAGAGGTCATATCAGGGACAATATAGAGGGATGCTCTTCAAGCCCCTGGAATCTGCTGGAAAGACATGAGGTAAATACAATTTCCATCAAAGGGACAATATTTCAAATAGCAGTCCAGGATTCTGAATACTGCCTTGGTATCTCCAGTTTGCTTTGGCTTTAATCAAATATATACAGAGACCAGTGGGATTAAGCCCAATATAAGAACAGAATATGTTTTTAACATGGGTTGCTTTCTCAGCTTAGGTCAAGGATGTTTTTTATTAATATTTACAAGTCAATAAAAACAGTAGCATTGGTAGGACCATATACATGGCTCTACTTGGCCCATGTCTTAACATACCAGTGTGTAGATTTCAGACTTATTCTGGACATTTTCTAATATAGAAATTATGTGTTATGCTTAAGGTTTATTTTTATAGATATGCTTCTAAGAGTATACTGACTTGTTCATTATAATCTGACACTATATCCTGCTATTGTGTATCCCCACTCTAACTCTTTTCTGTACACAATGCCAGAACTAATGTCATTGACTTCTAATTGACTATTGCCTTCAATTTTTCTTCTAAATACTGGTCATTCTCCTTCTGCTACCAACTTCTTGACATATATGCTGAAAGCACAAAACTTCATCTCTGAAACTTTATACAACTGTATATACCCAAATTCTTCAACGAGATGTTCAAAGAGTTCCTTGTCTCAAAATCACTAGAAATTACGTCTCCAGGTTCATTAGCTTTAGTTATTTCAAGATCTATATTTCTGTCCAAGTGATTTGTCAGTGCTTCTCTTATCTTGGGATCTTACTTTAAGGTGCTGCTATTCAACCTCGTCTAACTATTAAACCCGTGTTAGTTAGTTAGCTAATTATTTAGTGTTAGTTGGTTAGTTAGTTAGTTAGTTTAAAAGTCTAGTTTAAATATTGTTTCATCCATTTAGTCTTTTTTAAAATTAATTTTATTTTTCTACTTTCACTAGCATATTGAGTACTCATCCCTGCTTCCCTACATCCCCTCCCCTCCCATTCTCCTTTCTCCCCATCAATCCATTCCACTCTATGCAACCCTCCTACCTGGCTGCTTCTATGGACCCCAGGGTTTACTCTAGCTTTTCTACTCTAGTGGGGGTTGAGGCATCTGTGGATTATCAAGTTCTCTTCAGGCCACTCCACTGATAGAAACATTTCCCTTCACTCATCCAGCTTTAGACCTCAAGGTTTCTATTTTATGTTCTTATTTTCCTTGAGCTCCTAGATAGTCTGCGGGAGCATATTGATATGTCAGTCATTATGCAAGTCTGGGAAGAACAAGTGAGTTCCTAGATGCCTCAGTCCTGCCTTGAGTGGACCATTTAGTCTTTCTAAAGTCACCCTAAAACAAAATTAGTCACATCCGTTGCATTCTTTTACTTTGTTATTTCTGTGAGTTTTCATATATATTTCATTTGGTCTTGCTGGATTACAGCTCCTTGAGGACAAAAATCTGCCTTTCATCTTTGTTCTTACTACTGTCTTACAAAGTATGTATTAGGTACTACTTTATTGGTGAGTTAATAGGCAATATTTCTTTCTTAAGAATCTATAAACTTTTAGACAGATATTGACTCAGTCTCCACACTTTTGTTGAGGCATAAATGGACATAGATGTCAAACCAAATTTGATAGACTTATAGAAAAAGAGACTATGTAACACTTTCACAGAAATGCATTATATTAGTGTAAAAATCTGTTAAATTCTTTTGCTTCCACCTAAAATTACCATCAATGCACAATAGTTCATCTTCTTTCTGTTGAGAGAGAAATTAAATATTATTTTGGCTTCATTCTTTCAATGATCTCGTAATAAGATAAAAACTCAGTGTCAACTAAACATTCTTTAACTCCAACTTGTAACCCAATTTGATCCCTCATTAAGATATAAAATTTCTGAACATCATGAGGAAATTTGTCTCTGTCTTGGACAATGCTCTGAAAATGGCATATGCTATGGAAATAGAATTTTTCAGTGTTCTCAGTGCTTAGTATTCTTAGATATTTTAGCATAAAGTTGGTTTAGTGTCCCTTCTCTTTCTTCTTTGCTCCTACCCCTATTAGTAACATTCTCCAGGAAGCAAAAACTAGAAGTGAAGTTCTAAAGAATGTGTATTAAAATCACTAACCTTCTTCCTGTCTCTCACGTGTCTATGTTTGATACTTATTGAAAAGGATAGTTAGAAAGCTAAAACCATGTCTAACTTCCTATGAGGAATTTTATTTTTCTTCTTTTTTTTTTATTTCTTCCACTCATAAAAAGTTGATAATTACCTCATTCTCCTGCCTCCTTCCACCCCTCTCTGGACCCCTTTGTTCCCTCGCCCTTTTCCCTTTCCTTCCCCCCCTCTTTCCCTTTCTCCCAGTTCCCCCTCCCCTCCCCATTCCTGGAACATCCTTTAGTGTGCATGTCAAACACAGATGGTGGTGATTAAGGTCTTTGGTAGGAAAGAGTCATTACTTTCAAACTGTAGGTTCAGCTATCCTCCAAAAATAACATAACCATGGAAATCATGAATGCACAGTGGAGGTGGATACCAACATTGAGGTAGAGAACCTGCATGATCAACGATGAACTATGAACTGAGGAGAGACCAATGGGACCCTACAAAGTACCGAAGAGCACTGAACAACTGTTGTGGCGGGATCCAGTTATGTGCCTGTGGAGGAGCCTCCTAGGCACCAAGGGAATACACCAACCTAGAGTCACGCAGAGGGTCCTGACTGAACTTGGTGTTCCCAAACAAAACAAAATGATATGATGTAAGGACTATTGGAAGGGAAAAAGTGATAGTAAGAGTAAGGGAATGGAAAGGACAAAGGGGAGAATAAGCCGGAATGTTTTCATAAAATTGAAAAAAAATAGAGTTGCCTAATTCACACTATTTTAATCTAAAGATTTTGCCAGTTAAATGACAAGCTTGACAGAGCAAAAGGAGTTGCTTTGTCTTTAGAAAGGAAAAGTTATAATGGAAAAACTCAGCATTTGTTCAATGACAGAGACGATAGAATGTTAAGTCAAGGGACTTGTCTTCACAGCAATCTCCCATGCAGTGCTCATTACTGCAAACGCAGTTGACTGTTTCCAGATTTCTCAGTGATTAAAAGGTAAAAGGTCAAATAGGTCAGTTGTTTGGTGGTAATAACCACAGTGATCATTAAGGAGTATTAATGCTATTAGAATAGAACTCTAACTTTTTAATTGAAGTTTTTATTTAAAAGATACTAACGTCAATTTTGCTTTTAATTGTGGATCAACCATCCCAATCGTACAGTAGGGTACCAAGAAGTAATAAATATAAATTTGCATGTTTCCTTGACAGGTTGATGGGAATGTATTAGAATTTTAAAGGACAGGATGGAGATATAGCTAAGCAGATAAGGCACCTGCTACAAACATGGCAGCCTGAGTTCAATTCCTGGAACATTATGGAAGGAGAGAACTGACTTAATCTGACCTCCACCTTTGTATCTATGTACATAACATGCATTTCTGGTGCTTGCTTCGGCAGCACATATACTAAAATTGGAACAATAACATGCATTTCTGTATTCTCTCTCTCTCTCTCTCTGTCTCTTTATTTCTCTCTCTGTCTCTGTCTCTCTCTCTTATAAAATAATAAAAAGAATTTCAAGGGCCTCTAAAAAGTTGTTATTAGACACAAACTGCTCTGAAGTCTTCTATCAGAATTAGGGTTGTTTGAATGATTTCAGGAAATAATTTTAAACCAAACCACTGAAAGGTAGAAAAATGCTAAAAAGAGGGATTTTTTTTGTTCTGTTTTATTTTTAAGGAATCAAGGCAAAAGATCATAGGATGGAAAGGTTTGGATGCATTTACCATCTTAAACAATATCAATCTCTCTTCTTTCAACTCTTTCTTTCCTTCCTTCCCAATTACATGGGAATAGAAAGCAATTCAGAAACATTAGGAGTTTGTTTTCCTTTTCTGTAAGTTTTAAAGAAGTTTTTTTTTTTTTGCTTGAGAATTTAACACACACCTGTCAGGGTAGCAGTGTCTGTGAAAAATAATAATAAAGTAAACTGATGCTTAATATGTTTTATTAATCATCAAAATTGAAAGCTAATTCTAAACTTTGTCATGTACGACTTACATATTAGTTATTTTCTAAATAAAAGTGAGCCAATCATCTTACATGCAGTTCAAATTTCATGGAGCAGTTCAAAGGCTATGTAGTTGGGGAGGAAATCTGCCATTGTAACTTCTCTGGAAACAAAAGAGATACAAGGTGCTTTCAAGTCTCCTAATTTTACTTCTTTGAGACAAAAAAGAGAGATAATGAACAATATCATCAACATAGTCACCTATATTTTACTTCTTTGTTTCTTTGTTATAAGCTTTGTGATTTGGTGCTAAGTTGGTTGACCACCACTTACAGCAGAGAAATGCCTAAGAAATAGATAAGGATGCTTTTTCCTTTGAAAAAGGTTTTAAACTACTTTATATGTTTGGTAGATAGCTAGTGTTTTGCCATTTTACATGTCACATTACTGTGAAAGCATCATGCTTTACACCACAGCACAACAGTGTGATTTTCTAGACTACCAATTTCTAAAAAAGAAGGGACAGAAAGGAAATAGTCTTTCAATGTATTTCTTACCCTTAGTAGCCTTAGTAGTAGTAGAAATCAGCAATTAACTTGTCTCACAGTCCTAATGCTCAGTTGTAAGTTTCTTTTGTAAACATCAGAGTATAATTGTAA
Source organism: Typhlomys cinereus (assembly GCA_023101885.1). Classification (NCBI taxonomy): domain Eukaryota; kingdom Metazoa; phylum Chordata; class Mammalia; order Rodentia; family Platacanthomyidae; genus Typhlomys; species Typhlomys cinereus. Next base: position 1,655,127 of record JALPQD010000031.1, on the reverse strand, counting down.
ACTTTGTTTCCAATAGAGCACACATGTAAGAGTAGTATTTTCCAGTGTAGCTAGTTTCATATAGGTATCAATTTGTCATCACCGCAGAAGAACTACAATACAGAATGTTAAACATAAGTTGGCACTTTAGTGTGACTTGGATGTCTTCTTTTTTTTTTTTTAAAAGAATGATAATACTCTGCCATAATTCAGAGCTAATCACCGGGATTACATAGAAAGAGGCGCAGGGGAAGGGGGGAAACACCTGACTATTTTTGTGTGATACTTAGAATTATGTTATTTTATAATCTATCAACTGTCCCTATTCCTGTATGCAAGCTGAGTCCATGACTCTCTATGGCCTCTTCTTGTTCCCATTAGATAAAATGTTCACAATTTAACATGAAAAAAATTTAATTGAAGAACTCATTTTGTTTTAAACCCAGATTTGAAGAAGACCTTCTTTCACAGACACATTTAATTTATTTTTAACCATCTTCAAATGAAATTTAGAAACAGGGTCCTAGATGAGAGTATATGTAGTTCATGATCATGTTCAGTATTTACAAAATGAAAAATCTTTTCTGAACTGTGAAAATTGTGTAATGGAAATTACCTCATGTTGCCATTGTGGGAGGAAAACCAATGTCATTTATTGTAGTATTTGCTGAAAAGCCTGTTAATGCCATGGGGTTGGGCATCACCACTAATTTTATTTTTCCAGGCCTTTTTTGTAATAATTTTTAAAATAACACAGAGAAAAAAGGGCAATACTTTTGCACCAGAGAGAGAATATTCAAAACTGTCATTTACTAGGACTTAGAACGAAGCAGTAACCTCAAAGAAGTGAAATTATTGTGTGATAGTCAAGCTTCTAGTATTCCTTGAAGTCTGAAGTAAGAAGTAAGTCCTTACATGTTTAAATCTGACTAACAATGAGTCTCTTTCTTGATGTAATAGTTAGTTCTTTAAATGTTGTTTATAATATTAAAAATAATAGAGGTTTACAGAAGAAAACTGGAAAGTACAGAAATAATTTAAAAAGTAAAAGAAAGCATAGGCTGAAGCTCATTGTTAGTTTTTTACTAGTAATTGCTTTCCTTCCCATGCAGTTATATCCTCAGTGACAAATGAGCAAACCACTGAATGGAAATATGACTAGTATTTTGATACATAACAGTTCCTTCTATTCTTTTTTTAAATTTTTTTTGGTATTGTCATACACGGATATAATGATTTTATATCATTTTCACCCCTTACTAACTTAGCGTTTGCCCACTATGTACTTTCTCTTTTCCAGCCAGTCTTCCTATTACTTTTACTTCTTTTTGTATATGTGGCCCACTGGGTTTCATCTGGGATGCTTGTACTTACTGGCACATAGATAACTCATCATTGGGTAAATCACTAAGGAAAGTGACTTCCCTTCTCCTATCTGACATTAGCTTTCATGAATCTCTCAGGGAGCTGCAATGTCTCTTGAGATCTTTCCCCCTTCCATGGTGAAACCTTGACACCAAATATTGTATAGGTTTTGTGGAAGTAGGCATCATTGAAGTGAGTTCTTGGGTTCAGCCCTGTCATGAACAAAGGACACTGTCTGGTAGCACCCCTCCCCACCCTTAGGCTTGTCTAGTCTTTTTTTCTACTGTTTCTACTGTTAATAGTTTGTACACGTTTTTAAAAATTTCAGAATATATAGAAAAATGTGAATTATATGAGGATCATTTATTCCTATTTTCTATGAGGAAGCATGCCTTGTAGATCTCATTTACTACAAATATCATTTGTGATAATTTTAGAAAATTGTTCTTTGAGCATCCTATATTTATCTATAAGATTAAGATTAGCATTACTCCTGTATTTATGCAAATAAACTCATAATACTATAATACAAGTTTTATATTTACCATTTTTTTCTCTTTACAGAATGCCTTCTTGAATAGTTTTGTAATTGAATTTCATGACTGAATAGTTTGATTTTTTTGAAACATTGAGTTTAGTTGATTTTAAATAGGTTTTACAAATACAGCAGAGTAGGGTTGATAAACACTTCATATTACAGTTGTATAGTTACACAAAACTAGGTGAAATACATTTATTGATTTCCTGAGAGCAGTAAGTTAGTAGCAGGAGAGGGTTCTGTTCTTATTCTGCCATCGCTTCAGGGTTCACTGCTGGGACTGAACCTAGCCCTTCAGTATCTCACCAGTAAGAAGCAGGTTAGAAGAATATTTGAGTTCATGGGGCTGGAGAAGTGGCTCAGGGGTTAAGCCTCTGCCTTGCGGGCAGAAGGTCCTGAGTTCGGATCCCAGATCCCACGTATAGACGCCAGGCGGAAGCGGGGGCGGCCTGCGCTTCTGGTCCTGGTAGGGCGGAGCCTGTGAATCCCGGGGCAGAAGGAGGTGGAGGCGTCCATGGTGGTTCCCGAATTCGTCCGTGGTTCTACACACACACACACACACACACACACACACACGCACATGCGTGCGCACAATACATGCACAATTGAATAAATAATAAAAAAATTAAAAAAAAAGAATATTTGAGTTCCTCTGCCAAAAGGTGGCTTTAGAATAAGCTATTGAAGGTGTTACACAAGTTAGATGTTTAAAACTATTTTAAAATTTACAGCAGTGTTTTGATTGTCAATTTGGGGAAAGATCTTTAGAAAGCAAATGCAATATTCCTTGGATGTGAATCTGCTTTGAGTTGTCAGGGTTCTTTTCTTCCATAAACATGATTTCATGAGTTAGTGCAAAGGAATCTTCAAATCTTTTTTTTTATTTTTTAACATTTTTTATTATTTCCGCTCATACAAACTTAATAGGTAGACCAGTTCCCTCCCCCCTCCTCCTTCCCCTGAACCCCCTGCTCCACTTCCTTCCCTCCCCGTCTCCCAGTGCCTCCCCCCCAGTTCCCAGAGAGTCCTTTATTGTGTACGCCTAACTCTCCTCTTGGTCCTCCTCTCCGATGACGTACAAGGACCCAGTGGCATTTCCCTGAACCCTTTCTCGTGTTTCCCTTAAGCATAGGAACACTGCTGTGACTGTCAATCCCTTGCCTCCAAGAATCTTGGTGCCTTTAGCCGATGCTAGACTTTGTGTCAATAGTGTGTTGGGCATGCAAAGTCCTATTATGATTGCTTCAGCCCTAACTAGTGTGGAGAATCTTCAGATCATTGCTCCTCCCATCCTTTTGCTCTTACAGTCTTACCGCCCCCTCTTCGGCAAATGTCCCTGAGCTTCAGGATGGGGGGAGATTAGGCTGGCTTAGTTCTATGTGGTTGATATAGAGTCTCTGAAGTTCTGGATTGTGGTTTGTTGATTTTCTTTTGCAGTTTTGCTGCTCCTGCAATGCCCTTCACTCCATCCTGATGGGCACTGTATGTCACCCCCTGGTCAGAGACAAAAAACTGTTAAACTGGTGTCTTGTTATAATAGCACATTATAGGGTAGATGTAATAAAAGCAGGAAACCTCGGTGAGGGAGGGGTCAGTCACCCATTTGCAAAATGATCACCTTTCATCTGCCAGACTATATGCCCTCCCCTTCTGGTGAGATCATACCCCTTCAGTTGTACATGATCAGGAACGAATGTCTGTGAACTTAACCAGGTGTCACATTACTTACTTACATTCCTTGGAGGCCGATTTTCTCTGCTGTAACATGGTCCCCTCTCTCCTTGTGTCTGGTGTGGCCCTCCAACCCCATCCCTCCTGTTCACAATCCTTGCAATTACTGTATTACATAGGTTTACCTTTGAGTGTCTCAATGTGGGCTGGGTGAGTTTGGTACTAGGAGCCACCTATTAGGGAGTACATACGGCACTTAACTTTCTGGGTTTGGGATATTTTACTTAATATAATTGTTTCTAATGATATGGTTTAATAGCATTCTTCAGTATTTTGAAGAAAACAATTTAGATGATGAAAAAGAGTCAGCTTTCTCTAATGCAAGGATTTTTTTTAGCATTATTTTTACCTGCTCCTCATGCTAAAAAATTTTAATTTAAGTATTTTTTTGCTTTTAAATTATGAAGAATAGGAAGTAATATTACTGAGATAGCTGTTTTGTTGCAAGTCAATCATCCTTTTCTTATTTACTTTGATAAGCATCTAGGAGTATTTATTCATTTTCTTATGTAAGGAAAAAACTCTAAAAGTTAGGAACCCTTGCTATGTAGGATGGGCTTAAGTGCTGGAATGATCAGTGAAATCATTTATACATTTGTCTATTCATTTCTTATACAAATATTTATTAAATATATTCAATCTCACATGCCAATATATTGTCCTTCATACACTTTCAGGATTGTTTTAGAAAGATTGAGCTTCCTTTATAGAAAATTTTGGTAGCATTTTAAGAAAGATGAATATTTTTGAATTGAATGTCAGGCAAGATTGATCTTTTATGATATGCTCAAGTGAAATAGTAAATATGCAAAGATGCACATCTGCAATAGGCCTAAGAACTGAAACAGGGAAGTTTGATCAGGAGCTGGGAAAGAAGAAAGTAGAACCAAATTTGTACTACAGAGCAAGCACCTCTTGGAAAGATCTTGGAGCTGTGACTGTCTAGTAGAAGCAAGAGACTTTAGCAAGACAATCAAACAGACACCATAAAGAAATGATTAGGACTTTTTCAAAACTTTCATGAAAAAAAATTCAAGGAAAAGCTTGAACGTGACATTCTAGCAATACCATCACTCCGTTTTATTTATCTGGCCATTCCTCTGTGAGCGTGACTTGCTAGCTAGTAAGACATACCTAGATTAGTAAAAAAGAAAGCATGGGCACATGTTAATGACTTACGTATTTACCTTTTCCTAATTTCATTTCATTTTAATTGTACTGAGAGAGAATGTAACAAATCCATACCTTCTCTATCAGTTGATAGACTGTCTGATTCACATTTTAGCCCTTGACAGACAGGACAATAAAATCATATACAACAGAAAATATGGAAATAAAACAGCATTTGTTTTCCTTAGGACAGAGCCCTCTATCTGGGGAGAACAAGAGCTTTCACCTCCCCTATGAAGTTTACTCATTTCGGTCTGTTGCTTTAATTCAGAATGACAGTATCTGCAAAGAACACAGGCTTTCTGTAGTAGATTACATTATTGTTCCCACAATTCATTCCTTTTTTGTATAAAAGGATTATGCACCCTGCCTATGACCATGTGGCTTGCAGGCCTCCTGGGGAGGAGAATGCTCTGCAGCTTCAGCATCTTCTGGCTATGTGATTTTCTTTAGGAAAGCAGATGCCTTAAGAGCGATTGCATGTCTTCTCCCCACCCTATCTCTTTTCCCACTCTATCTCTTTTCTTTCTGTTTTACGAATAGCATACCCAATAGAGGGTGCGCCTTCAGCTGGAATCCAAAATGAAGAACGAAGAAAAACAACCACCTTTATCAGTTATGTAATATTAGTGAGAAGCAAACATGTCTTATCAAATACAGTTACCAAAAGCTTAAGAAAGTACTTTTCTAAATTTATCAAGCCAGTCTTGACCTATGCATGTGTCCCAAACTCTAAACCTTCTTCCAACATGCTCAAACTGTTTCATCGCTCTTTATTTTCTATTTCCTATGCAGCCTATACTCTAGTCCAATGGCATATATCCTATACATCCTCCATCAAGAGTTGGGCTAATTCCTTCCCTGTCTTATAGATCTTGAAAATATATCTGGGCCAGTTAAAGTATAATGGTTAAAGTGGTTTCTGGGTTTAGAGAGCCTAGGATTAAAATCTGGTTTTATCATGGAATTAGCTGAGTAAACTTGAATTACTTACTCAAACAGTTTGAGTTTTAATTTCCTTATTAGCAGAATGATAATATCAAGTACCCAGTTTGCAGGACTGTAACATTAACTAATGTTAGGCATAGAAAATGCCCAGTGTTATCTGTAGCATAGTAAATGTTTCATGTGTGCTCAATGTGTAAGACAGGGCTTACATTGCTGCCTTCATCTGAGATAATTTCATCCAATCTAGTTCATGTCAGCTCTAACCAAATATAAAATTCGAATCAAAGCTCACTTTATGACATTTTACCTACAGTTTTTCCACTGTTGGTTATTATTTCCTGTGAACTAGCCTCTTTGTCTTGAGTCTAATCATTTAGAGGACAAATAAGGAGTTAACCTATCCTGTGCCCTTTTGTAGGCTAAAGACATCATGGCCTCCAATCTAATTGAGGGATCATAATTCTCCTGCCGAGGTTACTCATTTTTAGAGGCATTTTTTGTACTACAAAAATGATCATGGCTTTAGTAGAATATGAGTTGCACACCACTCTGAAAATAGTTGTTGTATCATCTAGTTTCTTCTTAAATGAACCTCAAGCCTGAAAGAATTTTTCAGAAGCTAAAGAATGTGAGGTCCAGATGCTGGTTTTCAGTATAACACTCAGAGGTGATCACAGTGCTGTTGGGTTTAATCAGGAAAAATATGAACAGAAATGTCATTACTAACTCAACAATGAAGTATATATTCTGCCAAGGTATCTTTGTATTATGCAAGATTCACTGCTGAGTCTTTATTAATTGTATCAGATTGGAAAATTAAGCTATAGCCTTTCTGGGAAACTCTGGGAGTCTATTTTAGTGAGGTAAAGGGGGCATGGAAAACAACTTGCCATTTCTGCATAACTGTGAAGAATAAGGAATTATGGAAAGCTCAGTGTATGAGTCATGACCAGAGTAAAAAGGTTTGCTTCAGGGATTAAGGTAATATGAAGGAAGTACAAAATAAATAACTGAGGTCCTGTATGGATATTTTATTGTCCATTTGAATTTGTATCATTCACTAAAAATAAAAAGAAGCATGTGACACGAGCACATCACCAATCTACCTGTAATTATTAAATTGAAAGTAATTTTAGAGAGTACTGCCCTCAAAAGAGAACTCTATTATTAATTTATCTGTGGCCAGGAAGCCTTCAAGGGGCTGGATGTTAGTGTTGTAGCTAGATTAGATAAATGAATTAGAATGAAATCAGATCGAAAAGCACTACTAAGACTAGACAAGGGATATGTGTGTGCTTGGTATTGATAATTATAAGTAGTGGGTAAGAATGTCAAATTTATTTATGGAAATAAGTTTATGGAATTTTGTTGTATCCAATGGATATTATTTTTCTAAACACATGAAAAAATGTTGGAAATAAGTGATTAGTTAGGTTATCTAAGTTTTTAAAGGTTTAATGTGAATGTAATTTTTTAAGGTTATATGTGAGGGCTATGGGAATATATATGCTAATCCAAATAATGGTGGAAGAGAGGATTATTTCAAAGAATAGGGTGTTATACAGCCATGTTTATTAGCTTTTGTGAGAGCGCTGCAGTGCTATTCAATTTATTCGTTGCTTTATGTTAGATAGGTCTCTAGAGACCCGGAATCCACCATTAAGCTTACTGATTTACATGCAAATAGTGGTCTCCTTTCTGGGTTGTATACAGACTAGTATTTGTAAGGACCTTGTATCCTGTTCAGAAATGTTTTACAGTTATGTTTAGAATTATTTAAAATAAAAGTATGTCAATATGTACTAGGTAAAAATCTCCATGCTTTTAAAAATGAGAGATTTTGAAATGCAGCAAGTGCTATATGTGCAAATATTATAGTTCTACATATATATCATAATTGCTGCAAATTGAATGATTTGCCCATCCAACTAAACGAATATTATTTAAACCTGTATTCATGGATATTATCTTCAAAAAGATGCTAGCCAATGAGTTATTATATTTGGAAGATGATGTAATAAAATTCCCTTAGGTGTTTGATAGATTTTTGAAAAACATTTTTTAATATGTGAATTTAGATCAGAATAGAATTAGAAAAAGACTGAAAAGTAAACATTGACCATTCAGAGCAGAGAAAACCACAGTCCTCCTCGCTTATAGGTGCATACAGTCCAGTGTGAGGAAGTGACTCATGATTTTAGGCTGTGAGAGCCATGCTATAAATGACAGTGATAAAGAGTGTGTTTACGTGAAGAATCATGATGGCTTTCTGGCTAGACTTGGCGTTTTCAAGAATGAATTAAAATTAATCCATTAAAAATGTACTTTAGGAGCTCTAGGCAATGCCACTGAGTCCTTACATCTCATCAGAGAGGAGGACCCATAGGGAAGTTTGATGTGCACACTAAAGGATGCTCCAGGAATGGGGAGCGGGGGGGGGGGAGCACTGGGAGAAAGAGAGGGAGGGAAGGAAAGGAAAAGGAAAAGAGGGGAGGGAGCAAGGGGATTCAGGGAGGGGTGGATGGAGGAAGGGGAATGGGGGTACTTATCAACTTTATATGAGTGGAAGAAATAAAAAAAAAGAAGTATTTTGGACACTGAACACAGAGCAATACTTGTCAGGAACAATAAGTGATACCACTGGGGTGTGCATAGAAAGAATGAATTTGTATTAGATGAGACCAGACAAGCAAGGAGCAGCCTACAAACAGGTTGGGTGGTAAATGTGACTGCTGATCATTAATTTGTCTGATGACTGATGGACACTTGTGAAGGTATTTAAATAAGGCGTGGCATTGGGAAGGGTCTCTGACAACAGTGGAGGGTCATATGGGGAAAACAGAAATGCAGCTACAGAAAGCAGTGAGAGAGTAGGACCCCCAAGAACTGGCTGTAGGGTACAAGGTTGCTACACTGATATAAGCATCTTGTCTTACACTATCATCTTTAGCTATAATTTCCACATTGGTAAATGGACATAATACTATGTACTCCATGGTCTACAGTGAGGAACAAATATGACGTACTCAGGGCAGGGCCTGACACTTAACATAAATGAAGTAGAAACTGGCATAGTCATTATGTAAGTCATTATGTATTGGCAGAAGCTGATAACTGATGGGAAGAAAGATCAGACACACACAACTACAGGTTTTTGAAAGGGTCATAATGGGTAGAAAGTGATATATTCTGGAATATAGAGTTTGGAGGGATAGGTTCTGCAGGACAGAGGAATAGTGGATTAGAGAATAAAATTCAGAGTGAAGACCATAGAAAGGATAGATTAAGCTAAGAAAATATTTGACTGTGAAGGAAGAAGGAAAATAAAGTAATAGCCAGAGGAGATACTTAATGAACATCTTTATTTTTTATTTTGTTTTGCTTTGGGGTATTTGGAACACCCAAATGAAGTCTAAAGTTCAATGGAATCTAAAGTTGGGATGTAGTGGCAAAGGGGTCTGTGATCTAAGCTGGAAAAGCATTAAGGCAGGAAAAAGAGATGATAGATGAATAGGGACTAAAATCATCATGGATATTTCCAGAAAGAGTAACTCACTGAAAATCAGAAGGGAGGGGAAGATAGAAGAGAGGGGGGAATAAAAGGAAGAAGATACAAGTAGATCAATATCTGATTAGATGGAAGTTTATATTCACCTCCTAGATGTGGCAAAGTCCAAGGACGGCACGTTGTCCTTGGACTACGTAAGCTAAGTAGAATGTTAACATGACGTAGACTAAAATTGTCCAAAGCAGAATGGGAAGGGATGAGAAGGAATAGAAACAGATCCTGAAGGAAGTGCCATCTTCCTCAACCGATGAGTAGGGAAACACCAGGAGCAAGGAGACCTATAGGATGAGAATCAAGGGTCAGGTTTTAAAAATCAGAAAAAGAGGCAATTGTTTGGAAAAAAGATATAGGACCACAGAGTAAGTTTCTTCAGTGCACTCTGATGAGTAAAAAGGGGATGAATGAGGAAACTCTTCTCAGGAGAAGGATGAAGCAGTTATTGCAAGAGAATAAAGTGACAAGACAGACGAAGGGAGCTCCCACTTGAATGGTGGTGGAGAGTGGAGAGGATGGGAGGCACCATGGAACCGACTGCAGATCCCTGCAGGCGCAGGTGTAGGCCGTAGAACGCTCCAGCAGGCACTGTTGTCAACAGGCACTATTTTTGGTTCTTTGTTTATTTCCTGCCTCCAACATTTTGCCCATTTCTTTGTGTATCATTAGGATTTCAGTCAGATAACTGAGAGAGATAATGAGAAGGGATGACTATCTAATCTGTAGGCACTAGCACATTATGATGATATTTAAGTAATTGTGAGAAATAAATGCTGCAAGAATTGATATTATGAAATAGTCTGATCCAAAAAAAAGACTGTCATTAATATGAAGGTCACTTTTTGTGCCTATTTCCCTTTTTATTCTTCTGTTTCTTCTCTTTCTTATTTTTTCTTTCTCTTCCTTTCCACTTAAAATACAGAGTTTTGAAAATCGGTAGGGTTATGCTATGGACAGAACTTGATCCCTATTTCTAACATTGTTATAGATAAAAAGACAGATGATGACATTATGTATAAATGCAATGCCAATGAAAAATCAGAAAAGAAATGATATGTTATTAAAATATAGAAGTGCAGCAAACAGATATGAATGCTTCATGAATTTATGTGTCTTAGTGGGAATTTTGGTTGTGGCATTGCAATAGTACTCCCTAAATATCAAAATCTAGGTGACTTCATTCATGTATGTTTACTGCCATCAATATACACTACTACTATTTGATTGTTAAACTAATATTATGATTCACTGATTCTTAGGAATAAACCTTGCAGGTGATTAAAGGGACTACTGGTGGCCCAGACCATCTAAAATGTTTTCATAAGAGTATTTTGACTGGTGATTAATTACTGACATATGTGCTTAAAGAGTAGCTACTTTTGTGTCTGATGAGGTTTCCAGGTATACACCAAAGGTTTCCAGCAAAGATGCTGCAGTCACCTTCACCTATTTGAAGACTAAAATATGCTCACAGCCCCTCATACAGAACCACGCAGCCTCAGTTTCCCCACACCTTTTCTTCTCTGTCCGGACTTGTAGGTATAACAGAGCATCTGATGCACATCTGCAGCTGAGCCTCTGGGGTCTGGGGTTGGGGGGGACAAAGGTTCTGTGTGCTGCTTCAGAGTTGGGGTGCCACAACCAGGGTTTGCTCAGTCGCATCTCTGGTACCCTAAGAGAAGAGACCGTGTCTTATCCATGTCTTGATGCTGGGGAACGGATCAGAGGCGCCACCCACACAGGAGTACCACAGAGGGATGATGGTAGGATCCGAATCAACACCTTGACTCCTGTGTCCATGGCTACCGCTCAGTGGACTCCTCCAGGAATGACCCCTAAGCCTGCCTGCTCCCCAGAGTAGACAGAGCCCCATGTCCATCCCATGGATGAGGAAGCCAAGACAGAGAGTCTCCACTCCGTCTATCCTCCCTCCCTGGATTTTCAGCGCTATGTGACGTGAAATGGTGTGTGTATTTATATCCACTGTAAACAGTATACTTCACCAGAAAAAAAAAAGACTAAAATATCTATACATCATCAAGCCTTCCGATAAAAACTTAAATTTTTCACGTTTATTGGTTCAGTTAGTCATTCAGATGTCAAATGTTTACTGAGTACCTTGCATATTTTGGGGAACAAATTGTGCTTCTGAGTGAGCTAAGTCAAGCAGAATTTGTCCCCACAAAAGGATTGAAAAAGCTAGAATACAGACAAATATTTTCACAAAAATGATATTACAGATGAAAATGCAACAAGGGAGAATTCTGGAGTGTTAAAACTTGTAGTTTACCTAGTGGTGGTGGGGTGCAGGTGAGAAGGATTGGCCAGAGTTCACTAAGTAGCAAAATGGGATGCAAAGTGAAAATAAATGTATAGACTTATAAGAAGAAATGTGGGGTTGAGGGAGGACTGAAAACCTTTCCATGGTCCAACAGGCTTGGTGATTATAAAACTAGAGCGAGCCCACAGTGCTGATGCAGAGAGGGCAAGAGGAAGGTTGGGATAAGGGAGGAGGGGTGATGGCGTGGGGCAAGGTTAGGAGGGGGGAGAATCAGACTGCTAGGACCTCACAGGTCTTTGCTCTGAAGACCAAATACACAATGTAGAAATTCAATTTTTATTCATATCTTTTACCTTAATAGATATGCATCTCAAGACAAATGCCTTTCCAAAAAAAGTGGAAAAACCATTACGATGATAAAAGATTTTAGCAGAAAGTGTTTTTTTTTTTCTTTGTACTAACAGCAAGGTAGCATACTTCAGTCATAAAATAAATAAATAAGAGGAAAAATAAGATCTCTAGCTGCTATCATGTTTATCCTAATCAGGATTAGCTTTATCCTAATCAACAATCTTATATTCAACCTTAATGATATTTCATTAGCTTCTCAGAACCACCTTTCCTGTCTAGGTCTAATTATATCTAATGTAATGTATCTCAACTCACTATATTAAATCATTTTTAAAAAACATTTTAAAATCATTTCAAGCTCTGATTTAGGCTCCAGAGAGGATTAAGTTCTCTTATTTCTTTTCAGGGTCCATAATCTTCCAGTTTTCTTCTTAACATGTCTTCTTTATTCTCATATGTAATCTAAGCATATGAAAAGAAATAAAATCTTTTTTAGCAATTCATAAAAATCTACATAACTGAAAATATTGATATTGATAAGAACACGTCAGTCATTCAATCCACCTTACATAGTTATTCTTGCCTGTGCTCACATTAGCCCTCTTAGATGGAAAGTCTTATATTAGTAGCATATTTAAATATACTACTAAACTTCTAAGAGACCAAAAATCTAAATCTTATGAAGTTTTGATAAGTTTTATATAATTATATAATTAAAAATGATTTGTGATGACCTTTAGGTGGTGTGTTATTAGAAACTACTGACGTTGGATCCACTACTTAGAGAATCCAATGATTTCTCCAAGTTTCATAATGTATACAGAAAAACAGATAACTGTTCGTGATTTTTTTTTTACTGAAATGTTTTGGAACTGAAAAAGAAAGACATTCTCATCTCTTATTTGTTATGGTACTGAGTAGTCAGATGCGCATGTGATTAAAAAATGTACAGGAGAGTAGAACTGAACACAACAGAAGAAAACAAACTATGGAAATGGAAGAAGTGAAATATGTAATAATATATAACAAAAATCAGAAAGCTAAAACCTTCCAGGAAAAATAAACTATATTTTGGTGATGTCTACGTAAAAATTGAAAGGTCTGTTTTCCAAATCTACCAGACTTAAACTTTTGCCTTAATTTCTAAGAGTAAACAAACAATGGCTGTTTGAGTATAGCTACCAAAGACTAGCAATATAGATTGCCTGAACCCAGTGTGTTCCCTGTGCTCTACTCAGTGAGTAACAAATGAGAACTGCTATTGGAATTAGAGGAAAGGATTTGAGAAGAACAGAAATGATTGGACTTATAAGTCATTCTTTCCTTAATAAATTTTAACTTAAATGTTTATGAGGGTTCCACTAAAGGAAAGTGGGGAGTATATTTTTAGGAAATTACATTTTAACACACTTTCTCTTTCCCTTTCTTTCTCTGTCTGTCTCTCTCTCTAACACACACATACACACACACACACACACATGCACGCAAAGAGAGGGAGAACAAAACATGTTTTTATTCTATAAGTATTTTCTTTGAACATGCTCTTAGTAATTTGATATGAAGATAGTAAATAAGCAAATAAATGAAGGTATCTTTAAGAGAAAAGACTGTTAACATTATTTTTCCAGGAATGCAATATCACTTACTGGGAAGAACAGAAATGATTAATATAGTCTTTCTGTTTGGGGAAGCTATTTCACAAGATAAAAGGCTAGTAATCTAATAACTAGCATATCAGTAGTATTTTATTTGCTTTTTCCTGTTTGCAAAATAACTTCAGTGCTATCTTGTTATTGCTGTTATACTTGGCTAGTTATACATCTACGATAAGAGAACATAATTAATGTGAAAAATTATCCTGAAATGGCTGTGTTTATTTTGTGTCACTTTAGCAGTACCCCTTCAGGAGAGCTATTCTTATTTTCCACTTACATTCAATAACAGGCTTGCAGCCAGTGGCGTATTTGCACAGTTTTGTCAAAACAATTTTATCTCTAATAGATTTTGATCTACATCGGCTGAAAACTCCTGTTTCTGTTTAAAACTTTAATGTAATTTCTCGCATCTCTATTTCAGGCAATAGAAAAACTTTTGAACTTATACATACTTGGCAGCTTTAAGTACTTTTTTTTTCCACAAAGTTGACTTTCAAAAAAATAGGAGGAATACCCTTAAAATTAGGCATTTCATTTTTAAGATGATATGAGGACGGCAACAAATTTGAACACAGTCTATTACAGTCACTCACCATAGTGTGAGTTTTTGAAAAATACTTGACAAGCTGTGACCTTCAGACAGTTAGAATGGTCACAGATGGAATTCCTCACAAACACTGAACCTCTAACAAACCTTATTTAAGAATATGTAGAGAGATCCTTTAATTCTGATGTGTCAGGATTTCGGTGTATAGCTCCACTTTAGCTTTATTCAGGTAAATTACATTAAAAAACACATGCCTCTGTGTGTATTAATTTATACAGGAAGCACAGTTAGAACATATCAGTGCTAATTCTGTGCCAAGGGAATACCATATGATGAAAAAATTGACAACACAATTAAAGTTTTACACAGTGTTGCAATTTTTTCATTATGATAAAAAGTTTTCATGACAGCATAAGAAGGTAAATCAAGACTTATGAGGGCAGTTAGAACTAATCTGTACATTCAATATAACTCTTAGGAAACTAATATAATAAAGAAGATTAATGTTCTAAATCGCTTAAAAGGTTCTCTTGCCATTGCATTGTCTTAATAGATATTTGAAGTCTTCTAGCCCTAAGAGTAGAAAGTAGGAGTCAGTAATATAACTCATCTACCAAAATCTTTATTATGTTGAGAAAGGTATTTTCTGTTTGCCTCCATCTTTTCCTTCTAATTTTTTTGTTTGTTATTTTTGTTTTACAGTGCTAGGATTGAACTCAGGGCCTTGAGATAGTCAAGTGTTATACCACTGAATTACAATCTCAGGTTTTTCCAAAAATTTATATATTGTTTGCTTATTTATATTTATTTGAGAGAAAGAACAAGCTCAGGAATAGGCATGTGTGTGCTTGGCATACATGTAGAGTCAGAGAACACTTTTTAGAAGCCAGTATTCTCCTTTCACCCCGTGCACTCTAAGGTTGAGCTCAGGATACCAGGTTTGCACTCAGGTACTTAAACACAACAAGCTATTATGATGGCCCTCTAGTCTCTTTTTTCCTCTTCTTCCTCTTCCTTCATCTTCTATTTTTTTTTAAATTTTCTT
The DNA here is from genome assembly GCA_023101885.1 of Typhlomys cinereus. NCBI lineage: Eukaryota > Metazoa > Chordata > Mammalia > Rodentia > Platacanthomyidae > Typhlomys > Typhlomys cinereus. The sequence goes on along the minus strand of JALPQD010000031.1, from coordinate 1,639,955 downwards.
TTGTTCCCTTATGATTGTTAAATGTGTTCTCAACTATTTGTAGCATTGAAGAAAGATTATAAGTTTTCCTTATATTGTGTTTCATAAAGAAAAATAAAGATAAATGACATGTCCTTTTATGTGGATATTAGAATTATAATAAAATTGGTTCTTAATCTTGATTCTCTACTCAGAACAAAGCCATCTAAAATAAGAATTAAAAATGTATATTTCTTCATCTCAGCTATTACCTAACTACAGTTATTGTCTCTGTTTCCCCTTGTGCTCCTTTGTATATTCACCTGATACACTGAAACATTGATGAGTTCTATGGTGTTCACTAGTGTGCATGTATATAGAGAGCACATAATTTTGACTTATGAAAGATACTCAATTGTATACCCTTAGGGATGAGATGATTGCTGGATTAGACTGTTTCCAACAGATCATTTGATGTTAAATGGTGTATGTACTTTGGTGATCTTTTATTTGCCACAAAATGACAAAAGACATCATAAGTCCAATGTCCACACTGATCCAGGTCCAGATAGAACTGGAGTTACTCTTCCAAATTTTGGAGAGATGTGAGGGATGGGAAGTTACTTTTCTGAAGTTGTCAAATGATATCCAGAAAAGTGACTCTGAAGGTCATTTCTCCCTCCTATTAAGTATTTTCAGGGCAGCATCCGAGAAAAAAGCTGTCAGTAATAACCAACTGGCTAGGTTATATCTGGTGACCTTGGAGCAAAGAAACTCTCACATACTGCTAGTTTCGTGAACCATCCATTTGATCTCCATGTGAATACTGCCCAAGGGGCTTTGTTTCCAGGATGCTCCAAGGAGTTTCACTTGCATAGGAAGTAAAAAGGGTTTAAGTGCTTCAATTTTTTTTCCTACTTTTTTTTTAAATAAAATGAAATAAAGTCCATGTAACAAGGCCTTGGGTTGCATTAGTTCTCTTGTATTTTTGAACCAACATTTTTTTTAAATTCCTTAGCTTCTCTATTTTACACTGCCTCTGTTCTTTTCCTTTATTTTCCTTCTTCATCAACTATTGCTTACTGAAATTTGTGTTTTCCTTCATATATGATTTATTTTGGGCCTCCTCATTCTTATACCTTACTTAATAGCAGCAATAGTTCTCCATATGATTACCTTTTTGACTCTCTGTATTGGAAAATTAGCTTATTAAATAAATAACTTATATAAATTATTTATTTATCAGGGAACGCTATTTCATTGTAAAAGGAGCACTCTTAAAAGAACAAGATATCACTGAAGGAAATTTTCTACCTTGAATATCTTTATTTAAAGGCCATTAAGCTATCGGTAATGCTCCTTGCAATCATTGCAGTGTCCCATCAATTGCTGATTGTCAATATATTTGTAATCTCTCACCTTATAACTGGCTCCTTCCCTGACCCACATGCTTCTCAATGCATATGTCTACTGTGGTTTTCTACCATACTCTAGTGTTGATAACCTTTCCTGCCTTAAATATGATCATGCTGAATTTGAAAATGTCTGGCAGGAAGAGCAGGTAGATGGTAAGGAAGGTAGAAGCTGTTTATACATAATAATTGAGAACCTGGAATGAAGATCTAAGCAAGGAAAGGAGAAAGAGTATTTGTAAAAAAGAATCACACAAGGCTGAGTAGCACATTTTTAATGGAAAAATGCTTGTTTTGACTCTAATTTTATGCTTAGATGCTTTTAATTTGATCCACATTTAATTTGTCATTCCTTGGAGTAGGCATTGATTATGTGAAGACCTATCTGCTCTATTGCTAATGAACAGGAGTGACTTCAGAGGATACCATGACAGCATTACATTTTTAATGATGCTCACCTGGAAACATTGATGTGCATATCTCTGGAGTCATTTCTGTCATCCCTACATCCACTTTTCAGTTGTGATTTTGTTAAAGTAACAGTTCTAAAGAAAAGTGGGTATGAACATGGCAAAAGCAGCTAAAAAGCAACTTTGAACATTTGAATCACAGAACATACTTTAAAGGTTGCTTAAAGGACTGAATGGTAGTTGTATATCTGAAAGCATGTAATAATAAGTGAGATATATTTACATGTATTGAGATTACAAAAATCCTGTCACTTTAGCAACAGAAAATTTTTGCTATTTAACATTAATATTATAAGTTTAAGAAAGGCATTCTAATTTTAGGCCGAGCAACTGCATAGTTGGAAATCTGAAGCTGCCTACAAGATCTACTTACTGCAAGTCATATTAAAATTTTCAAGTCTTTTATGCTTTAAAAATTAGGCTGCCTTTAGTTCTGAAATTCTAGTGGTTAAACTAGCAACATAAAGATGTCCAGGTTTCAATGAAATGTATTTCATAAATTAGCTTATCATTGCACTGATTTAGCATGCCTAGCAGGTGAGAGACAAAAACATGTGTTATCTTCCCTAGGGAACCTTCAATGAATGTCATTCTAGCTTCATATGTCTTTCTTTTCCCCCTTCTTGAACTGATATAAAATTCTAATGTGTGCCCTCTAGTTCCATCTTCATTGAAATCTAGCAAAACCGCTGAAGGTAAGATAGTGGCAATGGTGCATGACAAAGGGAGAAGGAACACAGTGATTCATGGCACACTTGAAGAAAGTTGCAATTGTTAACAGCATTACTTTTGTATGTAGACAGGTTAAAATATGTCATATATCAGCATTAAAAATGAAGCTATTCATCTTGGCTAGTTTCTTAAAGTTCATAGAAAAAATTACTAAAACTGTGTTGATGACTTGAAGATATTTTCATATGTAGCTGAGGGCATGACATGTCACTATCTCTCAAAAAATAAATTTATGCGATAGTAATAGAATTATAAGTAATCTTGACAAGTGGTTGTTGTTTAAATACCACAAGTAGGCATTATGATAAGGCCTGCTTCAATTGCTGTGAAAAATGAAATGTGACATTTTCCAGTATGAGAGTCCAGGCCAACATTCCTTTATCTATGAGTTTTTAATTCTTCAATGTAAATTTAAGATTCTGATGTAATACTATTTTTGAAAATGACTTTCATTGGTATTCTCACCCAATGGTCAATGTTTTCAGAACAAATTCGTCCTTGTCTTCTAAGGTATTATTCCCATTTGATAGATAAGAAAACCGAGGTACATCACTGTGCATAAACAGTTCCTTTTATAGGTAAGAAAAACAGGAACGTGGAAACCTGCCTGACTAATTTATTTTTGCAGCCTTTTTTCTCTCTTTCTTTGGCAGAGGGAAAAGTTTAGCTTTGTTTTCCTTATCTTTTGTAGGAAAATTGAAGTCTTTAAGAGGCATTCTCAGTTATTAAATACAGCCATCAAGCAAAAACTTTAGCCAGAATTTTCTTCTGATAATAAAGACAAAATAAAGTTGTACCAATGATTTATGTCTTTGAAAAAAATCTCAAAATGAAACTACCCTACTAAATTCAACTAATGAACGTCAATACCATATAACATAAAAGCTAAAGTTTATTTTTTTTAGCAAGTGAATTTGAGGCTGTCATATTTATTGACCTTTGGGCCATCATAATTTTAGTTCACATAACTGTGTGAGATACACCTTGGTTTTCAGTACACAAAGAGTTTTAGGATCCTTTTAAAATTAATCGAAGAATCAAAGTATCATGTTATCACCATGATGATGCTTTTCTTTCTATATCACAAGAAAAATTCATAAGTATATCCTTTGATGATTAGTCTCAGTTGTCAAATTAACACTTTCTAGAATCCCCCTGGAGATTGAGAAAGATTCTGGGCCCAATTGAGAAAGATTATCTTAATTCTGTTAACTGAATGAAAGGACCCACCTTAACACTGAGGGAGCTATTCCCTGGGCAAAGAATTCTGAATTGAGCAGCAGGAAGCATGCATGCATGCAAGCATGGATTCATTGCTCTCTGCTCTTGATTCTGGATGTTTTCTCAAGCTCCTGCTGCTATGTATTTCCAGCCATGATGGTCCCTAACATGGAATTGTGAGCCACATAAATCTTTTCTCTCTGAAGCTATTTTAGTAAGTGTATTATAAAACAGCATCAAGAAAGGAGAATAAAACATAAAAAAATACTTCAGCTATAGACAGGGCAAATTGTAATATATGGATCTGTACCTAAATAGGAATGTATGGAGAATCTTTAACATTTCTCCTTATTACATTTAGCATAATGTAACAGGTCACTATAGCCACTAGTGAGGCTTCAGTGGTCACAAGCAGAAGAATTACATGTGTTCTCATGTCTGTGGACAAAACAAGCCAGAACTGTATGTGCCAAACTTATTTAGAAAAGAATTTAAAAATTATTTAAAAATTAGACATTTTAGCAAAATAAGTTGATTTAGCTTGTTTTAGTCTTTTTATTTTTTAATGCCAGTATTGGAGACTGAACTTGGGGCCTCAAAAGTGATTTTGCTTTTGTTTTTCCACATGGGAATGAAGTCATGGCTTTTTTGCCTGCTAGGTAAGTGCTCTGCCACTGAGCTACCACTCCAAACCTTGATTTCAGTATTGAAATGATAATAAAATATCTCACAAAGGAAACTGATTTCATTAGTTGTCCTCTTAAGTTGTTGTATGTGTGCAAGCTAGTAATTCAGAGCTGTTTAAAAATACTAATAGTAGTAATCATTTTCAGAATTGCTTTTTTGCTGAGCCATATCTAGGGAAATTCCTTTCACTGGAGCACCTTAAGGCAGCAGGATGGCATCTTTCTTTCCCATTTATTGCACTTGCCTCTCTGTCATTATCAGTGCTGATGTTTAGCAAAAATGGTTTCCAACTGCTTGGATGTGCTTTGACAGAGCTGACAGTACAAACTGTTTCTTAACTTACTTGAATCAGTACTGTGGAAAGGCATCCAGGCATAAAAACTGAAGACAGTTTTTATGAGCTACATTTTGTCAGTATAAACACTATGAAATCCAACACATTTGGAAGAACATACTCGTGTTTGATAGAATGAATGAATCACTAATGGATTAAAGAGCACAGCCAAATAAACTTAGACTAGTCATAAGCATGTGTGGCCTAGTATTCAAATGCAGGAAATCCAATTACGCTTCTGCTTTCCTTACTTTTTCATTCATGAGGCAGGCACCTTCTTCTGAAAAGCAAATAAGTAAAAAGTTTCTTTTACCAAAAAAGGCATCGAATTTTTAAAATATAAGTTTGAAGCTAGTCTTCCACAGATAGCCAATTTAATTATGCTAAAAATGACATTTTTAATTAAACACCAAGGTAAGCATAAATGGATTTCAAAATAATTAATCAAACATCAAAAAATTGAAACCTTTTTCTGCTTGAGCAGCAGAAATGAAAGAACCAGTCTTCGGGTCTCATAGAGATTCAATCTAATTTAATTCTCTGTCTTCTCTAAATAAACATTCCTAAAACCTTTTTTTCATCTGGGGGAATAAGGATGAGAGGGGTAATCAATATTTCTAGCATTTTAATTAAAACCGTTAGTGGAATAAATCCATTTAATTATCAGTTAATGAAATACAAGGTCATTTACCTGACAGGAACTTTGAGGGTGGATTACTAGCTGGAATAAAGCAGAAGAACCCAATGTCACAGCCATTTAACTTCTGTCAAATTTAAGGTTAAAATCCTTTTAGACTGTTTAACCTATTCTCTACCATTCGTATATTATGCATGCCAGTGGTCAGAAGAGATGCATGTTAAAACTTATTTAACATTTAATTGTGTCGCAAAGTTTTCCTTAAATTTCTGAAAGTACTTCATATTTCTAAGCATGAACTGAAAGATTGCAATATATTTAAAGAAATTTAATTTTTATTTTGTGTTTACCACTTATAAGTCTAAAGATAGATTTGCTTTTTCCTTACCATGAATCTTATACATTATTTCTTCCTTTTATTGAGTATAAACTCTGGTATACCAACTTGGAACAAATATACAATAGTAGATGAAACACTTGAAATAATTCATGGCTAATTTTATTTATTTTAGTTCCTCTAAAACTTGACCTGAATCTCAGAAGAATATATAGAAAAAGAAACAGCTAGTTTGTCACTGAATGGTGCTTGTAGGGTGGTTAGGTAAATGGTTTTAAGCTGGTCTAACAAATGATGAGCAGGCACAGGACACAGGGTATAAAGTTCCTTGCCTTTGATGGTGACACTGGTTTTTTCTAAGCAGCATGAACTCCTCATATTTTCTGTAGACCACTTTTAAAATAGAGCCTTTTAAGTATTCTTGTTTTGCCTTTCTTTAAGATGGATGTTGAATTTATCTAGGGATTACAATTTTATTGTAGTTTTGTAGATTTGAGTTTGTATCAAAATGTAAATTTCAGTGATTAAAAAAATCAGATGTTTTCAATCTCAATCTTCTTCCTTTCCTAAATGAAGTTTCCTAAATGTCAAAATTGTGCAAAGGAGAACATCTTACACTGTATGTTATTTCTCAGTTAACTTCCATATGGACTGTGCAAGAAACCTAACATGTCTTACAATAGTTTGTCTTTTAATGACATACCAGTAACCCCTCATGATTTAAAATGCTAAATACAACTAATTTACAAAGGCATGTGTTAGCTTAAAAAGAAATTGCCATCTGAAATGTGTTTTAACTGAATCAATGTTTCCAAGGATGATGGAATAGCAGTAAAAGCATTCTTTTTGAGCTTGTTTTATATTCACTCAGATGTGTTGATTTATAGTATGTTGAGAAAAATAACAAAATTTACTAAAAAGACTGGATTAGATGGTTTCAATAACTCTTTCTTCTATTTCATATTTTTGTAAATGTAATCCTGTGATTAAGCCTTAAAGTGGGACATATCAATGAAGATAAGTTATCAGAATTCCAACTGTCCTTGGACTGCAGAAACAACTAGAAGTGTCCTATACTGATATGGAGGACTCTAGTGCTTGCACAGGTCATAGGAATTTGCCCAGTAGCACATTTTTGTCATTTACCATATATTTTGCATGCTTCTGTCTTTCGTGCACAGTGCCCCACATGTCTACACTATGTAGTAGTGCCCACTTCTTCACAATACTAACCTTGATGGGTGGGTCACATGGTTATTGTATGTTTCTCAAATGGCAAAGGATTGTGGGTTTAATATTTTATTCACTCTTCTAAATTTTTTGAATTTTTTTGGTCATCATAGTGGGATTCTAATTGTTGCAGATAGTCTATACTGTATAGGGCTATCTTAGTTCATTTGTACTTCTATAACAAAATACTGAGACTAGGTAATTTACATAGAACAATCATTTATTTAGAAACTCAGATGTCAGGATCAAGGCATGAGAAGATCTGGTGTCTAGTGAGGGCTCATTTTCCATTTCTAAGACAGCTTCTTGTTGTTAAGCCTTCAGAAAGGCAAATACTGCTCTTAAGTAGTATAAGGGATGTAAGAAAAAGAATGCACTCCCCTAAAGCCCTCTTAGGATTTTGCTAAAACCTCAAGATTTAATAGTCTTCTGAAAACAGAAGAATGAATCAGGGTTGGACCACCATTCATTTAAGATATATAGCAGTAAGTTGTACCTCTGTGTATCATAGGAATCCACTTTACATGGAGATAATAAACAGGAAATCCAAATTTTCTTTGGTTCCTCACATCAGATTTTTTAAAAATTCTGTTAGCGTTTCGTACATAATTATAGTAAATTTATGATATCTCCACACTTTAATCCCCAATACCATCCTCCCTTCTCTTCCCATTACAACCTTTATTCTTCTGTCTTAGTCTTTCTCCTATTTTCATGTCTTTTCACATGTCTGGCCCACTAAGTTTCATCTTAGTTGCCTTTGATGGCTTGTGCCTGAGTACTTGCTGGAGATAAACCATGTATCATTGGGCATATCATTAAGAAAAGCATCTTCCTTCTCCCCTGCCACCCCTATCAGCATTAACCCTCATCAGTGTCTCAGGGAGACGTGAAGCTTCTTGAGATCCTTCCCGCTCCATGATGCAATGTTTATAGGACAATCACTGTAGAGGTCTTATGGAAATATACATAGCTGCAGGGAATTTATGGATATTACAGCCCTGTCATGTCCAGAAGATAGTGTCTGGACAATCCCTGCCTCATTTCAGGCTCTTATAGTCTTACTGTTCCCTTTTCCTCAATGGTCCTTGAACTTTGAGATAATTAGGGGATTGATTTAGATGTACTGTTTAGAATCCAGCAGTCCATATTCACTTGTTTTCTTTCCTTTGACTAGTTGTGCTTTTCTATAATAAATACTTTCCATTGCAAAAGGAAGCTTCTAGGTTGAGTGCTGAGTGCTCTTTCAATCTATGGGTATAATGACAAATATTTGAAAGGCAGTTTGATAAGTATCTTTATAGTGAAACCTTAAATCTTGCACATTCCCCACTCCAGAGCCCATATCCTCTTCTTTCATAGCTTTTTGTTTACAGTACCAGGAAGATAATCTCTGCTAAACAGTGGGCTCTAAGTTCAATAAGGAAGCTGTTGGTTGCCACCATTGACTTTTATGGCACTGTTATACTGGTGGTCACCTCTTGCCAGGGTGATTGTTATTATGGTTGCAATTGATTGTTTTTAATCCCTCAGCAGCTTGGATAGTACTCTTTAGTATTTTGAAAACTGTACAGCCTGGATGAAGCTTACACACCAGTTTCAACATATGTCTCATCATCAACAATAGGGTCTTAATATTAGTTTTTGGACAGCAACTAAAAGCAAAAATCCATACTGTTTGGGGGCTCTCTGACCAATAACTTAGAGGAAGGTATCATGTTCTTGTTTAATTTCCTATGTGCTCTAATTGGAGCATTATAGGGCATAATTTTTGCATCTCTCTCTCTCTCTCTCTCTCTCTCTCTCTGTGTGTATGTGTGTGTGTGTGTGCATCAGTGCACACTGTGTGTGCCTGTGGAAACCCAAGAATGATTTAAGGAATCACTTCTACCTCCTATTTGCTTTGCTGTGGAATTTCCCAGGATTTGCCTCCCAGGACCACCACCATTTATTTTTTTTTGAATATTTCTTTTTTTTATTATTATTTCCGCACATACAAACTTAATAGGTACACTGGTTCCCTCCCTCCCTTCTCCTCCCCCTGACCTCCCTGCTCCTCCTCCCATCACCCCTCTCTCCCCATCCCCCAGTGCCTCCCCCCCTAATCCCCGGAGAATCTTTAATGTGCATGCCAGACTTTCCTCTGGGCCCTCCTCTCCGATGAGGTGCAAGAACCCAGTGGCATTTCCCTGAACTCTTTCCTGTGTTCCCCTTAAGCATAGGAACACTACTGTGGCTGTCAATCCCTTGCCTCCAAGGATCTTGGTGCCTTTAGCAAATGCTAGACTTTGTGAGGTCAATAGTGTGTTGGGCATGCAAAGTCCAGTTATGATTGCTTCGGCCCTATCTTGTGTGGAGTATCTTGCATATCATTGCTCCTCCCATCCTTGTGCTCTTACAATCTTACCACCCCTTCTTCTGCAAATTTCCCTGAGTTTCAGGATGGGGAGAGATTAGGCTGGCCTAGTTCTAGGTGGTTGATACAGAGTCTCTGAAGTTCTGGATTATGGTTTGTTGATTTTCTTTTGCAGTTTTGCTGCTCCTGCAATGCCCTTCATTCCATCCTGATGGGTATTGGATGTCACCCCTGGCCAGAGATAAAAGGCTGTTAAACTAGAGTCTTGTTATAAGAGTTATAAGATGTAATAAAAGTAGGAAACCACAGTGAGGGAGGGATCAATCACCCATTTGCAAAATGGTTACTTTTTATCTGCCAGACTATATGCCCTCCCCTTCTGGTGAGATCATCCCCCCTCAGTTGTAAATGATCAGGAACGAAAGTCTGTGAACTTAACCAGATGTCTCATTACTTACTTGCAGTCCTTGATGGAGGCCTATTTTCTCTGCCGTAACATGGTCCCCTCTCTCCTTGTTTCTGGTGTGGCCCTCCTACCCCATCCCTTCTGTTCATAATCCTTGCAATTACTGTAGGTATTACAGAGATTTATCCTTGAGTGTCTTTAGGTGGGCTGGACCACCACCGTTTCTGTCTGGCATTTTTTAGGTGCGATCCAGGATCCAAACTCAGGACCTTTTGCTTGCAAGGCAGAAGCTTAATCCCTGAGCCATCTCTTCGGCCCTGTAGGGAGTTTTCTGTTTTGGTTTATCTTCCTCTCTCTGGGTTCTCCTACATAGGGTATGTCTGCTCTCACTATTTTATAAACAAAAATGTTTTTCTATCTACTCACAATACAGGAGGTTTCTTTCTGATCGTATCTTGCAAACTTAGTGCTGTTTATTACTCTCTCAGCCTTTCTTGCACCCTATTCCCTCATTCCCACCCCTTAAGCATTTACCCCAATATTCCCTTTTCTACTTTGTCACCTGTCTTTTTTGTTTATATCTCCTTCTTTAAAGTCTTTACCCTATCCCTCCCTCTCACCCTGGATGAAGGTTTCTTTCAAGTTTTTTAGCTGTTGCAGGAATTCCAAATTAAGTTCATCAATTAGAAGTTCAAGCTAGCATTTGCATGTAAGTGAGAACATGCGGTGGTGCATGGTCTTCCTGTGTCTGAGATACCTCTTCACTATAGTATTTTCCAGTTTCTGGTATTTACCAGAAAATTCCATACAGGATTTTTTTTTAACTGAGTACTTTATTTTCTGCTACTCTTTGGCCATGAATTCTAGATCATGTGCTCTCTCTACACATACATATTCCCACAGGGATCTCACTGTGATGATTTTATCATCAGCAATTATGTCCAGTCTGCATCTTCAATTCAGTCTCTGTTTCTTCTGCATACTATATTCCGTCTTCAGCTGTATATGAGTTTTATATGCTGCTGACACCAAAAGCTTTCCATAATAAATAAATTTATCTTTTCTACTTTTCTGCTTTCCTGTGTCAGGGTGAAAGTAATTTTCACTGTTCTCTTTTTATTTTCCAAATTGATAACAGCAACAACCAAGTCTTGCTAGGCCTTCCCTGACAAGGCCTTTTTGAAGCATGTTACTCCAGCTCCCCGGTTGTCATAAGGGCTGAGAACTTTTTCTGCTACCTCACCTTCCTCTTACCCCATTTTGTTTTTTTCTCTTAGAAGCACAGAATATCAGGGAACTGGATTATTTTTGTAGCATTCACTTGTCTTTTGAAAGTGCACATATACACACAAAAATATTCTTCAAGAGGAAACTCCATACATTATAATCATTACTGTTGGACCGAATCAAAGATGTTCTGTCTTTTCTTTAAAGGTACATCCAGCCTTCACACCAAATTAAATTTTATTTCCAATCAAGAAAACTTTCCTTTTCATTTGAGCTGCAACACCTCTTGTCCTCTGAACCTTTACACTTTTCTCTTCAATTGTTATTTTCTTCCAATTCGTCTTTCTGAAAGCACATCTTGAAAACTTTTTAAATCCAAATTGACTTATTCGCATGCAATTCTATCATTAAAATGTATAAGAATTGTTCTGTTCCCTAGTACATGCTAGTCCTCATTTATATATTCTGTGATTAAAAGCTTAGTACCATGTGTGTCATTCTTTCCTTTTATCAGTTTTCTCATCTACCATGTGACAATAATGATATTTATCTAGAAAAACACATTGAGGTTGATGGTTATTAAGTAGTAGGTTTGTATTCATGTGCTTTGTGTGGTTTATGTATTAGAAAGACTAGCAGCAACAAAATACTGCCTCATTCTTCTTTATTGTCATGAATTGCTATGTTAGGTACAAAAGCACAATCATGTAGTGCCATCATTTCACATTCACATGTAAGTGGAAAATTTCAGGTTTCTGCTTGTAAAAACCTGTGCAGACTTGTAGTAGCAACTAAGAAGACCTATTTGTGTTCTCCTGCCATGTGCATAAGTCTAATTTGAAATCATTGTACCTTAAACTCTTACTAATTGCTCAAACTTAAAGTCATCACTTCCATTCTTTGTGAAAAATGAGACTTTGCCCTATAAAATGCCCATAATTTTTAGCAGCTATATATCTGTGCTGTGTAATTTCCTTTCTCAAAAAATGTCATGCTCAATTTAATATTGGTATGTCATTTGCAACTGGCTGAGAGAGATTTTTGAAGCTATTACAGGCTCCAGTTTCACAAGAGTTGGACTCTGAAGCCTGCCCTGCTGACATTCCCGTCTATTTTTCTGACACAGTCCCACAACATCTTTCTCATACCCTAAGGGCTACCCTGGGGGATGTTCTGTCATAGAATGAAAAGGCATTGATTAAAACGAGAATTTCTTCTTCTGTAAAAGTGAATGGAGAATAACCTAACCATGGATGCAACAAACCAGATAAACAAAAGCACAGGGCTGTAGATTACAGTGTGAGTTCACAGTGAAGGACTTGTAAAGAAACCATGTACATAACTATAAATTAGCACAGCACATAAAGAACAAGAAGAATCATATCCTGAGGAGTCATACAAATTCATAAAATAACACATGTAAAATTTGCAATCTCAACCTTGTTTAAAGTGTATTTTTGCCTGATAAGATATTTTGATGACAAAATCTTAGCAAGTGAAGAGTTGAATTCCAATAAATTCACCATATGTGGCTAAGGTATTGATGTATAATATAATCAAAATAAGAAGCAAATAAATATATAGCAGATTAAGAAACTGCTGACTATAGCGGATAATACTGTTTTATTTGAGTTAAGATGTAAAGACCTTATGTACATATTAATTAACATTCCGTTATTACCTTACTACCTTGGCAAGCAAGTAGACTACATGGAATTATGTCTGGTTTCTTCAACAGATTATATGTGAAGGATGTTACCCATAGTCAGTAGTAAAATCTACAGTATATTTGAATAATTTATTATGGGATCTTTCACATATTAGCTAAATATTTTTAATGTCAGCATTAAGCTTTTAAGTAGCTATAATGTGTGACATGGTCATCTGAATGCTTGGGGAACTTTTTGACTTTAGAATGCCCAAGATTATTTAGGATGTTACAACTTGCACGCCTGCACAGCCATACCTCTATCAATGGAAGGTAGTCATTTCATAATGGAGAAAGAAAACGCTGGGGAGATGTAAGAGATGTTAACATTGGTTCTCAGAGAATTTTTTGGTTTCACCCAAATAAAACATTATTTATTGTTTGCATGTGTGTTTGTGAACCTGTGGTGACTTATGTGGCCCAAGGGTGACTTTGGGAATCACCCTGGACTGCTCTACCTCCTCTTTGCTTTGCTCTGGAGTTTCTCAGGCTTTGCCTTCCAGCACTGGAAGTATAGTCCCCACCATTTCCTCCTGGCATTTTTACATGGAATCTGGAATCTGAACTCAGGACCGTCTGCTTGCGAGGCAGAAGTTTAACCCCTGAGCCATCATTAGTTAACATTAGTTAAGGTGTTTCAAACAGAGAAATATTACTCACAAAATCTCCATGGTAGGAAATGCTTATCATTAGGAGCAAGGAGGAATAGACAAATTGATTGGGGAAGGGGGTTATATGAAAAGTAGTAACAGGTATGTTTTGAAAGGAAGACCAGAGATGTAGCTCACTGGTAGAGTGCTTGCCCAGTGTGAGAAATAAAGGAGAGAGAGAGAAAAAGAGACAGAGACAGAGACAGAGAGACAGACAGAGAGAAAATTACAGAAAGATTCAAAAGGAGGATCTGACTGGGGAAGTTTATAGGGCAAGCTACCTTTTTGGTCTAGGTAGATGAATGGAACCATGTTATAGGACATTTGTGGTAATTGTGCCCTGTGGAGTTAAAAAAGAGCCAAAAATCTGTCCATGTGTGCCAAATCTGTATTTACATGAAATCCATTTCTTCTCAAGAAGATATTTCTCAAGAATACATTTCTTCTCAGTATTTTCTAGATATTTCAGAGAAATCACGAGCAATTGGCTGACATGAAGCACTATAAAGATACAGCCATCTACGACTGGAGAGATGGCTCAGGGATTAAACTTCTGCCTTGCAAGCAGACAGTCCTGAGTTCAGATTCCAGATCCCATGTAAAAATGCCAGGAGGAAATGGTGGGGACTATACTTCCAGTGCTGGAAGGAAGAGCCTGAGAAACTCCAGAGCAAAGCAAAGAGGAGGTAGAGCAGTCCAGGGTGATTCCCAAGGTCACCCTTGGGCCACATAAGTCACAAACACACATGCAAGCAATAAATAAATAAATAAATAGATAGATAAATAAATAGATATATAAATAAATAGATAAATCTTTAAAGAACATTTAGTCATCTATTGGTAAAGTAAAAATGCTTTATTAGCAATGTGCTTTACCAACAGAGCTACTTTTTTCCTTACTTCCAAAAAAGCATCTGTAATCTCTGCTTAAAATGGCATTTGTGAAGCAATATTTACTGTACAAATGCTCTAAAACACATTAAAATCTACATAAGTTGATCTATTTGTGTGACTTTTATCACATGCCTAACATACTTTGTTAATTACCAAAGTTGATCTAGATAAAAGCTTTCTCCCAGCAAGCCCCATTTTCTTCTCCCACATTAATTAATCTGTAAGAAGGTATTAGATCCAGGTAAGGTACTATTCACTCATTTTTGTGACTATGGCTTGATAAATGGGAGATTTTGCTTCTTCAGAGATTTCCTTCTCTGATAGAGAACCACCTAGGGGTGCTAATTGAAACAGTACTACCCTCAAATCATTCATTCCAAACAAAGGCTAGAGAATCTGCCTTTTCGTGACCCTGCCATTCAGTTCTCTCTCTCTCCAAGTCTGAAGACAGGTTTCTGAGCAACACTCTTCTGCAATGGAGGGAGTGAACACTCACTGGCCATTGTCTCAAATATACAGATAAGCAGTTAAACAAACAGCTTGAAGCTGCATGCTCTGAGTCTGCTTGACATCTTTAGGGGACTTCTCTAAGAACAGCTTTAGGAACTCAAAGCCAGAAAAGATATTTGTGAGAGTTTGCCACAAGTTTATATAAATCAGGGTTCTGTGCTACTTAAAGCTCTGTCTTGCTGGAACCTTAGCTGTGTGAAAGCACAACTGAATTTACTGAACAGAACACTCAATAGAACAAACTAGAAACTAGGAAACATCATTCAGATCTGTAGGTTGATTTGCTCTTTTAAACTTTTCTATACATTGGCCTGCCTGTCTCCACTGAGTTCAAAGAGGACTGGCTGCTTTCCTATTCCTACTTCTGGCCACTTTGCTACAACCACTCCAGGTCAACACGAATCAGCATTTCTGCTCTGTATTGTAGCTGACAATTTGGAAAATGCACATTTTTTGGATTTATAAAAGTCATCCTCCAAACTACTATGGAGAATAGTTTGGTCCTTTTCCCTATGGCAAGTCAGAGCTTGGGCTTAATGTTTCCTAATTTCTTTTCTTTAATTTCAAAAGAATTACAGTGATATCATCTCACAAAACTTGGGACCCTGTTATGATCACCAAGATTTCTTTGTGTTAAAATATTTACCTATGGTGGAGATTTTATGGAACTTAGTTGCTTTAGTTTTATGCATTATTCATTACCCCTCAAAAATTGAACCCAGTGCCACCCACATTAGGCAGGCAAGTATTTTCCACTGAGCTATGCATATAGCTTTCTAAATGATTTCCTTAGTGCTTAATCGATATATAATCAATTTTTCTGTGAATTTGTGCTTTAAAGATTTGTTATTCTTTTTGCTACAACTTCAGTATAATTTGAGATAAAGAATGCAATGTTATATATAGATGCAATTCCTGTGATATTATTATACAATGATGAAACATGTTTTCCTAATGAAATAAAAATGATAGCATATCTTTGCAACATGTAATTGATCATGGGAATCATGATTATTGTATCAATAAAAATCAGATTTAATAATTATTTGCTGTTTAGTACACCTAGTAAGTAGGTTGACAGTAAATCTATTCTAAAACAGGCAGCATAGATTCTTTTAAAAATTAAATTTCTGCTAGTTTGAGGGCTTCACTATTAAATAATAATTCTAACTGTTTGTTCCTGAGAAGGATCAGAAGATGTCAGAAGGCAGATGTTCATGTCAAGAATGTTATTTTATGATATTCATCAGTTTATTACCTATAAGGAAGGTGACAACTAGGAGAATATTTCAAGTTAAAGTCCTGTGCCTTCCAAATGATCACTGAAAGGTTATAATTCATGTTTAAAATGTGAAAGTCATTTCTCTATATTTTCTCTGTATTAGAAAATATTTTAGCTCTATATTTTCTACAAAGCATCCTTTTTGGAGTTTGTAGTTTTTATTCCTATCTTCCTGTTTAATATTTTAAACTTGGCGTGTTCTTTAAAGGGGGTTGCTGTTTTGTGATTTATAACCTTGGAGAAAAATAACATACTAGTCATAACTTTGCAGTTTTTTGTGATGCATGAAGATCAGATTTTTTAATGTTGGTTAATGCTTTGCTAATTAAAGTGTGCATGTTAATTAAAGCAGAGGCTAATGTTAATTACCTATATTAATGGAATCTCATGTAGCACCTGCCTGAAGCAATGGGTTCAATTTTCAAAATATCTCAATTAAGGCTGAAACTTTTGATTTGCATCTAGTAGAGTTTCAATTAACTGCATTGAAAACTTAAATAACACTCTTAGGGGTGCAAAACAGCAATGATCATATGAAGTACAGTGAAGTTTGGTAGGTTCATTTACAAAGACTTCTTTAGTTAGTCTTAACTATATTTCTTTTTTTATTGGTCAAAAATGTATTCATCTATTAAAACTCAGCAAAAGCAGCCAGATGTTGTCATTCATGTCTCCAATAGCAGCTCAAGGAGGCTGATGCAAAAGGATGGGAACTTCAAAGCTTATCTGAAATATTTAGGAAAACTATGTCTAAAGCAAAGTAAAACGGCCTAGGTGAAAATATTACCTCTCCCATGAAATTTACAACAACTATCAGTACATCTGGGTGCTATGCCTACCTCCTTTGTCCTTTTCAGCTCTGTATAGTAGTTAGCTGTTAGTTTGTGTCTCTTGCTAACAAATGTCTTTAGTCCTTTCAAGTATCAGCACACTTGTAAGATATTAGCATATTTTATGACTTAAGCACATCTTTAAGTGTTCATTAAACAACTAAATATACTTCCTGAAATAAGTGGAAATGAAATGTTAGCACATGGCATTGATGTGTTGCTGTAGATTATACATGGCTGCTTCATGTAAGGCTTGAGGTTGCTATTTGGGATTTTATTGCATAGTCAAATAAGAGACTGATAGTTTTGTTAATTTCAGTTAAATATGAACTGGTAGGGGAAGATAATTCAATATTATGAGGTCGCTGAACACATATTTATGCTGAAAGAAATGACATTATCATTCTCTTTTAACTTCATTTTATAATTTGACAATTCTATAAGCAAATCTGGTTTATGATCATAAACACAAATATTTTAAGTAAGTTACTCCTTTAAAGAGCCTTAGATGGCTTGCATTATTTTAGAAATTAATATAGGATTTTTATGCAATGGAGACCCAAGTCTTAAAATAATTAATCAAAATATAAATAGATGGAGTCTTAAAATAATTAATTAGAATATAAATAGATGGATGAAGACAGGTACATTGAATTAGTATGCACATCACCAGTCCTCCTGAACCTTCTGTTGTATTTGCTGAAGTCCCAATAACAACTGCTCCCACTGGGTCTTTGGAAGGGATTATGAGCTAACAGTGATAACCTTTTTGACATCTAGTGTAATCATGGTTTCAGAAAAAGTTTCTATCAGTCTGAATAATTGAAAGAGCAATAATCTTCTCAATAAGTATACACAAATAGATTACAAACTGATTTATGGTCCCTGGAAATCAGCATCTGTAACTATTGTTCCTTAGCAGACTTTGACTCTGATAACTGGCTGTTGATCTCAGCAGACTAAGATTTGTCTCCATTCAACTGTAGAGAATATCAAACAAGCATGCAATTGCCATGTATAATATGTGACTGTCAAGGTGACACAAAGGGCACATAGCTGCTTTCTTTCCCAGTGTACTAATGCCATGACAACAAAAACAAATTTAAGGTAACAGGAAATAATATTGAGTAAATGAAAAGGTGTTAGCTGAAAGGTGGGAGCGGAAAGGTGGGAGCTGAAAGGTGTTAGCTGAAAAGGTGGGAGCTGAAAAGTTGGCTCAGGAGTTAAAACTTTTGTCTCATAAACAAAAGGATCTGAATTTGAATCCCCAGATCCCACATAAAAACACCAGGAGGAAATGGGAGAGACCTGCACTTCTGACCCTGAAAGGTAAAGCCTGGGAAACTTCAGAACAAAGCAATAAAGAGGTAGAGCAATCCAGGATGAGTCCTGAGGTCACCCTTGGACCTTACAGAGACACACACTCAAGTGCCCTCTTCTATCCCTACCACACTCATAAAAACAAAACAAACAAGACGTTAACTGTCATTTTGATGGCAGGACATGATCGTGTTCACTAATGAAGAGTAATGTGTTAGATGACACATGGAGACCTCACATATTTCATATCATAGCTGGAAATTAATGAGATAGTTGGGTGAAAAGTAGAAAGGAATGCAATAGCTAGTTAGTGAATGTGAGAAATGTGCATGTCATGCTTTCCTAGGGTGAGACAATGGGCCAGGTCTTCACAACTAGAAGAGCAAAGTCACCAAAGCATCCATTCTCTGTTGTATTACCATTAAGGTGGCAGATGGCAAAGCATTAGCAGAAAGATATTGAAAACAGCTGGAAAACATCTGGTGAGAAGAGACAACCTAATGGGCATGCTGGGTTGTGCCAAATTGTGGAGCAATTACTGGGAATCCCGGGGAAAAGAAAACTACTATGTTTTAGTTGATGGGAAGAAGTTGGCTGGAGCGTGGATTTCTGGGGATTAAAGATTTAAGGGACTTGTGGAAACAAGTGACTTTAGAACCTTATTATAGATTATAGAACATTGACTCACTTTTCTCCCCAAATTCTAAATAAAAACAACTTTTTTTTGAGTCTGTGATGCCTACCTATATTGATCTGAAATCTGCTTTGGAGAAAGATATTTGGTTCATCACAAAATTATAATAATATTATAATAATAAGTTTGAGGGAGTATGGAACAAAGGAGCATTCATAGAAAATGTGGAAGTGCTAGTTAAACAGGAGCAAGGGAAGTAGACTATTTAACAGCATAATTCCTCTTTTATAATTTAGTATCTGTGGTTTTCTGGAAACTATATGAAATGCTCTCTCTCTCTCTCTCTCTCTCTCTCTCTCTCTTCCAGAAATTGAAACCAGATGTCTTCCTCGATCATTTTTTAAAAATTCATTTGTTTGTTTATTTTGCAAAGTTTGAAAACTACAAAGAATGTAGAGAAATATGGAATTAAAAGCAGTTCAGTAGAACTGAAGCTAACTGTAACTAAAGATACAGCTGATTAGATAACTGTAAGGAAGGACATTAATTCATGTTAATGGCCTCAACTAGAATTCCTAATGGACTGTCTCTAGTTTCTTCTCTCAATCCCTAGGTTCAAAATCCCTCTTATTTTATTTTTTTTTCTAGTTTTACAAGTATATTGAGTATTCATTCTTGCTTTCCTCTATTCCTTCTCCCACCCTTCCTCTTCCCTTCCCTTCTTCAATCTGTCCCACTCCCTCCTATCCCTCCTCCTGTCCACCTTCATGGACCCCAGGACCCCCTCTCACCTGTTTACTCTATTTTTAAAATTTTATATTTTTACAAGCATATTGAGTGTTTATCCCTGTTTCCCTCTGTCATCTCCTCAGTCACTTTTTACCACATTTTTTGCTTCAGGACCTCTCACTGGATCTCACTGGAGTTGCTGATTGGCTAGGCCAGCTGGCCAATGAACTCTAAGGATCCAGCTTACATGTTCTTGCCCAACCCCATTGCCCAAACTCTTCTATGTCTAAATTCTTCCATTGTCTATATTCTTCTATGATTGTGTATATGTGTTCGCTAATATGTGTATTATTTTTATATCCATATTTTTGTAATTTATGTGTTATTTTTATTTTTTGAAGTCTCATTACTTGCTTACTGTTTTGTCAAACCAATCATTTAGCTAACCTTTCTGTTTGTCAGGCTCAACCTAAAAATAGTAGCATTTTACTTTAAGCTTATTTTTTCCAGCAGAACAAAGGAACAGTAAGGAAAAACTTCTCTTAACAGACTGATAGGTTAAATTTGGCAGACAAGCACACAGATGCCTTTCACATGACTACAGCAGATTATCTCACAGATTTCCAAACAAGTCATTTCTCTGTGCAGCCCCTTAAGAATGTGCATGAAGCCTAAACATGCCATGAAGGAACAAAGTAAACTGATCAGGTGCCAGAGGATACATATGACACTGAGAAGGAAAGGAGACTGCTCAAAACATAGCCTTCCAATAAAATGTTAGATACCTCCCTTCATCTCTAGCTTCCATATTAACCAAACGAAATTTTTCAATCGCCTTTTGTATTTTTTGGTTTTATATTGGCTTGTCCTTTGGCTCCAGATTCAAAAAAAGCAAATGAAAGAAAATCCAAAGCAGAACAATTCACTACAAAAAGAGCCTGATCTTCCCAGTTTCCAGATATTTAGAATTCAGATATCCTTTTTAGAGAAAGCTGGTTGCTGTCATCAGAATGCTCACAGGTAGAATATAATCACAGAGGAGGAAGAGAAGGAGCAAGATTGAGGAGCCAGAGCGTGGTAGGGAAGGAAGTGAGTAACACTGCTATTCAGTCAGGATAGCACATACATAAAGCCCCGAGAGAGGCAGTTCTGAGGAATGGTGAGAAATGGGCAGAACGGAGGTCAGGTATAGTGTCTCCAGAAAGAACAGCAAAAAGGATGCCTAACCCAAATTTCTAAGTTAGCACAGGAATTCCTCTCAATCTTACATATCAGCACGTCGTGGTCATGATAGAGCATGCTATGAATTGGGAGTCACATTCAAAACTAACAAGAAATTATCTTCACAGTAAGGTCTTGTTGCTTTCTGCCTCTGGGCTCTCCAATTTTTGTAATAGTCGTCTTTGTGCTTACAGCCTCAGTGAAGGACTGGATAGGTAGAATGTTTTCAGGACTACTGGTTAGAGAGGATGCCTGTGGTAAGTTAAGATCAGAAGCTGAAGCCTATGATTTGGAGCCAGACATCAACCCTGGGACTGTCTTTCCAATAGTTCTGTGGCTGTGTGCAAACTAATAGCCTTTTTACCATGAAGAATAGTACCTGATCAATTGGTGAATAGCAAAAGTCTGTTGTAACTATTAAATAAGATGCTATACATGAAACCCTAAGTCATGAAAATTTAAGTGTAATTTACTATCAAAAGTATCAAACCCTATTAGCAAGTGATTTCTGCTTAAGTGAAATGTTACTCTTAATGAAAGTATTAAGTATTAATCCAGACAACCAATGAATATATCCTGTTAGATGAAAGATAGTAAACTCAGAATTATATATATATTTAATTAATCTGTTAATTTGCATCTGTGTCAAGTAATAGAACAAAATCAATACTCATTTCATAGGATAATAGATTATTTAAAGTAAAGCTATAAAATATAAATATTTAATTATGTAAAATATAAAATTTTATGGTTCTTTGTAAATATTCTTTAAAATGGCAGATAGCTGCATTTTTTGAGTAGAATCATGACAAATAATAAGATGCATGTCAGTTTTGAGAATAGCTTTGAAGCAGCAGAGTGGAGAGAGCAGTACATTTAATGACAATACAAAAGGACCTTGTTTCTCACTTCTGCTTTTGCTCCTGATAATTTTATTCCATCTCAGAATTTCATTTACATTGAATTCCCAGTCGTCTTTCCTAATCTGAAGAAAGCAGGTGAATCATTACATGGTATCTTTCACAATCTAGATTCATTCTCATGACATCTCCTAATTTTTCCTCCTACCCTCTAATTGTCTCCTGCCCTCATTTCTTAAACACTGAACATTTGATCAACCTGAAGCTTAGATTCCCATCATGTACCCTCATGTCACGATTTCTGCTAATTGTGATGACAAGGAATGGCAGCTTTAGACTTGCTTGGTACACACAAGATTTCCCTTGCAATTAGCAGGTAATCAGTAGGCATCATGTTGAAATTCGATACTTTGTTAAGGATTTTCTTAAGAGTCTATTGATGCTTGCTAGAATATTTCATTACTTTATAAAATATGATGATCTCCTACTATTTCAACCATTGGCTGGCTTAAAATATTCTATAATTATAGCTTTTATGCATTAACTTCAAAAGTCTACTGTTACTATTTTATTTACTTTTTAGAGAAAGACAGACGCAGACAGAGAGACAGAGACAGCATACAGTGAGAGAGAGAGAGAGAGAGAGAGAGAGAGAGAGAGAGAGATTCACAAATGCCACGTGGCATAGATTTTTCCTTCCACTATGTGAGCTTCTAAGAATTGAACTCAAGTTTTAACACAGGTGCCTTTACCTGCTGAGCCTTCTCACCAGTTTTTACACATCAGCTTGAAATGACTGGCAGTTTCTCTTCTAAAATATTACTGAAGACTATTTCAATATTTGGAAAAAGAGTAAGTTTAATAATACCTTCCATGATGATATTATTTTCTTCCTCTGTTTTGAGTATAGTGTTACATAGACTTGTTCATGTCCACTCATTATGAGTGAATCATTTGCAGCGATTCCAATGGAGTATACTTTTTCCACACTTGACAAAAGAAGGCCTCTTCATGATACAGCTTTGTCTTTTTGATAGATCCTTCCTAGTTGGCGAATACTTTTTTGTTCTCCAATATAAGGTAATGTCTCAGGCTTATCTTATTCTTTTCCTGTTCCAAACTTTTAAAGACTTGAAATTAAAGAAACTGTTAAATCTATATCTTAATTCTTAAATTGGTATTCTTCTTACATATAAGCAAGTCATACTAACCCCTTTCTTAGCCTCATTTGTTCTCTCAACCAGTACATACTGAATGTTAGAAATCCATGGGTGATACTGTTTCTATCCCACTCTTGAGGGAACTTAAAATCTATTCATGTGGAGTACTCCTGAATGCCTAGTGGGCAGAAAGAGAGAGATTGTTTTTTCTTCACTAGAGGTATAGACAATGTATTCATTCATCTTTCACAATCTAGATTCATTCTCATGACATCTCCTAATTTTTCCTCCTACCCTCTAATTGTCTCCTGCCCTCATTTCTTAAACACTGAACATTTGATCAACCTGAAGCTTAGATTCCCATCATGTACCCTCATGTCACGATTTCTGCTAATTGTGATGACAAGGAATGGCAGCTTTAGACTTGCTTGGTACAAGCAAGGGAGGGAGAAATTTTTGAACTAAAAGAGTATGTGGACTGTAAAATTTAAAAATGGAGGAGTTCCTGAGATATTGACATAGAGAAGCTTTGTTCATAGAAGGAACAGCTTGGTCTGATGTGGATATTTTCCCATTTGTCAGAGGATTCACGAGAAAGTAAACTGGAGCCAGTCATATGAGGCATATAAATACTATGTTGTGGCATTTAGTATTGTAAATAAAATGACATCCACTACAAGAATTTTGTTCTTTGTTGTTGTTCATTGATTTTTTAAATCAAAGTAGTAACTAAGTATTGGGGATAAAATTGTGAAAGAGAAAAGTGTCGTCCCTGCCATTTTGAAATTTACCTTTCATGGGATACAGATTGAAAATGCACATGTATGACAAAAAGTGAAATAAAACAAAAAGTGCAGATTGAAAATTCATACGTGTGCAAATGAGCAAAACAAAATAAAGCAAAAAGGAGTCAAGTAACTGCTATTGTATATTGGGCAGAATTGCAAGAATAAAGAGAGAGAGAATAGTGGATACTATAATCAGGGAAGTAATTAACATTTTAACTTAGACTTTTAAAAAAGTTATGAAGATGCTAACTTACATGAAAATTAGAGTAGAAAAATTCCAGACCGAGGAAACTGAATGTCCAAGGTGAGAAGGAAGTGGGTCCATTGAAGGAGCTGAAATTGAAAGATTATGAAAACAGGTAAGAGTAGTTCAGGTGGCTTCAGTGACAAAGGAAGCAAAACATGGGAGGAACTCCCCCTGACCCCCCAACCTCCCACGAAGACTTGGTTATCCAGAGAGATGACTCATTGACCATGTGGTCTGCTCTTTCATTTAAACAGGTTTAAGCCATAGTATCTAATACTTGTTAGCTTATCTTTTCATTCTGATCACAACTAAAAGGCAGCAAAAAAGCAGAGGGTATAATTTTAACTTCTCAAGGAAGAATTTGTGTGTTTATATTTTTTTCTTCATATGAATATGATAGCTCATGAAACTAATGAGAACGTTTAAAAAAATCTAAGCAAGATATCAAACTCTGCAAACTATAAACAGCAATAGTAGTCACATTGTATGCTCATAAAGACAATACACATGCATGTAATCCTTACACCTACTGTGTTTTTAAATTTTTAGTTCTTGCAGTTTTATTTTCGAAGATATTTTTATTTCAAAGATATTTGCAATACCATAAATTTACAAAAGAATTTAAGTCAAGATTTTGTTTACACAAGGAGGAAGTGGAGGCGTCCATGGTGGTTCCCGAATTCGTCTGTGGTTCTACACACACACACACACACACACACACACACACACACACACACACACGCATACACGCACAATTGAATAAATAATAAATTAAAAATACTTTAAAAAATTAAAAAAAAGATTTTGTTTACAACATCATATTTTGGGATTTGTGAGTGCTAGTCTGGTAAATATTCCTTTACGCATCACATTTGCTCACACCCTGGATCCTACACTTCGCTTTCATCCTCTTTTCTTCTTCGTGGGCTCTCTTCTCCAGCTGACACACATGAGCCAGCTTCTGAAGCTCTGTGCTCTTCCCTGCTGGGGGAATTAGGACCCGTGGGAAATACCTGCTCTTGGAGGTCTCTTCCTGCCTGAGACCTAGCGGGTGAAGTAGCTGCAGCCAGAGTTACAGCCAGATTAAAGTGGTGAACTACCAGGACTTAAGCACTTCTCCAGGCTCTTCCACCTCTCCTGTGCAAATAGATTTCCCCCATATTCTTAAAATTATCTTGTTAGTTAGTGCATTTTAGTTTTTATCTGAAGAATATTGGAAACTGGGTTATACTGTTAAGACATTAATGCCTGTGACTACTGTGAATCTGCACGTGCGATGATCTTGTAACCAGAGTCAGGACTGGGTAATGAACAATGGAGAGGAGAGTTTGTGTGTGGAGGCCCATTACACAGCTTTGTGAATTGTCACAATAATTTTATCCAATATTTAGGGACCTTGATTCATTCATCCGCTTCTTCCATCAGAATTTCCCAATTAAATGAAAGTATATGCTTTTACATTATTATGACCTTAGTGAGCTGATTAATAGTCAATATAGTAAAAGCCAAAGATGTTTTCCTAAAATTATTTCTTATATTTCCTACAAAGTAGCTTTGAGTAAAATACCATTTACAGTAAGTTTAAAAATGACTGTTCTAATTTTTTCCTTCTTACTCCTTTCTCTTTAATTCATTTGTTATTTCTTTTTTCATCTTCCAATATTTCTCATTTATCAATAGACCGACCACATCTCAAAATAATTTCTAGATAAAATGTATTTTCTCCCTTTTAAATACTTTTGTATTCTCATCTGTTTTATGGCATGTTACTGCATGTCTCCAGAGGCACACAGCATTTTTATTTCCAAGTAAATTTATATTAGTTACAGTCTCCAGCTGTTTTAGATATAGGATCATTTCCTGTTGGTACTGTTTCCAAGACAATTCTTTTTTCTCCTCACAAAAATGAAAAATGTAATTTAACAAAGACATCCTATAATTGCCTTCATATCTAGCAAGGTATCTAACAATCTAAATACCTTATTTCATTTAAAACATCTGTCTACATAATGTTGAGTGGTTGTCCAGACCTATATCATCTTTAGAAAGGTAGTTGCTGCTATTTCTGTTTAAAAATGCCTCCGTAATATTGAATCTTCTGCCATTATTATACTGTTTAGAAAATGAGAATAACTTACCTTTAGAGTGCTTACAATTAATTTATCCTTTTTCAAATTAGGGAAAATCATTTCTTTAAAATCACTGTAGAAACATGCTGTAAGGATAGTAGGCTTTTATTTTACACACACACACGCGCGCACACACACGAATATATATTCCTATTTTATTAGTACATCATAATACAAAAGGGTAGAATGTTGCTTTACTTATGCAATAGCTTCTATTGGAATCATATTTTAATTGCCAAGTTTTCATTTGTAGCATGTCTTCATTTATAACAAAAATGTAAAGTCTTATTTATTGTGAAATCTTCTACTTATTAGAGCAATCAATTGATTGCATAGGGAAAGATGGTAACTACTTCAAAAGCTCTTTGTCTTGGGGGCGATATTCAACTTTATTATAAAGAATCCCATTTGTAAATTCCACTTATTGTACATGATCCTTGGAGCTCAAAATTAAGTGTTTAACCTTGAATAGATTATATCAGTTTAGAGTTAGTATAAAAAAAAAAAAAACATCCTGGCTTACAATAGTGTGTGTAAATGAGAAAGTTTACTTTTTACTGGGCAATAATCAAAATATTCCTTTTTGGAACACTAAGAGTATGAAAGGCAAATGATTACGGTTCCCTAGTGATATACTGTTATGATTGACAGGAAAAACCAACATGCATGCCACCTGAGACATCTTGTTCAGGAACTTTCTGGAGGGTAGTAAATTGGTGTTGGTACAAACACATAAAAAATAAAATGGCTTGATTCAGCACTTTTTAAATCTAAATCCCCAAACACTAAAAAAAAGAAGTAAATATTCATCAAGTGATCAAAACTTATATTGATTTTTATTCTGCATTAGCAGCTCAAAGTCGAGATTCTTGACAGGGTGAATGCCGGTTTGAATGATTCTCTTTGAAATGAGGATATAGGCACTGAGCTGAATGTTACCATGAATTCCTGAACCATAGGTCCTGATTATTAGAACCCTGGGAGTCTAAATCTTTAAAAGAATAGTATAAAGGCACGCTTGTTCAGTTCTGTTTTGATAACTAAATTGTTATTACTAGCATGTAAAGCAATTCTTGTTGTTCCTGCCTCATTCCCTTTTTTTCTATCTCCATCTAAAGACAACTATTTTATAGAATTTCAAAGGAACTGGAGTGCATGCAGTAGCCTGAGCATTAACAGTAGCATTCTCCAGCAGAACCATACTTAGAAAGAAACTGTTTTATAGACTAGAGTTAAGAGAGCTAGAATTAGATGCTCACAGTATACACTTTTTAATTTTTAGTTTCTGCAAGACAGTAAATAAGAATTTTCTTAGTAGAATCTAGAAGATAGGAACTAAGCCACCACTGTAGAATAAACACAGACTTTATGCTTCTGTCATTGGGCAGAGATTTGTTCAGGAAACAGTAGTGGAGAAAGGGAGAAACATCGAAAATTCTAATCACTCCCTCTAGTCCACACAATGTAATCACACTTTCCCCACCTTAGCCCACAACATAAAATGCTGAATTTTTAATGAGTTTAACTACTTGCATTGCAGAAAGGAAAGAGGATGGCAGATGAAACCTTCGACAAATACAACTGTGTGATGTATTTGCTCTTTAAGTTTGCTTGTCACAAGTGTTTTTTATTGTATTTTTTTAGTAAACATCTCATCTCTCATTAGAACAGAGGATGAAGACATTTTTCTGTACACATAGATGTATAAAAATAGTGTTAGTATTGATTTCCACACTTTGGATCTTTACCATTTAATAAGTATCATTAAAATGTAGTTTTAGGAGAAGAGAACATGGCTTAGTGTTAAAGTCCTAGTTTGAAAGCTAAAGGACCTGAGTTCAGATCTCCAGATCCCACATAAAAATGCTAGATGTGTGTGGCAGCCCACATGTAGTTCTATCCATGGAAGACAGAGCCTAGGAATCCCCAGAGCACGTTGGCTAGCTAGACTAGCCCTAATGGCATATGCTGGATTTAATTAAAAACCTAAGTTCACAGAAATAAGATAGAGTAGTGATCAAGGACGATTTTTAATGTAACCCTTGACTCTACATTCACACACATTCAGTGAACCAGTGAACATATACCCACACACATCCACTTAAATGCAAAACACATTTTGAATCTACCAAACATTGTGTGAATGCTTTTAATGATTAACACCAAATTAATAAAAGTAAAAATAATCTTTGTGGGTGTGTGTACACAGAGAGCTCTTGAGTATATGTACCTGTGGAGGGTAACATCTGGGCTCATCCTGGATTGCTCCTCCTTATTGCTTTCTCTGGGGTTTCATAAGCTAGGCCTTCCAGGGCCAGGATGTGGGGATCCGAACTCAGGTAAGTTCTTTTGCTTGCAAGGTGAAGACTTTAACCCCTGAGCCATCTCCCCAGACCATTTAAAGATAGAAATATAATGTTGTTGATAAGTCAGTTATCTCTTGCATATAAACATAACCTAATACTAGGTTTTCTGGATCTGCTTCTGCGATATTTTTATAAACTTATAGATCAATATATGCAGTAATTTTGCTAAACATAATATTGAAATAGATGAGCATTCTTGTTAGATTTTTAGCTTTGGAGGGTGTGTGTGTGTGTGTGTGTATGTGCACATATATGTATGTGTGTTTGTGTAGCTTTTGCATGCGGAAATGAGTGTACTAGAATGATTTAAAGAGCATATAAAGATCAGAAGGCAATCTTCAGATATGAGTCAATGCCTTTCCACCTTGTTTGAAATAGTATTATTTTTCTGTTTTGTAAGCCAGGCTAGCTGATCTGTAAGCTCTAGATTCTGATGTCTACACATCCCATTTCTTACAAGGAACAGGATTATAGATGTTGAATATCCCACTCCCACACATTAATAAATTTTGTTCGTTGACAATTTCAAATGGTTGGGATTGAACTCAGGGCCTCTTGTATGCTAGGCAAGTCCTTTACCTCTCAGTTGCCTACCCAACTATGTGTCTGGCTTTTGTCTCAACTCAGGCTTACAAGAGAAGAGCTTTACCCACTCAGCCATCTTTCCAGCCCTTGTAAAGATGTTTTACAACATAAATGTATTTTAAATCATTTTAAAAATAATCCTAACTAACAATTTCCTTGGCAACTTTATCTGAAGAGTTATATTAGTCTCTCTGAGGTCAATATTTGAGCTCTCCTTTTGTGTCATAATTTCTTTCATTGTAGATTGTATATTCTCTGAGGGTATACACAGTGTTTAATACACACTTGCATCTTGTACAATGTCTTTTACATAAGGAACTTTGAAATGAAGCAATTGAATGAATAAAGACCCTCAATCAACTTATTGAGGATATATAGATATATAGCTCCTTTCAACCTATGAAGCCTTCTTTTAGTCCACTGAAGGAAATTGTGGTACCTACTCAGTTATGTGTGAAGATTAGAATAGGACATACCAGTCTCATTCATTATAATGGCAATATTATTTGTCTTGACCAGAATGTAGCCAATCATAGATATTTGAATTATGACTATAGAGAGTCCATATCCAAACAAATGAAATATACTTTAAATTAAATCCTTCAAGTGAGTTATGTTAAAAATTTTTGAATCACCAATAATGACAAGGCAAACAAAAACAAAAATGCAAAAGAAATATCCAGATTTTGGGGGTTAGAGAGGTGGCTCAGGGATTAAATCTCTGCCTTGCAGGCATAAGGTCCTGAGTTCGGATCCTAGACTCCACATATAGACAGCAGGCAGAAGTGGGGGCAGCCTGTGTTTCTGATCCTGGTAAGGCAGGGCCTGTGAATCCCAGGGCAGAGTAAACAAGAAAGAGGTGGAGGTGGTCCATGGTGGTTCCCGAATTCGCCCATGGTTCTACACACACACACACACACACACACACACACACACACACACACACACACAAAATAAAAAAAATTTTAAAAAAAGAAATATCCAGATTTTTATGAAGAAAACATCAAGGTGAGACCTGTAAATCCTGGAATAAGTATTCCAAAAAAAGGTGATTTCCAAGTGCATATTCTAACCAACAATATAGAAGCTCTTGGCAGGGTCGTGAATCCCCAGGAAGTTTCCAGGAAAAGTAAGTGGTGTACCCTAAGTGCTAAGAGGGACACAGCTAGGAGGCCAGAGGAGGGTGCAGAGTAAATATTTGTTTAGGGAAGTAAAGGGAACTTTGGTTTTTAAATTCATGGAAGGTTAAGGAAGGCTGAAAAGAGATCATGTGAAAGGAAAAACCACAAATGATAAGATTACTGTCAGTAAAAGCAGTACACCACCAATGTATTGAAGGATCATGATTCTCCTGAGCCTAGGCGGACTCTTCCAACACAACTGTAGCACTGCAGTGCCTCCTCCAGAAGTCCAAATATTTCTATTTAAAAGCTTTCTTTTTTTTCTCTAGAGAATCATAAACAATTTATGTATTTCAATAACTTTTTTTTCTGTTGAAGAAAAACCTGATCTCTTTCATAAGAGAGAATGAAGCCAGAAATTCTGAGAATCAAGCTGAACCATTTTGGATGTTCAAATTCAGTAAAATATATTCACCCCGTTTGTATAGCATGTCTGTCACACACATGGCCTAATGGCATGTTAGGGATACAGACAGCTTCCAGTCTTCTCAAGGAAGATGAAAAATATAAATATTATGAAAGTGGTAGACTGGCACAAAAGAAGGCCAGGCTGCTAGGTATAAGGAGGAGTTGTGGTTTTAAGTAGCAGGTAAGGGAATATGTAGATGACAAGCTGACTTTTCAGCAGTAACCAGGGGAAGGCCAGAGGGGTGGAGTTTTCATGCACACAAGGGTTAATGCTGTGCTTTCCCAGCTGTGCTAGAGAGTGAGAATGGGTTGAGGACCAGAGAAAGTCCACTGAATAGAGGATGTGGATGAGAGCCTGGCCTGAAGATGTTCCAAAGAAAAAAAGGAGAGAAACTGGAAGCGGCAAGTACAGACAATACATGTAAACATGGTTTCACCATAGTGGACCGTAGACAAAATGAGCTAGGGCCAAAGGGCAGATTAGGGCTGATAGTATCTAAGTATCCTTGTCTCCCTCCCTCCCTCCCTCCCTCCCTCTCTCCCTCCCTCCCTCCCTCCCTCCTTTCCTCCCTCCTTTCCTCCCTCCCTCCCTCCTTCCTTTCTTCCTTCTTCCCTTTTCCCTTCCTTTCATCCTACCTTCCTTTCTTTTCTTTCTTTCTCTTCCTTCCTTCCTTCCTCCCTCCCTTCTTTCTTTTCATTCTTTCTTTTCCTTCCTTCCTTCCTTCCTTCCTTCCTTCCTTCCTTCCTTCCTTCCTTCTTTCCTTCCTTCCTTCCTTTTTCCCTTCCTTTCATCCTTTCCTCCCTTCTTTCTTTTCATTCTTTCTCTTTCTTTTCATTCTTTCCTTCCTTCCTTCCTTCCTTCCTTCCTTCCTTCCTTCCTTCCTTCCTTCCTTCCTTCCTTCCTTCCTTCCTTTCCTTCTTTCTTTCTCTTGGGAAAAGGAGCAGCATTTGTGGGTGACAAAATGAATATGTTAATAACACCACAAAGAAGAAACATTTATTTGGGGTGGAAGAAAAGGCGTTTTTCATAGTTGATCATCTTTGGGTGGATGGGAGCAGTTCATAAGTGGGGAGAGATTGACTTTATGCAGAAACACAGACAGCTTTCATAGAAACAGGAAGGGAATAAAGAAAGACAGTTCTCTGCACAGCACTCA
Organism: Typhlomys cinereus; assembly: GCA_023101885.1. NCBI lineage: Eukaryota > Metazoa > Chordata > Mammalia > Rodentia > Platacanthomyidae > Typhlomys > Typhlomys cinereus. The sequence continues at coordinate 1,608,289 of JALPQD010000031.1, read as the reverse complement.
GCAAATGCCTGTTGTTGGGCTGCCTAGTCCCTCCCTCCCCGCTGGATTGTATAAAAAGAAATAAAACTGGAAAAAAATCTCAATCTGTCTGATTGAGGAATATAAAGGGTCTGAGCTTATAAATTGGAGAGTCATTATTTGAAGGAACAATGGGAGAGAAAAATGCCATTATTTGGATATCAAACCATGTGAAGGGAAAAAACATATAACATAGCTATGACCAAGATGAATACCCAAAATAGCAGAACATGAGGTAGCCTATATCCTTGATGTTAGTAAATTATTAAAATTTAAGTCAGAATCTAACAGATTTAACTTGGGGCATGCAGATCTTAGAAAATTAAAACATACTGTTCCAGTGTCAGGTGTATACACGAGCTCCTTTAATAATAGCACAGCTGTCCCTTGTCAGAATATAAGTAACATCAGGGCTTTTAGTACAGCTGATTTTTAGTATCTTAAATTATGTGTTAAAAAATGAGATCCCATGGACTGTAAAAAGGACATAGTGATAGTTATATGTTAATTCTCTGGAAAAACATAAAAGAACAATTTAAAGAAAGGGAGTAAATAAAAAAGAAAATAGCACAGTCTGAATTGCTAAGTTTATATTATACTAAGAATGTCTAAAAGAAAAACATTAGGTAATGTTATCACTATTGATAACATTTAGTAAGTTTAGAAAGGGAACTTATTTGTTTTTTGGCATATCAGTAGCCCATGGGCAAAGTCTACTGGACTGGTCCTTAAGATCTGAATCATTGCTTGAACCTTCTTAAAGTCACAAATGTCTGTGAAATATTGTGCAATAAAGATCTTAGATTACAATATTTCAATCATTTTCACAATATAAATAATTAACTTTTGAGCTGTTCTTGGGGCTTATATCCATATATCCCTATTATAAGGAATGTTTCATTTATGCACAGAAATGACTGTAGGTTACAAAGATCCTGATTATTGCATGCTGATTATTGTTTCTAGAGTGATGAAGAGTCTGCGTTACTTCCTTCTTTATTTTATTTGCCAACAGTGGCATGCATTGGTGAGATCACTACTTAGAGTGAACCATAGTCTAATATGTTACTCAATGGCTAAAACCTGATAGAAACATCTCTACATCAAGCATGTTTCTGTTGGCCCAAGTGTGTTATTCTAATGGGATTCTCAGCGGAATTCTAAGTCCAGGGCATCCTCCTCCTCTTTTGCCTCTAGCTTTGTTAGTAAGGGAGGTTGTAGCATTTGGAAGAACTGTTCAGTTCTTTGAATAAATTTTGTCCTTTAGTATCCTTGTTATCTTATTTTATAGTGCAAGAATCTGTATTCTCTTAAAAGTGGATAATAAGTATATACATTATATATTAAGAATAGAAAGTCATATCTAGTTTGGCTTTTCTTTATAGAATTGTGGTTACTGCTCAACAGATGGACAATACTATTTATTAGAAGAACATAAAATTATAAAAAGGAAGTTGTAAGGTTTATCAGGGCTGCTCATGAATATGTTGGATTTAGTGAAGCACACGAGAATAAAAAAAAACAAAACAAAACAAAACCAGACTCCCTTGGTCCACAGTGTTTGAGAACTCATTATGAACCTCTTCCCTTTACCATGGACAAGCATGCCCTTAAGGAGACCATATTCTATTCTCTTCTGTTTTTCTAGCGAACCCTAAAGCCACAGGGATTATAACAGCTGCAACAAATAAAGTATCTATTCAATGCATTTCCATGCCAAATATTATTCAGCATTCTTTTGGCCTTGGTTTGATAAAAAACAGAATGGTGAACTTACTACCTCTCTTTCACAGTGAGCCCTAAGTAACTATGAAATATTTAACAGTTCAGGTTTGCTTGTAAGCTAAAACACTTATGCTTTAAAATTATTAAGACAATGGTACAGAGAACAAATCATAAAGGAAGTCTATTTTCATTATTGAAGAGGCACTGGAATAAATGGCAGGCTTTTTAACTTCTCACAGCAGAAAATAGAGAAACACTCTGAAAAAAATATATATTCCATCGTATAGTTTGGAGGGGGATCTTGTTAAAAAAATGAAGACTGCATATGTTACAATGTGAGGAAGAATAGCATTAAGGAATTTCACTAGAATTTCTATGTAATGTCCTATCACACAATGCTGTGATATAGGGATATTTTATGATATTTACTGAGTCTTCTGAGAGTTTGTTTATTCAGGTCATATTTTAAGGAAGAACTTAAAAGATTCAGATGTATAATGTGGTTCTGTAATATGCCCAGCTGATCCCATTAAATCCAACCCCCCAAGAAAGCAGTATAATGATGTGAACATTTTCCGTTCTTTGAGTTGTTACACCTCACTTGAAATGCATTCCTTCTGGATTAAAGCAGCAGTCCTTCTTTATTTCTCTCTCCAGGCTGAGGTTCAGCTATGCTACCTGGAAGCACAAAGAGATGCTGTTGAGCAGATGTCCCTCAAGTTGTACAGCGAGCAGTATACCAGTAGCAGCAAAAGAAAAGAAGAGTTTGCTGATATGTCAAAAGTTCATTCAGTGGGAAGCAATGGGTAGGGAACAATTCTTTTTGTTGTTTTATTCTCACTAATCTGCTTTGTCAATGAATCTCCACTGGTAAGTGTTAGGCAGGCATTTCCTTCTCAGCTAAAAGACAAGGAAAAACAGAAGATCAGCCAGTTATGTTCTTTCCATTCATATTGGAATCAAAGACTAGGCTGTATCAGTCTCTACCTAACCAGAACTCCGTAACTATGTTATTATCTTGTAAAAGATAGCCTTGTGATTTTAGTAACATTTTTTGAGACTGTATTTTTATTGATATTATTGTTTTTTCTTTATAAATTGTTTTTAAGAATTGATCTTCTCTTTTACAAACATACTTATTCCTGCTTCCCTCCATCATCTTCCCTTGCTATCCCTCCAGGAAAAAAAAATTAAAAAAAGAGTAGACAGGCCAGAGGGAACCCTGGGATCTATGAATCTGGATGGGTGGGAGGGTGGGAGGGAGTGGGATGGATTGAAGAAGAGAAAGGAAGGGATGGATGAGAGGGGGATAGAGGGAAGCTAGGGTGATTACTCAATGTGCTTGTAAAACTAGAAAAATAAAATAAATTAACAAAAGAATTGATCTTCTCAATTTTCAGCTAAACAGTTTGTGTTAATGTCTTTTGGAGAACTTTCAAGCACCAGAACGTCATTGGAAGCTTGGAGGAACATGTTCTTTCTTAATAATGTAGATGTTTAAGAATTGTTTACAAACAATAGTTTAGCCACTTAGCTTCACATGAATTCAAATGAAATTATAGATTAGAAATTGATGTTTATTTATTGTTTGCATTTGAGGCAGAACATCATGTAGCCAAGGCTAAGTTTGAATTTGCTCTTTACCTGAGACTGGCCTTGAACTCCTAATCTTCTTGACTCTGCCACCCAGGTACCAAGATTACAAGCACGTGTCACCATGCCAGGCAAGACTTGCACTTTAATTGTGCACCAGCAGTTTTCCATTCTGAAATATATGACTGTGTTTATATAGTATTAACTATCCATACTCTTTGATAATTGTCATGTATTTAGATATTTCTTTAAAGACATACAGATATTGGTCAGTGTATTCATATATATTTTCTTTTTTGGTTGAAAATTATTATTTAATAGGTGATCACTAAAGAATAAAAGAATCTTTCTGGATAACTTGATAATATCCATAATCACTTAAATATAAACAGCATTCTTTTTCATTTTTATACTTGAGCCAAACAGTAAAAGGTAGGACCAAATTTCTAAAGTTAGGCTGCATGTATTTTGTATAATAAAAATCTGTGGGATATAACTCTAACAAAAGAGAAGGACCAAAGAAGCCTTTTCTTGTACTTAGGCACACGTGAATTTTAAATACTTACAGAACAATATTGTATATAAATGCATAGATTATAAATTCTGTCCTATTATAAAAACTTAGGTAATAATAATACAGTAAAGATCAGGTTGATAATTTTCTTGACTTAAGAATGTATTATATATATAAAATTTGTTGTTCCATTGGACCGTTTTCTTTATATAAGGTATGCTATACATTTAACATTCACATCGTTTTCATTCCCTTATTGCCCCATCTGAATTCCCATTTTTTCCCACTTCAAGCCTTCCTTTCCTCACCTATTTCCCTTCTACTCCCTTACTTCATTAGGTGGAAGATTTTCTATTCACCAGAGGAAAAAAGTCCTAACAACAAGTAAGAAAGAAAAGGTTAAATCTTGGAGTGTGAACAATAAGCTGTTTTGAGGCCATAAAGCACTTTAATTTCTGGAAATGCCTAAATAGTCTCTGGTGTACACACAAGGACAAACTTTAGGTCACATTTTCATGTTTTCTAAAAGCCTTGGAGACTGAGCAGCACCACGTGCTTCTGACCCCAGATTCCAAGGACCCAACCTGGGCACTTACTCAGGGCTCCATGCATCATAAATCTGCCCTGGGAATTGCTTAGTTAACAACAAGCATTGTTCTGTGAAGTGGGAGTAGGTGAACTTGCCTGATAATCTTTGTTTATGCTCCTTGGGGTGCTGAAGGCTGTGCATTGTGCAGAAATTTAAGAGTGCCCTGAAGAAAAGCCATCTATTTAATACTAAGAACAGAAACCTATACTCCTTCCTATTTTCTGTTTGCATACAGGCAAGCATTGTTTGAGAAACCACGTGGGTGAGGTTATCTAGGGTGTCTTGACCTTAAGAATCTGCTCCCACAGTCAGATCTGTAATTCTGAAGCCTAAGAAACAGCCTTGTAAAATTATCTTTTCCAATGATACACAAGGTTCGTTAACCATTCCTTTGCTACATGGAATAAATATTGTTTCCAATAAGTAAATGTGGGCTTTCTATATTCTCAATTCCTTATGCAGATATCCAATACATTAAAGAGCATAGTAAGTCAATAATACAATTCGTGTATTTTTATTTTACCTCCATGCCTCTATTCATGCTAAGAAAATTACATGGACTGATGCAGTTGAAAATATATGAGTATTTTAGAAAAGACACAGCTGCCATAGGATGGCAATCTTAAATTTCTACAGATTTTATATAGGAGAATTGACTTCTTTTGAAATGAGTTCATGCTTTCTGTTTGAATACCCAATACCCCATAAAAGCCAGTCATAGTCATATACGCCTATACCCAACACCAGTACTGGTGGAGGCAAAGACAGATATATCTCAGGAGCTTGGTGGCCACCAGTAAAATTGAAACGGGGAGCTTCCAGGTTCAGTGAGAGACCTTGTCTAAAAAAGTATGGTGGAAAGTCATAGAAAAGGACACTTGATGTGAACTACTGACTTCTACATACCTTGAATGGGCATGCATTCCCTCTCATGTATACACACATGCATATCCCACACATACAATTTTTTCTTATATGAGAATGCAATGGATTCCAAGTGTGTGGAGGCACCTGTCTGTTATCTCAGAATTCAGGAGTCTGAGACTGGAGGATTTTGTTTGAGGCCAGTCTGGGCGACAAAATGAAGATCCTATTTCAAAAACCACTGCTCCCTCACTAACTACAACTGCCAAAGTAAAGCAAAGTAAAAAGAAATAAGTAATATATAGAGAGGTTTATATAAAACCTCTCTGAAATTTCAACTGCACTGTTGACAAATGTTTTCTTTTTTAATTAAAAAACATTTATTTATTTATTTATTTATTCATTTGTGAGAGAGGGAAGGAGAAAGAGAGAAAGATGAAGTGTATGCATGTCATAGCATGCATGTGGAGATCAGAGGATGCCTTTTAGAACTTTTCAATCCTTCTGCCCTGTGAGTTTGGGGGATAGAACTTAGGTCACTAGTTTTATATGCAGATGCCTTTGCCTGCTGAACCATCTCACTGCCAAAGTTTTTATCCTAAATCCTGAATTATTTATACATCATTGTGTTGCAAAAAATTTGAAATAGGATATCATCTTACTATGAAAAAATAGAAGAGCATTAGGAAATTTCATTTCACAAGGAAATTTGAGCAAAACACTGCAAAGTAGTATAGTTGTGCTTTTCTGTGGTTTCAGCTACTCAGGAAACTGAGACAAGAGACTCTCTTGAATCAAAAAGGTTCAGGGTCACCTTGGACATGTCGTGATACCTTACATCCAAAAAAAAAAAAAAGGAACAAAACAGTCAGAAAGCAAAAAATTAACTTGTTCATTAATTTGACAAACATATTTATGTATACTCTATAAGTCAGGCTCTGTGTGAAGTAGAGATTAACTAGGAGAAAATGGAATTGCCCCAACCCTCAGAAGGTCAGAATTTGAGTGTAGGAGTAGATCTGTAAGCAAAATGGCATGATGGATTCTCAGTGTTGAGTTAGAAATATGTGAGGGTCAGAAACAGGCTTGTGGAAGGTGGAGTTCAGTTCTGACTACATCGAGGAGAACTGGAGCAAGCCATCTATACAGAAAGAGAGCTATATAGATGATTTTCTAAAGCAGGATTAGGTGAGGGAGAACTTTTCAATTTAATCTGGAAAAAGCTCGCTGAAAACCTACAAAAATCAGGCCATAGTTCATGCCTTCCTGGCCCTTATATCTTAAAAGTCAGTGTGGCATGAGTTTAACATTACCTATATAGTAAGGGAGGAGAAATAGATTCTTAAAACAGATGATGCAGGATCTATGAGGCAAAGCAGATTGCTCACTCTTTTCTTAAGACCAGGAAGTAGGATACAAAGTTGCACAAGATGTGAAAAATTTATGTGGAGAAGATAAAGTCCAAATTGTGGATCTGATCATTGAGCATAGGTTCTCAATCAGGATCATAGGAGAAGCTTTAAAGTCAGAAAATATGGACTTTCCCACTATTGAAAATTGTCTTTATTATTTCATACAGGAATGAAATGAATTTATGATATTGCACACTTTAATCCCCAGTCCCATTGCTCTTCCCCTTCCTGTTACAATCCTTTTTCTTCCTTGCAGTCTCTCTTCTATTATTTTATTATTTTATTGTTTTGTGTGAGTGGCCCACTGGGTTTCACCTGAGTTGTCTTTGATGGCATGTGCCAGATGACTTGCTGAACATGAATCTATCACTGGATAGACCACTGAATAAAGCAACACATTAGGGTTGACTCTCATCAGTCTCTTGGGAGGTGTGAGGCCACTTGAGTTCTTTGCCTAGTGGGAGTGGATGGTGAAGATTATGTCCTGACGCTCATTGCTTGTTGAAAACTTGTTCCAGTAGTTTTCAAAGCATCTTTAGACCAATGACATTAGCAGCGTCAACCATGAACCGGTTGACATACCATTTCTGTGTTCTACTCCAGAACTGCTGAGAGAGAAAAATGTAATGGGACAGATTTGGATAGAATTTGGACAGATTTGGACAGAAGGGTCATGAAGGATGGATGTTTCCCCCAGATGAGTAAGCATGTAAAAATAACTGGAACTGCAATGGATGTCAGTATTGCTGGAAGGACAGTATAAAGTAACATTCTGAAACCAAAGTAGAGAATATTTTAATGGGAGAACTGCAGTGGCTTAGTTAAAGGGCTATTATAAGCTGGATATGGTCGCACAGACCTGTAACCCCACTACCTGGAAGGCTGAGGCACTCATGATAATCAGGACATTTTGATTTTATTAGACTTCCTGCATTGTTACACAAAGTTTCCTAAATAAATATCACATCATTGGTAACTCCAAGGGGTATCTAAGTGCCATTTTTCACTGATAGTTCCTATTTTTAAGCTACAGTTATTGACCAGATATTAGAGTGAATTAATATGCTCAGATTACTTCTAAACACACAAACAATATTTATTTTTAGGGATAGTCATGCATTTACCTTTAATCTGATTTCTGAAATAAAGAATATATGTGATATACTAATAAGTAAGGTTAAAATTAAAATGTCTGCTACTTTTTGGCTACTCAAATTTTATTATGGTACTTAACCTCTTCAGGATGTAATGTCTCAGTCTATAAAATGGGGATGGTTAATACCCATCTACTTTACCTCATATTTCTACAGCAAGAAAATTCTGTGCTTTATAAAAAATATGTGAAAAATCAATGAATTAAATATTTATTATGCAAATATTATATTTCTGGGAGTGATATGAGATGCTAGGAATACAAAAATACACTTAATCTTTATAAATCTTCAGAGAGAAAGGAGGTAGGAAGAAAAGGAGAAAGAGAGACAAAGGAAACTGATTTAGAATCAGCATTATAATACATTGGGCAGGGTCAGTTGGATGACTCAGAGTTAAGGCACCTGTGTGCAGACTTGGAGACCTGAGTTTGATCCCTGGAACCCACGTGGTAGAAGAAAATATCTTAGTGATTTCTTCCATGAAATAACATTCATTTAATAAACATGTTTATGATCATTAAAAAAAAGAAAATAATTGACTTCTGAACGTCTGGAAGTTGCCTTCTAATACTTGTGCCATAACACATACATATCAGCTTCTCCTCCTCCTCCTGATCTTCTTCCTCCTCTTTTTCCTCCTTTCCCTCTTTTTCTTCCTCCTCTTCCTTCTCCTCTTCCTCCTCCTCCTTCTTCTCTCTCTCTCTTGCATCTATGCTTACCTTTCTTGTATCTCTCTCAAAATATTTTTTCAAACACTAGACAGAATTTAGTATCTCCAGTATCACAGGACTGCTAAGGATGCTGTCTAAATCAGTCATGCACAGGACCAAGATGACTTGGGTGAGAAGGGAGCATTCAAGCTATCTTAGAAAATGCATTTATTGTAGTCAATAGAAAAGTGGTGGAGAGGAGGAGAAGATCATCATTTACTAGACAGCAATTACACAGAGGACATATGTTGCAGATTGCTATCAATAACCTGATATTATTGAAAAAGAGGAACATGGATATGGTTTCTAATTCTACCTCCTGGGATCAGAAGGAATTCCTAAGGGAATTTTTAGACAGTACCATATCCAAGTTCTAGAAGATGACCAGGCTTCTTCCTCTGCCTATGGAGGACACTGAGAAAATGCCTGTAGGAGACTAGGGAGAGATAACTGAGGTTTGTACATATATTTAAGGATACATAAGTACATCACCCCTCAACATAAAAGGCTTCAGCATAACATTTCTTCCCAGCAGTGTATGTGGGTTATTCCTGAACGTAACAGCTAGGATTAAATAACAAAAGGCAAGAGTGGTAAGTGTGTTTTCCTAAGAAGTGCCCCCTGATCAGTGTGAAAGCACGTGCAAAAATGCATGTAAACCATCCCCAAAGAGAACTGATATTGACAAGTGAAAACAAATAAATCGCTATTTAAAATATTGCTTGATTAAAGATCAAATTTGTTTCTCCAAGTTAATTAAGCAATAAGATATGCTGAATGACTTTACGCACCCGAGAAGGGATATAATCACCCTGCATTTCACTGCCAGAGTGTGATCTTTCTGGTTTTCCACAGAGCAACAGCCCATAAGCTTCCGTGCAGTTGGAAGAACATCTATACTCAGGTTCTCTCTCTCTGTCTTTCTCTCACTTTCTACCTTTCTCTTTCCTGATATATATGTGTGTATACAAATGAACCACTATTTTGCAATCCTGTTCAGTGGGTATTTGTGGAACACTGCTACATCAAATGTTCTCTATGGAGTGCATACCAGCCATAAAAATGAAGAATTGTACATAAAACACTAAAAGATTAAAACCATACACTGAAAAAACGAAGGAATATCTCTTACATGGATAATTATTGAGATCTCCTCACAGATTGACTAAGTCACTAAGCGTCTTAAAATCTTAAACCCTTCTAGCATTTATTTTTCCCTTTGACTCTTGCTCTTCTCAATGTAACAAATACCTATTACTGTTCAATTCAGATCCTTCTCCCTCCTTCTAGAGCTGTTAAAAATACTATCACAATTAAGCTTCAGTCAAAGAAGTAAAAAAGTAGCCAGCTCAGTGGTGAATTCCTGTAGTTCCAGCCTCAGGAGACTGAAGCAGGAGGATGTACTAGAGCCTAGGAGTTTAAAAAAATTGTTTGTTACTTAGCATCTTGATGGAGGGAAGCAAAGATGCTTCTTTATTTTACTGATACTGACTACTATGTGATTATTAAAGTAAGACCTTGGGGGCTGAGACAAAAAAAAGACTCGATCTAGACAAACTGTACTTACTCACTTAGTACCATAATATTTTTTTACGTGTAAATGTCTTCCATTTAGTGATCTAATACCATCTATGCCTGCATGGTACAACCAGAAAGATTTGCAAGTCTGCTTTGCGGGCAGGCATGCCTTCAAAGTTAACAGTGAAGTCAGCTAATAAAGATTCATGCATATGGCCAGGTTGAGGGGATGGTTCAGTGGTCTAAGTGCTTGTCTTGCAAACCAAAGACCTGAAGTTTTAGATCCGCAGATACTATGCAAGATGCTAGGTGGGTGTGGCGGCCCTCCTATAATTCCACCCTTAGAATGTGGAGACTGGAAATCCCTAAAGTAAGCTGACTAGCCAGATTAATCCTGTCAATTAGATCTGGGTTTGATTAGAGATCCTGTCTCAAAAAGATTAAAGTGAAAGCAATTAAGATTAATTCCTAATATCGACCTTCACACAAACACCCATATACTTGTACATTCATCTTCACACACATGTGTGTCCACACAATATGAATATGCATATACATATGTACTCCATACATGTATAAACATAAAAGATGGGGTGGAAAGATTTATGCAAATCCCTTTCATGTTAACAATGATGGATTTCTTTCTATGTGCCAGGCTTCACTTCTTCTGCCTGTGGTGGAAATTGAACAATGCCTATAGGAGGCATAATGGGAGATTGATGGGACACTGGAGAGGAAAGAAAGTGCTAACAGACCATGAGAAGGCACCCAGGATAAATCTAACCACCACATTTTAGTGTGCAGTGCCTAATTCATTTAGCTGTTCCCCGATTCATTGTCCCATTTCCTTCCTGAAGGATTTAAGTTAACTTAGAAAATTTTTCCCAACTTTAATGTGTGTTTGTACGGTGTGTGTGTGTCTACACTTTTCCTAGGGAGATGCCACTGTCTATCTACTCTAGATAGGTGGTGCATGAGACATCAGAGTAACAATTCCAACTTGACAAACCAATGAGTTTATTAGGGTTATTTATAGGACTAGGAGTAAGTATTACTTACATGAGCAGGGACAACACATGCCAGAAATTCTATCCTGGCATGACTGATAGATTCTCCCATGGCTACATAGACAGTGTTGTAGTTACCTTCTTTGTTGCTTTGAGACAATGCTCATATACAACTTAAGAGAGAAGAAGGAGATTGACTTAGCTTACAGTTCCAGAAGGGAGATATCGTCTATTAGGGTGGAAAAGTATGGCTGGCAGAAGTCGAGCAGCCAGTTCAGGTCATTGCAGTCATCATGGAGGCAGAGGAAGCAAGCAAGAGCCAACTACAAAATCAGCGCCTGACAACCAAAGCCTCAAGGTCTAAACCCTGTGATGTGCCTTTCTCCAACAAGTCCTCCATCTCTTAAAGGTGCTATGACCTTCCCAAACATTAATAATGTAATGAGGCAAACACATGAGTCTGTGGGAGACAGCTCACATTCAAACCATGATAGGTGGAACCTCCTTCAACCAACTTTCTTCAGTCTATATACCTTAGGGCCCCTTCCAGATTTCATGTATTCAAGCATGTATATAGGCATGTGCATTCTAACCCTCTCCAACTCCTCTGAGGGAACATGAACAGTCAACAGGTGCAAACATAACAGTTTCACACAAAAATGGTGACTGTTAAGAGGAAAAGGTCATACAACACTTATGTGTGAACACATGTTGAGACCCATGGTTCAAACTGGTAATAGTTCTCCATCAACATACAAGTGCCCCACCATTGAGCTATACCTTCTGGTTCTCTCCTGTATTTCTTTGAAGAAAAAAAAAGTATTTGTCATTCTTTATCTATCTGTACAAGAGAAATCAAATTCCCAAGACAATATTTTTAATGTAGGCTGCAGAAGCAATGTCTAAGGATAATTCAGTAAGAGTCATTTATAAATAACTGTAAAACCTTCTAAGTATAGCACTCTTGGAATAGGGTCAAACTCCAAGAGTATATTAAGACTTCTTGAGAGAGTTTTTTCTTCCAGGCTTGGACAGCACAGAGGTTTTTTTTTTTATTGTGAATATTAGTGACACCCACAGTAGGATAGTTATTTTATCAAAAGAAGAGCTAATCAACAAACACCAGCACAGATGTAGCAGTCTGGAGCCTGACCCTCTGAATGCAGATGAGTAACAGAAGCAGGTGTATTCATCTCCCTTTTAAAAAATGTCATCTACTGATTTGTCTTCTGAAGGACAGTTTCCTGCTTTGTGTCCCAAATGTCACTCTAAAATTTTTCAGATAGTTTTCTTTCTCCAGGTATTAGAACTTAGTCCAGTGAATTGTCTGAAAACTTTTCCTGGGGAGGCACTACCCAGCCATCTATCTACCTTAGACAGGAGTTCATGACAGATCAAAGCAGTGATCATGTCAAGATCCAATGATTTTATTGGGGTTACTTATAGGAGTAGGAGTGAAGGCTACTTATAGGAACAGGGGCAACTGAAAGGTAGTTTCATCACCAGAAAGCTCACCAGATCTGGTCCACCAAGTTTGGACCAAAATTTGACTTCCTGACAGCCCACCAGAATAATCTCAAAATACTTATAAATCTGTGTGAACTTTTTTCTACATGGTGTATAAGAAAGTGGGGCCAATCATGAATAAGTTAATAGGTTTGATTTTATTTTTCTTAAAAAATTTCATATGTATGTGGATATATATAGTATATATAAATTGAGAAAATTGGTACATTAAAGAACTCCATATTCTCTTTTATTTAATATTGGCAAAGTCAAACTTCTTTTCTTATGAGAAAGTTTCTCATGAGTTTTCATTCCAACTAATAAATTAGTGACCACACTTTAATATGTTAGCATGGAAAGGGATTCTACATACAGCAATGTCCATCAGATTACATGGCTGGAAAGTTAAATTTTATTCTTTAGTAATATTGTGATTGGCCTAAGTGGCACTGCTCTCTCTCTCCCTTTTGTGCTTACATGAAATTCTGACTCACTGATATTTTGCTTCAGCATAACACTTAGATTATATTTTTGTAAGATTTTCTTGGCATTTACTTTTGTTTCTTTTTGGAAATCAGGGATGAGCTCTTCACTTCTCAAATAATGTGAACAGTGAACACTTAGAGAATATTTAGGGAAAGAATCAATATGCTAAAGAAACTAGAAATATGAGATCATTTAATAGAACTCCCAATGTAGAAAAGGTGGCGTTCAGGAGTCAGTCTGATGTTTTTAGATGTTTCAGTCTGAAATAAGCCGTTATGTATTAAAAGATATGTATTATGCATGTAATACACATATGTATGTACATATATTTGTCAGAGGCAAAAAAAACCTAAAAGCATTCAGTGTAATCTTTTACTCAACAAATAGTTGGTCTGTTTTGCTGATTTCTTAATTTAGTTGTCTGTTTTAATCAAAATTCCTTAGTGTGCTAAGTTGAAGCCTTATATATTCACACACACCTCTCATTGATTTCACTTGGGTGAAACTTTATCGTTTAAGTAAAGTTTAAGTTGAAATGTTGAGTTAATGATGCCCACTTTAAATACCAAAGGCTGAATGCATTTATGTATTAAACACTCAGCTGGTCAAACATAATTCCCATTGGGATTTAGGAGAGAGTTATTTCTTAAACTATGTTGGACCCTCCAAATAATAGATTATCATTCAATCTGTAGGGGAAAAAAAGACAGCAACTAAGCTTGTAAGTATCTTATTAAAATCACTAGAACTTTTATATAAATTATAATAGAGTAGGATAGTGAAGATGCTAGGAAAGATTACTACAGACATGGTAGAATGATACTAAAGAAAATATGCACATCTATTTCTCAGTAGCCTTGTTTTTTTTTTTAATCTCTGTCTCTATTAGGTCTTTAGACTATAAACTAAACACATTCATGATTCTACATTAGTCTAACAAAAACTGACTTTGAATTAGACTTTGTTTTCATGATTTTAATTGTAATTCCTAAAATTGGACTATTACATTTACTATAGAATGTTTAGCTCTTGGACCTAATGGTATAGCTCATTTATGGAGCCCATGTCTAGCATGCCAGATACTCCTCTACCTATAAGGTTCTCAGTATCAGAAAACCAACAAAATTGCACAGTATTTTTCTTTTATTGTAAATCTGCTTGAGTTGGGTATAAGCAATTTAAAGAAAAAAATATGCAAAAGAGTACCTAGTTTGGTGACATGTTTGCTGTTTATCATGTTCATAGAGCATATTTCAAGTTTACTTTATAGCATTTTCATGGGGAATGTAGTATAATCATAGAACAGCAGAAATGTATGCTTTAAGACTTTTTAAAAAGCAAGGTGGGCCAGAAAGAGAGAGAGAGAGAAAGAGAGAGAGAGAGAGAGAGAGAGAGAGAGAGAGAGAGAGAGAGAGAGAGAGAGACAACAGTCCATAAAGTGCTTGCTGAACAAATATGAGGATAAATTCAATGCCCAGACTTATGTAAAAGCTGTATGTGATGGTACATGCTTATAAATTCAGTTCTAGAGAGACAGAGAAAGGAGGATTCATGTGACTTGCTACCAAGCCCACCTACTTGACTTGGCAATCCCCAGGGCAATGAGAGGCCATGTCTCAACCAGAAAAGCAGAGGAGAAACATCTGAGGGGAACTTCAGACCTCTTCATAGCATGAATAGACACACACGCACGCACACACACTCAAGCGATTACATGATCATAAATGAGTTGACACTACACATGTAAGTATAATTACATACAAAACTTTATGACCTGCCTAGAGTGATGACTCAAGAGTTAAGCCTTTGTCTTGCAAATAAAGAAACCTCAGTTTGGATCAGATTCCACGGAAAAATGGTGGCTGCCTGCACTTCTGGACCTGGGATAGGCGAAGCCTGGGGAACCCCAGAACAAATCAATAAGGAGGTAGAGCAACCCAGGATGATTCTCAATATCATCCTTAGGCCTGGCCAGGCATACACATTCAAGTTTCCTCTTCTACATACACCTGCGCGTGCACACACACACACACACACACACACACACACACACACGCAGAAAAAAAACATGACAAAGTCTCTCTAAAAAAGGACTCTTGTCTCCATTTTAAATAGAGAGATTGTAGCAGTTAGCTTGCAAGATTGCTGATAAATCACAATCAAACAGCTTAAAGGAAACAAGGGGTTTATTTTCTCTACGATTGCCTGGTTACTGTTCTCAGTCCAGCTTGACAGGAGAGCTAACACCAACACCAGAGCCATGGGAACTGGCCATACCATCTCTACTTAACAGGTGAGAGACGGATGATCCTTACTTGCCAGACCAGCATGTCTGGTCAAGTGTACACAAGGATGCCAACTTTCTCAACCAGCTCTCTGTATTTTTTATTCTAGGGCCTACACCCGCCCCTCCCCCCATAGGCTAGGACTTTCCCATCAGCTAGACAATCTTTCAGGTTTGCTCTGGGCTTGACTCAACAACGAATTCTCTACAAATATGCCCAGAGCTCAAATATTCAACTGTTAGGTTGATACCTGTGCTATAACTATGACAGAGACTGAGCATTTTTTCACTGGGAATTGAACAAAAGAATCTGTTTCTGAATCCAGATGATAGAATCAGTATGTTCTTTTAGGAAATACGGATATGGAGCTGATACGGAGCCCTGTTGTCCTTCTTGATAGATTTGCTCACCTATGATTCTTTCTATCTACAGAGTAACTGATGGGATATTGTCTTTTATCAAATCAGTTGAAAAACATCTATACCTTTGCAGTAATATAAACATAAGAAAATTAACTATCAATATTTACCCACCAAGTGCACATTAAATTGTAGTCATTTCAAAACACTTCATAAGAATCAATGAAGAAACTTAGATAACTACTTCTAATTTCCTACAAAGCTGTATATTGGGTTTCATTAAATTTGGAAAATTCACAACTCTTTTCCAAGCTATCAGTTAACATGTGTCAAGTATAAATACTATTTTTAAAATTTTTTTGTCTTCTATGTCAGGAGTTTATGATAATTTTAAGACAAGTGAGTATTGATGCTGACTCTATACCAATGAACCAAAATATGTTACCAAAGCATTTATTTGACCTAGCAGATCCAATGTCAAATCTAAGTGTTCTGAGATAGGAACTAAAGTCTGAAAAGACAAAGGGCCTGCAGATGCTCATCCCACACCTACAGTCTCCAGCATAGACTGTTCAAGAACTTTAAGGCACATTCCACTAGAAGAAATGGCTTTTGCTCTAAAGTCCTTGATAAGGAGAATAATAGAAAGAAGCAGCTCAATAGATATGGTAAAAGATGTCCATGGTTCAGAGCATTTTATTATCTTGAATACATTTTCCATTTACTTTAAATCTGCTCATTAATAATTCTCTGTTCATAAATTTCCTTTAACTTTCACTGAAGAACAGAGGGGAAGTAAAAGGAACAGGAAGACAACTAATCAACTGAGCATTAACATTCAAGTAATCACTTTAAGCAAATGTATCCTTACCATAGATGAAGACAAAATTCTGCTCTTCAGGAGTGAGATCATCTCTCCATGTCACACTTGGAGGCTTTGGTGCTGGCATTTGGGGGATGAGATGCTCTTATCTGCACCACAGGCTGATCCTCTGAAGTCATCCTTGCTTTACTGAAGATTTTTTTTAATTTTATTATCTACATTAATTCATCACCATTTCCTAGAGGCTGTGCTAGACACTGGGGTTGTGAAGATAATGAATTCATTTCTTACCTCAGAATTGCTTAGTCATAATAAAAGTTTCTTTTTCCACTGTAAATATGAACAAAGTGGAACCAAGTTTCTTTATTTCCTCTGGTTGATGAATAGCTTTCATGACAAACTCTATATTCATATTGTCTTGGTTAAGCCAGAAAATGACTTAACGTAAGAAGTGAAGGTTTTGAAAATATATAGACTCCTTCATTAACATCTCTTAGGGAATCATATCTTTAAGGAATAACACCGTAGGATCAATGCTCAATTTTTCAGATTCCCTATTTGTCCCTGTTCTTTTCTCCAAGAGGTTTATATGACCTTGTGTTTCTGGGTTGTAGTGATATCCTCTGACTAAACACATGGCTTGGTTAAAGACTGGCTAGATTGACAAACAAGTTGTAATCCCCAACATAAAAGTTGCACCTCATGGATGGCTATGACAGGTGTACTTTTTGTTATCTCTTGGCTTGGTCAGGTGCTAGTGGACTTTCTTGCAGACAAATCCTCATCTCAACCATTACTGTTCTAACCAACTCTCTGAGGTCTAGCTTCACAGGCCCACTATTCTTGGGTTCACTGTGCCTCTGTTACCATGACAATGCTTCTTCAGCTTTCGCCACTGAACTTTTGGGAACCTTGGGCATCTGTTCCTGGGGGGAGATTAGACAACAGAATGCCAGAGTCCTAATCAAAGCATATTCAGACACCCCAAAAGTACCATCCTTCCTACTTTCTAGTAGGAAATGCAACTGACATTTTTGTGCTTTTGGACTCCTCGACTTGCTCACAATTCTCTCTCTATACTTTGGATCAAGAGAGAAGAGGACAACAGTACTTGCTCTGCCTTTGTTTCATTCATTTCTCCTAATTGACTGGCATGGAAGAGGCTACCTCCTCCCTTCTTTCTCCTTCGGCTTTTAGTATTTCCTGCAGATCATACTTCCCAATATTTTGTAGGTAATATTTTCATCTCCCTTGTTTATTGGTAAAATACAGGAAGGCACATGGGGGAAGTGGGGTGGGGGGACATTAGCCACAATTTGGATGTATTTCTAAATAGTTTTACAAGTCCTTTAGCCAAAATTTGATGTAAAACTCATTTCTCATTTTTCCCAGATTTAATTTTTAAAGTCTGATTTTTTTATCCCTATTATACCATCCGATTTTTAAAATACATTTTGAAGAGGAATACTACTTCAGATTTCACTACACTGGAATTTCTTTCAACTCAGTGTGTGGTCCACATACCAGGAGCATTGTCATCACTTGTTAAAAATGCAAAATCACATCCTTTTCCCTAAGTACTGAATAGTACTTTCATTTTGATAAGCTCATCCGTGCCTATCTAAGTTTGGGAAGTACAGTTCTAGGCCACCATAGCCTGAGTTTATTGCATCAGCTGTATGTTTCACTGGAATTTAGTAAGTACTTTAAAATATTAATAAGTAAAATTAGTAAGATCATTAAAATAATGTAGTAGTAGTAGTAGTAATAACAATAACAATAATTAATAATAATGATAGAATAGAAGGTTTTAAACCTAGATTCTCTTCCACCAGGCATACCTTAAATTCATTAATAACTCTTAAAAAGCAGTCTAATGTAAAGAGACAGGAACAGAGTAGTAATATCGTACTCACTGATAGCGCACATTCATACCTGAGACCTTTGTTGCATGAGTACTGATAGGTTTAGCCCAGGTCTAGTTTTATAAGACTGTAGTATTTTTCTTGGGGAGGGGTAATTTGGAAGTGGGAAGGACAAAGTCATGGTTTTTTCATCCTGTACTTTCATTTTCTGATCACAGTATTTTAAAAGAATCTGGGCTTTACTTATTCACCAGGCTTTCAATAGAGAATCACATTAATCCTTTTAAGCTCCTTATTCTAATGATTTATTTTGTTGAAAACCATAGTGATCCTCCTTTGAATTTTAATGATTGCTCCCTATTCAAAGATTCATTGTTTTGACTTCCTGTCCTTACCTTTGTTTCCTACATGTCTGTGGGGAACACCTGTCTAATACTGGCACTGCCACTGGTTCTCACTGGCTTACTAGAGTCACTCAAGCCTATCTCTGAGTGTTAAGCTGAAATGCTGCCTACTCATCCATGACAATAAATGTGGGGCACATGTTTGCAGAGATAGGCAGATAGACAGCAGAAGGACAGATAAGTGATTAAGTCATTTTGTAGTGAAAATGATATTTTGGATGTACTAGCATTATCATTGTTAAAAAGTTAGTTAGCATTCTTAATCATTAATCTATTGAAATGTAACATCTATGGGAAATTTAGATGAGAAAGCAGTTGATACTTTGAAATGCGGTTCTTGTGTAAATCATGGGTTATGAAAACTTCAGCAAATAACCCTCCTTTCTCAACCTGTTCAGTGGCAAAGCTCTTTTTCAAAGACAGACTTCTGGTCATTTTGTTTAGGAAGGGCTAGCAAATGGCAATAGACATTCATGATATAGCCCAGATTTGAACATCGAGATTGCATGTTATTTTTTAAAACCCAGGAAGCAGCCATGTCGCAATCTTGAGTTGATGTTTTGTCCACCATGTAACCACACAGTGATTTTCTCCCTTCTCTTTTTTTTTTGAATAGCTATTCACCTAGAAATATCATGGGTTTTCAAGAATATATTATTCTAATATGAGATTTTAACAACTACACTGTATTTATGCATAATACATTTTTGTGCCTTATCTTCAGGCTTCTGGACTTTGATTCGGAATATCAGGAGCTCTGGGATTGGCTGATTGACATGGAGTCCCTAGTGATGGACAGCCACGACCTGATGATGTCAGAGGAGCAGCAGCAGCATCTTTACAAGGTTAGAGCTAGCCCTCCTGCATTTCCTTACTGTGGAAGATCTGATTAGCCTGACGAGCCTCTCTCTCTCAGGATGTCTTGCACTCACTGTATGTATCATGGTGTCTATTAGAATTCCCTTCTCTGTCCCAAACTCATTTCCATCCCTTGTGTGCTGACAGGCTGTACCGACATCATAATTGCAAGAAAGTTCCCTTTATCACATTCTATTTGGTGTAATTCTATAGAAGGACAAAGACTTACCTTCAAGATGAATAGCAATAAATGAAAGTGCATTAATAAATAGATGAATAAAATGAAGGATAAATTGAATGGAAACGTTTACCACGATGTGTTTTGATTGGAACACTCAGGTGAATTCTATCCACCCCTCAGATCTATCTGAGGATGGAAGAAATTTGTCTTCCGTTTGACTTGCTGCTGCCAGAGGTGTAGGGCTCATGCAATTCAGGGTACATTAGTGATACAGAGAATAGACATTGCCATTAAGTCAATGCATATTTTTGTGTGTTTTAAGAACTCTGCTTGAAACTCTCATCAGTTGCCAAGAACTCATCTGATAACTATCTACATTATTTCCATGTCTGCTAGGCGCCCTTGGCCTAGCAGGTTATACCAATTGTACTCAAGTAGTTTTAGAATTTCTTACAAAACAACCATCTGATTTTGACAGGAAAAGATGGCTACGAGGATTCACGGTGCCCGAAGAAGCTGCCAGGGAGGGAAGAGGGGCTTCCCACGGAAATACCAGGCTGCCGTAAATCTTCCTCATTTAGGCAATTTTTATTGGAGTAATTCTGACAGTTGTCATCCTTGAATTGCTTTGAGCATATGGCATATTTCAAAGAGCAGATTGTGAATCATAAAAAATAAAATTAATAACTAACCACAGAATCAGCAACAGTATAATGACAAGAAACAACTACCCTCTAGCTTTTTAAGATTTCTTAAAGAATAAGAAGTACATTCAAGGTCAAGTAAAAGTTATCTTCTTCAATTTTACCATTTGAAAGTAACCTTCCTTTTGCAAATGATTTTATCTTTTGCCTCCTCTAAAGAGAGATTTATACATCTCAAGATTCAGATTGACTTTAATTAGTGTCCCCTGGGAATTATCTTAGTTAAGAAAAGATATAAGCTCCCCAGGGACTCCGCAAATGGGGACATTTTACTCTCTGAAGAATTCCACTCAGCATTGATCTCGTTTGTTGACTTTGCTGATTCTTGTATGGATAGTTGTCCACATTCGCAACAAAGCTGTCTAGTGTATATTCTGATGAGACATTTCAACAGTCTGAAACTCATCAAACTAAAGCTAAGCTCTTTCCCATTCCATGCCAGGATCAGAAATTCTAGATGAAAAATGCTTACAAATCTTTATTAATTTAGCCATAGAAAAATATTTCATTCCTGAGCCATTATCTCAGAACTTATTGTATTCATGATGCCAAATCACATTTCTTTTCTTCTTGATGCATTTTGTATTTTGCACATAAGCCACTACTTTTTCAGAAACAGGGCTATTCTTTGTCATAATCGCATCCATATAATTTACATCACAATTAATAGGAAATCATTGAACAAAAACTGTAGTCTTCTCTTTCCTGCGGTTTCCTTGTAAGTGCTTTGCCTGAGAATTCCTGTTCTGGGGCACTGAAGGTCATTATTCCACCCACTCAGTACTTCTGAGTTATAGTATTTTTCCTCACATTTTTCATACTGTGTTGTTTTCCTTTGTGACTCATGCCCTGTCACCAGGTGCTTACCACAGACCAACACTCTTTTTGCACTTGGTTTATAAGGAACATGAAACTGTGTTAGAAGCCAAGAGCAAGTGGTACACATATGAAAGGGGCTTTATGTGAGCCCAGATTTATTCCAGAGGTTTGGAAACCTCCAAAACCATCCTGAGTATGCTGACTAAAGAATCATGGAGAAGATAGGGTAGCTTCCAAAGTAGCAAGATTACTGAGGACAATTATTTTCAAATCTTCCCCAGGAATCAGTCCCTGGGATTCCCATGTTAGATCAACATAGTCAATGTTCTGGTCCTGTGTTCTCATCTTCTCTTGCATGAATGCATTAATGTAATGCTTGTTGGAGGGGAAGCTCCACCCTATTGATCCAAGGGACCCCTGAAGGAGTCAAGCTCTTCAGTTGGCCCCTGGCCTTCTCAGCCTTTAAATGCCCTTTGAGAGTAATCATTGTATTTATTTATGTATGTATTTATATTGGTTGCTCCTCCATCCAACACTTTAGCAACTGTCCTTATTAAGAGTGCTGCTGATGTCTCTAGTTGCACACCTTTATTTTTGAGTTTGTGGGACACATGTATCATTGTTGTTCCCAAGCTATTGCAACACTTCATCAGGATCCCTAACACGTTTCATAGCATTTGTAATTTGCCCTAACTTATAATCTTCATTTCTAAAACATTGTAACATCAAGGCAAGTACATTGCATTTTGTTCCATACAAATATTTGTGCCAAATATTAATCCTAGCACTTTGGGGGTTGGAGATAGGAAGATCATAAGTTCAAGGCTAGCCTTGACTACATAACAAATTTGAGGCCAGCCTAAGCTAAGGATACTCTCTCTGAAAAACACAAAAGGGACAAACAAAGCATTACATATTTTAGCATGGTTAATATTGAACTGACGGTTGATTTAAAAAAAAGTGAGGGCTGGAAGTATAGCTCAGTGGTATAGTGCTTGCCTAGCATGGGTGAGATTCAACCCCAAACTGCAGTAGCACAAAACATGAAGACAAAGCTTCCAGTGCGTGGGATACCACTAGAGGAAATTGCAAAATGTATAAGGAAGTGCTTCAGGGGGAGGTTGGCAAATTCTGAAGAGACCTTAGGAGAGGACTAAGCCAATGTTCCTACTATCCCTGCACCTGGAAATCTTTGCTCTCCTGTCCATGGGTGACTCTGAACCTCATCACTCAGCTTCCTTTCTGGTGCAGATGGTTATGCCTGGATCTGGATTTATGCTTTTGTACAGTCCTAAGTACTTAGAAATACTAACAAGGTTGGAGAAAAACAGCAAGATTTTTGGTAGTCGGAAAGTGAAGCTTATTTGGCATTTCAACATTGTATGTTTCCTTTCTGTTTACATATTCTGGTCTCTGCTAAAAAAAATCATCTAACCTCAACTCCTGAATAGGGAACTATAGATAAATGCCCCGGGTTTGCCCATTAGGCACACCTCTTGAATGTGTCGTGATATTTCATTTATCCACAGCCAGCAGAATGCACAAAGAACATACAAAAGAGAATATTTGGATTTAAAAAGCAAGGATTACATTGACACAGCCTGACATGATTTACAAACCTAATACTAAATCATTTCTTGTCATTTTTTCAGTTTGTTAGAAATCTAAGAACCTTTCTTTCCAATTAATTTTAAACTATGGGGTTTTGAGAGCAACTCAATTCTTATTAAAAATTAACCATTCCCTTGGCCAGATCTTCTCCCTGGTTTTGAGCCAGCGAGCGATTCCATCAGTGTCCTGCCTGCTCTGTTCCCTGGCTCACACACCTCTGATGGGTACTTACTGTCTAAGACAGGTGGACAGTATCGTCAGCCTAGGAAACACAAACATCATCTTTTCTTGCTTCTTTCTTCCTTGATCTGCGAACTGCATCCAAGGAGAATGTGATCTCACTCTCTCACTTTCCTTTTCTTCATTCTTTCTACCTTCCTAAGTAGGACAATTTAATTTGTCAAAAGTAACCACTGTGATTTTGAAAGTTCAGCTCCTATTTGGACTAGAGTTACGAAGCCAGAATTCCTAATCACGGGGAGCTGTCACTCTGCTGGTCTGCATGTGCATTAACTATTAATGGAGAAATATTTAAAACCTACTTGCACAGAAAGAGCTCCATCTTTTCATTTCTACAGATCAAAGGTGGCATTATTCTTGGGCTCAGGCGAGCTCAATCACCTCCTCCCCTCAGCCCCATAAATTTTATAGACCGAGTGACCTGGGAATATTTCAAGATGGGAGAGTTGAGGCTCAGGCTGCTCTTGTGGCTGCTACATGGTTCTCACAGTGACTTTGTAGTGCTGTGAGGGTGAGGCGGGCAGGAGCTCCTGACCAATTGGATGCTACCGGTGGAGGGTGCAGTGTACACAGCAGAGCGCCTGGTGATCTGGGCTCCTGCGCGATTCCAGGGGAAATGTTCATTTCAACAGCCAGATTTGGAAGTTACTGGCTGGTGATTATTATTACAGTCAAGCAGCAGTGCTTTCAGATAGCATGAATCACAGTAAAGCAGCACCTTTGTGGACTGTTCTTGAGTGAATTCCTTAGTTGCTCCTCATCATCACATGTCAGTTTGTAAGATTTTTTAAAGGGTTAAAATAACCCTTCTTGCTTAAAAATAATTCAAAATAAGTACCCACTCCACAAAGCTATTAGTTCCAGGAAACGTACTCTGAAACCTTTTCTCCTTCACTCTAAGGTTCTGTTACTCATATGGTTCCACATTTTAAGGGAACAGCAAGTTTTCTTTTCATCTTTCTCCACTAGTGTAGTATACAAGTGTACATGTTAGTAAAAGAAAAAGACCCATTTGTTTTGTCTAATATTATAGTAGTTATTAAGTCTGTTGATTGGATTTTGACATTACTATGAATTTGAGGTTGTTTATGAGAATGTTCATGAAAGCAATGAAAAATTCTTTTACTACAGCATACTCCTGCTGTCCCAGCTACACGGGCTGTTGAAACACCAGCTCACTTAAGCCCCATAGATCAAAGAAAGCAGCATAGCAAGAACCCCCAGATCAAAAACTTCAATTTCAATTTTTTTGTTATTTGATTTTTGCAAATGCGTTACATAAATACCACGGTTGTTCTAGGCTCTTTTTTATTGCTGATATAAATATGAGCACAACAACTTCAGGGAGCAAGAGGTTTACTCTTATTTGGGATTCTCATCTACACTTCGTCAGCATGGCAGGCAGCATACCAGCATCAGCACTGAGGACTCTGGCCCACCACTCCACCCATGCTGAGAGGGGGCAGGACTCTCTTGTCTGCATGCCAGTTTCTAACTAGTTCACTATCTTATCTACCTATTCTGAGAATAGTCCCACCTACCATGCACTGGAATTTCCCATATCGATTAGACAATCTCCCACAGCCCTTGCTCAGAGTTTGCCTTAACTAAAAATTCTTCACAGATGTGCCTGAAGGCTCAGCCTTTTATCGATTGTCAAATTGGTATCTGTAACTAACTATCACAGTGGAGTACATGTGGAACGCAGAAGACAATCATCAGGGTCTCTCATGTTTCTACTCCAATGCAGCATACTGCAATTTCTACTACTATAAGCATACCGCAGGCTAGCTGGCTCTCAAGCGTCTGATTGTTTCTCCTGTCTCCACCTCCCATCTCCCCATAGGAGTGCTTGAACGACAGATGCATAGCCCACATCAAGCTTTTGCCATGGTTTCTGAGGTATAACTCAGATTGTTGTACATTCACAGCAAATACTTTCCCTACTGAGATCACTGACCACTACCCAGATTTTTTTAAATTTTACTTTTTCTCTAGTTTTACAAGCATAGTGAGTGGTCGTCCCTGCCCCCTTCCTTCCCACTTTCCTCCCTCCCTCTCCTTTTTTTCTCCTGTCCTCCCCTCCCTTCATAAATCCATCCCTCTCCCTCCCACTTTCTTGTGCGTCTGCTTCTGCGGGCCCCAGGGTTCCCTTTGGATTGTCTGATCTAGTCGGGCTCAGGCTTCTGTGGCAGGTCAAGTGGCCCTTCCTTGGGTAGACCCACGGATAGAGGCACTCTCCTTCACCTATCTAGCCCTAAACCTCAGGTTCTCACTGCATGTAATTATTTCTCTTTGCCAGTCTATAGGGAAATATTGATATGCAGTCATTGTACATGTCCAGTGAGAATAAGTCTCACTGCAGTGAGTTCCTAGATGCATCAGTCCTGCCCTGAGTGGGATGTCTTGACCAGCAATGGAGCTCCCCATCTTTAGGTTCTTGCAATCTTACCACTCCCTGAGCCTTAAGATGGAAAGAGATTTGGTTGACTTGATTCTGACTGAACACTTCAGGGTTACTGGTACTCTCTGTATTCGGGTTGGTTGTTGTCTAATTCGCTGCTTTTCCATTTCACTAGTCTGTGCCTTGTTTGTGTGCTGAAATCTTTTCTTATCTAAAGATAAAGGAGAAGTGTTTAGATGGAAGTTTACTCTTGGTGTTTGTGGTTAGTATTGAGGCATCTGGTCCTGTTTACTGTCAGTTTTCTTCCTGTCCACCAATGTTTAGACTGCTTTACAGTGCTGGGCATGTATTCCCTGTCATTGGTCCCTGGGAGGGGGGAGTCTCTGAGGGGTGGGAAGAAGTGAATAAAGGACTAGTAAGCAGGTGGTTGGATAGCTGAAGGCTAATCCTACTCTCTATCCTATTCCTGTTCTCCCCTCTCCTTTACGACTTTTCTTACATAAAAGCCTTTTTTAACTGTTTATGCATGCTCTTTTGTTTCTGCTCTTTTGGGATCTACTTCCATTCCCCCCTTTTCCCTAGCTTCTGTTCCTTTGTGCTTGTGCCCACTACCCAAATTTTTTAAATTGAAATTGTAATCAGAATCCGGGAAATATGTAGACTAGAGGCTACTTCTGTGAAAAAAGTTGATATTCCTGAACTCAGGTGGCATCACCTAGGAAGTCCTACAGAGTTAATAAGGATGAGCTTAAGATTTTACCCTGAGTTTCTTGGCTGTGAAAGCAAACAAGGAAATGAGCTCACTTATAAGATATTCATTTTCTTTTTTTAAGATATTCATTTTCAATGAGAAAATTCATAATAGTCCTTTAAAGAATCTAAGTTCATTTTGATACTAGATAGACAAACATTTTCTCTTTGGACTTTTTTTTTTACATAAGAGCATCAAATATAATAAACAAAATTTGAAGCCCAGTATATGTAACTCTAACATTTCCAGAACTATGGCTAATTCATATACTGTAACTGGGTTGCTAGGTTCATTGCTTTCACCAAAAGGCTCCTGTTGAAGGTCATTTGACTAGGCAGGATTAATTAAGAAGAAATAATTGCCATCTATTGGAAAAGAGAAAAATATTACAAAGTTAATGAAAAATATAAGCATTAGAAAGAAAGGCAGTTAAAATTACCAGTACAAAGTTAGCCAAACTAAAAAGAAGAGTGAAATAAATTAATAGGTGCATGAATGAACAGGTAAAAAAATGTTATTTAAAAAAATAGGCTGGAGAAATAGCACAGCAGGTAAGGTGTCTGCTCACAAACTTGGTGACTTAGGTCAATCCCTAGAACCCACATGGTATATGTTTTCTCACTCTCTCTCTCTCTCTCATCTTCTTTCATAAACAAACAAACAAACAAACAAACAAACAAACAAACAAACATTTTCTAAAAACAGAACCCACAAATTTTAAAATGAAACAAGAAGAAAATATTGAGTTGGAAATGGTAACCAGAAGAAAGAGTACATTTTTGAAGGAATACAGGAAAAATATTACCACAGAGAATTTGGGTGGGTGCTGTAAAAGCATTGTGACTGTTCAGAAAAACGTGTATGGAATAAGATGAGATAAGCTGAGGAATGAGAACTAAAGACTAAAAAAAGATAAATGGGACATAGTTGACTTATTATTTCATTGGCATTGATGCCAGAATGATGCTGTCAGAGCTACGAGTCGATCATATAAAACAGATTAGTCATACCCTGCCTATATTTTATATAGTCACAAATTTCAACCCTCTGGAATAGATTCTTTTCATTTTGATCTGGAGTGAGCAGATTTAACTAATTTCAGATGTTGCTTGATAACCTTACAACTAAACTGGAGTTTCTGAAAAATGTACTATTCATCTGTTTATAGTTCAGGTCATAGTAGCTAGATTTTAGATGGAAAATATGCATTCATTTTCTATATGTTGGCTTCTACAATAGAACTATACACCAAAAATTGCAGTTAAGTTTCATACTGGAGTTTCAGTGTAAAACTTTGCATTTTTGCCTCGACTATGCAAAATGATACCAGCCACTGAAGTGGTTAGGGCCGAAAGAGCTGTGTGACATTTTTTAACCTCTTTCTCAGAAGATTAATTGTACAGCCTAATTAACTGTATGTTAGATTAAAACTCCACTAAGATAAGAAAATATGCTTCAAATCATACTAATATCTCAAATAATGTTATCTAATTGTTTTAAAGTGGCGAGAATGGGAAATAGCTTCTAGACATATATTTGTTGTTCCAATTTTATTGTCCCAAATATCTGCAGATTAGCTGTCATATTAATTTGAGCTTCGATGAACCACTGTGTGATATGAATACTCAAATATATATAATAAACACATAGGTAAATATGTATATCTCATATATGTGTTCCTTTTTAATTTGCAAGAAGACAATATTTAGGAAAAGAAGGATAGATGAATGTGGTTTTTGAGCACCATAGGAAGAAACATGATGGTTCATGCTGCAGCCTATAGTCCTGTTTGAGCCACTTTTTTCAAAAGAAAATAAAAGAAAGATGTTAA
The DNA here is from genome assembly GCA_023101885.1 of Typhlomys cinereus. Classification (NCBI taxonomy): domain Eukaryota; kingdom Metazoa; phylum Chordata; class Mammalia; order Rodentia; family Platacanthomyidae; genus Typhlomys; species Typhlomys cinereus. Next base: position 1,580,058 of record JALPQD010000031.1, on the reverse strand, counting down.
GAGAATAGGTTGCCAAGACGTAGCTGCGTGTGCAGGGATGAGGGAGGGAAGTTTTGTCTCTGGAGGGACAGCTCGTCCGGAAGGTGCGCTGCTCCAGGGTTGGCCTCAGCGCATTGTGCAGTTCTTTTCGCTGGCCTGGCGGGCTCTGGCCTAGAGTGGATCAAACAAGCTGTGGGGAAAGTTTCCCTCATTTGCATCCCTTCTAGACAGTCTTGTCGTACTCTTTGCTGACAGGAAATCACTGTCTTTGTCACCTTTTCTCAGGGCCCTCCTTTTGGCAGAGATGGGCCATGTGACCACGCTTAATCAACAGCAGGGCTGGCTGGAGACTCAATGACATGCTTTCCTCAGTGCTTCAGTAAGTGGGGTAGGAGAGTCAGTAGGAAGTGACCGCATTAATTTTAGAGTGAAAAGATAATTAACACTTGAAGGACTAGTGCTGGAACCTGCGGAATCATTATTGAAATTAAAGTTAATTTATCCAAAAAAAATTTGTGAAAACTATCTGCCTTCATGCAACTACTTGAGAAAATAAGTCATGAATCCTGAGATTGGGGTGCATTGGAGGGAGAAGGGGAAGAACGCAGGGAGAGAGGTTACTTGGATGAAGGGAAGAGAGTAAGCTGTGGGGAGAAAAGAGAGGGAAATCCTAGCAGGCATTAGCTATATTTGAAAAAACAAGTTAAATGGGCTAAACCTTGAGCATTTGGGGCCGAGGCTGCAGCATGTAAAACGCTTACTTAGATGATATGAATAGGACACTGGCAAACAAAAGCAGCAGTGTGCTCCTAGAAAACTGTGCTTAAAGGAGTTTCCTTGGCAACAGAAACGCAGTTCCAAAAGTAGACAGAACTTTCCTCAGAAAACATACTATTAATAACAACCTTCCGGAACAACTTGGAACAATTTGACGACTTGGCAATAATAACGCCAAGTGCTCTGCAAATTAATCTAACACATAATGTTATATTTCTCTTGTGTGTGGCTTTGCTGAACCCTGCCGAGAACTCATTGCTTTTCAGTGGCACAGAAGTGAAAAATATTTCTAAATGCTGTCACGGAAAAAGGAAGCCAAAAGAAATGTGAGTAGCCAACAGTGGCCAATAATTGTGTTCAGCATTTGGGCCCATACCAAGAGATCTTAGTTCGAGGGGATGAGTTTGTTCCAATGAAAGCTACTACAGGAAATCACACACTTTAATCACTCACTTGAATATCTCTGTCCAACAAAGAGCTTCCTGGAACAAAACTTAGTAAAGGGTTAACACTCTGAGCCTGGATGTGATGTGAAGCGTATCTGAAGCCATTGGGTATATAAATGCAACACTTCACTAAATATGGGCTGAGGGTTATTTTTAAAAGCATCATCATTTCTTGTCAGCCTAGAGAATAAACTCATCTCAGGTCTGCTTGGCCAATGGGAATCATTTAAATTCTCCTAAAGGCTGTTTGCCAGTCAAGAGAACTGGAGTGTTCCCCTCCTCCGACCTTTCTTGAATCCTTAGGTCTAAAGGTTAAAAGTAATCAATATCTCATTGTGCTGCCTTGTTTCAGGGTAATAAGTAATAACCACCATGTTAAAATACAAATGATTACAGAGTGCACTCAAATGAGTTGACCTGTTAGGGAGATTTTATTAATCACAATCAGGATAACCATTAAAACTCTGTATTAAATTTTAAAACAAAAAAATTCAATCTTTAACTTTTAAAAAATTTTCCTTAATTAAGTGGAAATATGTGGTATGCATGCCTATGTTAAACTGAGAGCTTTGTCTATAACCCTAGACATTTGTAAATTTCTTTCTGATTTTTATAACAATCCTAATAAGAAAGGATTTTTTTTCACTAATTTCTTTAGCTCTGGATGTGGATTTCATCAGATCAGTGATTTAATAGAAATGTCCCCTACCTGTTTTTTTTAGCATCTATATTTTTAGATTGCTTAACTTTAGTGCTTATATTCGCATTTGGGACAATCTTGTTTGGAGCTAGAAAATATGTGTGATTAAGCTTTAAGACAGCTATGATATGAATTGGCCTTAATTGTTATTTGGTTAGAGTGAATACAGTACTAGAGTTTAAAGATGAAAGCTAAGTATTCTTATTGACAGAGGACTGTTGATAATAAAAAAGTAACTTATTGTTCCATGTAATTACATCAAGGAGCTATTGGGTTTCAGAACCATAAGCATAAAGAAGTATATTAGATATATATGCTACTGAATAAAAATATTTATCTTTGTTATAGATCTATTTGTCTCAATTTGTTAGAATTTCAAGCATGTATTTTCCAGATAGATGGGTAGGCATTAGCAATATGTAGTGTTTTAGTTATTTCAAAAGTTGTCCTAAGACCTGCTCAGAACAGGTGGTCAGCACTGAAGGGATTGGCTTAGCTGTAGCACTTTCACTCATAAATTCATTAGCCTGCTTTTCTTTTTGTCCTACTGTCAAACCGTGTCCAACTGTACAAGGAAGTAGATTTGCAGGTTGCTGTATTCAAAGACGATCTTTAGAATACTAGGAATTTCTCAACCCAACTATCTCCATTCCTAAGTGTCATATTGATTGCCCTTAAATTTTATCCATAAGATTAATTTCTTTGGAAATAAAAAAGAATGCACTCTTACAGGATGCTGAAATTCTTCAGAGGTAGAGGTAGAGAATAATATGGAATTAAATGACAGTGTTAAAATTTTGGTTTGATGGAGTCTAGAGATATAATTCAGTTGGTACAGTTCTTGCCTGTGTGCATGAAGACCTAGCTTTCATCCCTAGCACTGCTTAAAGTGGTGGTGTACTCCTGCAATCCCAACATATGTGAGGTGAAAATAGTTCGATCGGGAGTTCAAGGACATCCATATCTGCATAGTAATGAGACCACTTTGGGTTACACAAGACCACATTTCAAAAAGAAATCTAGTTGAGATGGAAGGCCACTCTCTGGAATGGGAATACTGTACATTAAGAGAAGATATCCAAGAAAGAGACAAGAACAAATGTCTACTTCCTTATTGACAAAAATGGAACTGTGTTCATGTGTATGCATGTGTATTTGAGAATGTTGCATGCTGTGAAGCGAGAATAGGATGACGAGAGAAAAGGAACGAACTTTGGTCAAATTGTACAGGGTCTATTCACATTCTCTCATTTATGATTCACAATGGCCTTGGCTTATTTTTCATGTTTAATGGACTCTGATAGTAAACATACACCTAAAACACCATTTGCCGGACCCATTTGTGTGGCCTCAACCAACTTTAAAGTGGATAGAGAAATTAGAAATGCAGTCCTCCTACGTGCCTGCAATACAAGTAGCTAGAAGTACTTGTTGAACTATATCAATAACCACATTGGAGCTAGATAAATAACTGCTGGTTTAAACTCAGTCTTTTTTTTTTAACCTCTGGTAAGTTTTTTTTTTTTTTTAATTTCCACTCATACAAACTTAACAGGTACACCGGTCCCCTCCCTCCCTCCACCTCCCCCTGACCTCCCTACTCCCCCCTCCCCTCTCCCCTTTTTCCCCATCCCCCAGTGCCTCCCCCCCAAACGCCAGAGCATTACTCAGTCTTGATTATGCTGGTCCATAGACTTTCTTGACTACCTACTATTCCCTCAGAGCCTCTTTTCTGTACCTTATATAGAATTCTTGCAACATTATTTTCTTCTAGCTACATGAGCTTCTTGTACTTTATACTAAGACAGAAGAAATTCTAACATGTTAAATGGTACATCTGTTCATTAGTTACTTTTTTCATTGCTGTGACCAAATGCCCAACAAAACTCTGCTACAGGAATAAAGGTTTTTTTATTTTATTTTGTTTTGTTTTTTGCTCTTCTTTTGAGGGTGTCGATCATCATGGTAGGGAAGGCCTAGTGGCAAGAATGACTTTCAACTGAAGTGGCATAAAAGCACAGCTGCTTGTTCACATCTGAGTGTATCAGGAAGCAGGAACTAGAGAGAAAGTAGGCAGACTATAAGCCTCATGATCCACCTTCTTTCTGATTTCCCACTTCTTCCATCTGGGACCTACCTCCAGAGATTCTACAATCTCCCCCAAACCATACCACCAGCTAGTGTCTAAGTATTTAAACCCATGAACCTGTGGGGACAATTTATTACAGTTTGCATACACTCCATAATGATTTCCAAAAAAAGTATGATGTATTTGGGTTGGCTCTTTAGCTGGTCTCCGGGTTGTTGTATGGCAGCCCTCACACTTTCTTAAGCACCTCAGCACACTGGGAAAGTCCTGCTGCACTGATTCTCAAAGAGGGTTACCATATTCTCTGAAATTCAGGAAAGCCAAGACCAAAAATATTTATGCTTTTCAGAAGATGCACTAAAGGTAGCATTGTCATAGGAGAATTCAACTTCATGGATATCCTGTTATTGTCCAAGAAAGTTCCTAAAGAAGAGTCCCTGTGGAGAGTGCTCTATAGGACTATCATTTGCAGCAAATCCACTTTCCAGTCCTGTCAAGGAAGCAATTTCAGTTCTCAGAAACAAAGGCAATTTCTAAGCAGATTTTTATATAATGTGGGCATTTGCAAAGTTCATACATTCTTAAAGAAGGAGGTTCTGTGACACTCTATTCCTAATGAGGCACACTGCTGGAGTAAGCTAAGAAAGAAGGAGTGGCATTTCTCCTGAACCTTAATTCATTTGCATAAGACACAAAACATATCAACATGTACATGTTTGTGTGTTTGTATATATGTGTGTATTTGTTTTCCTGAAGTAAGAAAAACAACTCTAGTTAATACCTTATTGCTTTAGGTTTTATTTCAATTTTACTGCAAAATTTTCCTGCATAGAGAAATCTATCCATCTACATATTCCTGAAACTCATCTGAACTTACTGTTTCAGCTGCTTTTTTCAGCAGTTGATTCTACATGTTCATAGGTCTTTGAATAAAGAAAATTCATGGTTATGATATTTCTCTTGTCATGTTAACTATTGAAAGCTGAAAAGTTTGTGGAAGAAATAAACACACAAATGCATATATGCACACAGATTTATGTGTGAACACATATATGTATATGAAGTTTTAAATTGCTTAATTAAAAGTCTTTCATCAGAAATGAATTTAGATGAAACTAAATTCCTTGAACCCAGATAAGCTGATAGTCTCAAGACATTTAGATCATGCATGTACAAATAACTATACAAAATTCCTTCATATATACCAAGTTTCAGTAGGGAGCACATTTTTACATCATAAATCTTGACATACTGGATTTTATGGCCTTCTTACAATAGCATTATCCATTTGGTACGCATCCAGTGTCTTTTTGAGGAAACACCTCCCTTCAGGATATTAAACTGTGAAGTATATTATGAATTAAATGCATATTTTAAATTATAGTGATATATTTGGACTTGGTAGAACACATTTAACAATGAATGATTATAATTTGTAATAAGATTCCATACTCCAAAAAGGCAAGATTCATGTCTGAGATGTTGCTCATCTACAGTGCCTAGCACAAGACCTGGGGCATAAAAGAAACTTAATCAGTATATTTTGAAAATATTTTCAGCAATTAAACTCTGTTAATCATAAGTATGCTATTATTTCAGGGTTTCTAAGAAATTCATCATTTTTTTATTGTGGAACTACATAACTTTTTACATTGGTTATAAAACAAAAAAAAAAAACCTCATTCTGTACAAAACCAAAAACAAGAAGGAAAGTTCTTAATAGTTATAGTATTCATGATTTATCCAGTGAATATCAGAGGAATAAAACAGAGCTATTAGAAAAAGAAAGAGAGAAGTAGGAAGGGAAGGACATAAACATCTATGACTGAGAAATAAATGGTACACAACATATCCTATGGATAATCTCTAATCTCTCAATCTCTGATACTCTTCTATACATTCTTGATTATTTAGACACATACTAGTGTTATTATTTTACACATGAGGATAACATCCCATGCAAATGTTAAACCTAAAACTCATACAAAATACATGCATGTAAACATGAATAATCATTAGAAATGGTTGGTATGTCTGCACAATTTGCTCTTGGACCAAGGTGCTAGGGTGGTTTACTTACTTATGTTCATTATTTTAACTAACTTTTAGCTAGTGTAAAAATTGGTGGTTTTCATTATGAGATTTCTGTGCATATATAATTGAACTTATATTAACTCCTCCATTACCCTCTCCTATGCCATGTCCTCTGTCTAGAAGGGTTATTGACACATTCATTGTAGAAAATCTACAATCATTAAGATAAGAAAAAGAAAAAAACAACCTGGATTTAGTCTGGAAGGGATTAAATCAGAATATAATTACTTAAAAATTAGATTTTACTGCTTTCCTTCTAGAAGATTGTAATATGCTTCTGAATGTTTCTCCAACATTTTTTATCTTGAAATACATTTATGCTTTTTATTATTTGAAAATAATCATCTTATGTGGACACTTACTATATTTTAACCTAGCAATTAATTGTGAACTTTGAATATTTGCAATGAATTAAAGGATAAAATATGAACGATTAAAATTAGAATTTGTCTGGAGATTTACAGTGTGCTCATTTCTTGGCTCTATTTGTTTCTGCCTTGACTTACTTTGGGATTTTCTACCTTTTCATTGAGTTTTGCTCATCCTCTGTAGCTTCCTGAGCTGGGACACACTGATATTTGAAAACATGCAGAAAGAAGTGTCCTAACCCTAAGGTTTGCTTTGTGGAACTAAAGACCCATTTTGTGAAACATGATTGTCTTATAAACCACAGGTGAAAATCTTCATACTTGCTAACTTTGAGCATAAATGAATCTCTAGAGTTGAAGTAATCAAAATCTCTTTTTACAGCATGGCTATATAACAGAGGAGTTCAGATTTTTATCTAATTAGCATTTTATAATCCATGTTCTGATGATAGTTACATGAGGGTCCATCAGTCTAAGTTCGGGTTAGAGAAAAACAAATCATGGATACATTATAAGACTGTCAGAAGTCTTTCTGTTTACAAATAAAAATAAATCTAGGGATACCATGAAATCTCAAATAACATTTAGTTTTTGTTGTTCTTTGAGCCCTCCAACTTCAAGAACTAGATCCAGAAAACTGAGCACAGAGTTGAATCACCTGTGCGTTGGCTACTTTCTCCTAAATATTTCAAAATTAATTTTTTGGAGGTTTCATATAGTTACTTAGGTCCATGAAGAGTGTAGTTTCAGGGCTACAACTGAAAGTATCTGAGTACCTTCATTTTGTTTTCTCTCTTTATGGACTTCCCCCTTTCAAATAGGAGAGAATTTGTCCTCCTTTACAGATCTTTCCAGAAGAAAATGTTTAACCACTCTCTGTATCCTGAAAGTCTTTTCTCGCATCTGTTATAAATTCCTCTGTTGTTTAGTTTACTTGTCATATCAACCTGGATCCATACTTACTGATATGATCCATACCCTTTTCCTCAAACTTTTGAAGTTTTCTTTACAAGCTAAAAAAAAAAACATAAACTATATCCTCAGATCATTTTTTCATTTTTGTCTGTGTTCCATAAATAAAACTATGTCCATAGATTCTTTTATCAGATTTTTCAACTCTTTTTTATTAGTACTTAATAAAAGTATCTGTGGATAGTTTGAAACAGGAATGCAGTCTGTCTGCAATGGTTTGACTTAGACCTTAAAAATTGTTTATAAATAAAAAGCAAGTGACATAAAAATACACCTCAAATAATCCCTTTTCCACATAGAAGCAGAGCTGCTCTTCAGAGGATGCATAATCTATTATTAATGAAAGAGTGAAGCATTGTGGTTTTGGCTCAATTTCCATTTGGAGTATACACAGTATGACAGTTTGGCTTATCATTGTATACGTGGCTATCTATTTTTATTTAATACATTGACTTTGTCTCTTTATCATGCATGGTTACATATATTGTTGTGAAAGCTATTGACACAAAGTTTTTAAAAATAAGTGGTGGAGGATGAGTTAAAAAAGACAACATTTCAAGGGAACCTGGAAAAACAAGAGCAAAGAACCCATTTAGGGAATGAAAGCCAACTCTGTAACATAATGGAAAGGCGATCAGAGGTAGTGTGTTCAATATTTGAGGGGTAAAAGCAAAACATGGTTTGAGGCTACTAAAGTATTTCTAAGCCAGAAGGAGTTGTATGCCTTCTATCAAGATTTTAAAACATCATAAGCATCCATTTTCAAACCTAGGAAGCAGAGATAATGATACCTTGAAAATTATTAAGATTTCATGAAAGGGTGTCCTAGGAATTCTCCTAGAGCTTGATGCATAGAATATACTTGATAAGTGATTTGGAATCAGGGATTGGGTAATGGTGACCTGTATGTCAAAATCCCACCCATAGGCCTATTTTATTTAAATAAAGCTTTACTGGAGCACGCATGCACACACACACACACACACCATTATATTTATGTAGGCTGCTTTTCAGTAAATTAGTCAGTTTGGATCATTTGAACAAGGATTATGTAGCCAGCATTTCTAAACTTATTTAAGATCTGGAACTTCACAGAAGAAAAAAAAAAAGTTAACCCTTGGTATTAAGTGATAACCATTACAGCAGTGCTCTAGGAATATGTGTTATTCTTCATATTTGAATGATTTCCTGATTTAATTTTTTGTCTACTACATTACAGTAATACCTGTTGACTACCAGCCTTTCCAAGGTTCCGTTCTCATCAGCATTTTGCAACCACCCAAATTTCAGTTTGCTTTTCACTAAATGATTAATTGGTTCATTCCACCACCAGGTGGCCTCCTGCCTCTGTTGTGCTTGTGGAACCCAAGGAAAATCAGAAATTGCATCTGTTACACTTTGAACTCTGTTATTGTGCTCTTGCACTTTTTATAGGTGGCCCGATTGTTCTGAAATCACTTTACGATACCTATACTCCTGTTTAGCCCTGAAATATAAGTAAATCATACTATCATTCTGATTGTTTTAGCAAATGACCTCTAGCTAAGAGTTGGAAATAGTTTACATATGTATATGTATATATATGTATATGTATATATATGAAACATACCCTTAAATGGAGTTGTGATAACGAGACATAGTTATGACTGCAATAGCCTTACTGTGACTCTGACCCACTAATGAAAGCTTCATTTTGAAAAGACAAAAGCTATATATGCCAAGATCTCCATATGCTAATCTCTCTGAAGAGAAGGAATGGACTTCATCTCTGTGCCTGAATTTATAGTTTATCCTGAAGATCCTCTTTTTAATTTGCTTTTAAGCTTTGCTAACAACTGCTGTAGACTAGCCATGTCATAAATCACTGGAATAGACTAGAGCCCCTATGGGCACTGGCTCTTACCTTCTCAGTTCTCATTTTCTTCATTTGTGAAGTAAGAGAGGACTGGACTGAGTTATTATAAAGTCCATTTTAACTTCACTATCATCAAAGGTTACCTCAATTCATAATTGACTTCATGAGTTATCTGGTAAAACCAGAATTTTGGGACATAATTTCAAAGGCTATCAAATTCAATAATAAATAGACCTTTTTAAATTACCATAGAAATATAATTTTGAAATGCTACACAATTTTTGTTCACTTCAGGCAAGATAAATTATTAACTGATATAGATGGATAATAGATGTATGTTACATAGATAATAAATGGGTAGATAGGTAGATAGATGGATGGATAGATAAGTAGATAAATAGACAGACAGACAGACAGATAGATAGATAGATAAGTAGATAGATAGATAGGACCTGTTTAGACCCTTTCTATTTTATATTTCTTCAGCAGTAGACAGCTATTCACTTGAATGCTTTGTGTTATTTTTCACTAATCTGTCATAGATGGTTAAATCTACCCAATGCCCCTCTGTTTTTCACATCTTAGAAAAAATTTAGTTATTAGTATTTCCATTGAAAGTTGTTTAATATTATCTGAACAACTTGTTTTTTTAACCTTTTGATTTTAGTGCAGGTTTTTGTCTGATTTATTACATTGGGATTCATAATCAAAGAAGTAAAGGCATTTACCTCCCTGTGAGGAAAGACTTAAATGTTCCTTAAGGCATTTGGTAAAGAAGGGACTTACTTAGGTTGCTTTCATTTCTTAGCATGTGTGAATGGTGCTACAATAGTAGACATGCAGATGTGTCTTCAACACATTGATTTCATTTGCTTTTGGATATGCACAGTGCTAGGATAATAGAACATATAGAACTATGATTTTGCCTGTGTGAGGTGTATGTGTATACAAGAGGACATTTTTGTATATGTGCCTATGGAGTTCCAAGGGTGACACTGGAAATTATTCTGGATTTCTCAGGTTTAGCCTTCAGAGCCAGAATTATATGCTGAAAGTTTTTACTTTGGATCCAGAGATCCTAAGTCAGGTCCTTTTGCTTGAGAGGCAAAGGCTTTAACAACTGACCCATCTCTTTAGTCCCTGTTGCCTATTTTTAAGTCAGTGTTTTCATTGTTTTGCTGTTGAGTTATAGAGACTCTTCCATGTTATATATTTGTCCCTTGTTACAAGTATCATTTGCAATTACTTTATCCCTTGTTGTTCCTTAATTCTGTTGAATGTCTCTGCTGCTCAGAAGCTTGTGTGGTTTGATGTAATCCCAGTTACCCATTTTGTGTTGCTGCCTTTGCTTTTGCACTCACACTCAAGAAGTCATCTATACTGTGGGATTTTCGAATTTCATAACTTCAAGACTTATTCACATTGATATCTTCAATCCATTTTTATAAATGGTAAAAGACAAAGGTTTAGTTTATTCTTTTGCATACAAATATCTAATTTGCCCAATACAATCTTTGAAGTGACTACTTTTTCCCATGGTATATCCTTGGCATCGTTGTTAAAAGTTAATTGGCTAAAAATGTCTGGACTTATTTCAGGGCGCTATACTCTGTGTGTCTATTTTTATGCAGTGCCATGCTGTTTTGATTATCATAGCTTTTATTGTGAGACCAGATAGTGTAGTGCTTTTGTTTCCATTCTTTTTATGTAATATGATTTAGCAATATATGTATTTTATGTTTCCAAAGACATGTTAGTATTTTTTCAATTCTTGTGAGAATATAACTGGTATTTTGAGAGGAATTATATAGCTCACACTGAATACTATAGACATTTTGACAATATGTATTCTTTCAATCCCTGTATATAAGGTTTCTTTCTAATTTTTTCACTTTTCAAGTTTTCTTTATTTTTAAATTTTAACCAAAAATTACTGACATCCAGCAAGACATGATTACAATCAAAGTCATCCATATTTATTATTTTGCCAGTTTTATTAATACAATTATATCACTCTAACCTTTTGCTAAAATCTGTCATTATGAGAGTATGCCTGTCCATGTACAAGGGCAGAATTATTTTTGCATAAATTGGTCCAGATATTTATATAATTGTTTCAGATTTTTTAATAAATTTGTTTTTATTTTTACTCTTTCATAATCTCATATATGTAGATAATGCATTTTGATTATAGGTAACCCTATCCCACTCCCATTTCTCCTCAACATTCCCTAGCATGTCCACCTCCTGCCTTTATGTACTAATTTTTTAAATTGGACAATATAAGATAATATGTAAGCAATAAAAGAAAATACATTAAGAATGTAAATAGTTCTAACTGAGCCCCCCAGTTCCACATGGTAAAGAACATAGATTCTATTTTTATGTCTTCAAATGGTTTCATAAACATTTTTATAGTTTTCAGTGCAGAAGTTCTTAGCCTTCTTGGCTAGATGTATTTCTATATGTTTAAATTTTCTTGTAGTTATTGTGAGTGACATTTTCTTGATTTCAGTTTTAATTAGGTCACTCTTCATATAAATACAACTGATTATTTTATAGATTGTTCTTCAACTTTACTAGATTAACTGTGGTGATGGTTATACAATTCTGTGAACAAGCTAAAACCATTGTATTGTTCACTGTAGATGATTAAATTACATCATATATTAAGTATGTTTCAACAAAGCTATATTCTGTAAGAATAACAATCTACAATTGAATTGGAAGCCTACTTTGGGTGGTTTTTTGACAGACAGTCAGTCATTCTACCCAAATTCCCAACTGGAGCTCTTCTATGGAGAGAACTGTGTGCTGATGACAGATTCTTATTTGCTTGAGGAGAAACCTTTATTTACTATCAAACCTAAATAATAATTATTTACTATCAAACCTAAATAATAATTTGTGAAATGTATATTGCACAAAGGTAATTTCCTACTTTATTCTATTACCTTTTTGCATACATTTTGAAAATTTGAAAAAATCTTAAATTCAAATACATGTTAGAAATTAATATTTCACATTCATAATGTAATCTTATGTTAGAGAACTATTTAAAAATAAGGAGTAATACAGCAGAGAAAATAGGCCTCCATCAAAGACTCAAATAAGTAATGAGACATCTGATTAAGTTCACAGACTTTTGTTCCTGATCGTTTACTACTGAGGGGGTATGATCTCACCAGAAGAGGAGGGCATATAGTCTGGCAGATAAAAAGTAACCGTTGTGCAAATTGGTGATAGACCCCTCCCTCACTGTGGTTTCCTACTTTTATTACATCTACCTTTGAATGTGCTTTTATCACAAGACTCTAGTTTAACAGCTTTTTGTCTCCAGCCAGGGGGTAACATACAATGCCCACCAGGATGGAGTGAAGGGCATTGCAGGAGCAGCAAAACTGCAAAAGAAAATCAACAAACCACAATCCAGAACTTCAGAGACTCTATATCAACCACCTAGAACTAGGCCAGCTTAATCTCTCCCCATCCTGAAGCTCAGGGAAATTTGTGGAAGAGGGGGCGGTAAGAGTGTAAGAGCAAAAGGATGGGAGGAGCAATGATATGTAAGATACTCTATACTAGTTAGGGCTGAAGCAATCATAATTGGACTTTACATGCCCTGCGCATTGTCCAACACACTATTGACCCCACAAAGTCTAGCATCTGCTAAAGGCACCAAGATCCTTGGAGGCAAGGGATTGGCAGCCACAGCAGTGTTCCTATACCTAAGGGGAACACGGGAAAGGGTTCAGGGAAATGCCATTGGTCCTTGTACGTCATCGGAGAGGAGGGCCCAGAGGAAAATCAGGCATGCACAAGAAAGGACTCTCTGGGAACTGGGGCGGGAAGCACTGGGGGATGGGAAGGGAGGGGGGTGGGGAGGAGGAACAGGGAGTATGGGGGGAGGAGGAGGGAGGGAGGGAACTGGTGTACCTATTAAGTTTGTATGAGCTGAAATAATAATAAAAAATGTATTAATAAAAAAAAGTAAGGAGTAAGCAAGTTAGGTATTGTAATATGCTGTGCTATACCAAATAAGATTGCTATCCTTTAACTAATTTACTATTTATTTTAGGAAAGTAAAATTAAACAACATGAACTAATAGCAAAGCTATCACATTTTCATGTGCATAAATAAATGCTAGTTTTTTCTAAAAGTATGTGAGAAATTATAGTTTAACTCGTACTTGCTGAGTAGAAAGTTAAATAAGATAGTGGATATAAAGATTTTGTGAAGAATGTAATGTTAGGGAAAGACATTACATCTGAAAATTAATTTGTTATGCTCTGAGGAATTCGCCAAAATTAGGAAGACGAAATTAAGAAGATAAAGAAGATTAGAAAGCCAATAACTCATAATATGTTTTAGTCCATATGTTCAGTAGGAGACCTTTACAGGCAATATTTTTTTTTTTGCTTTCTATTAATGTTGATTCTCAAATAAATGCTTCATTTAGGGGGGAGAAGCTCTGAATGCAAACTGATATATTGATATAAAGAGGTGAGAAATATTCTTCTAAAAGTTATAAATTGCCTTATATTACAATGTTGGGATCATGTTTGACCAAACACTTGTAAATAGTGATGATCATACTACAGTCCTAATATCGCTACATATGTTAGCTCATTCAGTCTTTGGTAACCTTAAGGATTGAATGAGCTAACATATGTAGAGATATTAGGACTGTTAATAGTATTCTTAGGTGATCAACTGAGACCCAAGGTATTGCATAGCCTATGTGCAATGCATGCAAGGTTTAAATAAACACTCTGATTTCAGGCATATATTAATAATGTTTCTTTTTACTGCTTTCATTGTTTAAAAAGTTAAATATTTGGCATGTTCTTGATCTGTCTTCATTTGTGTGAGGGATGAAGTTGTTATCTGTGTGTGGATTTTGAGAAGTTACTAGTATTGGTCAATGTTCACATGTTCCCTCTTTATAAAAGTAGAGAAAAAGTTGCACTTCATGTTGTATATTGTATAGGACTGGAATTAAATAGGTATGCAGTGTTTCAGTTTTCAATGACACCACTTCTATGTGACTTGTTTTACTTTCTAATGTATCTAGAGAATAATTATGTCATTCTCAGACAGAAAGAATTTGCAAGTGTGTAATAGATCAAAAAGTCTTATTAACAAAAGTCATGTGTGTTAAAAATGGAAGACTTTCTTTTAATGGTGCATTTTACATAGAAATTTGGAATTCTTTTTTTCATTTTATGTGCGTGCAGTATGAATGTATATATGTATAGATGTTTGCATGTGAACCACAAGCACTTTAACCATTTTAACTCACTATGAAATGTAGAATTCTCAATATGGTCTATATACTTCTTAAAATTCCAGGGCTTGATAAGGGATAAGTGTATCTTTCTCTGGTTTCATAGGTAGTTTATGATGAATGAAATGACTGTCTATAGATAGTGTAACATGCCATCCACAAAATAAAGACAGGAAAGATAGTCACAGAACTGATGGCCTTAGTGAAGAGGTTTCCTCTCAATGATACTTAGAGAAAATCCTCCACATCACAAATCACAATTCATCAGAGAGAGAGAGAGAGAGAGAGAGAGAGAGAGAGAGAGAGAGAGAGAGATGCTCATGAGCAAAAAATGTTCTCAACTATTGCAGCTGTACCTGTTTTAAATACTTTATTTGATTTTTCTTTTTTCTAGTTCTAGTCTCATCTTAATGAATTTTTAACCTTTATTTTTAAAGCCATCATTATGATGCACATTCATGTAATTGAGTCATTCATTGAAGTCCCTCTCTCTAGCAATAATTTCCTTCATTTTTACAGTGCTATTTATTTTTGTGTAATTATGATTTATTTTCTACAGAAAATAATTTCCCTCTATTAACCTAACCCTTTGTAACATTTCCAACTTGTTTCTTTCTCTCCATGCAGTTGTTTTATTTTGTTCTCTGAATGTTCATCTCTTCCATAATTTTGTTAATTTGTTTCTTGTAATTGGAGTTACACAATGAACCATCTCACGTATTCACACAAACCTATTCACATATACAATAATGTTCATTGATAGAACTGTGCTAATACTTCCTTGAAAGCTTCTTAAATAGCCTGAAAAGTGCCCCCAAAGCAATTATCATAATCCAGATACGCTATTTATGGCATTAGTTTATACCAATAAATTTTTACCTATACCTTGGAGCTTCTTCAAATTGTGAACCATGATTCTCCTGAGTGGCATGCATGATTGTCATTGAGTATTTTCCTACTTGCCCTTTTAACTTCAACCTAACACTATAGATTTTTTGGGGGGGAGGGGACATGATATCAAAATATAGCCAAGAAGGTCACAAGGGCGGTGTCTTTAAGTGTATTTTGGTCACCTCAAATGACATTCCAGACCTTATTTATGTTTGTTCTTAGGATCTACAAACTTTTGCAGACTTTCGGTCAGAGATTGAAAAAAACATTTTTAGGCAATCACATAGCCTGCAAGCTAAGCTGAATTTCCCCGTTGTATATCTTGCTTTCACCACCTTACTGACCTTGAGAAAGTCACTCATTTTTCTGTATCAACTTTTGTTCTTGTGGACTTCCCTTAGGAGAACTGTTCAAGAGAATCTTTTGGAGGCTAGAAAACAAACTGCTTTAAATTTAAATAAAAGACAAAATAAAAAAAATCAGTCTGGAAAATTTGGAGAAAATTTGGAGTGGGAACAACAGAAAGATTTGAAAGTCTATAGCAAGCAGATTTTGGATATTTGATCTAGCCTCTTGTGTCCCAATCAACTGTTCTTTCTCAGTGAAAAACTATCTCATATGATACTTTGAATATTAGAGCACTGTTTTCATTGCCCTCTCTTTCTTAATATGGCTCTTAGAAGGTTTTGTGCTCACTATTTCTGGTCATGGCAAATAATTAGCCTTCTTTCTACCTATGAATTGAAATTAGATCTAAAATGGATGTTTTACAAGTCAAATTTCCAGAGAAGGAAGTTCAAAGATAAATAAGGCTATCATTCTCTTCTCATTTCTGTGTCTTAAAACTAGCTGACATGTATTTCAACTGCTGATTTAAATCTACCCAATTTCTCTTTAGGGAGAAATTCAAACGAATAAATATTTTCCTATTCCCTACATCTGAACCTTCATGTTAACACTCATATAAAAGAGGTAAATATACATGATTTTTTTTACTTTATATAGCATTCATTGCAGAAGTTCATAATCTAATTTTAAAACCATATTTTTTTTTATTTCCGCTCATACAAACTTAACAAGTACACCAGTCCCCTCCCTCCCTCCACCCCCCACCCTCTGCTCCTCCCCTCTGCTCCCCCTTTCCCATCCCCCAGTGCCTCCCCTCCCTCATTCCCGGAGCATCCTTTAATGTGCATGCCAAATTCTCCTCTGGGTTCTCCTCTCCAACTAGGTGCAAAGACCCAGCGGCATTTTCCAGAAACCTTTCCCCTTAAGCATAGGAACACTACTGTGGCTGTCAATCCCTAGCCTCCAAGGATCCTAGTGCCTTTAGTCCATGCTAGACTTTGTGGGGTCAGTACTGTGTTGGACATTGCACAGGGCATGCAAAGTCCTATTATGATTGCTTTGGCCCTAACTTGTGTGGAGTATCTTGCATATCATTGCTCCTCCCATTCTTTTGCTCTTACAGTCTTACCATCCCCTCTTCGGCAAATTTCCCTGAGCTTCAGGATGGAGAGGGATTAGGCTGGCTTAGTTCCAGGTGGTTGATATAGAGTCTCTGATGTAGAACCATATTTTCATCTGAAGAAAGCATACTCTCGAAAGTTGTCTCAAGTCCTTAGTTTTTTTTTTTTTTAGCAAAAAAAAAAAGGATTGAAACCATCACTGATAGTGAGTTGGCTCATGCTTCTTAAGTATGTAGACCTAAGTTCCATCTCTAGAACCAATATTAGTTAATAAAAAAGTGAGGAACAGTGTGGCAAGCACAGAATTCCATGGTGAAGAGGTGGAGCTCTGGGCTCATAGGCCAATTAGCCTAGCTAGCCTACTTGGAAAGTACCAGGCCAATGAGAGATTTATCACTCAAAAAAAAAAGGTGGACAGTATCAGTGCTGACCTCCAAATATACCTGTACTCACACAAATGTGCATCTGCACACACAGGAACATGCATTTACACACAAGATTTTAATTATGAAAGCATTTTGAAAAACAATTTCAAAGCACAAAAAGCAACAGTGATAGTACAGTTGATATGATGGCATTATGTTTTGTTTTATTTTGTGAAGAACTAACCTTTGAAAAACTTTGTCAGCCATGTGCTAACATGGATCATGACATGCGCGACTCGGATGTGGTGTCTTAGTTCCTAATTCCTTAGTCTCTGGGGTATGCCTTGTATACTAAACCTAGAAAGATAATTCTTTGTGGATTTTGTTGTGGCTTTTGTTGGAGGGGGTGGGTCTTACTTGAGAAAGGGTTTCTCTGTATAACTCAGACTGGCCCAGAACTCAAAATCCTCTTTTTCTCAGCCTTCTGAGCGCTGCAATTTATACGATTGCACCACCACACTCAGCTTGAAAAAAATGTGTTTGATGATGTAAATAAGGGGGCCACTAGTTCTTAGGAGCTTCAAAAGTCATCATATTCTGTAGCAGCACTTTTTTTTAATTGAACTATAGGGGCTGTGGTCTTCTCATTTCTATCCCTTTTCTCAAAGAGGAAGCAAGATACTCTCTTTGAGGATACTTTATCAACAGAGTTAACCTAAGCAGTACATATTCTTTTCCTTATGAAATTAATTTGGCATTATTTTTGAGGTGCACAGAATCTTGGCAACTGTTCTGGTTTAAAACTGTATGTGATTTGGGAAAAGCACGTTTCAGAATGTTTAATTCAGCGATACAAAAGGCACTAATGAAATATGCATGTATGAATTTTATATCATATTAGTTCTCTCTTTCTTGAAATCTGAATAAAAGCCAAACATCTGGATTATGTTTGAAAAGCCTGAATTTCCAATTTTCAGAGAGATCCAATCTATTTTGACATTGCACACTTAGCCTTAACATTTACAGTGTGCTATTAACATTACTTGCAATTGTAGAAAAAAAATCCAGATTTAAACAAACTTGGTGCCTCCTAATGCTAAAAATATATCTATATTTGAAATGACTGCTGCCGCACAGCCACACACATACATAGTTTAGGCTTCATCAGCACTTCCATTATAAATACTTGTGTTGAACAGGACTGTAATTCAGCTATGAAGATACTGGGTCAGCTTTGCCTTATAAATTCTCCTGTGATTGTGCATTAAAACAACAAACAGACATTCATCTATCACTTAGTTTGAGAAACTATTCATTGACTTAGTGTCTTTAAAATTCCAAAATATTGAAAGTACTTCATCATCACCCAAAGAAGACATAATAGCTCTTATTATCCAATTGCTTACTCTTCAAATCAGACCAAAACCCATCATATCCATTTAGACCAATAACCAGCATGTAAATTATAAAATACTTTATATTTGAGGAGATTTTGGCAACTCATTAAGTGAATATTGATAGTGATAGTTCAGGGAAGTAATTACCAATATGCCAGGGCAATCAAATTTTAAGGGAGAGGATATGTAAGGAGGGCTCAGTGCAGTACTCATAAAAATGTTGTACCTTTCAAGTTTGGCAGTAAGTCTCTAGTACACTTTAATTTACTGTATTTGAAATTTTACAGGATTTCATATATGTATTGGGTAAAATTATTCTTTTATTTCATATGAATACATCGAAAGTTTTCTTTTTAATTTTTATTTTATTTTAATTAAGAAAATGCTATAACATATCCAATTAAATAAAAAAGATTATGTTTAGAGGCGTCTATGTGAGGCAATACAAAGCAAAAGAGATGATCCTTCCAAATTAGAAACTTTTTAAAAGGAGGACAATGAATTTTATTATATTAATTTCTGCTCTTGTTTCTTTCCATCTTACACTGCAAACTCTAACAGATATTACATAATTACATGCTTACTGCGTGCTGACATGACATTATAGCAACCCTGATATTGTGTCACAATAAAACCATAATTAGAGCAGTTATGATGCTTTATAGTAATGATCCCTATCATCACTGAAATGCACTGGAATGCAGGGAAAATCCATTGGTTGTACAGCTTTCAAATACAAAATGACACAACTACAAAGTTTCATAGCAAAGTGCCATGTACACATGATGATGGTATCAAAGCTAATGCTATTTCTTAGATTGGAGTAATAATTTTGAGAGTGGCTTTTTGAAATATATGTACTTGTTGATTTAATCTACAGAAAAAGCCTTGCTGAAATAGTCCTGAACTGCCTAAATTCTATAGTAGAAATCCCTGTAATATGTTTATCAAATGACAGGTTTTAGTCAGTACCTCATATTAAATGAACTACTTTCCTACAGCAGGATAAATTAAAGATTGTTGTAGAATGTTGGCTTGTCTGACTCTTACTTTTAGTTTTCTAAGTCATATCTTAAATTAAGATTATAGAATTTACATGTTATGTGCTTGTATCTTTATTTCATTGCTCTTTTCACAAGCTTTTTGTCCATTAAAATCTGATATTTCAATCTTGTTCCAGCAAGTGACAGCACTGTAATTAGGTCTTGGCATTTTTTCTACATAACATGATATGTTTGTTATGGTTGGTCTGATGAGTGTGGGTGCAAAGAAACTTAACTTTCTCCAACAGAGGAAGTTTAGACTCTTAACTCCTAGGCCAGTCTTTATCCAAACTCAGAAAAATATTCCATCCTGACGCATCTCTGGTCTCTGCCTGATCACTTCTGGTAACTGAGAAGGAGCCCTTTGATACCGGTGCTGTGATGCTTACTTAAGTTGCAGCCTTTTATACTGTCCAACTCTGAGACCAGATGAAATAAATTAAGATTTTCTACGTAAAACTTCCCTAAAAACCTAGTACATGACAGATATTTCCTCTTTTCACATGTGGAACTCTAATTATTATTGTAGCTCCTTTCCATTGGAGAAATAACAAATTTTCTCCAATCCTTGAGTAGTCTTTGTGTATCTGGTATGTTGCCTTAATCCCGTGTTTATCTCAGTCCAATTTCAAATTGTTTTCTTTTTCTTTATATCTACCTGCTATTGTTGGTTGACTCATATTTAAACTAAAGGCAACTGACATCCAATTGCTTCCATTCTTCATTCAACATTATGGTTTTTATCTTTTCAGTAAGCTAAAGTAGGGTGGCTGATGGTTGTTAATTTGGTCAGATTTGACACATCATTTTTTCTATTGTCCGATTCATTATAAGGTATCTATTTCTTTTAGACTCTAATATTGTCATCTGAAATATACATGATATGGTTCCCCATGGATTCAGATCCAAGTCAGAGACATAGTTTACTTCATGTATTAAAAATTTTAATGTAATATAAAAATTATGAGATTTTACTTTAACCATGTATTCCTGGCATCATATAAAAACATATTTGGTAGTACCAAAGTTATATTGAAGTCACATCGTCTACCTGGAAATTGTTACACAGTTCTTTTTTTTTTAAATTTTTTATTATTATTTATTCAACTGTGTGCATATGCGTGTGTATGTGCGCGCACGTGTGTCTGTGTATGTGTAGAACCACGGACGAATTCGCGAACCACCATGGACGCCTCCACCTCCTTCTGCCCCGGGATTCACAGGCCCGCCCTACCAGGACCAGAAGCGCAGGCCGCCCCCGCTTCCGCCTGGCGTCTATACGTGGTATCTGGGATCCGAACTCAGAACCTTCCGCCTGCAAGGTGGAGGCTTAACTCCTGAGCCACCTCTCCAGCCCCTGTTACACAGTTCTTGGTGAGGCATGTTCTCTCCTATCCGTATCAGTTTATAACACCCTCTCCTGTTTTCTGCCACTGGGTCAGATAACATTAATAAAAATATTTTTTCATTGTCTTTCTTTCAGTGTGGAAAATCATTCTTATCATGATTATAGCTGTGGTTTAAATGTGAACAAAAGAACAGAACTAATTCTTACCTTAATTACTTTAGGTTACTTGCTTGTAGTAGGGCATCACAGCTGGGCACCATTAGCTTTTGATAGCTTGTTAACCATTTGAGAATTGGGGCAGCTCAGAATCTTCCCTGAAACTCAGCAAACACTGTGCATCCCAACTTTGTCTCTTGCTTTTTTTTTTTTTTACCTGCCCCATTGAACCATTGAATTAACTAGTAGGTATGTAAGTTTATGATTTTTTAGCTAAATTGCTTATTTTTTAGTTTATTTTATCAATCATTGAGATTTATATTTGACCAATATGCTTTTCATGTTTTCCTTATTTATGTTATTAAAAATACCAACTAAAATGAGCTGAATGAAAGGACCATATATCGCATATTCCATTGTGATCTCATGTATGATACTCAACAGGTTCTCAGCAAAATCCCTGCAATTTATGTTTCCAAGTGATTGCAACTAACTGCTCACTTTATGCTGATAAAAATCTTGTGGAAATACATACACCTAATCCTTGAATTGACACTCTTGCTGTGTAGATTCAAGTCATTAGATTTTGGTTGTGTATTGCTAGAAATGTAATTATGTTTAAAAGCTGGTTAGTAGTGTAGTAAATAACTGACTGATATTGCTACAAAATTGCATTCAGAAGGTAATAGGATTGAATTCCTACACAAGTTGACACTCAATTAAAATTTCCATATATCCAGTGAGTTGGCCAGTTCTTGTAGAGGAGCTAGAAAAAATGCTTTCCTCTAAAGCCAATCACTTCAAACCAGGCAAAATTTATGATAGAGACAAATCAGGACTAAATATATCAACTGAAACTGGAAATTTGCTTATCGAATACATATCAAAAGCAAGAAATAGACTAGACAGCACATTGGATATTTCTTACTTAAATTTCACTATTTTTTATTGACACTGGAATAAAAAAACATATTAAAACCTCCTTACTGAATTACTGTCCTAGACCAAAAGATCCATGGGGTTTGTTCAGCTAAAAGCCACAACAGACTTTGTAATGCAATGATGTAATCTTGGCTTTGTGTCATTTATATTCAACCTAAAAAAAAAAGAAAAAAAACACAATTTTCCTGAATAGACAGGCTGACAACAATATTGTTCAGAGTGGGTTTTTATTTGGATTCCTTCCAAATGGTTCTCATGCCTTCACAGTAGCACATCATGCCTGTGTACTTCTCTTCTTTTTTTCCCCCTCCTGAATTCTAAAGTTTTGCCCTCTTACTAGCATTCTATTTTTCTATTAAGGTCTCAGTTATGTTTGTAAAACTAACCAGCTCCACCACAAAATTAGGATGTATCTTGCAGAGAGCATTCATTTTACTTTTTGCATATTTTTCCCGAGGTCATGTCAAGGTTAGTTTGAATTCCATCCTACATTAAGACTTCTTTCACAGCTATTTAGCTCGGCAGCCTACTCCCTGCTGGGGTCTGCCCCTTGGGCACGTCAAAGCTTCAGACCTGACAAATCACACACAGATGAAGCTGTACAGTTTTTTAAACAGTTTCATCAGTAACTTTTTCCTCCCTTTTCGCTATCCTCCTTCATTGGAAGATTTTTTTCCCTCTTGGATTACCATTTTAGGAATTGTTCATTTCTATTTAAGACAGTTTGTTTTTACCTCAGAGTCACAAACCAGCAGTACCATTTATTTTACAGTAAAGTAAACTAATAGCCTCTAGTTACCAAGACTATAGACCTGCAAACCATTCTCAACTGGTGAAACTGTAATTGCATAATTAAAATCTATTTGTAGTCTGAGCTTATTGTTGGAATACTATAGAGTTCATTGGAATTAGGGGGCGAAAAGTCCATCATAAAAATGCATCCAGTTTATATCCTATTATGAGTTGAGCCTGGAAATGTTTCTCAAATGATTAGTAATATGCTCTTATCAGTATTTTAGCAAATTGTGAAACTAATGGTGTAGCTCCATTTTCTGTTTAATTGATGAAGTTAAAGTGTTTGTTTGCTAATGAGCATATTAGCAAACACTGTCTCTCTCCTTTACTGGCTTAAGTAGATCAGGTTTTTAAAAAGCAGCTTACTGTCCTTATTTTATTTGCTGAAAAATATTGACCACAACAAAATTGTGAGATGAACTGAAGAAATGGTGTAGTTACTGCTTTACAGTTGTCTTGGCAATATCAAGTAATCAGGTTATGTAGCTTCCTAGTTGCCACCACAGATAACACTTGTTTTCTTTTTCTTAATCCATAGTCATTTCTTTACAGTCTCAGGACAAACAACACTTGAAGATTTTCAACTGTAGCTAAACCTAAATCTTATACGTGAGAGGAGAAATAACATTCAAAGGCTTCTCTCTGCTCAGCCCTCTTTTACAGTTGGCTCAGCAGGAAAGTACCCAATGAAGGTCCTATAAAGGTTCCTTGGCTGAAACTAATTAAAGACAGGTCTAAATAGGAAAAGAAAGGAAAAAAGGATCAAAGGAATTACATTAGATGTCACGATGTCCTTTGGGGATATTTTATTTAATTTTTAGAATTTCATTGTAGAAAAACACTATATTCTAGAAATGTCCATTTCTGCTATAATTATAAAATTTGTATTATTTTTGCAATAAGATACATGTCAACAGGCAAACATCTTGCAGAAATTTCATTTCGGCACTGGCGCATTAACACATTATGGTGAAAGGAGAGGCTTGTGCTTTTCACGCAGTGTATTTCAGCCTTCAATTAATGTGAAAGCACTACAATGCCTATGCAACTTCTCTTGCCTAGTGGTGCACCATTTATCATTGCAGTTTTACATTGACCTTGACACCCACTTCATTAGAATAAAGATTGTCTACCATTTAGGTTACATTGTTCCTCTGCACAGAGACCCCATGCAAATTTCTGTTCAGATAGAAGAGCTGGGAGGCTGTCAGAGGTCATCTGCATTAAATGATTGCAGCTATTTTCCAACTGCTTCTTTTCATTCTACTCAATTCAGGCTAGGAGGATCAATCAAGTCCTCTGCCTGAAACAGTGGGACTGCTGGGAATATAACTGTTTTCAGTAGTAGTGGATATGCCCTAAACAGTGTTAAATATTTAATATAAACTCATTAAAGGCCATGCAAAGGCTTGAGAAAGATATCAAATTTATAGAAATTTCAAAGGGACCACTGATCCTTTTGAAAAATAAATAGAACAATAATTATCAATTTAGAATTTTAGAACATATAATAACAGTATTTCTACAAACAGGATAGTGAACATTTTCTATAGGAGGTGTTTTCTTCAACCTTGACCTGGCTTAGAAAGGGAGAAGACAGATGGACTTCACGTTCTTATGCAATATTTAACATGAAAAGTTTACAGTTACTGGTGCTTTTTATTTCTATTCTCGAATAACAAATTCTTCCTTGGATATATTTGTTTTAAAACACTTGGATATTTGTTATGTAAAAGAAATGATTGGAAAAATAAGTTACCAGGTCTCCTACTTAAGTTTCCTGAGTGATATAATTGGAGTTAAATTATTAATAAGAGATACTTTTAAAAAGATTGTTTTATGATCTTCTATTAGGGAATTTGCAATTCATTTTAATATTTGTAGTTTGATTTATATTAAAGATAATGCAATCTATGTCCAATTAAGAATACATGGCCAATGTAATGTGATTTCCAGATCATGCAAATGGAGTAGGCTAGGAGAGGGGGAAACTCAATTCTTAACCTCAGATGTAATTTGCTCTGCGAGTTCTGGCAATTTTAAATGACATTGCACTTTTTAATTTTTCTAAAGGCTCAGCAGCAAATTTATCCCAATCAAGAAAGCCTATTATTAATTTACAAGGACAATTGTAGGAGTCTTTATAATTTCTCTGTGCAATTATTCGCCATAAATTCTAATGGCAAAATGCAAGTAGTTTGCAAGAAATAAGGACAATTATTTGTCATCCTCTTGAACCTTCTTCTTTAATCTTGAGCATGTTGGTGATGCCAACTCCTTGTGAATCATCACATGCATTGCAAGATTCTGGGCACTGGCCTTCCAAAAGAGGAGCAACACAAGAGCTGCTGCAGAAGCAACGCTGGCCTCTAGCAGTACAGCTGAGCTGTGGACCCAGGACTTTCCTATAAAGAGACTCTTTGTTCACCGGTGAATGGCATTAGGCATGGACTTGCTGAGGGGCCACCATGAAGCCTCAAATACAGAGGGCAAACACTAGCCAGATAACACAAAGTAAAAGTTGTAGACAGACACATCCTTGCATTTTTGTGCAAAAATCCATTTTGATACATTATTTTGTTATAGTTTGGATTTCAGTATGTTCCTTGAATACACTTTCTTGTTGATAGACTGAAATGTATTTTATTTTCTTGGCATGTTTTTTAATATGTATATTGTGTGTGGGGGCAGAGGTATTCATGACAAATATGCAGGTATTTGAGATATTGATTTTCACAGGCCAAGATACAAATATCATTCTTAAAACTGGATGTTTTCCTCATTTTAACTGTTTTTAATGTAAAGCCACATGAATCTTAGTTATAAGTAGTTCATTTTATAATAAAAAATTTTCAAACCCTCATGATCCAGGAATAGACAGCCATATTCTGATAATCAAGAAAAATATTTAATTTTTGTGTTTCTTGTAGTCAAAGCTTCTCTCTCCGTTTAGCAATGTCTGGTCTCTTTTCAATATAACCAACAGAAGCACCATACAAAAGTCTTACAATGGATGTCTTAATCTCTCTGTGTGCTTTTAGAGCATTATTTTGAATTCCATCATGCTGCCTTTTTTCTCTCCTCTTCTGAAGTTTTATTACAACAGCAGAATTCCCAGGGAGCTTTGAGGGCAAGGTTCACATAATATAGCCCTGAAGTTTTTCTAGGTGGAAGCCATCCCCCAATCCTGGCCATCTTGTGGTGATCTTTCTATTTCAAAAAGATTCAGTGGGTAGAGTCTTATAGCATTGGCTGTATACAGTTTATTTCTTTTTTCTTTCTTTCTTTCTTTCTTTCTTTTTTTTTTTTTTTTTACTTTCTAGACAGTGAGCATCTACACTCCTTTCATGATGCTTTCTTTCTCTGACCTCACAGTGACAAGGCATCTTGCTCTCTAACATTGAGGGAGGCAGAAAAATGCTTGAGTTTCTCAATGTGTGCCTTCTATACCAGTTTCAAAATGGCTTATTCTTCTGGTTTCCATGGAGACAATTAACACTGTTTCAAGGCATTGTTCCACTCTCCATTTGGGCAGAATTTTTGGTGTGATTTTTAACAAAAAAACAAAAAGGTTTAAAGGAGGAGGGAAAAAAAAACCCTTAGCATAACTGTCAAAAAAGTTATCTCAATCAAGTCTGCATCCATTTCTAAATAGTATATTTATCTCAGAAATCCATGCTTTGCTGGAGTCTTTTTTATAGTTAATTCTAGCATTTGTGCTTTTAAAATATAAGCTTTAGATAAGAAGGTCAACTTTAATTCTTAGTTAAAACAGCTATTTATGATTATTTTTAACCCTGTGTTTTCTTTAAATTTTTTTATATGCACAAGAAGAACATTTGGGATAGTGGCCTATGTCTTTAATTTAGATCATCCACAAATCTATTAAGAGGATTCATTATCAAATTGAATTGGCCAAGTAAATACACTTAATAATGTAAATATGCCCTTTTCGTCGAGTATATTTTATTTTTGAGTAGACAGAGAGGCCCACAGCAGGTGGTGCGGGGAAATTAAATACTGGATGCTTATTTACCTTAGCACTCAAGAAAAGCTATCTGACTTTAACTTTGCTAATCTCATTTTTGGCTATTGAAAAGTAGTCTATATCATAATATCCAGACTACAGGGCACAATGGGCAGCTTCTGCTCACTTACTGCTATGGGTGAAATGAATATGAAGATTAAATTATCTTCTCACCACAGGATTGAGTAGCTCTTCTACTTGACAGTATGACCAGCAGCAGCCAGAGCTAGCAATGGATTATAAAGATTATTAAAGCTAAAAGAGCAAAAGTATACTAGCATCAAAAATTAAAAGAAATATTTTCATCTCAAAAGACACTGTCATACCTCTCATTCCCGTACCAATACATCTAACAATTAACTAGGTTCTCATTGCTTTTGTAGTTTGAAAGCACTGCCCATCAATCATATCTTTCATCAGGATGTTTTTGCAATAGGCTTTATGGTGACAGAGAGCATACATGAAGACAATGTAGCTATTTTAAATAACCATTGTAGTAGCTATTGTTGCTTTACTAAATTTCTTAAGGAAAATTACCTTACACTGTTTAAAGTTTAAATTATTTTCCCTTTATATTTTCATTATGTCAAGGTTATCATTTTTATGAACTATCTGCAAATTGCTGTCTTTCTTGACCCACATGCTATATAGGAACTGTTCAAAGTCATGGGAAAGTAAGAAGATGAGCTTGCCACAAGTGCCAGTGTAATGGGTGGAAGTCATTCCCAGAAAGCACTGACAAAAGTAATAATTTGAGTAATATTATTCCATCTGCCTGAAATACCGTTATTCCCCAACATTATGCCTATTTTACCTATTTAATATGCAAATCTTACATGAGAATCTGGCTACATGAAACCCATTGCCCTCCCCAGTCATCATTCTGATGAAATGGTATCTAGATTTCTAGAACTTTTTGTTCAGTACTGAGTAGAGAAAACTCAAGTGGACAGTGTGTTATCGACATTGGAGTAACATGGTCCTGGTAATTGCCTGTCTTTAGAAACACAATCAGAATTTCCAGTGCATCACAGTCCACATTCTGAAAGCACTCTGAAGCAATCCTTGATTTTCTTCAATATACATATTCATGCAATTTTGGAAACTCTAACACCCTGATCAACATTCATTAATAATATGAAATGCTTTAAATCACCTCGTTTAAAACATTTTGTTCTGTGATCCAAAAATGACTAACATTTGGAGAAGTTTACATAATACAAATGATGTGCATGTTTAGTGTAAATGAAAGATTAAAATATGAAACTAAAAGTATGCAAACATATGCAGGCAAATGCTGAAGATTTATTAACTGAAACAGTGATTTCACACCTTCTTTTCTTTTAAGCTGCTTCCAATTGTATTTTATCTTTCCATTTTGTATAATATTATGTTTTCAAGGAGGATAAAATTCACCAAAGTGCTTGGAAATATTTTGAGCTTGCATATTAGCATGACTTTGCTTAGACAAAAGCTTTTCTTATTGGATTTGGTACTGGTGCTTAACCTAGGGCAATCTTGCTCAGTTAGGGTGATAAAGCAATGCTATCATGGAGCTCAGTACCTAACTGCTGCTTCATAGAAAGAAGGAGGGGGTGAGTAAAACTAAGTAAAAAATAAAGTTAATAAAAAATTTAAAAAGAAAGAAATTTAGAATTGCAATTATATTTTGAAAATGCGCTTAAAATGGAAAACATGGTGCAGGACAGATGGCTCAGGGGTTAAGACTCTACCTCACAAGCAGAAGGTCATGAGTTTGGATCCCAGGTCCCACTTAAAAACATCAGGCAGAAATAGCAGTGGCTGCACTTCTGACCCTGGTGGGAGGAGCCTGAGAAATCCCAAAGCAAAGCAAGAAGGAGGAAGAAGCAATCCAGGATGATTCCCAAAGTTACATGTGGTCCTCCACAGGGACACATGTGCCCTCAGATTCACACACACACACACACACACACACATACACACACACACACACAAACTAATGAATTAAAAAATGCAAAAACATGCTTAATATTTTAATCATAATATAATTTTTCTACTCAAAGGTATTTTAGCACATATATGTTAAAATGTTATATGTGTATGTGTTTTATATATATAAAACACAGTTATTTATAGCTATCCATAAGACTCTCTAACTGTGAAGTTTTCAAGAGTTATTTGAAGAGAATCACCATAGTAACTGTTATATTAAATAGCTCTTACATTATCTTAAGAGTACTATACATTGTGAAGATGGGGAGTTCTATACTCAACTATAATGTTCAATGTAGTTTAAATAATCAGTAAGGCACTGTAGATATAAAATCTTTCTCATTACAATGGTGTTATTCTTCCTCTCTATAAGTACTGCTTGATCATGTAGAAATTTTAAAAAATTGAAAAATGAAGGCAAATATGATTTGAGACAAGTCAAATTTCTTTATAATAATTTTATTTGAACTATTTTGAATCAAGTCCTTTGGGAATAGAGCATAGCATGGCTCCGGAGAAAGATGTTGACTAACATTAACTAAAATATTTAAACCTTCCAGTCCAGGTGCTTTCCTACTTGTAATATCTCAAATGAAAAAAATCAAATTTGTGTGCGAACTTAGTTTTAAAAGAAAAAAATTTACAACCAACTCAATATAATAAATACGTGTTTTTGTATATGTGTGGTACATATTTAGATTGTTTTCAACATTATTTCTCAATCATTCAAGATACTTAGGTTTAGCTTCTATATAAATTTTATTACTAACAGAAAGTTTTGCAGCATGCATATTATAAGCTCCACTCAAAGATTTTCTAAGAACACTTCTGTATCTAATGATACCTTTTCTTCTTTTCTCGTTTTAGCGATACAGTGTGGAAATGTCCATCAGGCATCTGAAAAAGACTGAGTTGCTCAGTAAGGTTGAAGCTTTGAAGAAAGGTGGCGTTTTACTACCAAATGATCTCCTTGAAAAAGTGGATTCAATTAATGAAAAATGGGAACTGCTTGGGGTATTTGCATTTTTATTACTGTTTGTAGGTTATGTGTACATTTTTTGTGTGGTGAAGTACTGTATCTGTCTGATTTCTAATTTGAGGCACAAATATCTCTCTCTTTCAATTCACCCCTTACATTTCAAACAAGCTATTCATGCTATTATGGGAAAAACATTGCTTTTCCTCTTATAGTCTTCTCTTTTATTCTTGTCTCCTCTCAGATTTTAATAATTTTGGTTCTTTAATACATAAAAAGTAAGTAAAATATGCCATGTATTATGGGTATGCACCAAGTCAACTATAATACGGTATATCTGATATACACTGACTGTCATGCTTGAATGAATGTTAATAGAATTTATTCCGAAGGTACATGTTAGAGACATCCACTGTTTAACTATTTACTGTACCCTTAAGATGAAAAGTGGAGTTGTCATGATTGCTTTCAAGTCATACTAAAGCCACCAAAACAAAGATGCAAATTTGAGCCAGTCTATATTACAAGAATCAGATCAGCCTCTGTTTTGTGCCTCAATTTCCAGTTCTATTCTAACAAAGCAAAAAAAAAAAAAAAGTTTCATGTAATTCATTTCACGCAATGATGGGCTGGGTCTCAGCCAAAGCCTGAGATGCAGGAATCTGGCAAAAAGGCAATATAGAGATTCTGTTACCCAGAGACCAGAATGGCACTGTGCAGGAGGCAGTACTGTCCTGTTGTGGAAGAAGCACAGAGACAAGTTAGCCTGTATTTTCTCATCAGTTTCTTTCCTAAATTGCCTTCACTTCAAATCAAGGGTAAGCTCAATTTGCCAATTACCTAAATGATTAATTATAATAGTTAAGTATGGGTGGTATCAGTTATAGAGCATAATTTTTCAAGCCTTCCATTTTTCTGCCTCTTTAAAAAATTAAAAAAAAATAATACTCAAAAAATATTTTGAATGAGGCACTCTACACGTATCTTGATGACTTGGAGACATGCCAGTGTTCAGTTTATGTCATGTTCAATCTAAGTGATTAAAAACCTGCAAATTTAAATTCCTGGTTCTCATCTAAATTCTCTACACTCTGTACTTGTGTAAAGTAACTTAAAATTTTAAAACTTCTTACTCTTACCTTTTACAGCATTGCCTTTGAATAATACTTAATGTCTTTCACTTTATAATGTGATTATTTAAATCAGAGCCTACTAAATTCTATACATTCTAAAACTACAGAAACGTAGTTCATATAGGATATTTTCAAAGGTAGTGTAGATGAGAACAGCCACTTCATGTGCTTGATGGATAAAGTGATATTCTGTTTTCATTGCATTTAAATATGTCCTTTTCTAATTTGATAAATTACAGTAATGCTTTCAAAAATCATTTAAAGTGTGTCATGTATCTCTCTTCTCACCAAAATTTTTAAATTGCCATTACATTGAAGAAATAGTATTTAATAAGCCTCTAGGAATCAGATACCTTTCAAATGGTTGCCATTTTGACAAACATGTCACTCAAATCAATATACAGTTTCACAGTGATTTGAGAAGAGTAGAATGGAGGAAGATTTTAATAAAGCCCAAGCTGCACTGACACCAGTAGGCATACTGCTTTAATTGGCATGATTACATTTTAATTGGCATGAAAAAAAACTAGACACAAGGATTTCAACTTCTAACAATAGTAAAATAGAGGGATATGATTTTTAATATTACTTTCATCTAAGGTGAACAGTGTGGAATGGAAATACGTTAGAATGAAATGTCAGTGGTGCGTACAGTTTAATCTGTGAAATTTTGTCCCCTGTGCTGCATATTACTCTGTCTCAATTGCATATTAAACAACCCTATCAAGGCAGGCATTGGCATCTGCTGTGCTGACACAAATTGTGAATTAAATGAAATTGATGTCCTCTGTCGTATATTTATGAAGACGGACCATTCTCTGAAGTATTCTGTTTATGAAGAATTTATGATTGCAAACTGTTCCAGAACAAAAAAGTGGCAATAAATTCTTTTTTGTGACCCTACCCTCCAAGGGCATTGATTTCACCTCCTGCTGCTACTTTTGTTACAGCATAAAAACAATAGTGAAATCTGGATTCCACTGAGAGTCTTCAGATTATCAATATTTGTACCATGAAAATACAGGGGTGTTGCCAAGAAAGGCTGTTTTTCTGTCATGATCTCCTAAAGATGCTATTTACACAACACTGTACAGTAGATAAATGCTTATTGACTTAATTTTATTTGTGCTTTAAAACTGATTTTTGTAGGCTTAATTTATCATTATACATTAAATCTTACTGATTCTTCAAAAACACACCTTCTATAGAAAGAAAGAAAGAAAGAGAGAGAGAGAGAGAAAGAGAGAGAGAAAGAAAGAGAGAGAGAAAGAAAAAGGCTCAAAGGTAGCTCTCTGCAATAGTGGCTCATCTGTAACCTCCCATTGTAATGATTTGGGGGTTATTTTGATATACATATTTAAAAAAAACTAGCATCCAAAGAAAAAGTGGGAAAACTGTGAGAGTGAACAATTTCCAAGTCAGATGAGTTTGGCAACAGATCTTGGAAGAGCACCTCTTCCAAAGCTGCTTCACGTCATTCAGGGAAATGTATGTTGAAAAACAAGGAGTTTAATTCTCTGTACAATTTAGTCTTAGCCTCTTTAGTATTTTGATTAAATTCAGACTTCTAGCTCTTGAACATTTTATGTAAACAAAATTTTGTTGTAAAGTCACATGGATTTTTCTCTTTGAACATGGTAGATTTTTGGACCAAACCTTCTGTCTGTCAAAGAAAACTCTAAGTGAATAAGGTTTCCTTGAGCATCACTGGTAGTTAGAACAATCAGATTCCAAATGGAACATGAAATTAATCTGAGCTGAATGTCATTACTGAGGTGGAAGGGAAAGTTGGCTACTTTTATGTAGCTTTTATGATGTATTTTTGATATTTGAGTTAATTTATGTTTTTTGTCATTGCTTTTATTTTCTTTCTTTTTTTAATCTGATGCATTAGAAAACCCTAAGAGAGAAGATACAGGACACAATGGCAGGACCCAGTGGGTCAGGTCCACGTGACCTGCTCTCTCCTGAAAGCGGAAGCTTGGTAAGGCAGCTGGAGGTCAGGATCAAAGAACTGAAAGGGTGGCTAAGAGATACAGAGCTTTTCATCTTCAATTCCTGTCTGAGACAAGAAAAGGAAGGAATAATGAATGCTGAGAAACAACTCCAATACTTTAAGGTAATAAAAAAACAATCAAGGTTGATAAAAAGCTTTCTTTATGGTAAAGATGAAATATTTATCAACTACATAAAGTATTATGCCTTTGCATCTGTGTATCTTTGCCTTTAAATGCTTCCTTGAATTTATAGACATCCTCCACATTTCTTACTTGGCAACATCTATATGTGTGAAAGATGAACATCAAGCATATCAAATACACATTGTATAGAGGAAGTCTCTTGTCTATGTGTTTTGTTCTATGCCTGTTGAGTAAGGACTTTGATGAATAGAAAGCAGACAGGCAGACACCAAAGATGGCTGGGGACACTCACCACAGAGCTAAATAGTCTTTAAGTAACTTGGCAAAAAATACTTCCATGATTTTATTGATGGCCATTAGTGCTAACAAAAGGAAATACAAGTTTTAGATATGAAAAAGTCATTTTTTCATTTATGGAAACAAGAAATGAAAGAGATTCTATATTATGGGCATATTCCCTTGTGGAATGTTGTAAACTTTAGCAAAACAGCTAAGATTGTTTTCATGTTTTGTGTTCATGGAGAAGTATTTTCCCACTTTATTTCTGTCTCTTCACAATATCTATTGGAATGGAGTCTAACACTCAAATGTTTTACCTTATTGCCCGTAGAAGTCCATATTGCTTGAACTCTCCTATTGAAGTAGTGGTTATTTGGTCTAGGACTTGTATAAGCTTGAGACTTTGGAGCTTTAGAATTTGGTAGCAAGAAATCTTTTAGCATGGAATGTCTTAAAGTGAAGGGAAAAGACAACAACAAAGAAAGAAAGAATTTTCTGGAACCAAGCAACTATTTCTTCTCAAAGATCATAGGATCAGTTTTTATGCACCCTATTCTATCCAACAATATGTTGGGAGATTAAGTCACTTTCTGTCTGCCAGACATGAAGGCTCATCTTTCTCATTGCTGTAGCTTAAGACAGGGAACCAAGAAAAGGTAAGACCATGATACTTCCAAACAAACTACCATCTTCTGCCTTATAAATCTTTTTGGTTCAACACTTCATCTTCTGCCATTGGATTAATGAGTTCAAACTAGACATTAGGTAAAAAAAAAATCTCCTGCTTAGGCAAAAGGGATTCATAGTTACAATTATGATACTCACATGATCTGTTTGTCCCACTCTAATCCCATTGCAGAGAGATGAAACGCTCAGATGTTTGCCTCTGTACTATTTGAACTGAGCATGCATTTTGTAAAGCTGCTTATTACATAGGTAGACACCCTGCTGCATTGTGTCTTTACGGTGGCTTTAGTGAACTGGCTAGTAGGCTCAGCTTTAGAATTAGGTTAAATCCTAACACAATTAATTATGACATGTGGCTATGTTTCCTTCATGATCCCATAGTTCTTCAATATATTTCCCTATAAAATAAAACTCCTGTAGTAGTTCTCTCAAAAGTTGAATTACTTAATTTTAGCTGTTTTTCAATTTATTAGAAATATATCCATGCTTTAAGTTTCCCTTTAGGGCTTCCTTTTTCATTTGTGAGTATAATGCCAAGAATCATGCATGGTATTGAGTGTAGTTACAATTCACTTACTTTGAAAAACTATAATCCATTTTAAGTATATAAATATATCTCATTTAATCCTAATAGCACTCCTGTGAGTAAGCTGTGAGTACCCTAATTTTAGACATATGAATGAGAGGCAAAGGGGTGTTGACTTTTTTTTTTGTTCCAGCTCACCTGAATGTAGCATTAGGATATAAACCCAGGACTGTTTAGTTCTAATGCCAGTTCTGTGAACTACTATGTAAAATGGTTATGAATCAGTATAGTACCAAGAGTGTTTTCATATCAAAGACCACAAAAGTAAGAATATGACAGAAATAAATTTCATTGTTTATTTATGATTGATTTATTAGTTTCTGTCTTCAGCTCATTGACCAAAAAGCCAGTGACTTAGGCTATTGTAGGTATAAGGGTGGTGGTAAAATTTGTGTTTCCATTTTTTGCTCTATCAATGTAAACTTCTTTGTCATGAGCATCTTTCACTTTTAAACTTTTCAAACCTCTTTAGTTTGTGGAGCTTTAATTATTTTTCTTTATGGTTTTAAACTCTACTAAAATAGACTGTTATTTTTTTCTTTGCAATGCTAAGAATCAAACTAGATCCTCCTGCACACTAGATGGGCACTGTCCCACTGAACTACAACCCTAGCCTTAAATTTGTGCGCTTCAGGAGTTTGAACAAATATGTCAAGAGTGTCGAACTGTTAAGTCCTTTTGTTGATTTTCTTTTTTAAGTAGTTATGTATGCATCTATTGGACTGTTTCTCATAACCAAAATTTATAAATTATTTGGTATATACTCTGTGTGTGTTATATAATTAAGTTTTCCATGTCCTACTGCATTCCTTGGAAGAATGGAGCCAAATGTTTATGATTCAATATAAAAATGTAATATGTTTATAACTTGTCAAAATCATAAATGGTAATAAGCATATGCAAACTAAAATCTTTTTCCTTGTCATAAGTCTGAAGAAGAAATACCTTCTACGTTGGTGACAAATCAGTTTAAATAAGAGAGGTATTAAAGATCTTCATGCATGGGTTACTGCCATGGTCTTCCTTTTCTTGGGGTTCTCACGTGTCTCCTGCCATCACTGGTCACATAGGAGAGGACACCTTCACCCAGCACCTAACTTTATGATTCATCATTGTTTAAAATCTCAGGCTTCTAACAGAACCAATCATTTTACATAATACAATAGTAATAGGGGGCCCTACAGGAGATGGAGGTACTGTCTGTTTCTTTATAGACAAACTGCATTTCTGACTCAGGCTTAGTCTAGAATGACTGAAGAGATAAGGATACTAAATTTTACAAAAAGTAAAAAGTAGGAGAGGCAGTAGATATGTGTAGTAGATGTGGGATTAGACATGAAAAATTTCTACTTAATAGAGTCAAAGCCTAGCCATGAGTAGCAATGAGAGTACGAGGCTAAAGTCATGGGATAGAAGTGTGAAATTGTCAAAAAGTGAACACGCTATGACAACAAAGTGCGGGAGCACATGTCAAGGATTTAATGAGACCAGCTGGTAAAGGGCCTTTATTACAGTATGAGTGCAGCTTCAATGCCATTGGCTAGAAAACTGCTTTTTAACCATGATCCTTCAGAGAGAAAGGAATATAATTGCTTAATCATATGTTCCTTGTATTCCAAAACCAAGTTTATTATTCTAAAGACTCAAAATTGGAGTCAAATTATCTATTACCAGCTAAGGAAGCTCCCATCACTGGCCTGGCCCAAAACCAATCAGGGAAGGGGGTGAAATTAGACCTATGACAAGACTCTTTGTCACCAAAGAAAGTGAATGAATAGAATAGATTTGGCAACTGTCTCAGTGGCTAATCCTGCAGATTTACCTAGTAATTTAAATTTGACCAAGCACTTTTATTCATTTTACAGTACTTTAAATGTACTGTAATTATATAAGATGAAATGATAATTGCCTTCTCCTATATGTGTTTATTTTTATGAGTGCAGAACTTTAGATGTGAAAAGTAAATGTGACTTGTGTGAATCCACATGGAAACCAGTAAGGGAGAAAACAAAACTACTGTTCTTTGGATATAAACTCCAGTATTTTCCCACTGTGATTCATAACCTTTCAAAGAAGTACAGGAACTATATTTTCTTCTATTTTGGGTTAGCCAACATTTTTCATAAAAGGCCAGATCATATTATAATCTCAGCCAGTTACTCAACTCTGTCATCATGGTGCAAAAGCAGCCATAGATAATACATGAAGTAGTAAATCTAAGTCACAGTCAAACTAATTTGCAAAACTACGTACAAAAGTTCGTAGGCTCACATGTTTGGACGTGCGATCCTTAGCTGCTGTTATGTTTTGGAAGACTGTGAAATCTTTAGGATGTGGGACCTTAGTGTAGGTAGCAAGTAAGCAGTGAACAAGCTTGTGTGTATAGCCTGGCGACGCTTCTTATACTGACTCCGGTTTCCAATCTGCCCATATCTGAGCAAAGCAGCCTTGTGGTCCTGCCGCTTTAATCTTGAGCTGTTCCCAGTCAAGATGGACTGCAGCCTCAATGTAAAAAAAAAAAAAACCTTCCTTCCTTAAATTTCTTCCTGACAGTCATGTCCTCATAGCAATGAAAAAGGAAACACAAGTCAAAGAAAATCAATGTCAATGTTTTAAATCATAGAATAACAATTCACAGAACGGGTCCTTAAAAACGATTTTAAGTTAACTTTGAAATGTACAGCTGATTACTCTGAAAATATATGCTGCTAATTCTGAGTGTAGGGCATACCTGTAATCTCGGAACTCAAGAAGGTGAGGAAGGAGAGTCACAAATCTAAGGCCTATGAAACACAGTGAAACTCTGACCCAAAGCAAAATACAACAAGCACACAGAGGAATATAAAAAGGACATGTTACTAATGTGCTTTTGAAAAATAGCAAAATAAGAGACCTACATTGTTGGGGGGAATTAAATGAGTCCAACTACAAAGGAAGCTGGTATTTAGGTTCCTTAAAAAATTAAAACAAGAAATATATACTCTATCTATCTATACTTCTCCTGGTATATAGTTGAGGGAATCAAAGTTAATTTGAAGTGATGATAAAATACCTACATGTCCATGTTTATTATAGTACTTTTCACAATGCCAAGTAATAGAATTAGTCTAGGTGATCCTCAATGGATAAATGGTTAAAGAAGATATCATATTAAGGGGCTGGAGAGGTGACTCAGGGATTAAGCCTCTGCCTTGCAGGTGGAAGATCCTGAGTTCGGATCCTAGACCCCACGTATAGACGCCAGGCGGAAGCGGGGGTGCCCTGAGTTTTTGGTCCTGGTAGGGCAGAGCCTGTGAATCCCCGGGCAGAGTAAATGAGGAGGTGGAGGTGGTCCATGGTGGTTCCCGAATTTGTCCATGGTTCTACACACACACACACACACACACACACACACACACACACACACGCGCGCGCGCACAATTGAATAAAAAAAACTTTAAAAAAAGAAAATATCATATATCTATATATACACAATATTTTCTAGCCATAAGGAAGAACAAAATCATGCCATTTTCAAGAGTGGGGAAAGAGTAGAAGAGAAGGTACTGAGGGGTAAATATGGCCCACGCATATTATATTCCAGATGAAAATGTCATAATGAGGAACATTTTTATAAAAATTATATACTAATGGAAAAAGGCTTAAAAATGAAGTATGTTCTCAAATCTCAATGCATAATCCCTGGAAATAAAAATAAGACCAATATAATGAAGACACATAGAAGAAATTTTCCATTACACTGTAAATAATACCATACAATCTAGATTAGATTGAAAGACAGGAGATATTTTTGTATGTGGGAAAAGTACCTGTAGCTCTTATTGGTATCTGGCTCACCTGCTACTCTGTCCTGTAATGATGCTACTGATAAAATGCAAAGAATTGCAGAATTTAATCTGTTAGTAGCCTAAACAGGTCAATACTTTCAAAATCAGTAGACATCAGAAAGGGGTTCCATGCTTCCTGAAGATCTTAAAAATATTTTTAAAGTCATTATATTCACTATATTTGTTAAAAAGAAAGCAGTATATGTTCATTAAAATATTTTATGAGAGTATTTCCATATGGAAACAATATCTAAAAGTCTGTATCATTCAATAAGAAAATTAAGCCCCATTAATACATATTTTCTTGATTAAAATTGCTGATCATTTATCTGATCACATTTGTTTATATATTCATTCAATAAATATTTATTGGATAACTACCATGTAGCAGGGTTGGGTGTCAGCAATACATGATGCTTAAATGTGTTTTTGTTTCAGTAGTTTTGCAATATAGAGTGTTTTGTTTACTCTTGTCTTATTTTCACTTGTTTAGCTAGTGGCTTAGAAGAATTGCTTTATTTACAAGATCATGAATGAACCAAGCTATTACTAATGCCAATTTTCAAGTGAAAAAAATCTTACCTTCTTTATTCCGGTATTCTCTACCTTTGTCTTCACTTTCGTTGACATATCTTAGATTTGATTACCTATTATTTTTATTTAGTGACTATAATTAGATCTTTCTCATACATTCAAGAAATTCTTTTAGCATTTACATTGAATTTCATAAGATCATTAAAATAATTCAGGGAATTCTTCATAATACTCTTTTCATTTGTCAACTTCAATTTTTTTAATACCATGATTTCCATTTATTTTAAAATATTTATAGCATAGGCTTCTGGATTATCTTCTTGTCATCATTTGAATATAAATTATCCCCCACAGGCTCATGCGTTTGAAACTTTAGGTTACGTTTGGGAAGGTTGTGACAACTTTAGGAGGTGGAACCTTGCTGGAGAAAGGCATGTCACAGAGGGTGGGCTTTGAGGTTGGTTAGTCCTGCCCTGCTTCCACTAGTAGTCCACTCTTGCAATTTGTACCTCAAACGCTTTTGGCCCTTGTGATGTCTGCAGTGACCTAAGCATCCTCCAGCTTCTGCCAGCCAGTCGTGCCTTTCCTGTCGTAATGCGCTGTATCTCTTCTCTCCTCTGGACCTGTAAACCAAATATATTTCCCTTTCTACATAAAAAGTTGTGCATGATTGTTGTCTTACATCAGCATGTTAGCTACTGTACTTCTAATCATTTTCACAGGTTCTTAGTGTATTTCCCAAATCCTTGCATATCCAAAAATGTATTTTCTTTCATCTCACTTGATTGAATATCAAATTTTTCTAGAGGAAACTAATACTTTGTCATCAAAACTGCTAATGGTTTCTTTGAGATTTATAGTCATAAAGAAGAGGTCTAAGTTTTGTTTTTTCACTTGTATAGACCCTACTGGCTGCCGTTTTCCATCTTTCCTCCTTTCTTTGTTTCATTTCTTCATCTGTCCTGCTCTTCTTCTTTCCCTTTTTATTTTCTTTTTTCCTCAAGGAATTTGGTGAATCCTAATTAATTTTGAAAGGTTAAATCTGACTTCAGACTCAAAAAGCCTCACCATTATTTGATTATCACAACTTCTCTGTATGTTGCTCTCTTCTTTTAGAAGTCCTGCTCTATGCATATTACTTCCTTAAATCTTGCCTCCATTTCAAAATGTCTGTTTTAATTTTCACTTGTTTAGCTAGGTATTTCTGGGATAATCTTCAAGTTTCTTTTCTGTGTCTTCATTACCTCACTTTATAATTTTCTGTTTTCAGATCACAAGTGCATATTTTTTTCGTGTGCTGGGGATTGAACACAGTGTCCCATGCATGGTATTTGAGTTCTCTATTACCAAGTTATATCCACTCCAATTTGCAATTTTTATTTTCCACAAAAATTCCACACATATTTTTGTCTCGATAATCCTTAGTTATAGTAATTGTCCCATCTTCAGAAGTACCTAGCTTAGTGCCATGAATATGCTATCTTTGTGCATATTTTCAAAAAATCAACTGAAAATTTTCTAAGGCTTATTTTCTCCCACATTTTATTTTTTTCCTAATCATAAAACTCAAAAAGTCCCCGGTCCTCTCCCTCCCTCCTCCCCTCCCCAATTTTCCCCCCTTGTACTCTCCATCCTTTCCTCCCTTCTTTTCACCCCTCTCCCTTCCTTCCCTTGTCCCAGTGCCCCTCCTTCCTCCCTCTCATGCCCTGGAGCATCCTTTTGTGTGAATGCCAAACCTCCCTCTGAGTCCTCCACCCTAGAGAGGGCTCAGGACTCAGTGGCATAGCCTGGAGCCCCTTCTTGGGCTCCCTGTTAGTATGGAAACTCTATTATAACTGTTAATCCCTTGTCTCTAAAGCTCCTACTGCCTGGAGCCTTCTCCCCTGTGATCCATGCTAGACTTTGGGGGGGTCATTGACATGTTAGCTATTGTGCAGGTCAGGCAAAGTCCAATTCTGGCTGCTGCAGCCCTAACTTGTGTGGAGTATCTTGCATACCGTTGGTTCTCCCCATCTTTAGACTCTTATAATCTTGCTGCCCCTTCTACTGCAAGGTTCCCTGAGCTTTAGGATGGGGAGAGATTTGGCTGGCTTGGTTCTAGGTCATTAATATAGGGTCTCTGGTGTTCTGAATTATGGTTTGTTGTTGTTTTCAGTTTTTCTTGCACCGCTGATGCTTTTTTTCCCCTTTGCTTGTGACAATTATTTTATTGTTTGCTGTGCTAAGTCCTCAAACTGAGTCCTCTTTTGGACTATAATTATGTTGATTTTTTTAAAGTTTTTAATTGTATTTTTCAAATGGAATCATAATATTTGTATTTCTATAAGGGATACAGTATGTAATTCAATGTATGCAATGTGTAATAATCAGATAAAGGCAATAAGTATTTCTAGTTCTTTAACCATGTTACACGTTTCTAATAATTTTATTTTTACCAAGTCACTTTTCTGTGACTAAAGAACCAGAAGGAATTCCTGCACTATAACTGCATTTAATGTTCCTCATTGAACTTATTTCTATCCATGCACCCCTTTACACCCTCAGATAATAGTGAGAATGAGATTGATCACTGAATATCACTGAATTCTGACCTTAACCCAGTCAAGTTTTCTAACAAATCAGCTATCGATAACCTGCAATTAATTAAAGTTATCTCCTTGGATATATCTTATGGTAGTTTTTTTTTTCAAAAACTGTGGTAGGGAACAATCTGATAAAAGGATTTCCTGTTGATTTATGTAAGTGTATTGTATAAATGAGAATATTCAGTGAGATTGTCTAGCCAACTGTACATCCTTGTTCCAAAGAGACAAAAACTAAGGATCTGATAAATTAAATGATTCATTCAGGACCTAAAAACCAAAGTTACATTGCA
Organism: Typhlomys cinereus; assembly: GCA_023101885.1. Taxonomy (NCBI): domain Eukaryota; kingdom Metazoa; phylum Chordata; class Mammalia; order Rodentia; family Platacanthomyidae; genus Typhlomys; species Typhlomys cinereus. The sequence continues at coordinate 1,538,045 of JALPQD010000031.1, read as the reverse complement.
GTCAACTTCCTCTAATTTCTGTTAAGATTCCAATTCGAAAATGCTAAATTAGTTCCTCTGATAGACCATCACTGATGTTTTTTAATTGCTCGAATCTCAATTTTTCCTCTATAAAATATATGTGTAATGGGGTTGAGGAATTAGCCTACAAGCAAAAAGAACTAAGTTCAGATCCCTGGATCCTAGGTAAATGCCAAGCAGATGTGATGGCAGTTTGCAATTCTTGCTCTGGAATGTGGAGTCTATGAAATTCCAGAGCAAAACCATAAAGTTGAAGACCAATATTGGTTGATTCCTGATATCACCCCTGGGCTTCCATAGGCCAGTGTTTTCCATGAGACTCCCATGAATCAGTTTTCCAGTTTTTCCACAATATCCTTTGGAATTTCTCTTGGATCATTCTGGCTCCTGTGTTTTCCAGCTTTCCTTAGTGCTACAGCATTCTCTATGTGTGGACTTTGTGATATCCTTCTTTCATAACTTCCACAAAATTGGCATAGTGCACTATAGCAAAATTCTTTCTTTTTCCTTCAGACTGTCTTGGGTATTCTTTGATCTAAATGTCTATTTAAAAGAAATATAATTTCAGATAGCCAAAACCAGTTGAAAATACAGAGAAGAATATTTCCTTCATCCAGTCCTTAGCATTGTTTTGAAATGTTTCTCAAGGAATCAGTAAGACAAGAAGCCTCAGTGGAGGTTGTAAATAGATTTCAGATTATAATAATGCAAAAAATGTATGATAACTAATGGCTTTTCTACTTATAAAAAATGATTGTGGGAGTTTAAGTAAAAGTGTTTTGTAATATAATGGCTAAGTTACATTCATATACAGTACCCTTTTCCCCTTTACCGCTAAAAGTTACCTTTTTCATAATTGCAGACTAGCTTAGCATTTTAACAATAATGGACATGTTTTTAAAAGATTATTACCAAAAGTGCATTTTTATTCCAGAGAGACTCTGTAATAGATACTAGCATTTTAGTAATGATACAAGCAATCTGTAAGTGATTACAGCTTTCTTTAGAGTAACTTAATCTTCATATTGTTTTGTATGTCTAGAATTTTAATAGTGTTTTTAATTTAGACAAGGAGGTGTATAATATATGTCTAATTACATGTGAATATGAAGTAAGCACACACCCCTGAGTTTGATTCTTTAAAACAAACATATTTAAAAGTACTTAACCTAGTGTAGAGAAGGTAACAAAGAAATTAAAGAAAGCTTTCATGGAGTAACACAGCGAAGTTCTCAGTTTTTGTAATGCTTACAATATTTTGATCTATAGCTTAGAAAATAAGAAGACTAGAAATAATCCCTTTTATCTGAAATTAATATAGTTTTATAATAGATGAATGCATGAGGCTAGAGAGGTTGTTCAGTGGTTAAAACCTTTGCCTCACGGAGGGACCTTAGTTCAAATCCCTGGATTGCATGTAAAAATTCCAGGCAGATAGGGTGACCGGCCTATAATTCTAACCCTGAAAGGTGGAAACTTGGGAAGCCCCAGAGCAAGCTGGTTAGTCAGACTGGCCCTAATGGAGTGTCCTGGGCTTAATGAGAGACCCAGACTCACAGCAATAAGGTGGAAGAGCAATGATTGATCATGATTTCCTCTAAGTTTCAATAAAAAAGAAAAGTTCATCTATTCTGTCTTAGTCTACCTATCTCAGGATAACCGTACTCACAGATAGTTCTAAGCTGTCGTCAACACAAAGAAGAACTAATTCACAGGAGATGAGATAGATAAAATATGTGGGCCAGACAGATGGGGGGATATCACAGTGTCCGAGAGGTTTCTCCCACAGCCTTCTTCCTGAAACTTTATTTTGTATGTGAACATAAGTAGGAGATGGGAATCAGTTTGCAAGTTGGGTGAAAGCATTGATTTGGAGGGAGAGAGAGTACTGAGAGAGAGTCTCAGCTTCCTGCACATGCTTCAATAACCCATCTGTGACATCAGGAGAAATTAGATTTGTTCAGAATTCCTCAGATAATATGAAATCCTTTTGTCAATGGGATTTCTTCCAGGTGGCATTCTAAAATTTCCCATATCACCCTCGGACCTCCACAGGCATACACATTCAAGTGCTCTCCTGTGCATATTCCCACCCACATGCACCCACCAATATGCAACACATACATACACAAAAGAAAGTATAAATGAAAACATAAATTATTAAACATAGTTGTGAATATTTATTTAGGTATAATATCTTTTCCATTGCTGATGGCACCATACAGCTAAGGGTCTCTAAGAAGTACAATAATACTATTCTTTGTGACTTTTAGAGATTTAGATTGATTGGTGGTGAGTATGCTAGATCATGAAAAAAAGTGAGATCTTTCCCAAATCAAAAATTCAGGTCTGTATGTAAAGGTGACAATGCTGCCTTTGGAACTAATTTAGATGGTGACTAGGTGAAATCAAAACACTTACTGGAGATATTTTGATTTTATATAGTTAAAAGAAATTAGTGATTGAATCTAGATTTATCTAGTTATACATAACTTTAAAATTGTTTTGGTATGTCACTCAGATCTGCCCAATAACTGATAGAGATATATTTGGTGAACCAATTCAGGAGGCTTTAATACTATTTTTAAAGTCTAGCTTTTATATTAAACAAACCATTTTGCCATTTTGAAAGAAGTTGCAATCTACTTAAAACTGTCATTCTCTGTTTCTGACTTGCAATTAGATGATATTTCCAAAATGTCAGGCCTGGATTCTGCTTCTAGCATCACCATAAGTGAATGTGACAGCCAAGATATTATAGCAATACCTTTTCCATAATTAGCAATAAGGATTCTGCCAAGGGTTAACTAGAAAAGTTTCATAAACATTTTTCTACAAATGATCATAAAGGCAGAATTGTGCTTTGAAAATCTTCTAGTGTAACAAAGATTATGACAAGCAGGAGAGAAGCCTATAAGCAAAACTGCTTGGAAAGAACATTTCTGTAGTCTATGATGTATGTTATGTAAATGAGCTTATTAGGACTCTCATCTATTTTATTATTGGTGACCAATTTAATAGAGGCATTTAAAAAACAATATTTCTGCCTGAGTTCTAGAAATGAAGAAGATACATTGATATAATTGAGAGCAAATGATTGCATGTCATGCCTTTAATCATGTCATTTTTCAATTGCTGTATTTTGCACTTCACTGCATGCTTATAGAATATTTTGCTTCAATATAGATTAAGTCTCAGGGTTTGCACCAAACTGGGTCTTTATACTGGCTGACACAGTTGTTTAAGTTTGGAGTTAGGTAAAATATCCAAATATCATTTATCTTCTTTTCTTTAAAATATGCACATCAGTCACCCTTTATTTGAAGTATTTTAATTTTTTACTATTTTGAATAACTATTTCCTTACAATTCCAAGATGCAGATTCTTATTTGAGCATTTATATGCTATATATATTTATGCAACTAATTGATTAAGAATGAGTTTGTGAAGAACTTAAGAGCAGATGACCTTTTGAGAATGTTTTGACAATTCTTTTTCTTTCTTTTTTTTAAAGACAATTTTTTTTCTAATGACCACTTTATATATTTATTCAGTTTCTTATTATTTATATAATATATTTCTTTCTAAAGAAAGAAAATACTTCTACTCATTAGACTATGAGGTCCATGAAAAGAGGTTTTGTCTATTTTCTGCATTAATGCATCTCAAACCCTTAGAACAATTCCCCTTTAGCAGGTGTAGTGTACATATTTATTCAATTTAGCTATTTGTATTATTTATCATAACCACACTGGGCTTAACTGTTGTATAGTAATAATTATTATGTTTTTAAACTTCTCCCATATATGGAAGACAGAACCTCTAAAAGGCATGTAAAAAAGTTGTTAATTGTCATAGCAACAACAACTTCATGGTTATAACCATTTCTGGTTAAATGTCTGTGATAAGTCAGTCTGAAAATGTAAAATGGGCATATCTATCAAGCTTCTTGGACCTTCTTATAAAAATCATTGCTGAATACTGTTTTGGGGAATTGGTTGTTTATTCAAACTGCTTTGATGAAAATCCTGTCTTTTCTGCTTATAAGCTACATTATATTGGTTTGTTACTTAAGCTTTAGGTTTCTGTTTCCTCATTTGTACTTTGTTGTACTGTCAATTACCAACCTACCAAGTTATCCATGTATTTGTTAGTGGTCCTATGCCCAATAAATGAGTCAGTCACACAAAACTATACAAAAAATGTTTGTCGTTAGTTTAGGGGATTAGTGAAAATAGGCCATAACATAATATTAAGAAAAGTTGCTCTGGCAATTTGTAAGTCCTTGTGTTTGTTGATTATTCTTTTTTATTCAGGTGCATTAGAGTGAAATAGTTGAAGATAAAATAATATAACATTTTTATTTTGCATTTGTTATGATGCATAAGTCAACTTAGGATGGTTTTTGGTAAAGTACATGGAACTTATCCATTATTTCAGGTCTTCATTTTTATAATGACACCATCAATACAAAATGTTACAGTTTTGTGAGATGTGTATTATTTGTGAAATTCTCATTTCTATATTTTCTCCAACTCTGCTACAAGACCAAGAGTTTTTGTATTCTTTATACCTAGAAGTGAAGTTATTGGATAAAAATTGTAATTCTTTGTCCAACTTTGTAACACAATGTCTTAAAATTCTCTAAAGTGACTGCACCATTTTTCAATCCCATCAGCAATATACGAAAGTTCCAAGTCATCTTTGTCTTTGTTAACTCTTGTTTTGTCTTTTTATTTTAGATGTTCTGGTGGAGACATGAAATGATATAAAATTATAGTTAAGAGTTTCCTTTCTCTGATAGCTGATATTAAATGTCATAAATGTGGTTATTGACCATTTTATATCTTTATCAGAGAAATGCTCCCTTAATAATTAATATTCTTAAATGTTTATACTGTAAGAATTCTTTCTTTTTTAAATATTTTACTGTAAGAATTCTTTTTACATATTTTTAGAGAGAGAGAGGGAGAAGGAGAGAAAGGGAAAGTCTATGCAAACCATGTATATGTTTGTGGAAGTCTGAAGACAGCTCTGGGAAGTCTCTTCTTCCACGTGTATTCTTGGTACTGAACACAGGTTTCTAGGCTTATATGCAAGTGCCTTTACCTGCTGAGTCATCTTACTGACCTTAACAGCTCATACATTTTTGGGTACAAGTCTTTTTTCAGAGATGTAACTTTAAGATATTTATTTACATTGTCATATTTTGATGGTTTTATTTTGAAGTAGAAACAGCAAAAGAAACCCCCAAATTATTTGTAATTTGGTATCACATCTAAGAAATTAAAAGTCATTTCTATTTTTCATGGCATATATTGTCAAATTTCAGATCAGGAACTTCCAGTGCCCAATGTTCTCTTCTAACTTTATCACATATTTAAGTCTATGGTTCATTTTGAGTCACATGGCATGTAATAAAAAATCACTTATTTCTTTTTTAGATATTGATATCCTGTGATTTCCTCTATCTTTTCCCCTACTTTTAACATCTAACATTTATTTATATCTATGATTCATTCTGAGTTTTAGAAATAGTATAGGATATGATTTTAATTCTTATTTTATATATGGATGTCTAATTGATCCAACAACTATTCTTTTTTTCTTGATTATGCTAAGAGATTTCTATTTCATTTATTTTATTGATATGCCTCCATCTTTTATGCACTGTGTGCTTAATTATAAAATAAGCCTTTATAGAATAAATTGCCTTTTAAATACTAAGTATTACAACATCAGAATGGCAAATTGCATTTTGTTCCTAACAATTCATCTGATATCATATGGTGTATCCTCCTGAGGGAGGCATTATTGATGTTCCAGTTTAAAATAAATCCCTTTTCCATCTACCGTATTTATTGTATAGTTTAGATACTGATATTTTCTTATGTATTTATCCCCAGCCTCTTATATCTACACAAAAACAATTAGAATGTAACTTCTATGAAAGCAGGAATTTTCTTTACTTTATGTACTGCTAAATTCCCACCACTGAGAACAGTGCTTAGCATATAGTAGGCACTTGGTAAGTATATTGGGTGGATGGATGGACAAATTGATGGATAATTTACTAATGGTCATCATCACACTCCACTTCAACTACTATGTTTTAAAATGTAAAACTTATGGGCTTTCACCCTTTCTTTCTATACAGTATCTATGTTCTTCCTCCCCACTCCCTTACGGATTTCCCAATCTTTGGCAACTTTCATTGTTAATTCTAGTCTTGTGAATCTCAGTAGATCTATTACAGCTAGTAACAACAACCCTTCTTATTCTCCAAGTTAATTACTCATACCATATACTTGAGTTGTCTAATTTCCCTTACCTACTTAAAACATATAGTAGTAACCTGATAAATCAGATCTTAACATTTGCCTTGAATTTATATCTTTGAGTAATAATTTTGAGAAACAGTGATTTTGCTTTCTGGCCAGGTTAGAAACTCCTCAGAGCCACCACATCTTATCACATGCCTCTTATCTCTCAATGTTAATCCTGTCATGAAGAGTACAATGTTTTGCACAGAACAGCCAATAAATGTTCACTTCTATAAGAAGGATCATCCATATGACCTTTGCCAAACCTTTGCCAAGATAATCGCCCAGAATTCAATTAGCCTAAACCTGCTTCTGAAGAATTGATGCAGTCTCTGTTTTTTCCCTCATGTAATGTACATTCTTATCAGTATTGGACCCTGACTACAGTGATTAATGTTATCTGACCCAAATAATTTTCACCTTCTAGGAAATTGTCCTTATTTTCTTTTTCTAAGTAAACTTCCTGATGCCAGAACTTCTATTTTATTTAGCACAATGCCCAATATGCTGAAAACAGAATACAACATTTGATTAAAAAAGAAATGAAAATTACAAATATTGAATACAAACAACTTTAACATGTCAGTATTTTGTCCTTACTTTTGTTTGTTTTGGTTTCTGTTTGTTTTTGAGACAAAAATCTTACTATGAAGTATAGGCTTGTTTTAAATTTGGGATCTTCTCATCCCAGTCTCTAGATAACTGTGATTGCAGTTGTACACGTCCACATCTAGTCATGTCTAGCCATGTTATGGTCAGGTCACAGAGTCTGAGGAACAGACTGAGGTCCCAACATGAGACTTGCTCTCAAGAGACGAGGACCCCTTTAGAAACATATCCTTTATGACATTAAGACCCCCTAGTAGACATCACCTACTGAAGGAACTACCATCTCCAAAATTGCCAGCCTGGTAACCAAAACTATAATTTCAGAGATATTTAAGATCTAAACTGAGGCATTGATTCTTTAAATTTCTTGGTTATTTGATAACATTAAGAATGTAATTGATCACTAATGAGTGTGATTCCCTAAGCTACTGACTACTGGTTTAATTTAGAATCAGAATTTATAATTTATATTTTTATATTTCTAAAATAAAGCTATACAAATAGAGTAATTTAAAAACAACCTTCTATGTTTTTCAAACTTCATCAGCAGGATGTGTTAAGCCATGGTTCATTGGGTCTCACCCCAGAGGGAATTCGCTAAAGGCTGTATTTACTATTCATTTATTCCTTTGATTCACTCATTTGTTTGTTTGTTTGCTTGTTTGTTTAGTTACTTATATTCAGACAATGTCTAGGACTCATTTTTAAGTTCAGGCTATTCCTCTATACTGCAGTCTCCTGAGTGCTTGGGACTACAGATAAAGAGTTTTCAGTCCTGAGGTATATGTACTGCTTGGCACTCTGAAGACCTCTGCCCTAGAAAACTCTCTTTATATGTAGCAGAGACCTCGTGAAATTCAAATGGCCAATATTTCCTTTAAAAAAGGAAAAATAATCGAGAAACAGTCAAAAAAGAGACAAAGTTGCCCTCTTGACACTATGTAAAGTAGAAGGGTCACTCGTCTGTTGCTCTTCTCTTCACACTGTGTCTTCAGTCACACTAGGTAGAAGACAGCACTTACACACATGCAAACTGCACCTCGCTGTTGTGTTTGTCACCTAGAAGCCATACTTAATACATTTTGTTAAACATCTGATCAATGTAGAAGAAGTCATGTTTGCCTTTTTAAATGCTATCACTTCATAACTTTTTTCATGTTAACAGATCATCAAACATCCCAATACTTTAATCATATTGACATATTAGTATGCTGAGTAAAATTTATATAAGAGATATTGGAGACTCATTGCTTTAGAGTTTTCCAGTTAGATTCTCATTTGTATTATTTTGAACTTAATGCTTGGTTTGGGTGTTTTTAAAATATTCTTTATTTCACAGTCCTCTTTTCTTTCTGTTTTTCACATGTTATATATTTTTACAGTTCTTTTCCAAGTTATAGTTGTTCTTTATTGTAAGTTGATGTACATTGTTTTGGGAGTATATGGCATTTGCTTAATGTCAATTATGTGTCCATACAAGTAAATGTAACTTTTATGTAATATGTTTGCATTTAAGCATACATTTAGCACAATGAAGAATAAAGGACCAACAATGAAAGTCTTGCTTTCAGTGGTGCCCAAAAGTATAAAGCCAACAAAGAATGTCTTTTCAGGTTGGGATATGGCTCAGTGGTAGAGTGGTAGAAGATTCAATGAGGCCCTAGATTGAATTCCTAGCAACACAGAGATAAAATAAAAAAAAAAAAACTTTGCATAATATTTAGTTCATTATTATGAGTGGTTTAAACCATTGAAAAAGTTAACTGGGGAGGTTGGGAGAATAAACAAACAAAATCTCTTGTGTACTGCTGTTACTGATTTGAATATCAGGCTGATAATCTATGATGATAAGGAAAGAGCTTCCATGTTGGCAATGCTCTTATCATGTGACTCCATACAAATGTGCTTAGAGTATTGTATACCTGATCATTGTGGAAAGAAAAAAATTCATTCTGCTTTTTTGTTCTTATTATTTTTATTGCAAATCTATGTTTATAGAAACATGAGGAAAATATATATAAAAATCATTAGAAATTTCAAAGTAACACCCCAAAAATTTTAAAATTTCAGTTGTAGGGTGCTTCTCACAATGTCTTTATAAAAAGCACTTGCCTGAAGTTATCAAAGGACAAGCATTTGGAATCCCTTTCTTAGTCATACTGATAACTGGCTTAAAAAAATATTTGCTTCTTTTTACTTTTCAAGAAAGCAATTTGGTTGTTCATTGGAAACAATAGAATGCTATTTTAAAAGAAAAAAGCTTCATAACTGGCAATGACAACAGGCATTCTAAACTTTTCTCTTCCCTCCTTTTCCATTTCCTTTGTTGCTTCATATTCCCAACACAATGAGCATTCCCACTGGCTCAGGTCTGCGGGTTCTCTTTTGGTTCCCTCTCTGTGTTTGTTAAGACCACTATCACCCATCTTGGAGCACCTGGCTCCCAGAATTTCCATCAAGGTGCTGTCCCAGTAGCAACTAGCACATCCTTTGGTCAGAACCTCTCTCTTGGGACTGTGCTGGTATTGTACAATTCATCTGTAGGAGACTCTCAGTCCATTAAAAGAAGGAACAGTCACTTGCTCATTTTGCAAACTTCCATTTCTGGAAGAGAGACCAGTAAATTGAACATTCAGTGCACAGGTCAGGAAGGAATGAGTTTTTCTTATTTCTGTACCTAACTTTGAGCATTTAGCTAGGGTTTAGGGTTTTAAAGTATATTTCCCTGAAATCTAAGGCAAAGATAGTTATAATCATTTGTTCCAATGTAGTTATATTTAACATTTCTCAGTGCATATGGAAAATGTGTATCACAGTTTATCATAAAAATAATGTGGAATACTGATTCTAAGAATTGGTGCCAACAAATCACAAATTTTATTTAGTATGTGTTTGTGATTATAAATAAATATGTATATTTTAATGGTTGTCAGGGAAACCATTTTATATGGAAGAATGTTATCAACTATATCTCTAGTTATAAAAAAGTATTGAAAAATATGTTAGCTATATAAAATTCTCTATTCGCCTCCCTTGTTATAGAGTGCATGTTTTAGGATGATTTTTTTTATCTAAATTGTAGACTGAGCCCTTTAGATATTTAAAGTGAAAAAAATTATAGAATAGTAAAAATCCAAAATAATTAGATGCTGAATGTTGGCCAGGACAACTTTTGTACTTTTTCAGCCACCATATTTATCCTGATTCATCTGCATTAAGATCAAGGTGAGGATTTTTTATATATTTGAATGTTAGATACATTATGGATGCTTTCAAAACATTATGGCTAGTGACCTTTTACAACAACCTCAAATGTCCTGTTTGAGACCAATGAACATGTTTGTGAGGCGAATGCACCCCATCAGAACTGCTTTGCAAATGTTATTTCATGTGGCCTGGGTTATACTGTACATACTTCTAAGGCCAGTCATTGCAATTTTTTCCTTCAGGCAAATTCTTTGGGGCTTTCTGTGAGCTTAAGAGGTGCCATTATTATTTTATATAATTTCAAAGAGAGGTTTGTAAATCAGTTTCATGGACTATAACATCTCTTCTGATTTTTAGCCCTTTTCTTTAAGCTATTTAATCACAAAAAATCCTCGAAATTCATATGTATAAGACTCGTTTGGATCAATTTTCAATTATCTTAAATATTTAATATTGGGCCAAAATATTGGCAGGAATTAGGTGGATATCACAGTTTATACTGCTCAATAGTTGTAGGAAAAGATATGTGTGTGAGAAAAGCCCTGAGCCAATCCACTAAACTCAATGACAAAATTATACTAGAAGTAACAGGAAAGTGACACTTCTTGATAAAATGTTGATCAGAGAGGTCTCAAAGGCCCCCAAACATTATAGGCTTTTGCCATTGCTTTTGGGTGCTCTCCAAAAAAGCTGTTGTGTTACTGAACATGCAACACATGTGGATCACAAAACATGGGCAAAATACATCAGCTAGAACTGGTCTGAGAACTTCCTCCTTGTTGGATAACTTGCACAGTATAAAGGAATACTGTAGAAGCTGCTGAGAGAAAGAAATAATCATCATAGGCTCCATAAATGCACGAGATCTGTAAGTTGCAATAAAAATCTTCATGGCAACAGATAACCACCAGTATAATAGTGGCATTAGTGTCAAGGAGACAACCAATAGCTTTCTGATTGAACTCAAGACTTGCTTGTCAGAATGGTAACATTCCTGTTACTGTAAACTAGAACAAGAACCTAAAAAAGGGAAGGAAATAGATAAATAGGGAAAAACAGCCAATGAACCTATAGGTAGGAAGACTACACCAAACTGCTCTGTGAATTGTTAAACCCATAGATTAGAAGAACACTTAATATTCATCCTAGAAGTCTTCTTCTACAACTGAGGTAGAGGATCTCAATACCCTAACAGGATGCAGCCTAGGGTAATAGAAGAGCAATGAAGTGGACAGCAACAGCCAGCCATAATGCAGAGTACCAGTGACTCGCAAAGCTTACCCAGAATCAGGCCAACTAATATCTCCCCATCCTAAGGCTTTGGGAACCTCACAGAAGAGGAGTCAGTTAGACTGTAAGAACCTAAAGATGAGAAGGTTCACTGTTGGACAAGACATTCCACTCAAGGCAGGACTGCTGCATCTAGGAACTCACTACAGCGAGACTTGTCCTTTCCAGATCTGCATGATGACTGACATACCAACATACCTCCATAGACTGCCTAGGAACTCAAGAAAGATAAGAACATACAGTGGAAACCTTGGGGAATAAAGCTGGATGAGTGAAGGGAAATGCCCCTATCAGTGGGATAGACACAAGAATAGACAAGCGGTCCCCGCCCAAGGGGGTGACATACAGTGCCCATCAGGATGGAGTGAAGGACATAGCAGGAGAAGCAAAACTGCAAAAGAAAATCAACAAACCACAATCCACAACTTCAGAGACTCTATATCATCCACATAGAACTAAGCCAGCCTAATCTCCCCCCATCCTGAAGCTCAGGTACATCTGCGGAAGAGAGGGCGGTAAGATTGTAAGAACAAAAGGATGGGGGGAGGAATGATTTGAAGAGTCTCCACACTAAATAGGGCTGAAGCAATCATAATAGGACTTTGCATGCCCTGTGCCATGTCCGTCACACTATTGACCTCACAAAGTCTAACATCGGCTAAAAGCACCAAGATCCTTGGAGGCAAGGGATTGATGGCCACAGTAGTGTATCTATGCTTAAGGGGAACACGAGAAAGGGTTCAGGGAAATGCCACTGGGTCCTTTTACGTCATCAGAAAGGAGGACCAAGAGGAGAGTTAGGCATACGCAATAAAGGACTCTCTGGGAATGGGGGGGGAGGTACTGGGAGATGGGGAGGGACGGAGGGGGAGCAGGGAGTTCGGGGGGAGGAGGAGGGGGGAGGGAACTGGTCTACCTATTAAGTTTGTATGAGCGGAAATAATAATAAAAATGTTATAAAAAATTAAAAAGAATAGACAAGCCAGAGGGAACCCTGGGGTCTATAGAAGCATTTAGCCCAGAGGTCGGGAGGGATTGATAAAGAAAGGGAAAGAATGGGAGGGAAGGGGGATGGAGGGAAGAAGAGATGAGTACTCAATATGCTTGTAAAAGTAGATACATAATAAATAAATAAATAAATAGGAAGAGACTATGTATGTAGATTGAGAAGGATAATTCGAGTATGTTTCAGTTTCATTATGTTTTGCTGCAGCAAATACCTGACCCAAAATCATAAGTCTAGGTTACAGCCCATCATTACAGGGAAGTTTCAGTGGCAGGAGTTTGAAGCAACTGTTCACTTTACACCCACAGCAAGAGCAGAGGACAAGGACCAATGCATGCATGACTTTGCTTGCTTGACGTAGATGGGTGTTTGCTTGCTTATGCTCATTTCCCAACATTCTTATAGTCCTTGATCTCCTACCTATGGAATGGGGCTATGCACAAGGTGCTGTATCTTCCCACATCACTTTTACAGTTAAGAAAGCCCAGGAGGCATGCCCACAGGCCAACTTAAATCGAGAAACTACCTCTCAGGTCCTGCCTCCTAGGTGTCAAGCTTAAAATGAATGCCACCACCACAGAGGAGCTGGAGGAGGGTGTGCTTGCTGCTTCATTGGGCTCTCTGGTTTCTCTTTGAATGTCTGGGGTTTTCCCTCATTCAGCCCTGACCCAGTCAATAGCACCACAAAAGACATTTGTCAAACCTGGTGGTTATATTAGGAGTTATATAGGAAAATAGTAATATACTCTAGGAAAATAAATAAGGATAAATTCCAGAAACATAACTGAAACAGCTGCACTGGTAAGAATTGAATAATAAATTCCTAGTCATATTTTGCCATAAATAGAGGTTTGGGAATTTGTCATTTACCTTATTTAAAATTCAGAAATATTAAAGGTACAGGGTTCTCTCATTACAGAAATAATAGAATTTCAGCCATTACCGAGTTAGGGTCATTTAAATGGCTGTAGAATACACTATATCAATAAGTAGAACATCTGCATGAAATGTCCACCTGCTGATCTACTGCCCCTACTCTGTGCCCATTTCAGTGAACAGCACTTAATCATTTTACGACTTCTTCTAATGAAGCTTTATCTAGATTAACATTTTAAGCACAAATACTTTCCGGCATTAAAACTCTCACACTAAATGAAATTGCATTGTCTTGTTTACCCTTGTTGATTAATAAGCAATCTGTTAACTGCTAGAACAGTCCAATTGTGGCAGTAGAAGGAGATTAGTAATTCAGCAATGTTTGTGGATATAATCATCATTTCTCCTGAAGGCTTTGAATTAAAATATCACTTACACACTATCCGTAGGCAAAGAAAGGATATAATATTTTTAGACATGTGTACCCACTATTTTGCTCAAATCATTCAGCTTAAGGTCACTGCAACAATACAGATGCTTCTAAGGGTAAAATACCATTCTGATGCATGTGTATGTTTTTTAAACAGTGCAAATGTTTATTAAAAGAAACTCAGCAACTAATAAGTGGTGCAGTAATAATCCTGTCTCTTGATTTCTCTTTTCAGAACATTATCGCTTTGTTAATCAAGCTTCGAAGAGAAATATTGCCAACTTTTTTCCAGATAATAGACTTTATGTATAAAAATCCCTTGCAATCTTTTTTATTAATTTCCAGCCAATAAAATACTGAACTTTCCCCCTCCAAATAATCTAGGAATAAATTTGAAAAAAGAAACTCATTTTTCCTAGACCGCGATTTTTCTATCTTTTGTATTTCCTTTGACCTTGAACCAAATCATGTCAGTCTGTTTGTCTTAAATTCATACAACCTAAATGGTTTATTTAATTAGATAAGAAACTGTTAAAGCATAATTGTCAAGGTGGGAGAGCTAAATCAGCAGAAAAAGAGAAGAAAGGGATGCAGTTAGATTCTTTAGCATTCGTCACCCATGCATTGAAAGTGTCCAATCTAAAGGGGACAGCAAATCTGTTCTTACCCTGTTAACTACTGATCAAAGCTGAGTGAGAGAGATTATGGGATGTTTTTAGAAATTCAGCCCTATGAACACATAACCTGGTCTTTCTCTGCAGTCCCTTTGTCGAGAAATCAAGCAGCGACGTCGAGGCGTGGCCTCTATTCTGCGGTTGTGCCAACATCTCCTGGATGACCGGGACACTTGCAATCTGAACGCAGACCATCAGCCCATGCAGCTGATCATTGTGAACCTTGAAAGAAGATGGGAAGCCATTGTCATGCAAGCTGTCCAATGGCAGACAAGGCTACAAAAGAAGATGGGAAAGGAAACTGTGAGTGTTTTTTTTTTTTTTTTTAAACACAATCAGCTCTTTTTTTTTTTTTTTTTCCAGAAACAAAATCCTCTGGGCTGGGAAAAGTATATTCTTACAAACTTCCTTGTAAACTAAAAGAGTAGTTTTCTACTGATTGAAACTCCATTTATCTTAACACAGAGTTATTTACCTCGGTGAACTGTGTTTTGGGGTATGTAATTGTCTTTAAAATCATCTGGACGCTTTGGTTAATCTTGCCACCTAAATTATTGATTCTTTCAGTCTTTTCTTTCCCAACAATATTCACCAGTCAAACAATACCCCATGAATATTTTGCTGGAAGGTAGCTTAATACTCTGAGTATATGGAGCAATGTATATACTCTGTCTTCAGTGTCACTACTGTAACATACAGTGCTGAGGTTGCCCTTATACAATATGAGTTAACCATTTATGTAACACAGTCCCTGCTTAGAGTGCCTTAGAATGAAATACCCAGAACTAGCAAGTTTCTTCTTAGAGTTTAATGCAGTGTTCACAGTGGGAACTAATGATTCCCCTTAAAGATTTGCCAGATTTGAGAATGCAGGTTCAAGGAATTGCTGGATCAAGGAATTATATAAAATTAGTTCTTTCATTATAATATAGGATGCTCATTTGTTCAGAAAACCTTCATATTCTTAAAAGAAAGAAATCATCATTGAAAATACACTTATGAAATGACCTTGACATCAATGTCTGTTGAGTGTAGGACTACCTTTCATATTTGTCTTACATAAGTGAAACGTACACAAAGAGTAGAAATGTTTTCCTTAGACATTTACATAGTCAGTTCCATGCATTTGGAGTTCAGGATTCAAAGAAGGGAAACTAAATGTAAAAAATCTTCTTACTTTAAAATGGTTCCCATGTATGAATTCTAATTTGAACACAGCCTTAATATTTGCTATCTCTTTGATGTTAGTGACCGGGAATGGAAAGGACAATAAAGCAGTAAACCTCTCTGTCTTTCTGCAATTGCAGCTATGATTTGTCTAGGAGTGATTCTTCTCAATGATTCCCTTTAATTGCTTTAAGCTGAAGTTGTTAAATTTCTTAAGACTTTCCAAGTTATTACCAGTAATCAGAGTCAACATAATTGAATCTCTTTTCATAAAATAACCTGTTGTGAAATATCTTACTGATGTCTTTTTCTGTTTTTCTTCTTTCTTTCACAAAACATATTATTTTAATAGTTATATGTAGCTCAAAATAACAGCTAATGGATATTTCATTTGTATACTATAAATATGTATGTGTATAAAGTATTTTGTTTCTTTTTCGATAGTCATGGTTATTAATTTATGAACAGATTTTTTAAAGCTATTGAGTTTTACTTAACTTTAAACTACTCCAAGGTACCCAATTAGAATATCCAATTTACAATACTAGGTGATAAATACATATCTAGACAATATAGAGTTTCAGTATGTGTAAATTATTTTGTCTGTGTTAGATACCAAAAATTTAGAAGAACAATTTTGCCCATGAATTGAATCTCATGTTCAATGTGAAGTTATTTGAACCTGGAATTAAAATACTGTCAAAATAATCTTGATTATTATCCCATGAAGAAAATATTACTCCTATTACATTTTCCCCCACATTTTATTTTTTTCCTAATCATACAAGCTCAATAGGTACCCCTATCCTCTTCCCCTCCTCCTCCCAGTCGTCCCCCATTGCACTCTCCTCTCTTCCTCCCTTCCTTTCACCCCCTTCCTCCCCTTCTCCTGGCCTCCCCTTCCTCCCTCCCATCACCTGGAGCATCCTTTTGTGTGAATGCCAAACCTCTTTCTCTGTCCTCCACCTTAGGAAGGGTTCAGGACTCAGTGGCATAGCCTGGAGCCCCTTCCTGAGCTCCCTGTTAGTAAGATAACCCTATTATGACTGTTAATCCTTGCCTCTAAGGATCCTACTGCCTAGAGCCTTCTCCCCTGTGATCCATGCTAGACCTTGGGGAGTGTGGTGACATGTCAGCCATTGTGCAGGTCAGGCAAAGACCAGTCCTGGCTGCTACAGTCCTAACATGTGTGAAGTATCTTGCATAGCACTGGTCCTCCCCATCTTTAGGCTCTTACAGTCTTGCCATCCCCTCTACTGCAAGGTTTAGGACGGGGAGAGATTTGGCGTTTTGGTTCCAGGTGGTAGGGTCTTTGGTGCTCTGAATTACTGTATGTTGTTTTTAGTTTTGCTTTCCTGCACTGCCCTTGGCTGCAAAAATTCAATCAAAAAAAAAAAAAACAACAACAAACAAACACCATCTTTCTTCTTCTTCTTCTTCTTTTTTTTGTTTAAGAGTGTTTAAAGTAAGGGCAAAAAAGATTGTTGTCCTTTCCAATTCAAACCTGTTAGGTGTGGTAGTGGTGATGGCAAGAATTATCCAAAATCAAAACAGCAATAGGAAAAGTTCTGGCATTTTTGAGTACTCAAACTGGTTTGGAGAAGATAAGGCTGGTTTTCTTCCAATATGAATTTGAACCATGCCATCAGGAATTCTGGACTAAGTCTCTACATGCTAGATGTAAGGACTGTTCAGCGTGCGTGCTGCACATGCTTGTACATGTGTATATACAGATGCACACACAGAGGCTAGAGGAAGATGTCGTACCTTGTTCTGTCACTCTCAGTGATGTAGTATGTCTATAGCAGGAGATACCGAGACTTTCTTTAGGAAGTGGTTTATTTCATATCTAAAGACTGAGCCCTGAATACAATAGGGCTTTGCCTAGAATACCTTCCTCTATGTCTTTATATTCTGGGAGTTGCATGTGCACTTAGGTCCTGATTAAGCCAAGTTACTCCTTCCTGGTCACATCATAGTTTTTCCTGTCACATAGCCTTCAGGTTGCCCCTTTCCTGTTATGCAGCCTTATTATTGTTCTGGAATGATACTTATCATATTAGGCTTATTCCCTTGAAATGGAATCACTCTTCGAATGTGGAGCTCATCACTTTCGACTACACTGGCTGGCAAACAAGCCCTAGTGATCTCTCTGTCTCCACTACTCCCAGCACTGCCATTACAGACATGCGTGGTGAATATGTGGCTTTTACCTAGGTGCTGTAGATCTGAATTCGAGTCCTTATATTTGCACAGCAAACAATCTTACTCACAGACCCATCTCCCCAGTTCCAAAGATCTACTTTTATGGTAAAGACAGGTTTAGATTTGAGAAAACAAGGTTGCTTCTTAACATCTCAAACTGGTATAAATCATAGAAAAAAATTTCTTCTAATTAGACTAGCTACTGAATGAGTAGATGGTTGGAAAGATGTAAGTAACAAAAAGGAACTTTTATGTTAAAATATATTAAAGTCAGTCTCAGGAAAGAGACGGAAGAATGGAGAATGCATTGTCATAAGACAAAGCATGGGCTATAACTCTTTAAAAATACAACTAAACAAAAAAACCTGTAAGTGGAAGGCCAACAAAGGAAATGAAGTTGAGTCACTTTTAAAATCAGTTTAGAAAAAGAAAATAAAGAACATATATAGCAAGTTATTTTATAAAAGGAAAATAGAAGATTAAAACTCACTGTATCAATAGTGCAATTAAATGGGAATGAACTGAAAACTCTGAAATAATTAACAGATTGGATAAGTTCAAAATTGCATTTTGCCTATAGACACTACTTGTTATATGTTACATATAGACACAAAGACTCAGACAGCATCATGGAGGAGGGATCCTGGAGGAGGGAATGATAGAGAAAAAGGCCATGAAATACTATCTCCTGGGAATAGCTGTGACTGCCTTTAATAAGACTACACTAGATTGAACTTGTCAACAATCATTCATGGCTCAGGAAAGAGCCCACAAGCTTCTATCTTCCCTGCTGAGTTACACCAGCTACTGATGGATTCTAGAAGAGGGCCAGTCATTGTCTTCAGTTGTGTAAACACGAGTCTACCAGGTTCCAAAGTATAATGTCAAACCCATGAACACACAGATGACTCTAGTTAAATTGATTGTGGGCCACATAACAAAAGGGCATTAAAGTGAGAAGGGGAGGGGGATTTATAATAAGATAAATATATGACAGTGTTGAATATCAAATTTTTAGAAAGTTATAAAACGTGATGGAAACTTCTATATTAAGCACAAATTAAACTAAAATAGAGTAAAAGTGGTTGTATTTTTTTTTATTTATTCAATTGTGCATGTGTGTGCGCGTGTGTATATGTATGTGTGTGTGTTTGTAGAACCACAGGTGAATTCGGGAACCACCATGGACAGCTTCCACCTCTTCCTTGTTTACTCTGCCTGGGGATTCACAGGCTCCGCCCTACCAGGACCAGAAATGCAGGTCCTCCCGCTTCTGCCCTGCGTCTATATGTGGCGTATAGGATCCGAACTCAGGACCTTCTGCCTGCAAGGCAGAGGCTTAACCCCTGAGCCACCTCTCCAGCCCCATGTGGTTGTATTAATATTAAACAAAGCGAATTTCAGATTAAAAACTTTTAAAGGACATTTCTTAACAGTGAAAGTTAAAAATTATCAAGAAAAGACAGCATTTCTAAATGTGTGAGACTGTTTGAAAATGCATCAAGCAAAAAAACCTGTATTACTGTGAAGAGAAAAAGGAAATTTCTTGTGGAAAAGGATTCCAACCCCTTGTCTTCATAGTAAGTAAACCAGAAAATCAGTAAGAACATGTGAAGACTTTAATGAGATTGAAAAGCAGTTTGATGTAATTGATATCTAAACTATTTCATCAAGAAATGGGGCAGAAAAAAGCAAACCCCAATAACCTTTTATGGGAAAGTAGATTAGTGTAACAACTGTGAGAAACGCATGGGCTTCCAGAAGTACTGAAAATAGAATTATCACATGATCCTATAATCTCTGTTCTGGAATATACTTAAACAAAAACATCACTTCGTTAAGGTATGTGTACTTTGGATTGAGGTGATAGTCAGATAGAGCATTTGCCTGTCATACAAGAGATTCTGGATTCAATCCCCAGTGCTGACAGAAAAAAAGATATCTGTATTTTCATGTTCTCTATAGCATTATTCATTATAGCAAGCTGGGGAAACAATAAGTATCCACTGATACTACCGTGTGTGTGTGCGTGTGTGTGTGTGTGTGTGTGTGTGTGTGTGTATCCTTTATGAAGGAGATACTGCCATGTACAGTAACATAGAGAAACCTAGAGAACATTATACTAAGTGAAATAATCAGACACCAAAAGAAAAATGTTCTATGATCTGATATGTAAAATCTACAAGAGGGAACTAACCCAAAGATACCTAGAAACAGAGTAGAATAATTGTTACTGAAACAGGAGACATGGACAATGAGAAGATGTAGATTAAAAAATACAAAATTTAAATTATGGAAGCCTACTTCTAGAAATTTAATGTATAAGGAGATAACTATAGGTATTAATATTGCCTTGCATACTAAAAGAGTAGATGTAGTTATTCTTAACACACATTGAGATAATAGATATGCAAATTTTATTGAATGTAGCATTCACTTCATTGTTAAGTATATCAATATATGTTTTATACCTTAAAGATGTATGATAAAATCAGTAACTGTGTAATCTAATAATAGCAAAATTATATTATTTTAAGTGCACACAGAATGTACCAAAACTCTTCTTTGAGTTGCTAAAAAATCTTTTTAAAGGATTTATGTTATACAAACAATGATCTTTGACCACAATGAAATCAGTTTAGAAATGGTTGTATAACCCAATGTTATGGAAGACTAACTGTATTTTGAACTCAATAGAAATAGAATAAAGCACATTAAAGTTTGTGAAATACCATTAGAAAAAAAGTTTAGCTTTCATCTAATGAAATCAAAAAATGAAAGTAAACTTAGCTTAATATAAGTAGACAAAGGAAATAATAAAGATTATAGTGGAAAATAGTAAAATAAAAACCAGAAGAAAACATTAGAGAATAAAAGATCAGTGAATTAAAGAGGAAATCTTTTAGTAGACCAATGAAATTGTGCCTTCAGCTAGACATATTATTTAAAAAGGGAGAAGCAAGTTATCAACATTAGGAATAAGACAATTATCATTAATGCTTCTATTAACTTAAAAGGATAAGAAGGTAATCTTATGAATTTTATATCTCCTATGTAAACAGAATTTAAACAATGACTGTATATTAAATTAAATACCACAAATAATATTCTAGTCATAGATAGTTCCCAAGGTAGATTATACTGAGTATTTAAGAAAAAGAAATGCTAATACATGCACAATCTTCCAGAAAAGATTAACTATTTCTCATTTTCAATCTCTAGAGAGGTGGGAAACACATAGAACTTACTGAAGTACTTGAAAATATAAATATCATATGAGCCTATGAGCTCGGTTTGGCATATCCTTAAAAGAAATGAAAATATCACTTCACTTAGGTGTCTGAAATTTTGATTGAGGTGGTGATATGCAACAGGCCTTAAATTCAATCCCAGACAGAGGTAGTACAGGAAAACCAAAAGCTGCCATAATCTTCATGCTCAGAGATAAAATTATTTATACTAAAAATCTTATCAATAAAATCAGCAATATATAAAATAGTCATGATCATATGAAGTTTATTGTGGAAATTCAAAGTTAAATATTTGAAAAAATCATTGTAATTCATCATTCTGGCATAAAAAGGTGTATCATGCATATCATATGTTATAAAGGCACTTTTCAAAGTCTGACTTCCTGAATTTAAAAAAAAACTTTCAGAAATTTAGAATAAAATAGAATATCTGCAGCTTGACAGAGTGCACAAATACCTAAACATGACACTTAAAAATTGACAGCCAAATTATCTTACTTTCAGACTCCTTGATCATCCATAGGAGATATACTAAAATCCTCAAAAATATACAGAACTAATACAATACATGGTCAATATACAAACATTGACTACATTCCATGCACTGTTTGTCAAACAATCTGAAATTGAGCTGAAAGCACAATACTATTCACGAAAGCAGCAAAAACATGGAAGTGCTTAGAGACATAACTAACAAAGATTATATAAGAACTGTGCAAAAATCTATCAAATTTTGCTAAAAGAAATGAACTAAAGTAATAACTACATGAATTATGATAGTGTATTGATTGATCAGAGACAACATTGTTATCACTATTCTATCAATCTCACCAAATTTATTTGTGCAGTCTATGAAGTTTCAGTGAAAACTCTAGTGATATGGAGGGATAAATTTATAAACTATTTATGAAATCCATCTGGAAACCCAAAAGGCCTAGAATCACCAGAACAATTTTTAAAAAGGTGAGCAAAATTAGATGACATATGTCTCCTATATAACTCATGCAAGAATTGAAATTGCAATCTTGCTATCTCAGCTTCTTAAATTATTAGGATTACAGATGTGCATTACACCTGTAACTTTTACCTTAATTTAAAGACTTACAGTAAAGCTACAATAATCAAGAGTGTATAGTATCAGTGCTGAGATCAAAAAATAAAAAGTTAATGATACAGAATAAATACTTCAGAATATGAATACACAAATATGGTCAAACTGCTAAAGTTTGTAATTGATCTGACTTGAACATGGGAATTGTGATTACAAAGTCAGTGTCTTGAACACATAATCTCAACTGCCTCTAAGATGCAGTCTCCTACAATGATAAGAATACACCATATGCAGTCACCTTTCTTTTATTATTTTTGTGGTGTTTGAACTCAGGAATATTTTTATATACTTGACAAGTGCTCTATTACTAACTATAATCCCAGCTCCAGTACCTACCTCTAAGTCAAGTAAATGATACCTTTATAAATGGAATCTGATGATTCCACTTTCCCAATATAGTTTAGAAAAATTATCATGTGATATAGGAGTATTTAATTACCTTCCCATGCCTAAATATATAAATAAATTTGTTCTGATACCTTAAGAAAGTTAGTAAGCAAGAGAGCCGGGTTGCCACATGTACTGGTTGCCCCTGATCACTGCCTAGTTAATGATTTCTTTTAGGTATACAGAACCTTTTAAATTCACACATGCTCCATAGAAACTTCTGAAGTTTATTGAGGTTATAATAACAAGGCTAGTTTTCCAGCAGTGATATTTGGATATCATGAATCAATTATTTTCTTCAAGCACCATCTTAATAAGTCATTCGCTGGTGGACAGACTTGGTCTCTTCTAGACTCAGTCCTACAAGGGAACCCACAAAATCATTAATACAAGAGTGTTACAAAATGTGAGAAAAAATATTTTTAAACTTTTTTATTTTTTATTATTTTTCTCATGTTAAATTTGTTTGTTTATCATTCAGGCAAAGATCTGTCTAAAAAACAAAACTATGTTTTAAGTATCAGTTTAAGAGAGTAGGACTGTGTCATTTGCAGTACTGAACATGGACTTTGTCCTGCTGACTGAGTTACATTTTTTCTTATGTCATCTTATTTGATCTTCATAATGAAGAAACTGAAATAAAAATTAAACAAATTCATGATGTCATATAGGTATTTGAGAAAGATGTGGGCCCAGTCATCTGACCTTAAGACTTCAGCTTTTTTTTTTCTCTCTCTCAAAGAGTTTGCAGAAAAATATCCCTTTCTTTCACCTAAGACAAGTTTGGTTGGTTATTCTTTATTGTATTAATGATATCATTGAAAATGCTTGGTTTCCTTTTAAAACTTAGTACAAGAAGATGCAGCTGGGCACAGTCCTGTACTTAGGTAAGCAGAGAAAATCCCTTGAGCTTAGAAATTTGAGACCAACCTGGGCAATCAGTGAGACTCTGTCCCAATAGCATCAATGAAAACACATACACTCACACACAGTTTTTGAAAGATCATGCAATAATGACAAAGTAGTAGTTTCTCTTAATACACTATCTTCTCTTAGTTGGTCAGCCCTAAGAATTAGTTCACAGCATGTTACATGAAGACCCAAGCTAACCTATATGTAGTTAGGGATCACCATCTCACTATTGGGATATCAGTCTAATATGTCCATTCACTTTCATCCTGGCTCTTCGCTTGAATTGGTCAGCAAAAACATGTAGATGTACTGATTATTGGTATAATAATTGAATTATTTGAATAATTAAATTGAATAATTTATAAATTAGTTTTATAAATGAAAGCTTATTTTAGCATGTATTTCTTATGAATTAAACACTTTAGAAAAGGTCACTTTATATCTTCAAAGTATTGGTGAGTAATAGTATGAGTTAGATGCAAAGTTCTCTTGAACTTTCATTTTTAGAAAATGTTTTAAAATTTACTCTGTGATATTTTCATACACGTGTACATTGTATCTTGATCATATCTACCTTCATTCTCTTCTCATCTGAGACCTCCCCAACATGTTTTCTCTCTTACCATGTCCTTTTTCAAAATAACCAGCTGAGTCCTATTAGTATTGTCCACATGCTCATAGGTGCGAATCCATCTTCTGAAACACATGCAGGCTGTCAGTGGCCACGCCTCTGCAGGCAAAATGACTCTTCCTCTTCCAGTAGCTGTCAACTTTCATGAGCCCCTCACCATTGATGCTCGAATGTCAGCTAGCTGGATGTTGTTCAGGCCTTGCTCATGCAACCACTGGGCCATGAGTGCACAAGTGCAACAGTCATGTCATGTCCATCTCTTAATCCAAAGACAAAAACATCGATGGAAATAATTTCTCAGTTAACATGTAGGTGAAGTGTCCCCATTGGGAAACTTCTCTTATACTCAGGTTCATATTAAGGATAGATCTCTTAAAATGAGCATCTAAAAGACGTCCCATAGAGCTTCGCTTAGCCTTAGTAAGAGACTCAAACAAATTTTTAGCTATAGTACATGTTTTTCCAGACACAGTGGCACACAACTGTAATCTCAGCAATCAGGAAGTCAGGGCAGAAGATGGCTAGTTTAAAGCTACATAGTACATTCTGGTCCAATCTGGAATACTTAGGTGGACTTTCTTTCAATAAACCATAAAGTTAATACAGGTAGGGAGGAAACCTGTCTTTGCTATCTGTATTCTCCTCATCTCATTCCACATCTTTGGTTCCATCCATATTTTCTTAGGAGAAGTAGTTATCAATAGTAAATAAATCATTCTACTTTTCAAACATGCATTTAAACAGAAATAATCTGGATTCTTTTGGAATACATTTATTTCTCAAATATGCCTTTGAATTCTTTGTGGATTTAGAGATTTAAGGTGTTTTTCTTCACGCACACACACACACATACACACACACACACACACACACACACACACACACACACACACACACACACACATACTTTTTTTTCTCTTTGCCCTGACACTCCTGAGCTCTGACACTGGAAATAGAACCTTGTGTCCAGAGAAACCTTACTCATTGATTGGCCTCACTCATTGATGTGGCAACACATCTAGCCACATAATTGAAAACAATAAGGCCAGGATAAATGGGATGGCCCCAGGGTAAAACACCCAAGGGATTCTATTGGTGTCACTTTGCATCAATGTCCATGCATCATGGTAATTGAGGTAACATAACCAATTACCACATTTTAATTAGAGTTCTAAGAACTTGAGAAAATTTGCAGTGATGAGGGAGCTCACTTTAAAAGAAAAAAAAAGAAATAAAAGCTGGGAAGGAATCTATATTTATTCCTCAGGCTTCTATCCTGTTTCAAACACGTTACATAAAGTGATGTTTGCTTCTTTCATTTTCTTTCTTTCTTTCTTCCTTTCTTTCTTTCTTTCTTTCTTTCTTTCTTTCTTTCTTTCTTTCTTTCTTTCTTTCTTTCTTTCTTTCTTTCTTTCTTTCTTTCTTTCTTTCTTTCTCTCCCTCATTCTTATTATCCAGTGAAACATTTTTAAAAACTAAAATATTAAATGCAGCTTTAGGAAATAACACTGTCACCCTAAACTAGGCAGTGTTTTCAGAAATTTATGAGCAAAGACATTCTCTAGACTACAACCCTGGTATGTCATTCATCTCCTATCTAGGTGTTTCTCACTACTTTAATCTGAAAGATTCAGTCTAAGTTTTTAAATTGGTATCTGAACAAAGTGACATATTAATAAATTACACATTTTTCTGGCTCTGATTGTTAAACAAAAATAGACCCAGATCTTATTCCCCTGCACAAAAATTAAAAGCAGAAAGAATTACTGCATTTAGAAAATAATTTTGACTTGTGGCAATTATTTTTATAAGGCTAAAGCTTAAGTGAAAAATCTCCTGTAAAATTTTAGTGCTGCCACATAATCAGGTAATTATGTAATTACTTGTGCTTAATTACTTACAAGAGAGAAGGTTGTTTAAAAAAATCCTTATACATGTCAAAACCAGCTTCCTTCTTCAGAGGGAAGCCAAGTTTCAAATACCAAAAAGCTCTTTCAAAAATAGTCTTCCATAAATTTATTTTTCTTTTTAATCCCTTACTATTCATCTTCATATATGTGAAAGGAAATTATGTAGAGATCTGCATGCCCTCACTCCTATTTATACTTATGAAGAAAAAAACAAAGAAATAAATGATTTAATATTTGAAGGGTTTGATAGTAAGTATAAGATAAGGATTAATATGAGGATTTCCAGTAGACCAAAGCAAGTTTTTCAAGGGAACCTGAAGTTTTCCATGAGTACTGGAAAAAATATGGTTAATAAGAGCATGGTCACATAGCTACTATATTATCAAAAAATTACTTCATTTTTGCAGACCTCAGTTTCTCCATCTGGAAGACAGAGAAAGAAGTGCTCTTCACACCATAGAATATATGGAGTTTAAATGGGTTAATGTGTTAAAAGTGTTTTTGAATAGTTAATGTCAGAAGGTCAATAAATATTAGCTGTAATTATTGTTTATTTTATTGCAGAAACCAAGTCCTTTGTAACTGTCAAAATATAAGATATTCCCTGATCTAGTAAACAGTTAATATATTTATACTTAATAAGCATACCAACAAATGACAGAGAAGGGAAATCCTTTTTTCTATATAGGACTTTTTAAAAAATATTTTTTAATTTATTCATTTGTGTGTGTGTGTGTGTGTGTGTGTGTGTGTGTGTGTGTGCCTGTGTGTGTGCCTGTGTGTGTTGTGTGTATGTGTAAAACCATGAGCGAATTCGGGAACCACCTTGGACTACCTCCACTTCCTCCTTGTTTACTCTGCCACAGGGATTCACAGGCTCTGCCCTACCAGGATCAGGCCGCGCCCCGCTTCTGCCTGGCATCTATATGTGGGATCTGGGATCCGAACTCAGGACCTTCCGCCTGCAAGACAGAGGCTTAACCCCTGAGCCACCTCTCCAGCCCCTATATAGGACTTTTCTTGAATTTTAAAAACATTTTATTTTTTCTTTTATTAATATGTATGTATTTTTATTTCTTCCATTTTCGTATTTATATGGGGGCATTCTTATGCATATTCACAGGTGTGTGGATGCATCTGTGTTTGTGTGTGTGTGTGCGCGCGCACACACACGTGTGCATGTGCTTGTTTGTACAAGTAAAGTATATTGGAGCCCTGAGGATGGTGTCAGTAATCTCAATTGCTTTCCCATGCTATTCTTTTTGAGACTGCCTCTAATGTAAATCAGCTTGCTTTCTCCATTTTATGCAGTCCAGGATATGCAGTCCCTCTGCTGCCTGAATGGTCCCACCCACTATTAAGACACCCACTTTACAGACATGCTCAGAGATTAACCTTAATCTAGATAATCCTTCACAAATATGCCTGAAGGCCTGCCTCGTAGATCCAGTCTGGATGATAATAAAGAGTATCTCTAATGTATCCTTACTTTGATCGCTTTTATACAGGTAAGTAGCTTAGCAAGATCATATGATAGCACTACTATGTTTACTTTTTGGAAGAGACTGGAGACTAATTTTATAGTGCCTGAAGTCATTTATACAGTCCAGAGAATCCCGATTTAAGTGATGGATTCAGTGGTTGAAAAACAATCTATTCTTATCCTTTGAGAGAAGGGTGATTTAAGCTCCATTAGTTCAATTAATTCAAATCCACCCTCTCAACACTGGTTGATTAGTTGACTTTTTTGGTCTGTTGTTCTCTTGGTTTTCATTTCTTTAAATTCTGCTCAAAACTTCTTCCCTCTACTATGTGATTGGCTGTTTCAATGTCCTAAGTTAGCAGATTTGGTTATTGATTTAAGATCTTGCTTCTTGTTTTGTACACTTAATGCTATAAAATTCTCTATAGTTACTACTTTTACTATATCCCATTAGTCTTGCAGAGTTGGTTTTCATTTCTACTTAATTCAGAATGCATTTAGGTTTCTCTTGAGACTTCTTTTAACTTGTGTCTTATTTAGATGTATGCTGTTTAATTTCCAAAATTAAGGGATTTTCTACTTTCTGTTATTGATTCTTGTTTCATCTAAGCTTTCTTTGACAATTTTCTCTCTGCTTTTGGCTTTCTGCAATGTGTAGAAGATAGACATAGCTATCCGTTGATATCTACCTTTTTTTCTGACTGAATTAGTGTCTATCCTTAAGTTTGCAATTTTCTTACATGTTTTGTTATAAATATTTCTTCTCCCCTACTCTTATTTTTTTCTGGTAGTTCACTTATATCTTCTGATGTTATCCCACATTCTTCTGACGCTTTGTTTATCTTGAGCACTTTCTCTTTGTGTTTTAACTAGGGATTTGGATTTTTTAAATTCAGGCTCATTGATTCTTTCCTTAGTTATTGCCAGTCCACTGATAAACTCATTCAATACTTTCTTACTTATTTACAATTATTTTTAATTTTAGCATTTTCTTTTGGTTCATTAGAAGTTTAATATTAAACATATGTTCTTGACTTTGTTCTTAATGGAAAATGAAATCGTAATAATATTCCTCACTATGTATGCTATTGACTTTCTCCATCAGAACATTTAATATATTAATTATAGTTATTTAAAACTTTCTTCCCGATAATTACAAAATCTTTCATAGTGTGACCATTCTGATGCTTACTTTTTCTCTTCGACTGTTTTTCCTTGCCCTTTAGCATGTCTTATAAATTTTTTTGTTGAAAGTTGGACATGATGTATCAGGTAATAGAAACTGAGTTAAATAGGCCTTTCATGTGAATTTTATGTTAATCTGGCTAGGAGTTGAGCTGTATTTCATGTTTGCTACAGCTATAATTCTTTGATGCTACGCTTTAAATTTCTTACAGTTCTTGTTTTTGTCTCTCTCTTATCTTTCCTCTTATCTTTAGGATTTCCTGAGACTTCTTCCTTAAATATCTTTTCTGCTCTTCAAGCTCTAATCCACTATTTTTACTGAGCCCTGTTAAGACAGTGATAAGGGATGGAAAGAAGATGTGTTCTCTCATATTAATTCTGTCTTTTAGTGGCCTTGTGCCCTTGGACTATCAGCCTCATAAGTGTGTCTTACTTTGCCCACACACTTAGTTAAGACAGGGAGGCCTAGAGGGGTTGTTATCAGAGAAATGCCCTTTCTCCTGATTGAATAAAGTTTCCTTAAGCACTTATTCACTGAAAGTGGGCCTTAGATATGAAGAAATTTCTAAATTTATTTTGTTGTGGTTAACCTCCTGTCCCAAGTCTGAATCACCTGATGGCTAGACTAGATTGCTTGTTAGTACGTTTATCTCCAAATGCCTGCCCCATTCTACCAATATGGATAACATATATATCTAGCTTGGATAACTGAAATGCTGTTATAATTACGTCAGCCCACTCATCAAAGATATATTGTAGTTCCATTATGGTTATAAATCCCAGCCTCCATAGAGTGATGCCACTCTGACTGCAGAAGTATTTTGCACCAGGAGTAGCCTATCTGCTCAGTAGTTCTAAATAGACAGTTTTAAAATCTTCAGAGAATATGGCCAAACAAGTCATAAAGCCATAAGCACAAATGGTAATCAAACTATGTGTTTCCGGCTTAGCAGGTAAAGAGCAAATTGCAAAAGTAGCACCAATATCAGTTTACCAATATCCCCCAAAGCATTTATTTTCTTCTTGTTTGCCCTCAGGAGATAATCTGAACTATTCATATAAAGATGTCCTTCTTTAACTATAAATTTTTTCCCAAAGCAGAAGTGGAATAAAATTCCAAAAGTATGCTTCAAGTAAACATTTAAGAATATTTAAGATGAATAAAGATCATGTTACTTAGAAACAATTTAAAAATGGGAAAATGTGTTATAATGAAGAATGAAGAACAGGATATGTATGTGATCTTGATTGTGTAATGTATGCAGGATTACAGTTCTGATTTTATAGTATGTGTATATGTATCAGGGATGAAATGGAATATTTGCTGGGGTTTTTTCAAGGTTATTCTATTTAAATGTCTTCTTTATATTTCTGTAAGTTTAAAAATTTTCTGTAGAAAAAGAATGGATCATTTTATAGAATAGTTCTAAAGATCCTGCCTAACCCTCTGAGATTAGCTCAAAACCTATTCTTCCCCAGGTTTTCTCTGACTACTCTTGTCTACCTTGATCTTCCCTCTTTCTTTATTCCTCCTTTTCTGCCCCGCTTTCAAGTCTGCATGCCCTTTTTATCTTATTTTTTCTCTCTAGGCAATCTCACCCCACCCATAACTTCAAGAACTCTAGACACACAGGCAGACAGTACTCAATTCTCCTGAGAACTCCCTAAGCCATTTCAAACTCGGTTTGTTTAAAAGAAAACCCCTAATCTCTCTCAACAAACTGATCCTTCTCCAGTACTGTGGATCAAGGAGAGACATTATAATCTCTTCACCTGTGTAAAGGCAAAGAACATAGGTCTTCTTGACAATTCACTCAGTACAGGCCCATTTAGCTCCCCATTCAGATCTATTGGTTCTCGTTTGTAAAGAGCACTATTATTGCCCCATCCCAGTCTAACAGAATCATCTGCCAGCAGACTGATGTATGTAAGGTGCCCAGGCCATTGCTTGGCACAGAGAAACTGCTTCCTACAGATTAGCTACGCTTGTTCTTAACCTGCCCCACTGCAGCAGCCTTTCTTGTGTCTTTTGTCCTTTACAAATCTGTAAACTGAAGCCTGGGTAATCTTTAAAAATACTAATCTGGCCATTTACCTCTTTTTGCTTGTCCAGGTTTCTTTTCAGCTGTTATTTACTTTGCCTGCAGGCCACAGCTTCTGCTTGCTGTGGAGTCGTCAACCATTGCATGTTCTCTATCACAGAAGCTCACTCCTGCCTTCACTGTTCATTCATGCACTCAATTCCTTCCCTGTTATTTTTCAGGAACCAATTCAAATACATTATATCAATAAAACCTTTCCTGACTTCTTTGAATAAATTAAATCTCTTCTACTATTATATCACAGATTTTAATCTATTTATCTCCTCAGTACATATTTATGGAGTAAATGAATGAAGTTCTTTAGTCTGCTTATTAATTTTTATTTTTACCTGTCTGCCATTTAATCCTTATCCGACTATCTCTGATATATCCATATTTTGCCATCCAAAGAAATCTTTAGGTTCCTTATGCAGTATTTCTCTGTCTTGTACTTTTAATTAATTAAACATGAGCTAAGACACAGAAGCTTTTAAGAGGACTAATGGCTTTCTGTAGTAAACAAAATGCTTCCTTCTTATTATGCAGGTCTATAGTAGCATTTTACGTTTTGTGGCTTGAAAAGGGTTGGGAAGCACTGGTCTAGACATGCTATACATTAAGCTTCAATATCAACCTACTGATCATGAAACAATAATCACATTTAAATTTTGACTGAAGAAAAACATTTAAGTGAAAATGCCACTGGGGTCAAATAATTGCTTTATTCTGCTGCAGAAAGATCAGATTTACTTTGACTTTCTTTTTTATTCAGGTCTAATACTTATGTCTTTTGTTTCCCCAAATTGTGTTTATGATTTCTAACATACAAATGACTGAGTTTATAGAAGGTCCAATAAAAATGCTCTATTTAGTCATCCTGGGGGGTGAAATTAAAATATCAAGATTGAAAAAGCAATCTTCAAATAGAAGAAAGTAGCCTATGCAAAATATTGTAAGTAAGCCCATAGGCCTCAAAAACTAAAGCTGTTTTAACACAGATAAAATATTCTTCCCAGAGCCATAATATTGTCAGTGTATCATTGCTGGTTATACAAGTATGTATCAGATTTTGAATATTTAATCTATTAATATGAACGGCTTTGGTATGACTCCACTGGGCTATGGATTGGGAAGAACTGAACCTATCCATAATCAAAAAGTACTCTGAATTTTTTCTACCTACTCTCATTGTTTGGACTTTGCCTTCAGAAAAGTACATTTTCTTCTTGAGGAATTTCAAGCCGTACATACTGTAGTAAGATAGTATTGACCTAAGTGAGACAATAATGTGCTATGGATAAAAATGACAGCGTCTGTTACAAAGATGATTACAACATTGTGAGATGCTTCAGAATGAGTCTGATTGATTCACCTTTCTATGGGTTCAGTTCTTAGATGGTACTGTGTATTAAATATTCAATGAATATTTTGTTAGTTGAATAAATCTAAGTGCTAAATTACGTGACTTTGTCTCTAATGTAAGAATCAAATGAGATGGAGACCTCCGAGAGCTAAGTAACCATGAAATCTTTAGAGAAATTTATGACTGAATTTCAAGAGCTTTGAATGAAGACAATAGAAACCACACTCATTCATTCATTCAAAAATATCAAATGAAAACCTAGTAAAAGCAAAGGTATGGTGCCACAGGAAGCAGGGACCATTCATGTGGCAATTGCTAAAATGAACACTAACTTCAGGAGAACATTACCAGTCATTGTGTGTAATCACAGAAGGTCTTAAAAGCCACAATAATTTAGAATAGAAAGCATGAAGTACAAGATGTATATGTGTGCGTGTGTGCGTGCATGTGCGCGAGTGTGTGTGTGTGTGTGTGTGGGCACGCGCACGCATGTATTCATATGTGAAGGAGAAAAAGGGTGGCTTGGTTTCATTTGATGGGCAAAGTATACAATGCTACAATGCAAAGATTTATGGTTTAGAAATGATATGTAGAATTATATCAAACACATTATTGTGTTCAGTTGCTTTTTAAAAATCTTATGGTAGAGTTTTCATAAAATTTTCATAAGAATGTTAAACTTGGCCTTTATGTAACAAATCTTTCTTATGCACCTGTATTAGCATTCTGTAGCTGTGAAAAAATACCTAAGGAAATTAAAAAAGAAAAGATTTGTTTTATCTCCTGTTTCAGTTTATAGACAACCATAAACCAGGCTAATCATAAAGCAAAATATTATGGTAGAAGGGTGTAATAGAGCACAGCTGTAACCTCATGGCCAGGATACAAAGAGAAAAGAAGAAAGGGACTGACCCAACACAGCTCCTAAAACCACATTCTCCAGAACCCACTACCTTCAGTAAAGTCCCGCTTACCAATAAGTTTCTGTCACCTCCCAATAATCCAGAGAATGATGAACCTACCATTGGATGACACTGGTCACGTGAAAGCACTCATGATCAAATCACTCTCCAAAGCTGAATCTCTGAGCTCATCTGATACGAGGGATCATTCCTTTAACATGTGGCCCATTGTGAACTGCTGTGATCCTAACAGCATCTCCCTTATCTTTTCTTGCTGCAATGTAATTCCACTTCTTGAGTTTGGACTTATGAAAATAAGGAACTCTTCATTATTTCTTTTCTAATACTATTTGAAATTAGCTGTTCTTCTTCACCTGGTAAAATAACTCCAATTTGTCAAATTGTTTTTCCCCTAAATTTTAAAAATAATTCCTTAATTATTAAACTTTAATTATATTTAGCTAATCAGGTATAACCACATGGCTCTGTTTCCTTCCTGTGTTTTTACCCTTAAGCAAAAGTAGTCATGGCAATCACTCCTGGAGTTAAAAGGTGTAGCACCTCCTAAAATATTCTGTTTTGAGAGAAAAGTTGGTATTACTTCAAGGTAAAGAATTTTAGTTTGATAGGAGTTAGATCCCTCCCTTTTTCTTTCCTCCTCACCCTATTGCAATCATCATTACATATGTTACCTTTTTTTTAGAGCTCTTCTTAAAGCTTTTATGGTCCCGAAGGATGGAGAATAGAGCTGTAAATATTTGGATAGACATTTCTTCTTCCTTGGGACATAAGACATAGCTCTGAGGTCAGGTAGATCAACTGAATTCAGCATCCTGAATAGGCAGGAGCGGGAAATAATACACATTAGTTGCTGAGGACTCTAGGCAAGTTCTGAACGCTGCATGGTGCTTCCTGAAGCAGCTTTACTGACCTTACACTGCCTACATGCCCCCCAACCAGGCACTTCCAATTAAAGAGCTCAGTCTTCATCCGAAATAGTCAAGGGTAGAGAAAGGACCAGATAGGAATTCAGGTAGCTTTGTATTTTACAGGGTACTCCTGTAAGATAACTAACCTGCTTCATTCAAATCGATGATATTAAAACTGTTTTAACTCACAAGGCAAACCAGAGAACTTGAGAGAATCCACAATAATCTGTGCTCCCTCACTCCCTTCTTTTCTTTTGCTACAGTCTCAAAGAATTCACTTCAAATACGAAAGAGAGGCCAATTTTCAAAAAGCAATTCCTCATTTTTTTCCTCCTTTCTGAGCAGCACTCATACAGTAGCAGTGGCAAAATAAACAACGATGTGTTGGATTTTGTTTCTCTTTATCTATCTGACATTTGTGTCATCACCGTAGCTCTAATCCATATTCAGGTCTTCATGTTTGGTGTGCAGTAATATGTAAATTATCTCACCAGCTGCATGGAGCAGTGTTTGTTTATTCTATTTCTTTTGGCACTGCACAGAACTGAATTTCTGCCAAAATGAGGCTGCTTCAGGGAGCGCCTATGCTCCAGGAGGAAGTTTTGAAAGGAAACGCACATCTTAAGTCTTCACTCTGCGAAGCAGCAAAATCAAAACAAACTTTCTGTTTACTAAAATATCTGTATTATGAATGTAAAATAATGTGTTTGTTAAAATATAATGAGCATGCTGCCCATCTTCAGGATGTGTGGTGCGCGTAGGCTTTGGAAATGAGGACACCGTGCTGAGAAAGCCGGTATATTTTTTTATTCTTGGAAAGAAAGTAGGTGAAATGAAACAGACAGAGACACCATCTAGAAGTTTAAGGAAGAAAGAAATATTTTAGCATGCATATTAATCTCTGGAAACACATGGCATATACATGCATTTAAATGTGGACAGCTGTGGCGTTTAAGTGTTAAAAAATTTCATTAATGATGCATAGAGCTATCTACTTCTGCTGGCAGGCCTTTCAGTCTTCAATCTGACACTTCCTTTTTTATCCAGCAAGCTAATTTCCCCTCTTTTGTGAGGAGTAACTGTTTTCACACTACTGCTTACCCAGCAAGCCTCCTTATTGTTTCATGGTAATTATCTTCTCCAGCTTCACCTTCCCCAGTGAGGGGAACAGGACAGTTCCTCCCGAGTCCTAATGAAAGCTGGGTTTTATGGGTACTCTGTGTAAATAAACGCAAGCTCTGATCAGCGACATAATAAACGAGTTCCTAAAGTTTATGGAGTCACAACTCATCTAGTACTTTGCTAAATAATAAAGGAAAATGATTAATTTGGTGGGGGGAATTTAATGTTAGAGGGGGAAAAAGACTTTACCAACTTACTGTGGAAGATCTCTGCAGGTAAACACACCGGGTTTGTATTGATCCATATGTTTTTGGAGTCAACGGTGACATCTGTGCATAAAATGCCTTGCAATAAATTCCTTTGAAAAGTGTGGTTATTCGGTCAAAGGTAAGGGTCATCTTTGCATTTATTTTCCTGATAATTTCTCATCATGAAGAGAAAAAAAGGACTAAGCTTTGTATATTACAAACCATGCTATGCCGTGCTGAATGCACATAAAGCAGAGATTATCAGTCACAGATGCTGCCCATGTGAAGGGCTGGGAAGAGCAAATCCATTGGGTTCAGCCAGGTATTCCACTGATGACTGAAGTCTTGCTTATCCTCCCTAAAGCTCATTGTGCTAAGTGGCCAACTTAAGGATCCATATTCAAATCTCCTAGTTATATATTTTACTAATTTTATACTGCAAGAATATTTCAGAGGATTAAAGTGACCCTAAAAGCTAAATATTTCATTTCACTTTTTTTAGGTGCGTGCATGTGTGTTTATATGTGTGTGTGTGTGTGTGTGTGTGTGTGTGTGTGTGTGTATTGTTTGGGGGACACATATTATATATGTGTGTATCACCCCATAGCCGTCACGAGTCACACACCAAGAGAGTGAGAGGAATCAGGATTATCCAAACCTCAAAGCCCACACCCCCTTTTTCCTCCTCCAGTGATATGCTTCCTCCAGCAAGGCTCCAATACTTAAAGGTACCATAATCCTTCCAAACAACAGCACCACGTTATTTAGGAACCAAGTATTCAATCTCATGAGCCCATCAGGGGAAACCCACATTCAAACCAACACAGGAAGGAAGAACTTCTTTTGACTCACAGTTTCAGAGGTGTCAGTTCATGTTCCCTTGGCTCCATTGTTTCAGGGTCCACATGTGATGGGACCAACATCATGGCTGAGAACATATAGAAGAGCATAGCAGCTCACCTCATGGAGGACTGGGGGGCAGGTGTGGACGGAGACACTGACACACAAGAAGAGAGGTGACTGAGTTGGAGACAAGCTCTATTTTTCAAATATATGTCTCAGTGGAATGAACTTCCTCCTCCCAACGCCCATTCAGCTATGGACTGAGGAATGGACCAGTCTATTAATGAAGTTAGCAACCTTGTGACCCAGTCACCTCTCCACACATCAGCTGAGAAAGAAGCATTCAGTGCTTAAGCCTTTGGGGGAGTTTTATTTTTTACTATCATTTTGCCTTCTGCAGGTCCTTAGCAGAGTTGAAAGCACTGGCCCTGTCATCTTTTGATATTTCTGGTGACCAGCCCTAGCCTGAGGTTCTTGAGGTCCTCCTTATCTAAATGCCTCAATAACATTAAGTCAGGTGTGATCAAAGAGGGCTCTTTATGAATAAGGAAAACCATTGCTATTATCTGGAAATCCCTAGGGTTTTTGGAACTCTGTATCAGGAACCTGGGTGGAAGACTAAATAAATACATTTCTTTTTATACCATGCTTTGTAATCAGAACAGCACTTTTCTGGGACAGACCTTTTAGTGGAGCTGTTAGTTATACAGAAAGAAAGAAGAAATTTGTGTAGTCTATGGAATCTCTTCCTGCAGCCCTGGGATCATTCTGCTTATAGAGCATTAATGTTCTCGGCAGCCTATTTTTCAAAAACCAAAACAAATCAAAAGCATTAAGTAGAATAATTTATTTCTGAATAAGTTGCTGAATAAATACAATGTTGGGACATGCTACCGTGTTGAGAGTTGAGGAAAAAATGTGTTAGAACCACTGAAGAGCTGAGACCAACTGGTTGCTTTAACTCTGCTCTTCTAAAACATTTAGAGGGCAGGAAGCATGGCAAGAAACTCTGCTAGGCCCATACTGCTGCCGCCACTTGCAAACCTGCTATAGAGCCGCCTCTTCGGGATGTCCCATGCTGGTGTCCTGCTGCCATCCTCCAAGATCTGCTCTCTCTGCGGATGCTGCTGATTTTTTAAATTATTATTATTCAGTGACTTTTCTTTAGCTCATATGAACATTCTCATTTTAAAGTGAACATTTCCATGATCTTTAGTAGATGACAGTCTTGTGTAACTATTGCTTCTACCTTTAAAATATTTTCTTCTCTCAAAATGAAATTCCATACCTATCAAGTAGCTACTTCTATTCTTCTCCCAGCAACCCCTGATGATCACCACTCTTCGTTTGTCTCTATGAATTTACCTATTTTCAGTATTTCTGAAATTACCTATTTGCCTACTCTGGTTATCAGTGAAATAATACAATGTAAGCACATTCTATATCTACAAAGGTTACATATGCAAATTCAATTAACTAGGTCAAAAATATTTGGGGAAAAACCCTGTATCTATACTGAATACGCACAGATATTTTTTTCATTCTTTAAACAATTTATTATAACAGTTATTTACAGGGGCTGGAGAGGTGGCTCAGGGGTTAAGCCTCTGCCTTGCAGGCGGAGGGTCCTGAGTTCGGATCCTAGACCCCACATATAGACGCCGGCTGGAAACGGGAGGTGGCCTGCGTTTCTGGTCCTGGTAGGGTGAAGCCTGTGAATCCTGGGGCAGAGTAAACAAGGAGGAGGTGGAGGCGTCCATGGTGGTTCCCGAATGCGTCCGTGTTCTACACACACACACACACACACACACACACACACACACACACACATATACAATTGAATAAATAATAAAAAATTCGTCAACAGTGATTTACATTATTTTTATGCTGAATTAGTCATTATATATAATTCAGAGAAGAGTTAAAGAATTCCAAATGCATTATGAAAATGTACCATTTTGTACAAGAACCTTTAGCTGGAAACATAGCTGTGGTAGTTTGTGCCTTGTCCTCTCCAGGCTCATGTGTTTGAATACTTGGTCCTGAGCTGACAGCACTATTTGGGAAAGTTGTGGCATCTTTATGAGTTGGAATCTTAGTGGAGGAAGTATGACAGAGCTTTTGGTTTGGATAACCTACCTATCCAGTTTCTCACTCCCCACCCCCATGGCTGCTGTAATGTGAATCAGCTTTCTGTACCTTGGGGGATGTCTTGAAACATACCTGCAAGGAGTAATGAGCCTGCATACTGAGTCTGCTTTTAACGGCTATGAGCTTTTGTAACTGAGAGGTGTCAACCTTTTCTGTTGGGAGGGGATGGAGGGAGGAATGGAGAGCAACTCCAATAATATGTAAAGTCAGCATGGAGGTTCATTATAAGGTAATGTTAGCACAAGGGAGAAATTTTGAGATTTGAGTTTATTAGAGCTGGGGGCATGGTTGCCATGGGCACCATAATTTAACCTTAAGATGGTAGAGCATTAGAACGAAAGCAGTAGTTTAAAGTCAGAAGTATGAGGAGATAACTAGACAGTATGGTGTGAAGTATCTGAGGAGAGATTTGGGTGAGGTGAGGCGTGGGTAAGATCTATAGAGTCCTCAATAAATCTTAGTCAGATTGGAGGCTTTACAAAATGATGTGGCTATAACTAATATTTTCAAAGTGAGGAATTCTCTTTCTGGTTTTGCATAAAATATTCTAATTCCAACATCCTTGCTTAAGATTGGAAATAAGCTTCCTTCCTTCATTTCACTCAACTATTGTTTATTGAGAGCCAGGTACTGTAGTAGTTATTGGGGCTCTACTGGAGATGAAATAGGCAAAGTCCCTGCCCTTGTGAAGTATATGGAAAGAAAGCTCCAATTTCCATTGCTGGATTCCTATATGACCCTAGTTCCTTTTGAGAACAAAGGTCATTTTGCTATTAACAAACTTAGTTTAGAACAATGCATGATAGATTCTTCTTTTAATTTTAGAATCATCCAATGAAGTCGAGACAAGGAAATTTATGTCTATTTCAGCACTCATTTTAGTGAGATTTGTGAGGTGACTTCTGATTTTCACTTATCTGAGTTTCTGATCAGTTTTGTTATAGAAAAAGAGCATTCACTAGAACAGGTTTTGATCATTAGTGCGAAACTTTCAAAGCATTTTCAGAGCTGAGGCATGTTACTTGAACATTATTGTCAATCTGATAGATAGTGAACAGGATTTGATTGCGTTAATGTGTCAGTTGTGATAGAATTTCACAGACAATGAACCTGCCTTTCCAAGAAATATTCTTTTCTGAAAATGGAAAAGCCTTGCTGATGGCTGGGCAGTTGTCTTTCCATTTGTTATTCCTATAGGATAAATTTAATTATGGCATGTAAAAACAAGTGCACCACTCTACTGTATATAGGGGTAAGGAGCATCATCTGTTGTGCCCAGATTTCTGAATCCCAAGAGACCACCATAGAGCCGACACCGATGCAATCACATGAGGGCCTTTATTCAAGCTGGAACCAGGCTCTTGCCATCCTGATGCAGCAGATCAGGAAAGAGAGCCCTGAATCTTTGTTTTACAAGGTCTTTTATAGTGGCTACTTCTAGGGGAAGGGGCTTCTAATCCAGCAGATACATGATTGGGTAAATTGAGACAAAAGCCATGTTAGCATATGGGAAGTGGACAGCTCTGAACCCCATAAGCAGTTTCTAGTACCCCCTACATTATTCAT
This sequence comes from Typhlomys cinereus, assembly GCA_023101885.1. Classification (NCBI taxonomy): domain Eukaryota; kingdom Metazoa; phylum Chordata; class Mammalia; order Rodentia; family Platacanthomyidae; genus Typhlomys; species Typhlomys cinereus. The sequence continues at coordinate 1,498,162 of JALPQD010000031.1, read as the reverse complement.
GGCCCTTGGAATTCCCTGGGCATTTAGTGGCTGGCTTCTGATTGGATAGTTCCACCTGTTCTGACCACAGTCCTTACAAACTATCATATAATTCTGTCCTTGACAAAGTTGGTGAGGCGGTTGATTATGCAAGGACCAAATGTTACTGTAAAGGCTGCTCTTCCAGTTTACAAGGGGCTCCCGGAATGTTAAGTATTTCCTAATTTGGAGCTGACTGGTTATGGTTATAGTCACATACACAATTGGGTCAAAGAGTCTATGTCTAGCACGTCTGGTGTTTCATAGGGAAGACAAGTGAACAAGTACAAAATGGAGACAAATATGTTCAGGTCCCACACATAATGGCAATTTTATTGAATCCTATATATGTGGCTGTATTAAAATATTAGTCAACTAGCCACCGGTGTAATGTACATACTGTTATCATTTTTTTTAATATATTAACCAAAGAACAAACTTTATTGAGCCAATCAGCCCTAGTTCTCTTTCTCCTGCACAGTCTTGGTTCTGCGGAGTCGCCCAGTGTGGCGCGCAGCAGTAAGACCCACTTTACGCCCAGCAGGAGCATCTCTGCGGATAGTGGAGGGCTTGCCAATGTGCTGATGGTTACCACCTCCAAAGGGATGTTCCACAGGATTCATGGCCACACCCCGTACGCGAGGCCTGCAATTCCTCTTTGCTTTGTACTCGTGGTACGCTCGGCCAGCCTTTAAGATAGGCTTGTCAGTTCGACCCCCACCAGCCACCACACCCACAACAGCTCTGTTGGCAGAGGAGATCATCTTCTTTGAACCAGAAGACAGTTTCACTCGTGTCTTCTTGGTCTCCGGGTTGTGGGAGATGACTGTGGCATAGTTCCCAGAAGCTCGGGCCAGCTTGCCCCTGTCCCCAGGCTTCTCCTCCAGACAGCACACGATAGTACCCTCGGGCATGGTGCCCACAGGAAGAACATTGCCGACATTCAGCTGGGCCTTCTTCCCGCAGTACACGAACTGCCCCGTGTGGATGCCTTCTGCAGTGATGAACAGCTCCGTTCGCTTCTTAAACTGGTAGGGGTCCCGGAAAACCACCTTCGCGAGGGGTGCACCGCACCCCAGATCATTAATGATGTCCTTTACGATGCCCTTGATGTAGCCATGCCGCTCCGCGAAGTCCACGGTGCGCAGGCGAGCAGCTCCCTTGCGGTGTTTCACGTGGGCGCGGAAAACGGAGCCGGCGCCCTTCCTCTGCCCGCGGATGACACGGCCCATGGCAGCGGCTCTTCTACCTGTTATCATTTTTTTTAAACGCTCACCCACTTATTTTCTCTGGCTTCAGCACTGTGAAGATATGCTGAGACTTACCAGTCATTGTGCTCTATAGACTGGTCCATAGAAGTTTAACTGCATTGTCTTATTTTAAACTCTTAACAATTTACTAAGCAGACACATGTGCTAAAGTTATTCCACATATGCGAATATTGGAATTGATAATTATAGACATTAGAAATTTCTCTAAGATCAAAGCTGACATGAGGCAGGAGGACCCAGGATTCAACCCCATATCTATTTGAGTTTTTACTCCAATTCTCATGTAGCTGTTACAAAGTAAACATATTTCTTTTTGTACTAAGTCCTTCTATATTCTCTTACTAACTCTGAATCCATTCTCTGCTCAATAAGAGAGAGGGTATTATAAACTTGGAGTTCTTTTTTAAAGCTATCTTTCTGTTTTCTAAGAACTAGCTGGAAATTTTTATTGCTTTTATAAATTTCTAAGTTTAACTAATTAAAGTACTTTGATTAAAGGCTAGGGATAGGAGTTAGGAAAAATATTGTAATTTAAAAGAAGATTAAGTTTATAAATTTTGAAATCATTTAACCATATATATTGTTTTTCCTTCCTCCTCTATATCACCCTATTAAATTTCCATGTATTCTCTCTTACATGCTAATGTATCTATTTATAAATATCCCCCTTATACTCATGGATACTTGATCTGCAGCTAGTAGTGCTATTTGGAGTCTGCGGAACCTAGAAGGCAGGGCCTAGTTGAAGGAAATAGAACATTGGGATTGAGTCTTTGAAGGGATGTGGAGTCTCTTAGTTCCTGTTGTTTTTTGCTCTCTGATATGTTATGATTTGTACAACCTGTACACATCATACTTTCTTGCTGAAACTGTATTCTCTTCGACTTCTTGTGTCCTGAAGTCAAAGATTGAAACCAGAGCACAACATGTGGAGAGGTTTTACATCAGGATTTATTGAGAACAAAGAAAAGGAAGAAAATCAGCGCTCAGTCCAAGAGGAGCAAGCAAGCCGCTGAAGAAGGCAGGACAGGGTATTTATAAGGCCTGGTGGGCTTGAAAAGTAGCTTTTTATATTGGCTAGTTTTGATTTTATTACATGGGCATTTTTAGTCCTTTTGTCGCTGATTGTTCCATTTATGTTGGGTCTTGGACTTCTGATGGTTAAACTGTTTCATTCTTTAGAGTCAGTTCCTGGACTTGTGTGTCAGGTGTGGTTCCTATGGGATCTTCCTAGCTACTCTAAACTATCTAATGGAAATGATCTTTATTACTGCCATGCCTTAGCCACCAGATGGATCAAATACTTTGAAACTGTGAGCCAAAATAAGTTCTCCACAAAGTCATTTCTGTTTATTGTTTTGTTGTGCCATGTAACTAATTCAGAGTTCTGTTGTATCCTTCTCCACATCCTGTATCCTTTTGCATGACATTCTGCTCATTAAACATTTAGATCTACAATAAATAAATGAAGACAAATTAAAAGACTTTCTAATAGTTTTGCTCATTTTGAGTAAGAGGAGCTTGACTGGAATATTCAGTTTATCCTGATCTTTTTGAAATATTTTCTTACATCTTTCAACATCTTTACAGAGGCACAGCTTTTTAAAGGAAATTAAAGGAATGCAGAGGCAGATCTTTATCAAGTCACTGCTACTTCATTTCCATCCTTTAGATAATAATGTGTTTTCATTACTTAAAAATACCCCCTGAAACCTTAATCTTTAGAACTTCAAACTTTTAGAAAATCCTAAAAATGCAGTCTTGCAGAGAGCCTCCTCCCCATGGGAGGATGTTGATGCATTTGTAGATTGGAGTCTTGGCTCTCTCATTGTTATTACTGTTCCAAACATTTTTAGTTGTTTTAATCATGCTGTGTTAGTATGAATGACCACTTTCTAAGAATAGATCTAGTAAGGTAAAGTAGCACCAATTAATTCAATTAATTCTTTTTTTCTCAAGTAGGTCTGTAAATTGTGTGTGTGTGTGTGTGTGTGTGTGTGTGTGTGTGTGTGATTCTATAATATCTGAGAACAAAATTCTTCAACCATGAAGAAAGTTTATGAATGAACTCGCTCTGCCTCAATTAGTTTACATCAGAGTTATTTCTGGAATGGTAGGCTTTCTACTAAAACTCATTTACTAGTCACCCTCCATTTAGTTTTGTTCAAAAACTCTCATATTTGGTCTATATCCACTTTGATTTAATAGTTTCTCAAATATAGGAAATATGTTTCTTTTCGAATAAAAGGTACTAAGTGATTCCTCTATGGAAACTACAATAACTAAATAACTAAAATAAATGCTTAATTAGCTTTAGCATCATTAAGTATGCTGAGCTATTATCAAAGAGAGTTTTAGTTATGTTCCTGTGCATGCTTTTCTTTTTTCTTTTTTTTTCTAAAAGCAGCTTTTTAGTTACACAAGTATCCTCATATCTTTCCTTTTGAAACTTTTATTTCTTGCCATAGGGGTGTGTTTATGGTCGAGGTCAAATCTTGAAAAAAAAAAGAATTTTTAGAAAAATACTGACAATTTAATACAACAAGTTGTTACCAGAATTAAAGTCCAGGTCGACTACCACCTGAAGGTTATTATTCAGAAGCCCAGAGCAGCTAGGAAATGATTGGACTTAGTCAAACTGGCCTTGAAGATGGAGGGTCTGTTCCCTGAGCTCTATTTTCAGAGGCTCAAAGGACTTGTGTAGGCAGAGAAAGTAGGAACAGGGCAGAAATGCTACATACTAAATGAGGGTCTTTGTTACTGACAGTATATGTCTTTTTTTTTTTTCCCAGAACATCACAGTAGATTTGGGGCTTACAGGGTTAGTGTCTACAGATCTTTTCAAATACATATATTCATAGCACTAAAGACCATTAGAGGGCGTGATACAAGGTCATAAGATGTTTCAGCCTCTTTAACTCTGAAAAAAGATTTAGCAGTTAACATCTTAGCTATTTACATGGGTCTTCTGTTTAGAATACCAAATGTTGAGCAAAAGAGAAAGATGTGAACCTTGAAAAGGACTAGGGAATGGGAGAGGCCAGAGAGGAGGAAGTGAAAGTAACTGCCAAGGTCAACATCCTGAAGGATCTTCCCTTTAAAACACGAGTGTGTGAGGCAGAGCAAGGAGTGTTTCTTTAATATGGAAAAAATGCAATTCTAAAGTAATGATTTCCTAATACAGCCTGCCAGACATTGCCTGGAATTGAAAAGAAATTTGAGAAATTTTAGAGGACAAGAGAGTTAAGGAAAAAGAATATATCCTCTAGTTTAATGCATGTCTGTGGACATTTTCTATTCCAGTTACTTTATTGAACAAAGGATCTGATTCTTCAGGTGCTGTAGAGACTTTTCTTCCCCGGCTTGAGTTGTTCAAGGCATAAAGCAGCGCCTGACCATTGTTGAGTAATGGAGGTTGGTCAGAGCCGCAGGTGTCCGCCATGGAGGCTTCAGTCCTGGCACCAGATTGGCATGATTCCTGCATCTTCACTTGAGTCCTCCCATTTGAGACCCTAGTGGGAAAGCCTCTGCTGCCAAATGTTACAGTCGACCAGAGTTACAAAGAGAGCTCATTTGAAAGACTAGCTCAATTATTTATTAGCACTGTCAGAGGACAGTGTCAGGCAAGACAGTATTTGAAATTAATATACTATTTGATTAGACTGATTGATTGTTCCTGCAGTTGAAGATTTTAACATTCATTACCCATGCATTCTGGTCATTAATACTTTCTTTTATCAGTAAGCATAGAATAAACAGAAATTCTAATAAAAATTCATCACAGTAAATGCACTCTGTGTCTAAGTGACTATGATGACTGCCCAAGTACTAGATTAACTGCTTTAACAGGGGCAGCAGGAAATATTTCTGTTAGAAAATTTAAAATATCCCTTAATTAATATTTACTTTGTAACAAGATTCTTTTAAATTTAAGCTATATAGATAATCTCCAACATATACAGGACAATAAAGCAGTAATATGTATCTTGCATGAATGTTTTGTGTGGTATCCTTCAACTACTCTTCTCGGGAAGTACTGAGGGCTTTAGGAAAGTGCCCTAATGTGCTGTAGGTAAAGCTTTCCTCCCACCAAGAAGAAAAATATCATGGCCCATTTTCAACCAGGCAGTTGAGATAATTCTGCTTTATTATGCAAAAGCATGGACCTGCTTCCATTAAGACCCCTCTCTTTCCCTGTCTCCTTTATGTTTGTAAGCAAATTGAAAGGGACGGTGGGAAAGAGAGAAGGGAGGCAAGCAACTTTAAAACTGACTCAAGGCAACCCTGGGATAGTAAGAATAACAATTTCCAAATAGTGAATCCTAAGAATGACCTTGAAAGACAGACATTTTAAAAATTAAAATGTCTAACAAATATCTTAAAAATGCTCCACTTCTTTAGCCATCAGGGAAATCCAAATCAAAACTTCCCTGAGATATCATCTCACCCCAGTCAGGATGGCAAAAATCCACAATACAAACAACAACAAATGCTGGAGAGGATGTGGAGAGAGGAGAACTCTCCTACATTGTTGGTGGGAATGCAGGCTCATACAGCCACTCTGGCGAGCCATCTGGAGATTCTTAAAGAAATTAAAGATTGAAATGCCATATGACCCTGCGATTCCACTTTTGGGTATAACCCCCCATACAGCAGAGGTTCACCTCAATAGCACAAGCACAACCATGTTCCTAGCAGCACTGTTTACAATAGCAAAGACATGGAATCAACCCAAATGTCCAACAGTTGACGAGTGGATAAGGAAACGGTGGTACATCTATACAATGGAGTACTACTCAGCCATCAAAAATGATGAATTACTGGAATTTGCCAGGAAATGGATGCCATTAGAAACAATTATATTAAGTGAAGTATCCCAGACCCAGAAAATTAAGTGCCGTATGTACTCCCTAATAGGTGGCTCCTAGTACCAAACCCACCCAGCCCACCTTGAGACACTCATAGGTAAGTCTATGTATTACCTACAGTAATTGCAAGGATTATGAACAGGAGGGATGGGGTTGGAGGACCACACCAGAAACAAGGAGAGAAGTGACCATGTTACAGTAGAGAAAATAGGCCTCCATCAAGGACTGCAAGAAAGTAATGTGACACCTGGTTAAGTTCACAGACATTTACAACTAAGGGAGTATGAACTCACCAGAAGGGGAGGGCATATAGTCCAGCAGATTAAAAAGTAACCATTTTGCAAATGGGTGATTGACCCCTCCCATTGCCAAATGCCATATGACCCTGCGATCCCACTTTTGGGTATAAGTTTACATCTACCCTTGAATGTGCTCTTATAATAAGACTCCAGTTTAACAGCTTTTTGTCTCTGGCCAGGGGATGACATACAGTGCCCATCACGATGGAGTGAAGGGCATTGCAGGAGCAACAAAACTGCAAAAGAAAATCAACGAACCACTATCCAGAACTTCAGAGATTCTATATCAACCACCTAGAACTAGGCCAGCTTAGTCTCTCCCCATCCTGAAGCTCAGGGACATTTGCGGAAGAGGGGGCGGTAAGAGTGTAAGAGCAAAAGGATGGGAGGAGCAATGATTTGCAAGATACTCCACACAAGTTAGGGCCGACGCAATCATAATTGGACATTGCATGCCCTGCGCAATGTCCAACACACTATTGACCTCACAAAGTCTAGCATCTGCTAAAGGCACCAAGATCCTTGGAGGCAAGGGATTGAGAGCCACAGTAGTGTTCCTATGCTTAAGTGGAACACGGGAAAGAGTTCAGGGAAATGCCACTGGGTCCTTGTACGTCATCGGAGAGGAGGGCCCAGAGGAGAGTCAGGCATGCACAAGAAAGGACTCTGGGAATTGGGGTGGGAGGCACGGGGGGGGGGATGGGGAGGGAGGGGTGAGGGGAGGGAGAGCAGGGGGTTTCGGGGGGAGGAGGAGGGAGGGAGGGAACTGGTGTACCTATTAAGTTTGTATGAGCTGAAATAATAATAAAAATGTATTAAAAAAAAGTGATCACACTGTGCCCAGGAAGCTTAAGCAGCTTGCACAAGGTAATGGAGCTGTAAACAGCAGAGTCAGCCTGTCAATGGGTTTGCTAGTTCTAGAGCCACATTTGTCCACTTGCCAACCTAGCATGAATAGAAACTGAATTGCAAAATACTGTGAATTTCTGTCTAAAGGTGAATTTGTCAGGGCTCAGAACATATGTATCATCTTCTCCCCACATCTCTGACTCTATCATGAATTAGAAAGCTGGAGAGTATATAAAGTTGGTAAAGGAATCATGAGTTGGAAGCCCATGTGGTTGATATATGCCAAAAAACATCAAGCTCTGCATAAACATGGGTAGGTCCAAGAAGAACAAGGGAGGATCAGTGTCCCAAGTAGGCAGGCAGAGAACAGAATTAAGATTTGGGATGTAGAACCCTTGGTATCAGGCCTGTCTTCAGGAACTAGAGGGATGAGATTCTTGCTTATGAAAATACAGAGGCAGGACTGACAATAATCTATTAACAAGAATCTAACCATAATCTCTCACAGTAAAAGAGGAAGATAAGGATCTCAGGGGACTCTGAGAAAGACTGCCCTGGAACATTCAGGAAGATGTAAATGAGGAAACTACTAGTGTGGGTCTGACAAGAGCATTGCTAAGCATTCATTTGCAGGTAGTGCAACTAAAACAATATGCACTAAGTGTGTAGGAAATTATGTACTTTCTTTTTTTACAATTATTTTTTTTAATTCTGAACACAGTTCCTTTCTGTGAGTGCTAAATGCTTGATGGAAAAGGTTTTCCATTCTGTTGATCTGCACACAGGAGGTTTGCAAGGATAAGTATCTGAAGATTAGAAAACTTGAGCCACAAGGTTCTTGTTTAAAATGATATGATTTCAAGGCATTTTCAAGGACTGTGTGTTTGTAAATATAAGCATACACATTATGAGAGGACTTTTTTATTACATTTTTATTATTATTTCAGCTCATACAAACTTAATAGGTACACCAGTTCCCTCTCTCCCTCCTCATCCCCCCCCCGAACCCCCTGCTCCCCCTCCCCTCACCTTCCTGCCCCATCCCCCCGTGCCTCCCGCCCCAATTCCCAGAGTCCTTTCTTGTGCATGCCTGACTCTCCTCTGGGCCCTCTGAGAGGACTTTTAAGGGGAGAATGGTTACTCAAAGTCTGCCCAATGTCCAGGAGAGCCCCACATTTCCTGGGTCTGTCTTTACTTCTTCTCCCTGAAGGGTTTCAGAGTTGAGATTATAAGTCTCTTGTATATGTGAGACAGAGCTAGGCCCAGAGCTCAGGAGACAGAGACTTGAAAAATAAAAAATGAAGAAGTGTACAGTCACAAATGGCTCTTCATGGGTACCAAAACTCTATTCCAGGTATCCAGATAAAAAATTATTTCAAGCGGAGAACCCAGAAACAGAGAAAAGAGGAGTTTATCATGTATGATTGCAGACAACATTGTATCACAATCTTGGGAATGAAAATAGTATGAGGCTTATCATAAACTATTCCTTTTACTTTCATTTTATAATAGCTGTTTTCTCTTGTTACTCTATCTCCTCTTAGTTATTATTGCATACTTGTTACCAAAATATTTGACATAAATAATTTAAGGGAAAGCAATTTTCTTTTGGCTCATGATTTCAGAGGGTTGAATTCATGGTCACTTTCCCCTGTGTTCTTGGACAAAACATCATGGTGGTAACAACATGTAGCACAAGAGAACTATTTGTTCTAATGTGAAAAAAAAGAGAGAGAGCAAGAAAGGGGCCAGGGATGAAAAATATCCATGGACATTCCTAGTAACATACTTCTTCTAACTTCTATTCCCACCACAGAGATCTCCACAACCTTCCAAAACAGAGCCACTAGTGAAGACCAAGTATTCAAGCGTATATGGGATGTTTCATTTTCAAACTTAATCATTACACAATCTAAGTTTGAAAATACAGATCAGTAGGAAATCCTAATCCCATAAATGGCATTCAATTATGGTAATCTTACAAATTAATCTATATTAATTCCTTCAGTAACAAATTATTATTGATAGAAAAATATATCCCCATAATGTTTGGATATTATTTCAGAGAGCAGTAGCATTGATAATGCTGTTTCCTTCAAATATTCTTTAGATAGTTTTATCTCTGCAGCAGTTCACCTGCATTGTTGCTGATAAAATTCTCCATCAAATGGATTAAGGGAACCAGAGGTTTATATTCTCCTATGATTCCTGTTTACAACTGTCTGTCCAGCTTGGCAGGAGAGCTCACACCAACACCAGGGCTGAGGGAACTGGCCACACCATTTCCACTTGGCAACTGAGAGAGGGATAATCCTTATTTGCCAGACCAACATGTCTGGCCAAATGCAGAGTTCACACTGACTCCAGGGACAGGGAAATGGCCACACCATCTTCACATGATGGCTGAGAGAGGGATGATCCTTACTTGCCAGACCAGCATGTATGACCAAGTATGCAGAAGAATATCTATTCTTCTCAAGCAATTCCCTCCATTTTATTCACCTACCAAGGGACCAGTCCCACCTACCAAGCTGGAACTTCCCCATCCACTAAACAATCTCCTGCAGGTTCACTCTAAGCTTAACTTAACTGTTAATTGTCTATAAATATGCCCAGAGCTCAAACCCTCAACTGTCAAGTTGACACCTATATGTAACCATGGCCATCTCCTAACTCTGCCAAGAGATTTTGAGTGGATAAATTTTTCTTGTTTATACTGTCTAATCATCTTTTTATTGTTTTTACTTCCTTTTATACAGGAGACTTTGAATGTGATTGATCCTGGCTTGATGGACCTAAATGGGATGAGTGAGGATGCTCTGGAATGGGATGAAACAGACATAAGTAACAAGTTAATTAGTTTGAGTGAAGAATCAAATGACCTTGACCAAGACCTCGAACCTATCATGCCTTCCCTGAAGCTGGAGGAGACATGTAGTAAGGACCCTGGTTATGAGGAAGAGGCACGTGACCATGGGGGATCTCAGTATGCCTCAAATATCACTGCGCCTTCCAGCCCACACATTTACCAAGTCTACAGTCTTCACAATGTTGAGCTCTGTGATGACAGCCACATGCCATTTCTGAAAAACAATCCAAAGTTCACAGGCACAACACAGCCAAGCATTTTAACTAAGAGTCTCAGCAAAGACTCTTCATTTTCATCCACCAAATCTTTGCCAGATCTTTTAGGGGGTTCTAATTCAGTGAAGTCCTGTCCATGCCACAGCGGAGACCTAAGCCAGAATTCCGGTAGTGAGAGTGGAATCGTCAGTGAAGGAGATAACGAAATGCCTACCAATACTGAAATGTGCTTGCTTAGTGTAGAAGATGGGTCCCCAAGTAACCCTGAAACTGAACATCTGGACCCACAAATGGGAGATGCAGTTAACGTGTTAAAGCAAAAATTTAAAGATGAAGAGAAATGCAGTGAGCATTCAAATAGCACTCAGTCATCCATCTCACCAGTGAGTTGTGTAAATGGGAAAGTTGGAGATTTAAACAGTGTTACCAAACATACCCCTGATTGTTTGGGAGAAGAATTACAAGGGAAACACGATGTGTTTACATTTTATGATTACTCATACCTCCAAGGCTCAAAACTCAAATTACCAATGATAATGAAACAGTCACAGAGTGAAAAAGCACATGTGGAGGATCCCATTCTTCATGGTTTTTATTTTGACAAAAAATCCTGCAAATCTAAACACCAGGCTTCAGAGACACAACCAGATGCCCCTCCCCATGAAAGGATGATGGCAAGTGGATCCCATGAACTGGGCTGTGGATCATGCAAAAGCAGTGATGTGGAGAAGACATTCGCTGGCATTCAGAATGCCAGACAACTCTCGCTTTTTTCTCGTAGCTCATCTGTCGAGTCTCTTTCTCCAGGGGGTGATTTGTTTGGATTGGGCATCTTTAAAAATGGCAGTGACAGTCTCCAGCGAAGCACTTCTTTAGAAAGTTGGTTGACATCCTACAAAAGCAACGAAGATCTTTTCAGCTGTCACAGCTCTGGGGACATAAGTGTGAGCAGTGGTTCAGTTGGTGAGCTAAGTAAAAGGACATTAGACCTCCTCAATCGTTTGGAGAACATCCAGAGTCCCTCGGAGCAAAAGATAAAGCGAAGCGTTTCTGATATCACTCTCCAGAGTGGTTCTCAAAAGCTGTCTTTTGCTGGCCAGATGTCATTGGACGTAGCATCTTCTATTAATGAAGATTCAGCAGCGTCTCTTACGGAACTGAGTAGCAGTGATGAGCTCTCTCTTTGCTCCGAGGATATTGTGTTACACAAAAACAAGATCCCTGAATCAAACGCATCATTCAGGAAGCGGCTGAACCGCTCCGTGGCTGACGAAAGTGATGTCAATGTTAGCATGATTGTCAATGTGTCGTGTACCTCTGCGTGCACTGACGATGAAGATGACAGCGACCTCCTCTCTAGCTCGACTCTCACCTTGACTGAAGAAGAACTGTGTATCAAAGATGAGGATGATGACTCCAGCATTGCCACAGATGACGAAATTTATGAAGAGAGCAACCTGATGTCTGGACTGGACTATATAAAGAATGAATTACAGACGTGGATCAGGCCAAAATATTCCTTGACAAGAGAAAAGAAGCGTTGCAATGTCACTAACGAAATAAAGGGCACAAAAGATGTAAGCAGTAGTGAGATGGCCGATGCCCTCAACATTGAGGCTCTCCTAAATGGCTCCATAAAGTGTCTCTCTGAAAATAATGGGAATGGTAAGAATCCACCCCGAACTCATGAGTTAGGAACCAAAGGTGAAAATAAGAAAAATACTTATGAAGTTAGTAAAGATCCCTATGTGGCTGACATGGAAAATGGCAATATTGAAAGTACTCCAGAAAGGCAAAAAGGGAAGCTGAATGAGACTTCAAAGGCAGTGGAAAATCTTGGTTCAGATGGGAAAGAGATTTCAGAAGGCGACCATTGTAAGTGTAAAGCAATTGTGGATGGCTCAGCTGATTCAGATATTGCCAGGAAGGAATTTGTTCCCCCAAATGTTAGACATCTTCCAAAGATAAGTCCAGATCTCCAGCACTGTGAAAATCAAAGTGCAGATTGCACTTCCATTGAGAAGTCTGACCCAGGACTGTCGGTAGAAACCAGAGTTAGCAGCAGACAGGATGGTGATGGGCTGAAATCTTTGTCTAATGAGGCACCAAGCGTGGCTGGAAAATCTGCTGGTTGCTGTCTTCTTGAGCAAAACGAGACAGAGGAAAATGCCTCTATCAGCGACACCACTTCCTGTTGCAACTGTGAGCCAGATGTTTTCCATCAAAAAGACGCCGAAGATTGTTCAGTGCGTGACTTTGTTAAGGAAATCATTGACATGGCTTCGACAGCCCTGAAAAGTAAATCTCAACCTGAAAATGAGGTGGCCACTCCCGCCTCATTAACCCAGATCAAGGAGAAAGTGTTAGAGCATTCTCATCGGCCCATCCAGCTGAGAAAGGGGGACTTTTATTCCTACTTATCCCTCTCATCCCATGACAGTGACTGTGGGGAGGTCACCAATTACATAGATGAAAAGAGCAACACCCCGCTGCCCCCGGATGCTGCCGACTCTGGCTTAGATGACAAGGAGGACATCGAATGCTTCTTTGAGGCCTGTGTGGATGATGACCCCGAAGGAGAGGAGCCCTGTTTCTCTCACACACTTCAAATGAATCAGCAGTTCCCAGTGATCTCTCCATACCACCACAAGCAGCAGCAGGTGCTCCTGTGGATGACGCAGAAATGGTGGTACTTTCACAACCTCCGTCTCAGCAGGGGACTGACATTGGAAAGGAAGTAGACAATTTGCCACAAACTCCCCATGACTGCGCAGGAAGTGCAGAGCTAACTAATCCTTCAAGCGTGGACAGTGGAAAGGAAAATTCAGGAAACCTGGGTGAATCAGGAATTACCAGAAGAAAATCAAGCTGCTTTAACCAAATCCGAAGTTCAGAACCTCGCTCTGAAAGCAGATCAGCCAAAAGACAAGGCTGTGTTGCATCCCAGACCCCAAACTATAACCTGTAAAGAAAATCTTGTAAGCTTTCATGAAGATAGACATAGAAATATGCATAGGTAGAATGTTATACCCCAAGCATGAAAATAATCTCATTGAAAGGTATGTATATACTTGTACTCTCTCTTTTAATCTCTTTCCTCCTTCTGTCTCTCTGTATGTGTGTATATAGGCAGATTCTGTATTCTTTGATGATCCTAACTACTGATATTCTAAATTTTTAGTGGCATTATAGTCATTCCATCATTCTGGCGAGAGCAATACAAAATCTGAGGAAATCGCCAAATAATGTAAGGCTTCTGCTCTTCCGCTGAGGGAGCAAAAGGCTCCAACTGCAGCTGTACCGTGAGATGAAAATGCGCACAGAGTAGCTGCACTCCACTTCAGCTCCTGCGAGGAGCCGCCTGCTCCCCTCAGTGCCTGGAGATGAGCAGTGATTAGGCTAAAGACGGTATCTCCTGGTTTGGGGCTGCCATTTATTCTTCTGTCTAACGTAACTATCATCACATTCACTTCCCCAGTGAAAGGCTGTGCTGTCACATCTTCTAATCATGGTCATGCCGGAGAATTCAAACAGGAGGGGAAAGTTGACGTGAAAGAAGAAACTCTCATTTATCCACACATACAGGCTAGGAACAAGCCCTGAAAGCAAATGCAGAGAGCATACATGACAAGCTAATGGTATCTTGATAAAAACAGAATTTTTGAATTTTGCCTGAAGGTGACAGGCTGATTTTCCATCAATTTTTTTAAGTAAGTCATTCCACTCTTCATATTTAATAAGACAGCCATTGATTGATATTTCTGAGATGGTGATGTATCTCTAAAAGTGACACAAAGGTTCTGTTATTTCCTACTTCTAAGCCCCAGTGATGAATATGCTTTCTCTAAAAAGTTTAAAGAGAAAACCTGAGCTTTCAAAGTGAGAGTTACATTTTACCAAAGCATGAGGTGCCTGTGCCAACTCCGCCCCCACTCCAGAAACCTAATGCCGTAACCTAAACTCGTGCTATAGGAAATGAATTACAGAAGCAATCTATCCTAATTTGTTAACTTATTCAAATAACAGTTATTATACTTAACTATGCTAAAGATTATCTTTTTTGTGGCAGATTGTTTATTTTTTGATGAGCCTAATTACTGATTTTCTAAAAGTAATTTACATTTATTACAAATACATCTTTTAAAATGTGACAGATAAATGTTGTTCCCATAATGTATTATGAAAAAAGTTACTATTTAAAAACACATTATTTAATTTGAAAGATGAATGGCAAACATCATTATTTTTTTTCCTGCAACACCTGTGCCCTAAGCTCATTAAAATGTGTGATTCTGTGTAGAGCTGTGAGAAATGGGGGTGAGGGGGGAACCTATACCATACATATACCCTAAAAATAAACTCAGTATGCAAAATCGAAGAGAGCCATGCTACTTACTAATATAGCTCAACTAATTTTCCATTTCAGACTCTATTTACAATTGGCTGCAAGGCAGAACAAAAGTAGCAGAGAGAGAAATGTATTTTCTGCGAATTGTGTCCACCCTGTAATCACATTCTCCATCAGTATGCAGTACAACTGACCATTAAGGGAGAGTAGCTGCCATTCCATAAGCTACTTCAAAACAAGTCCTATCAGAACTGATTGGACTGTGGGCTCTGCCCACCTCGGCAGAGGCACTGGCGGAGCCTGGCTGATTTTGTTTTCTGAAAGGGGATAAAGGCTTGAAAGCAACAGCACTCTGAGCATGACATCATGTGCTGTGACCCTCGAGTCACCAGGCGTGCTGCGATGTGGAGCAGGAACGCTCAGGCGCTGGAGAAGCCTCTGGGATGCGGTTTCTCTTTTTGATCCTTGGGGTGTTTCTTCTCTCTCTCCTTTACAGTGAAATAGAATCGAAATGAAATGTAAATGATGAACTGTTCCAGCTTTTGACTTGAGGGAAGTGACTGTGCTGATTGATCTGTGTAATCTTTGCATTTTACAAGCAGGGACAGTGTAAAACTACCAGCCCCTGGTCTGCCAGTCAGCAGTATTCTGTTGAGGCCCATGCCTGGCCATATCCTGGGCAGAGGGAGAAGCAGCCAGATTTTACTTCTGTAAAACTAACATAGCCCCCAAGTGACTTGTTATCAGCCTAGAGCTATTTAAATAGCCATATTTATTGTTCCTGTTCAGTGTTGGATACTCTGTGCGTACGTGTGTGCGTGTGTGCGTGTGTGCGTGTGTGTGTGTGTGTGTATGTGTGTGTGTTTTGCATGTTCAGTATCATGTAAACAAAACATCTGAGTGCCAGAATTGTGTCCCATTCATTAGCATTCGATAATTGGATACAAACATTCAGGTACTGTTAAGTACTGTCAATGACAAGTTATCTAATCTGAAATAGTGCCATATTTCCACATCAGTCTGCATAGAGAAGTTATTTAGTAAAGGATGCCTCACTATCTACATGAGTTTATTGGCTGCCATTGTTCTTCCAAGAGTCCAAACAGCAAAAGGAAAGTTCTCTTTAAAACCTTTTGACGACCATCAGTTGAGATGGTCTTTTTATCGGGACAATAAAATCCACCAAATTCAATTTGCTATAATTCTTTTTCCAGAAATAATTCTCAGATGATGAAATGATTATAATTCTATCCAGAAGTGATATAAGTGGAAAGTGCATGTAGTCTGCAACAGTAACAAAAAAAAAATTTTGCTCTAAGATTTCTGAAAACAGTTTTATTTGCTGGGTTCTAATTAAAAAGCCCTGGAGCCATTTGAGGCACTTTACCGCAATGTAACAGCATATGCATTTACACCGATTTCCAGGCACACTGCTGTGCTTTTCACTATTTTCATTTATGTGTCATGTTTCTGTAAAAATAGAGAGGTCAGTTACAGCAAATCACTTCAAAGGCAAGATAACTGGATAGATTCAGGTCTTTCTGCCCAATTTGGAGGAAGCACATAATGTCTGTCTGGAGTGCCTCCTAGGACCTGCGTAAGAGATGTACTTTGCACTAATCTTTTTGCAGTATTCTGACAGTTATTTCTTCATAATCCTCATCATAAGCCTCTGATCTTTGATGAATGGTTTAACCCTAAACTCCAGGCTGGATAAATCTTATGGCATAAAAACTTAACCCATCACATGCAGTCAGTCTGTAGCTTTATTTTTTCCTTCCTTTCTTTTCTTCTGGTGTTCTGAAGGTGTGTGTGTGTGTGTGTGTGTGTGTGTGTGTGTGTGTGTGTGAGAGAGAGAGAGAGAGAGAGAGAGAGAGAGAGAGAGATACATTTTATGGATCTGTATTTAGTTAGAAAACATTTGCTTCCTTTCATCTTAGTCTCATTGTCTTATCGTCTTTGTTGGTTTATGTTAGTTTTAGATTTTTAGGTGATTCTTTATGTAGGTACATGCTTCAATTTCACTCACGCGGTCTAAAGTATTGCTCCTCTGCCTTTATCAACGGAGAATGTGGGGAGATCAAACACTTTGCATGCACACACACAGATTCTGCTTCTATTAATTGGATTGACACTAAGTGTTTGGTATTTCCCAAAGCCAGCCAAGCAGATTTAAGAAACTTCCGTTGGGGATTGTATATTAATCTTTCACTACACAATGCAGGTCTAATCTTATAAAAATTTACCTTTAAATCACTTTGCTAAATTAAGGTTCTGCTGTATGTGTTTTTAATTATATAGCACTCCTGAATAACTAGCCTTGCCATGCTAAATAACAAAGATTTTATTTGACATAGTCCCCCCTCACGTGCATGTGCACACAGACATATTCATTCTCTCTCTCTCTCTCTCTCTCTCTCTCTTTTTCCTCTTACACACACACACACACACACACACACACACACACACACACACCAAGGATTTGTCCCTGAGCCAATTTGGCTTGCCTGTTTCCAAGTAGGCCAAGTCGAAAGAATTGATTATCCAGCGAGACTATAAATGCCAGCTTTTAGTAGGACCAGATTGGCTTCACCTAAAGATTCCCTACTCGGTGGCCAGATTTCAGATGACTCACATCCTCAGTATTTGAGCAATGCTATGCAATGCTTTCTTGAATTACTGAATTATTTTACTATATCAAATTTTGTTCCATGTGCTTCTGTCTGTCTCCCTCTAATCCTGTTAACTTGTCCTATCTCTCCAACTTACTATTTGGCCCCAACAGAACCACTGTTTAAAAAAGATTTTTTTCTGGCTCCTACACAAAATTACAAGGGGTGTGTGTGTGTGTGTGTGTGTGTGTGTGTGTGTGTGTGTGTGAGAGAGAGAGAGAGAGAGAGAGAGAGAGAGAGAGAGAGAGAGAAACTATTTGCTTTTAAAAAGGAAATAAAACTATCTGATATCAGGCAAAGACCTGCTTCATCTGAGAGCTAGTCCAAGAACTGAATGTCATGTATATCTTGCATTGCCAAAACCTGAAATTTAGATATTTCTCAGACTTGACCAGTTGGTGTAGATATTAGAAATAAGTAGACCGGAATGAGCTTGGAACTATTTTTTTTTAGCCATCATACATGCAAAAATAATTGAATCATGTTGCTGGGGTGGTGGCTCAGCAGTTAAAGCATTTCTATGCACCAACCCAAGGACTGGAATTTGGATCCCAGACCACACTCAACATGCCAAACAAGCATAGTAGCCTGCCAGTAATTCTACTCTGGGAAAGTGGAGCTTGGGAATCACCACAGTAAATTGGCTAGGCAGAGTAGCCATAATGTCACTCTGTGGGTATAATTAGAGACATGGGCTCAAAACCATAAAGTAGAAGAGCAATCAAAGTTGATTCCTAATATCAACCATGGGTTTCCACCTGTATTTGCATTCATGTGCATGTGCATGTGCATTTGTACACATTCACACATACACATACAAACACAAATAGAAACGTGTTTGCATCCCATATACACATACATATGAAGAGGAACTTCGAGAAACTTTAATTTTCACAGTACTTTCTATATCTTAAATGAAACACAGGTAATTGTGTTACAAGTTCTAATTATATTGTTTTCTAGTTATAAATGAAATGTGATAGAACATTATCAGGCAGTCACAAAATGGCAATTCACCATGGCTTCTGAAAAGGCTTGATGCCAAGAATGAAAGAGACAGGACTAAAGCCTTTTCTTGTCCCTTTTTTGTTTCTTATAGATGGCCTGGCTGCAACTCAGGGCTGGCCTCATCACTGCCCTGGGCTGGTCTTGGCTTCCATCATGCTGTCACTGCCGTCTGTCACACTGACTTTCCTGAGATGAATCTTCCTTCTGAATGCAGTTTGTCCATGGGCCTTGTGATCTGGATGTGTGCTCTGGTTCTCTTTAGGTGATCGCCTTTGAAGTTCCACAAAGCTGCTTGTTCCCTGTGGATTCCTGTCCCAAGCTACCTCTACCGACCCTCTCTCCACAAGACTTTTCTGTTGACCTCCTCCCCTCCCCATCTGCTCTTTAAACTTCTGCCGCCAAATTGATGGTTCATTACATCCACCTATCTGGAATGACCCCAAACCCCTGCCATACTTTACCAATTTTATGCTTTGATCAGACATTCTTAATGGTGTGATCCCTATGTTTATTGAGATTTACCTAAAAGCCAACACTTGATTTGATTGCAGTGTAGAAGAGAAACACTAGTCCTTCTTTCAAAATTAAGCAACTTTACAAGCACCAATTTATTTCCTTTTCATAATGATCTATGCAGCACTTCAAGAAACACCTATAACAGTGTTGTATGTTATAAACTGGTGACCTTCTACTATTATGTACAACATTTTTGTTTTTATGTTTCTTGAGGTGGTAAATGAGAAAAAAAGTTTTTTAAAAACGTGTGCCTTGCTGTATTTCTTATACCATTTGTTAAAAGCTGCTTTCATGGTAATATTATGTTGATTTGAAAGGAGGAAATAGCAAGGTTAAGATGTGTGAATAATATCTGTATATATGTATAATCAAGTGCAAACACTGATGTATAATGACAGTATAAAATGCTTTTCATGTTTGTGATGTCCTGTGATGTGGAGAACATGAGCCTTAAACCTATTAGATTGCATGGTAATTAAAATTGGCATAATAAAAATAGCTTATTGGGGGGAAAGGCAAATTAATGATCTCTTCTACCTGTATTCTTTACTAAATTGTTACATCTGGTTCTGAAAAAAATAATTTGTAGCAGCTTCCAAAATATCCATATTGCACAAGAGGCTTAAATTATTTAAACTACAACTAGGCCTTCACAGTTTTCAGAGTCTTTTCTGGCCACTCTAAACATCTTGAAACAGCAAATGAGTAAAGGCAGGTTCCCCTAAACCATTACTGGTTTAATGTCAGATTTTTTGATATTTCATATGTCATAATTTATTTTAAATGATTATTTTGAATGAGTTTGATAGACATTTAGAAGCATATAGAAAAATTGACTGTTATTCCTATTTAAACTCTAGATTTCAGGTTTATTTATTCTGTGTAAAAGAAATCAGCAGGAAAATATTCCATTTGGTTTATGTTGATTTCGTAAATGAAATTTTTAATTATATCATAACTCCTACTAAAGTGCCTGACACACAGTAGGTATTCTGTAGAAGTCTGCTGAATCAAAGTATTTAATTAGGTAACATGAGTAACATTTATCTCACTATTTGAGATTCCTATATATACATATACATGACTAGAAAAAAGACACGATGTAATAAAAAAACTGCACACAGTACACAGTTTATATCAGATTTCAAAAAGGAAAAAGAATTTAATGGATGTATGTGGTCACAGAAATGACAATCATCATTCATCAATGTCTTTTGTCAACAAGGCACTACCTAGATTCAGGGAATGCAACCACTGATGAAGGCAGGCCTTCTTCAGAGGCTTACCTACATTAGGGGTAAAGTGAAGGCACGAGTGATAGGCAGTAGTTGTCCCACAGGTAAGGAAGAAAGCAGGTGTCATGAAAGAGATGCAGTGAGGGAGGTGACAGTGAGGGACAAGGGAAAAGAAAAGATTAGGAAAGAGCAGAAGTTTAGACAGTAGAACATTAGTGGAGATTTTTTGCAGGGCTAATAGGAGAAAAAGCCAAGTGAGATGACTTAATGAATGGTGCTTTACAAAGTTAAAGTGGACCTTTTGTATCAGTACATTAGATAGTAAGGGAACTATGTAGTTTGTTTGGGGCCTAATTTTATTTTATGATTGGAACTATTAGCATTGTACCGAGAAGACTGTTTGCCTATAATTCTCTCACCTTAGCGAGTATGTATTTTATGTCCCTTATAACCTTTCCTGCACATGTTTTTGAATGGGTGAATCATTCAGACTTTTAAGTAGTAGCTTCTTGCAAAAGGGTATTAGGCAGATGTGTAGTTACAGTGCTCAAGAGGATTGCGAGAGAAAGAGATCAGAAGTAAGCCCATGGCAGGGAGGCAGCTAGAGAAAATATTCTAGGTTGAGATAGCAATGGGTATGCAGGAATAGTGGACTGGGATAAAGAGGAAGCAAACCTTTGAAATAATGTTTTGGACCTCTGCTGGTATTTTTCATGTGAGATAACCTAAATTTTTTTTTTTAGTTAGTAACTAATGTCAAGTTCTTATCTGTTGGTAAAACTAACAGTTACTTGACCATGGTGTTCTCTTACCTGCTATATGCTCATAGGAGACTTTTAGGTATTGAAAATATCTATTGATTATCTACTTAGTATTTAACACCAAATTTTTAGATTAACTTTTAGGCTTATTGAACAATGTGTCTTCCAGTTGGAAGAGCTGGAATAGCCTTGACTTCACACCCTGTTTAGATGCTACCTCCCCAGTTACCCTTGAAAACAGCTGGTTGGTTTTCATTGATTTATATCAATTCTGCCTACACGTTTCCATGATTGTGGTTGTTCACTCGGGATGCAAACCATTCATAACAGAGCATGTCTCTTTGTTAGAATATGCTTTGTTAGGTTGCTAAAGTCCACAGGGTGCCCCTCTTCCCACATCTACCTTTAATTTTTTCTCATTGGTCCCAGCTCCTTCTGACCGAGCAACAGCTCAAAGTATTTCTATTCTCTCTGTCTCTGGTAACCCTGTAGGTAACTGAGACCCATTCCTCACTTTCCCAACCACTGTTTCCCCAACTGCTCTTCATATGTCATGATTTTCAGATCCATTTCAATCTGACTGAATGTTAACAGACAGAATCCTTGAAACTGAAGAACTGTCTTCATGAAACATATAGAAAAGTATCTGAACATTTAAGTGCTAAGTTTTCTCTAAAGTATATTCAAGATATATGTTTATTCTATTATTGTAAATTTCAATAAATAAATAAACAAGTAAATAAATAAGAATCTATGACTTCCTTCAGTGGTCTAGTTCAATGCTAGACTTATCTTGAATCTTTTCATTATATTGAATCCAAACCTAACTTACAGCCATTTGAAACAGGGTCTCTTCCATTTGTTTATCTGTTTATCCTTCATTCATTCAACAAACATTCAATGAGTGGTAACTTGGGTAAAATATTATGTATGTCATATGACATGCAGATGATCTCCATCTTTAAGGGGCTTACAGTTTTTTTCCCTCCGGAAGTACAACCTGTTGTGTCCTTAAGTAAAGTGTTTATTGCTTTTCCCCAAAATTAAATGGTAGCTTTATTTACTTTGCTTTTTATTTAATTTATCAACATTTTCAGATGAACAAATTGACATGGAATATGGTCTGGGTCCATCTATGAAAAGAAATGAAGTGCTTTTAATTACAGATGAAAATATTTTCAGATTTGTGGTTATTTAATAAAAATGCATCTTATACAACCAAATAATCTTAGTCTAGTCTATAACAACCCAAGTTTGTTTATGCTGCTGTGTTTGTTTCATTTAGCTTGGGTTTTCTCTATTCTATAATAGCTTGGAGCAAATTAGTTGAAAATATCAAAACAATGAATCCAGCTATTTCTTATTGCTAAAATCACATTCATTTCATCATGAAGTTGAACTTAAAGTTTGTAGATTGACTAATTTTTCAAGTATCATAATTTTTACATTTCAATGATACCTTAAACTAAATTTATGGCTTAATATACACATACATATATTTTATTTTGGTAATTTCAGACCTATAGAAAAGTTAAGAGTAACAGAATAACATTGGCATATATCTCTCATTCTTTCTCTCTCTCTCTTTCCCTCCAAACTTACACACACATTAAATGTGATATTAAATTATAAAAGACTTTTGAGCTAATATGATTTTAAGACCAGGCATTCTCTACAAGTTTATAATACCACACAATAACATCATCTGGTTACCCTTTGTAAAACTCCACTTCCCAAATACGTTCATTTTCTCTTGTTTTAATTTCAATTCAATATCCAAATAATGACCACATACTCCTTTTAGTTTTCATATCTTCTTAATCTGGAGCAGTTTTCCACGTTTTTCTTTCTGAGATCGTCACAAACATTGACAAATCTGGATATTCCAGCCAGTTTTATGAAATGATTCACAATCTACAATGGGTCCAATTATCTTACCATAATTAAAACTCAGGATAAACTTTCTGTAAACTATAGTACTTAGGTAATGTTGCATTCAACTCTTTAAGAAGGGCCAAGAATCACTAACATTCTTGATTTGCAATGTTCTTTTATTTTCTAAGGCAGAGCAGAGGTCATCCAACTATGGCCCATGGGCCAATCCAGCCTATCACCTGTTTGTGTTTGACCTGGGAGGTAAGAATGATTTTTACAATTTTATGTAGTAAAAAAATTTAAAAGAATATTTTGCAATCTGTGAAAATTATATGAAATTCAACCTTGGGTGTTAGTGAATGCAGTCACAAGCATTTGCTTACCTATGGCTGCTTTTGCACTATTACTGCAGGACATAATTACAGCAAAAACTGTGGAGTCAGAAAATCCTGAATTATTTGTCATGTAATCCATCGTGTATTGGTTTCTAAATGGTCTATGGCATTCTAAATTCTGACGCAATTTTCTTTTTAAAAAAAATTTTAAATTTACATTTTTGCATGCAAACTCTTGCCTCCCTCGTTTCTCCCTTCTTCCCTCCTTTCCTCCTGCACTCATCCCATTCCACCCTCTCTCTCTTCCCTACATGGGTCCGGTTTATTTCCCCCTATTCTCCTGTCCTTAGGTTCTATGAGTTCTGGGCTTCCATCTACATCATCTGTCCTTATAGGGGTTCAAGCATCTGCGGCAGATCAAGAGGCCCTTTCTTGGGCAGCTAACTGATATGGGTACTCCCCTACCTCTGTCTGACCTGTCACCCCTAAGGATCCTACTTCCTGAAACTATTATGTCCTGAGATCTGTGCAAGTCCATGGGGGCATGTTGACATGTTTGACACAATTTTCTTAGAAGTAAATAGATTTCAACTGTTTAAAGCCAATGGAATGTAGGACATGCCATTTCTTTTCAACATTTTGTCACATTGTCAGTTTCAGATCTATGAAGCTAAATGGATGACTGACATTCTTGATTTACAATTTTATCTTATTTTCTGAGGCAGGTATCAGCAAACTAGCCCATGGGCCAAATATATGTTTGCATGTCAGACACCTATGTATCTGCTGTTTTGTAAACTAAAGGATTGTTCATGGGCTCAGTGTAGTTCAGTGGGTTAGGTACCTGCTCATAAACCTGAGTTCAATTCCCAGAAGCCACATAATGGATGGAGAAAACTGATTTCACAAAATCATCCTCTGACCTCCACCTGTATGCCATGGCACTCACATCTCTCTCTCTCTTTCTCTGTCTCATAAATATTTTTTAAAGTTTCTCTAAAAAAGATCATTCTACATCTATTGTTTAAAAACTTAAATTTAGGCTACTCTCACTAATTGTTTTAGTAAGTACTGATTGATTAATGATTTGAGTCAGTTCCAGACTAAATGAGTAGTTCAGTTAAAGCTATCAGAAAATTCAATAGAAATCGAAGTCATCTCAATGCACTAAGTTGGAATTTTTTGTCCATTTTGAATATTTTTCTAAAACGGTCAAAATATTAGCCAAGCCATTTCAGTCTTTTTTTCAAATTTATTTTTCAATCCAAACAATGGTAACAATTGTCTATGTCACACCTTTACATTTTCTGGTCACAAATAAAAATCTTACTTTACCAAAGAAATAAGTGTTCAAATAAAAAATTGCTATAACCATAGCTGGACATACTATTGAAGGAATTTTTTTCCTTATAGCCTGCCACTTTTTGTTATTTGTTCATCAAGGGGCCACTGGAGGAAGCCTTACAGTAATGTCCTTAAAAATAGCCACATGTTTTCCAAGACCAGTGGCCTTTGAATTTGAGAGTTTAATTTGAGAGCTAAATTAAATAAAATAAAATTGTTTTTACAAATTAGATCTATGATAGTAAGATTTCCATGGGAAAGGCATGTTGGCCAATGCCTTGAGACTGTTATGTCTTAACTACTAGAAGCAGAAATTATGCAATTTGTCCTTACGGTTTGAGGTAGAACATGGCCTGTGTAAAGCAGTTTTTCTCAAGTTCAACAAGCATAATTTGAATGGTGCTCATGTGTGTCAAATTGTTTTAATCTATCAGGACTATTATAACAAAATACTTTAGGCTGGGGAATTTAAAATACAAAGTACCTTTGTAATCTGAAAATAAAGACATCTGAAATCCAAGCAACAAAAAGAGTCAGTGTCTGGGGTGAACCTGGTTTCTGCCTCTTAGGTTGCCCTTCTTACTGCTTCTTTATATGAAGGGGTGACCAAGCTTCCTCAGGCCCTGTTCATGGAAACTGTATTCTTAGAACTTAATTACAACCCAAAGATTCCATCTCTTAATAATATTACATTGGGAATTGGGTTCAACATGTGAATTTAGGGGATATAGACATTCATACCACAGCACAGACATTTCTGGGCTTTGGCAGGCATTTCCAGAGCAAAGAATTCTCTGTTCCCTTCTCTCTCACTCAAGGAGGGTCTTGATGCAGCTGATTGGAGTGACATTGCCTTAAGGGCAATTTTGAAGCTGGCCTAATTTGTTCTCATACAAAAATTATTCCTTACCTTTTATGCCTTATTATTGGTTAAAAACTTTTGTGATACAATGTTTAAGAACAGTTGAATCTGAAGTATTCCATGACCTAAAAAGTGCTCAAAAGAAAGGAGGGTCAACCCCATACAAATTCTGAATGAACATCTCTAGATAATCCACAGTCACAAAGAACTCAAAGAATTTGGACAGTAGGAACTTCATATAAAGGGAATATTAAACCAAAATGTGAAATAAATAGAGATAAATAGAATTTGGCTTCATTCACTCTGGAAAAATGACTAGCCTTCATGGTCTGGCCCAGATAACTGATGATGACTATGGAGTCAGAAGATAGTAGAAGATCATGATTTTGCAGATGTGCACATAGCCTTCTGCATCAACCTCCCAGCCGTCATGCTCTTTAACTGTATCATCTGTGCTCTTTCCCTTTCTCCCTTCTTCACCTACTTTATGTGGGGAAGTTTGACTGGTACCCTAAATATAAATTTTGAATATTTTCCATTCCATAAGGCCATATAATAATGCATCCTATTCATTGATGCAAATGAATAGATAATTTAATGATAAACCATGATAAAATTATCAAACTTTTGTTTTTACTTATGCTGAACCTGCCATTAAAAAGAAAATACCAGCTCCATAAATAAATGGAGTATTACAATTATAAAGTATTATTCAAGGATTTAAATGATTGAAGGCATTAGGAATATAAAAATGCTTAAGATCCTCTTTAAATCCCAATATTCCCTAACTGCTAGTTTATAAAAAAAATCAAGCTCAGGTTTATAGAATTAGTCTGCTTCTATTTAGTTGATCAATTTACTTTATACTAAGTCAGCAAATAAAAACAAGTAATTCCTTCTCTGTGTTAACAAATGTGTTTTGTTTATTTCAGAGTATCTTTAGATAAAAAGTTGCTGAAATTTATCTCGTCACCGAGATAGAGTGAAAATCTTCGTATTTGTGCTGTCATCCCTGCCCATCTCAATTGACTAATGATGCTTATGGCAAAGTTTTGTAAACTGAAGATTACTTAATTATTTGGGATGCAATTCCTGAATATTTTTACATGCTCATCATTTGCCTTTTTTCTAAGTACTTTCACTCATGTTCTAAGACTTGGGTAGTTTTGTAATTTACTATTTTTTTATTTTTTCCTAGTTTTACAAACATATTGAGTACTTATTCCCTGCCTCCCTTCTTCCCCCTCCCTATCCTATCCTCTTCCTCTTCCTCCCTCCCCTCTCTCCATCCCACTACCTCCCACCCTCCAGCCTGTCTGCTTCTATGAACCCCAGGATTCCCTCTGGTTTGTCTACTCTTGTGGGGGTTCAGGCCCTTGTGGCATACCAAGTGGCCCCTCCTTGGGCCGTCCCAATAACAGGGGCATTTTCCCTCACTCATCCAGCCTTAACCCCCAAGGGTTCCACTGCATGTAATTTTCTCTCCTGAGATCCTCCTTAGTCTCTGGGGGCCTGTTTGTGTATCAGTCATTAAGCAGATCTGGTAAGAACAAGTCTCATTGCAGTGAGTTACTGGATGGAGCAGCCCTACCTTGGGTGGAATGTGTTGTGCAACGGTGGACCGTCCTGTCTTTAGGCTCTTAAAATCTTACTACTGCCCCCCTCTTCCACAAAGTTCCCTAAGCCTTAGGCTAGGAAGAGACTACATGGGCCTGATTCCGAATGAGCATTGCAGAGTTGCTGGTACTCTGCATGCTGGGTGACCATTGTTGTCCACTTCACTATTCTTTTTTTTTTCTTCCACTCATACAAAGTTGATAAGCACCCCATTCCCCTCCTTCCCTCCACCCCTCCTTCCCTCCACCCCTCCCTGGACTCTCTTGTTCCCTTGCCCCTTTTCCCCTTCCTTTCCCAGTCCCTCCCTTTCTCCCAGTGCTCCCTCCTCCCCTCCCCCCCATTCTGGAGCATTCTTTAGTGTGCATATCAAACTTCCCTCTGGGTCCTCCTCTCTGATGAGGTGTAAGGACTCAGTGGCATTCTACTGCCTCTAATTTACCATTTTTAAAGTTCATTATAGAAAATAAAATTAGTAATCACTTATAGATGAGGCATTATGCATAGGAAATATTTTAATTTATTTTAAAGATAAGATCTAATTGAGAATAATGGAAAGACAAAGCATTCTTATTGTGTGTGTGTGTATGTGTGTATGTGTGTGTGTGTGTGTGTGTGTGTGTACAGACAGCACGTGAGTGAATGTGCCTGTGGAAACCCAAAGGTGACAAAGGGACTTTGCTCTGAGGTTTACTAGGCTCCATCTTCCAATTGGAGGCCACTTTCCATCAGCACTTTTATTGGGATCTGAAAATCCAAACTCAGGCATGTGCTTGCAAATCAAAGGCCTTAACCCCTGAGCCATCTCCCCATCCCTACAAAGTATTCTTCCAAACTAAATATTTGATTGTTTAAGTTGTAAGTATCTTACTTACTAGTTCGTTTTCGTGATTACTAATTAATTAATGTTGGTGTCATAGATTAGTAAATTATAGCAAACAAAACTAAATAAACACACTGATACTGCTTTTTAAAAATCAATCTAAATAATAATAATAAATTGTCATTTGGGTGCTTATTACATGTCAGGCATTGTGTTATGCATTTTTGAAAATCATTTGAATCTTCACAATGCTCTGTGATTGGTGATAACCATTTGTTTGCTTGCTATGGTGGGATGATACCCACTTTAAAATATGCAACTTGAGAACAGACAGGTAGGTTAGCTGCTACTTGTATCACATTTTTATTTCATAAAAGCAATATGGAGAGGTGAAAAAGCTGTTTTGAAAGTTTGTTTGCTATTTAGATAAATGAGGATTTGTTATACAGTATTCACTTAACATCCATATATTATGTTGACACATTTCCTGTCTGTATTAAATACTTGCTGAATATGTAATTCAGGTCAAAACTGAAGAACAGGCTTTCATTTTTAATAGTATTTCTTATAAAAAAAACTCTATAGGAAGAATTGATAGCTAAATTAGCACTTGAAAAAGGCCAAAGAAAATTATATACTGTATATAATTATGCCTCATTATGACCTCTGCACATTTTCCAGAAAAGTTAGGCATTAAAAACACACAACAGGAACACCTTAAAGGTCAGAGTCTGATGAAAGAAAAAAAGCAATAGTTAATTATGGGCGAGATTGATGTTCTAATAGGAACATACATTTTTATCATCGCATTTTGGTTGAGAAACATTTTAACGTATGCTACTTTCTATCCATGTTCTTTATTTCATATCTGAAAAAATATAGAAGATTAAAGCAAATTTATAAAGGGAAAGTGTGAGCTAAATTTTAATGGAATGGAATTATCACATGGACTTTGTTGTAATTCCTAGCATCTTTTTTTTTCCTCACATGAACCATTTTCCCCCAAAGATACTCAAGTGTTAAGAGAAAGACTGAGATCTGTTTGTAAAAACATTTATGTTATATTTTCTCATTATCTTACAGACATATTTTCTAAGATACCAGAGTTCCTGGATCATGTTTGCTGAATTTTACCACTGTCATCACAGCAACTCAAATAATCAAAACAAAAGATAATTGGCTTTTATAACTTTTTATTTAAAATATTTTTATATTTATAGAAATAAAAATAGAGCAACTGTAACCAGATTGATTCATTTATTATTATTTCAGCTCATATGCCACTTCCTATGTTCTTTTTTTCATATCCGAAAAAAGGAGCAGAATGAAACAAATTTATGAAGTAAACATATGAGTATATGTACTAACATTCTGTGTTTCTCTGTCCATGCCTTTGTCTCCTCACACACACACACACACACACACACACACACACACACACACACACACACACTTTTTCTTTGAAGGTAAATTACATACATTGTGACCTCTTATCCCAAATTACTTCATCATATATTTCCTTATAGGGACATAGTTATATTCTCTCACATAATCATAGTGCAGTTGTTCACCATAAATATCTAGTAGATACAATGTTTTCATCTAATATGTCTTTCTAATTTTGCCAGCTTTCCTAGTAATATCCTTTATAGTCTTTTTTCCCTTCAAGTATGTGATTTAGGTCTTGAATTTAGGTGTCATATCTTTTTAGTCTCCTTTAATCTAGAAACATTTCTCCAGCTTTTATTCATCTTTTTATGACAGTAATTTTGAAAGATGGGCCATAGATTATTCCTTATTGTGTGTTTGTCTGATCTTTCCTTGTAACTAGATTGAAATTATGCATCCTCAGCAGAAATATTCACCAGACAATGCCCTGTCCTTCCCAGGGCTTCACATCTGGAGCACAGTGACCACTCTGCCTCCCATGGAAGAGGTTAATTTTGATCTAGTGTTTTTTAAAGAAAAAGATTCTTTAAACTATTGCAAATATCCTTCCCTTTCACATTATCTCCTATGTAAAACATTCATTGGTAATTATTTTCTAATTGATGCTTACAAAGATAGTTACAAAGCTACTTTTTTAAAAAAAAAAACTGTAACACTCTATCCACATTTACAAATTGGTCCATTAATCTTTCTTTACCTGTTAATCATAGATATGACCTTGTGAATTCATTTTCCTCTAATTCTTCGTAACCCATGAGCCTATTTATTTAGGTTGTTCAAATTATCCCAGATTTGTCCAATGAGAACGTCTTCAATCTGTCTCTTACGTTGTTGTGATGTCTTTTAACTGATTTTTTTATTTTTTAAAAAAAATTTAAATTTTGAACCTTTTAAAAAATTTTTCTGTGTGTGTCTCTTTGTATATGCCTGCATGTGGCTGTGGAGGCTTTGCCCTGGAGTTTCCTAGGCTTTGACTTCCAGGGCCTGAAGTACAGGCCGTCACCATTTTCACCTGGCTTTTTTTTTCTAGTTTTACAAGCATATTGAGTACATATCCCTGCTTCCCTCTATCCCCCCTCCCACCCATCTCACTTCCTTCCACCCTCCTGCCTGTCTGCTTTTATATATCCCAGCCATCTGGCATTTTTATGTGGGATCCAGGATTCGAAATCAGGACCTTCTCCTTGCAAGGCAGATGCTTAACAACTAATCAGTCCCTGATTCCTTACTTTTGATAAAATACTATCACAACCTTATCTTGTATATAATGTCCTAACCATCAAACATTTGAAAAAGTCTTTTGGTGGTTTGGGGCATAAGATCCAGGACTTTGTGTATATTGCATAAGTGCTCTGCCATTGACCATATTCCCAGACCCTATCTCACCTTTTTATTAGCCATAGCTCTGAGGAGCCTTCATGCTCTTAGTGAAGAATGACATTTCAAAGTATAAGTGCATGCTCTGTGTGCTTATGGGACACCTTAGCCAACAGAGATAGGACCACATGGATATTCATATGTACAGGTGCACAGGTGTACATATATGCATGAAAGTATACACTTACAAAGGCTTGTTCATACATACATGTAACCACACATATAGTCTACACATACTTATAAGTTATGAATTCATGCTACTATCTAAAGTTTCAATTCATTCTCTCTTGACTTCACTAATTTTGTATTTGCATATCTTAAAAATGCCAGACACCAACAATATCAATACGTTTATACATTTGATGAAAAAATATAATACATTTGAAAAGTATCAGAATTGCTTTAGGAGAACTTAAAAGTTCAGAACTTAATTTCATTTTGTCCACACTCTACTCTACTCAATATTGATATTGTATAGTTAAATGTTAGTGTTCAAAGTTCATAAATTTCTTGAATTCATCTGCCCTCTGTTCTTTCCTTCTTTCATTCATTTCTTCCTTTTGATATATCTTTGTCATTCCTTTAAAATACTTAAAATTTGGTTAATTTATTTAAGCCTCTTTCAGTATAGTTTATTTTCTTCCCTACCATCTTTATGTAACCAATTTTATTTTTAAATACATAAAATAAAACTGCTTTCATAACTGAATCTATAATCAAAAACTTGTCACTTGCTACTTTTTCCACCCATCCATCTCTTTCCAGAGCATGTAAGTGCACAAATATATTGTCTTCTAGCATGTTATTCCTCCATTTTTTATGAAATAAGCACATATGTATGTCTTCTTGTTTTCCTTTCCTTCTATTTCAAAAGATTCCATTCGTTTTTCTTTTGTATTGTTTCAGTGGTTTTTTGTTTGTTTGTTTGTTTGGTTGATTGGTTGGGTTTGGTTTTAGAATTTCCCATTTCTTGGAAACAACTTTATTGTAGTTCATAAAAATCTTCTGAAGTGTTGAGAAGCTGGCTTAGCAGTGACAGTGTTTGCTGTGTAATGTAAAATCAGATCTCCAGATCCCAACTAAAATGCCAGGAGGGCATGGCAAGCTGGCACTAATTATATCCCTGAAAAATGGAGTCTGGGATCCCTTTAGTAAGCCGACTAGTCAAACTATCCCTGTTATAGGCAATATGAGCCCTGGATTTAGAATCCTACCCCCAAAGAGTAACATGGAAAAGCAATCAAGGATGAATGACACTCTTGGGCCTCCACATAGATACACACACATGTTTTCACAGAAATATTTGCTTGCCTACAGGAAAAAAGCACACATACTTGCACATATCCCACACACATGAAAATAGGAAAAAAGAAATAATCTTTATTCTTTCTTCAAACTATATAGAAATAACAGTTAAGGTCTGAGGAGATGGTTCAAAGGTTGAAAGCCTTTGCCTTGCAAACAAGAGAACTTGAATTCAGATTCCCAGATTCCATGTAAAAATATCTGGCACGCGGCAGAAATGGTGGCACCCTAGAAGGCTGAACCTGGAAAACCCATAGCAAAGTAATTAGGAGACAGAGAAATTCAGAATGATTTCTGAAGTCACAGTAGTGATTCCACAGGTACATATACTCAAATGACCTCTTTTACATATGAACACACACACACACACGTGTGTGCGCATGCACGTAATAGTCCTTTAAAAATAAAAAAGAGACTTACTTTCCATTTCATGTCTGAATTCTATAAAAGAATTAATGATAGGAGAAAGCAGTTTGAGATAAGATACTAATATATGTGGCCCATTCGTAGGTTCTTTGCTTAATAAAATCTCTGACTGAAGTTCATCTTTTCTCGATTCTTTTTCTTCTGTTATTCTTTTTCTTTAAATATATCTCATGTATATCTCATGTCACCCTAACCTTTACCAATGATTGACAACTTTTGCAAGGCCTAGAAATATGCTTAATGTCTACTGCCATCAAAACTTTTGTTTATGAACTATGCACAAAATCTCAACATGACAGGTCATTTAGAGTACAATCTATGCCATCACTTGCTGGTCAGTTCATGCCAGCATACATGTGGGAATAAGTGTACCTACAAAATCAGACATTGTCTTGATTTTTCCAAAAGGAATTACAGGAAGTGGAAATACACATATCCAGAGACAGGGACATTTTCCTAAAGGTAACAGACTAGTAGCCACATCTACAAACCTTCCATATCATGTCTCTGTCTTTGTTTATCAGACTTTGAAGAACTAACTGACTTCTTCATTCTTCCTCTGCAACCTTATGTACTTAATGGCAAAGATATTTAAGGAACTTGAAATGTTCTTAATATTTCTTTTCTGGTTTCTCAAAGTTGGCACTTTCCTCTTGTCCTTCCACTGGGCACATGTGTCTCCTCCTCTACTATAAGTCTTCCAGGTATCCCTCCATGCATTCCTCTTTTGATTATAATTCCTGATGGATAATTCCTTTATATCTGCAATTTCAGTCCAATTATGGCTATATGTCACATTCATTTCTTAAGTTTGACTTTTCCAAAGAATTCTAAGCATAGGTCATTGTATGTTATATCTAATGCTTTCCTTTGGGCCTCAAACTTTAATGCCATGCATATGATTTTCAACATTTTGTACTAATTCCTATCATAAATAATGACTTTGACTTTTTCCATTTATTTGAGATTCAAACTTGGTGCATTTATAATATTTGTATCTGTCTCTCTCATCTTCCAAATATTGTCATGAAGGTCCTCGTTGTCCTTTATCTCCAAATTTTGAAACCCATTTAAGTACCTTCTACTCCTGCTGCCACCTGGTGCCAAGATCCTGTGGGTCATACACAGTTTATAGCAATAACTTCCCAATTCTCTTTTTTTACTTGTAGGTTCTTACAATATTTACAACTTTGCTTCAAACATTTCAGTCAGTGTAGTCCTTTATGAATATTTAAATTTGTGTCTTGTTTGATATGTAAACAATGCTAGTAAAACACAAAGTATATCCTCCTTTTTAAAGGTAGCTTGTCCACTTTGGAAGATACAGTTGCACATGTTGCTCATATCAAGAATGACTACAGGTCAACAGTGTTTACTCTGTAATTTGTAAAAGAATCACTGCAGAGCTTGAGGGAAATAAGATTCCCAATCTCTACCATGATTCTCACTCAAAAGATACAAAATAGAACCTAATATATGTCTGGCAAATATCCCAAGTATCCTTCTGCTGGTGTCATATTGGCCACATTTTCTGCGACATTGCACGATGTAGTACTTGATCCAATATGCAAGCTAAGAAGAAGAGATCATATTATTTATACTATATGGAGTTGCTATGATGTTGAACTCATGGTGTACAGTCTATACTGGTCTAAAATTTGCAATTTGATTGCATTAAGATTAAAGGTTACGCATTACTATTCCCAATTAGGACATTTTATCATCTGTGTATTCACAATCCAAACTTCAAAATGATGTGTGGTTACAAAGAGAATCCCACTAAATGAAAAATTGTTAATATAGCACATAAACCATATTAGTATACCAAAGACATTTTGTTTTAAAAACAGTGAGAACAGACATACCCTATACAGGGGAACACAGAAGAAGATAGGGCAAAATAAAAAAATGCCCCATGATGCTCCAACACATAGGCAATTTAGCAATAGTTCAAGTTCCATATATGTACTATCTTCTGATAAGTTGTTGGTTAGAGAGGCCTCAAAGGCTCTAAAACAATAGAGGCTTTTGCCCTTGTTCTTGGTTGCCCACCAGAAATTGACCCTATAGCTGAAGACACAACACATGTTGATCACAGTTACATGTATAAAAGAAAAGCACTAGCTGGAACAAGTCTGGAAACTTCCTTGCAGAACAGCTTTCATAGTACCAGAAAGTAATGTGCAAACTGCTAGGAGAAAAAAGTAATCAATAGTATCATCAATCCATGAAAATTGCAAGTTACAATAAAAATACCCTGTCAAGAGGCAACCATTAGTATATTAGTGTCATGAGGGTCAAAGAGGAAACCAACAATTTTTTGATTGGATTTAAGGCCTACAGTTCAGCAAGGACCACATTACTAGTGCTATAAACCAGAAAAAGAACCTGTGGCCTAGGGGGGTATTAGAGGTTATTAAGTTTAACTATAAAAAATTATATCAAACTGCCTTTTAAACATCTGTCATTATACCCATAGATCAGAAGAGTACTCAGCACTTGACCAAGAAGCTTCCTTTTACAGTGGAAGGTGTTAATTGCAGAAAATCACAACTTTTCAAAGTGTAGAAAATAAATGATTATGGACTGGTAGGCCCTAAACAGGATATCAAAACCACACCCCTGCCCCATACCAAGGCTCAGCGAACATCATGGAAGAGAGCAGAGTAAAACTGTAAGCATTTGAAGGTAAGCAGAGGCTCAGACATGACAGGGCTCTCACATACATGAATTCACTTCAGCTACATATATTTATACAAGATGTGCATGAGATTTGTCCTATCAACATTTTGCCATGGAATGGGGAAGATCTCAAGAGACCCCCACACCTTGCTGAGAACTATTGAAGGTTAATGCTAATGGGAGGAAAGGGAAAATGCTTCATTCAATGGTATACATGCTGACGTATGATTCATGTACCAGTAAGTATTTAAACACATACCATTAAGGACAACTCACATGAAACACAATGGGTCACATGTGTGAAAAGATATGAAAATAGGAGGGAGACTGATAGGAAAGAAGAATGATTGGTATATTAGAAAAAAAGGTGTTGGGATTGATATTACAGTGTGAAAATATCATCAATTCACTACATTCATGAAACTCTAAAATGAGTTTTAAAAACATAAAATAGATTAATAATAAGTGATGAAAATCAAGACTAAGGAAAAATACTGAAACTAAGCATGAATATTCACCCTCAGATTGTCAGCAATCTTGGTGTGCTAATTAGGTATAGAGGTGTCTACATGACCATTAAAGGCTGTAGTCTCAGTACATTCTGTGAAGAATAGTTAAGGCAAGCCCTAGCAACCTCTGCAGGAAAGTGAAAAGTAAGTAATATTGGAAGGTCCAGCCCATGGTGGGTGGCACTATTCCCAAACAAGTCTATAAAATGGAAGGGAGAAGGATGGTTTAGTAGCTTGTCATGCTTAGGCATACTTGAATAGACTTACAGCCTGGCAAGTGAGGTTTGTCCTTCTTTTAGCAATCCATGTAGCTGTGAAGCTAGATTATGAACTGAAATAGGAAATCAGGGGCAAAAATAAAACCCCTTGTCACCCTAAGCTGTTTGATTGTGAATTTATTGGCTGAAATAGCAGCAAAAAACAGGAATCAGCTAGAATATTCTTTTTATTATTTTTTTTAATTATTTATTATTTATCCAATTGTGCGTGCGTGTGTATGTGTGTGTGTGTGTGTGTGTGTGTGTGTGTGTGTGTGTAGAACCACGGATGAATTCGAGAACCACCATGGACCGCCTCCACCTCCTCTTTGTTTACACTGTCCTTGGATTCACAGGCTCCGCCCTACCAGGACCAGAAATGCAGGCGCCCCCGCATCCGCCTGGCGTCTATACGTGGCGTCTTGGATCCAAACTCAGGACCTTCTGCCTGCAAGGCAGAGGCTTAACCCCTGAGTCACCTTTCCAGCCCCAGCTAGAATATTCTTTAATCATAATAGTAACTTCCTATAGCACCTGAATATTAAAAGGAATTTGTCTTACTGTGCTTTATTTAAGGAGATTTCATGACATAACACATAATATTACTTAAACTTTAAACAAAATGGAATCCACACACAGGTACTCATAAAAAGGCTTGCCTGAGAACTGAGGGCATAATATGTTTGCATTTTGGAAAATCTTGAAGATGAATGATTGGTGGCTGCCTTATAGAGTTTCAGCGAGGCTTTTGACAGAAGATGAATAATAGGCAATTCAAAATTGAGATTACTATCCAGTTGCATTCACAGATAGTCCACACTGCTGATTGAAAGAAAGATGCAAACTGTAGATGACAGGGATGTTGTTTCTTTGTGAAAATAAAAGGACTCGTCTGATATTTTTATTCCAATTGAGGGTCACTTAGCCTCTACAACAGGGTGTCAAATGACTACTTTCAAAAAGATCAAGGGCATTGCTCCCCGAACAATACAGTATCTGCACAAATTGTTGACAGAAGCAACAGAACTCTGTACTATCAGGCTTAAAAGGGTGGACCACCTTTAAAAGTCTTGAAGATAAGAAGTATCAAAGGTCCGCTTTGACAAGGGGAGATTCTTAACATGATTCTTATAAAACGTTTAATGTAGAGATCAAATGCATCCCTATCCTTAACCAGGTAATCACAAATAGTGATTCCCTAGGAAAGGAGTATGACGATCTTAGAAAAGAAATATGAGCAGGCCTGTTTGCTATTATCTATAAGTAGATCAAAAATATGCCTGCCAAAATTAATCATTTAGTTTTAGGAGAACTACCATCTATAACCTTCTTTTGACATAAGTTGGCTAATGGGTAGAATTGCTTGTCAAAGCCACTTCTGCAACCATACAGGAAGCACATTGTCAACACATGAGAGCTACTTATCTCACTGTGGCTAGGTCATCAAAAGACAACCAATTTGATTAGTTATAAAATTAAAAAGTGGGCGCTTAAAAACCGGTCCTGTTTTATGCCATTTAATATTGACATTTCATCTGTCAAAAAGAAAGCCTTTTTTTATCCAAGTTAAAAATTTGTGCCATTCTGGCCACTGACAATGGCTCTAGGAGACAATTATAAGTCTTGAATCCATGTTGAGATCATACACTTAGACCGCTTTATGAATTCAATGAACAACAATAAATCATTAAGTTTTATAAAAAGTCTTAAAATGTTCCTGATTTGCATCTTATCTTCAAAATACAAGTTGCATGCTGATTTCTCATCTGCTTTCCACCTTCCAATTTTCTAAGATATATTTCCTCATCTATCTTATGCTATCTAATATATTCTCTTTTATTATCAATATATTTTCATATATCGTGAGTTAGTTTTCTATTTTATTGACTCCTTCAAAGTTCTAAGTAATAATTCTAAACATACATGCATTTTTTAAAATATTTACTACATAAAAGAGTAATGACTAGTAGATGGTTGAATAAATGTATTAGTATGCTCTCTTTTATGGTCAAATAAAGTCCAATTATTTGGATACACTGAACAATAAGATGAGTATTCAAAGAATAGGATGGGTGTGATTCATGCCCTTTAGCTCAAAAGGTTGTTTTGATCTTTGTTCTAGGAAAGTTGACTCCATCACTTGAGGGTTTCAATGTATGGATTGTTAAAAATGGATGAACTCCATAAGCACTTGCCCATGGAGATACAGATCATGTCACATTGACCATGTTATTGCAAAGTTATACTTGGAATTCTGACACTTTTTCCATGAAAAACCAAATAAATACACATCACTATACTGGAAATAAAAGCTATAAGTTTCTCATTTCTGTCCCACTTCAATGAGTATCGAGGAATTGTACTTAGCCTTGGAAAGACTTCAGTTGATTGATGACATCTTCATGTTGACATGCAGACTTTTCCTCAGAACACTATACAACCAAGACAATGATTCATACCCTTGAGTGAAATACAGCTTGAAGTAATTGGAAGAACTCTTATAACCACTTTTATGCATAGCCCACTACAGAAGCTCATCATTGCATAATGTATGTCCCTCTACATATGTTCCTCTGCATAAGGACGTTTATTCTTGCTCTTTCTTCAAAAGACATTTTTTGGCATACTACTAGCATAGGAGATTCCTTTGGAGTTATATCCCACAATCAAACAGGGACTTCACTCAAAAAAAAAATTGAAATGTCAAAATATCTTAAAAGATGCTTAACTTCCCTAATTATCAGAGAAATGCAAATTAAAACTACCTGGTGGTAACATCTTACTCCAGTCAGAATGGCTAAGATCAAGAACACAAACAATACAGATTGCTGGTGAGGTTGTAGAGAAAAAGGGACACTTATCTGCCGGTGGGAGTACAAACTGGTACAACCTCTTTGGATATCATTGTGGAGGTACCTCAGAAAATTAAAAATGGAACTGCCATATTACCCAGCTATACCATTCCTAGGAATATTCCCAAAATTCTCTACATTTTATTACAAAGACACTTGTTCATTTATGTTTATTGTCACTCTATGGAAAATGGAATCAGTCAACATGCCCATCCACAGAAGAATGGATAAAGAAAATGTGATACATATATACAATGGAATATTACTCAGCATCAGAAAGGAGGAGGTTATAATTTGAATGAATAGAACTGGAAAATTTAATATTGAATGAGGTATCTCTGACACAGAGAATTAAGCACCACAAGTTCTCTCTTATATGTGGATGTTAGTACTGATGTCCTTGCCAACGTATTTGTATCAGAATTACTGTAAGAGCCAGAAAATTCAAAAGAGATTGATGAGTGGGAAAGTGGGAAAAGATGTTTAGGGTGAAACCTTTTAAAGGGGAGATTTAGGATACGATGACAAGTAGGGCGAGGGGGGAATAATTGGGAAAAATACATAGCAGAGAATAAGGGTTTGAGAGATAGGAGGGACTTATAAAAAATCACTGAATTCATCTTAAACCAGCAATTTTTATCACATTTCACCCTCCCTTTAATAATTTAAGTAATGCTATTTGGAAGCTATTTGGAAGCTTCTTACATCTAATTTCCTTGTAAGAATCCTGGGACGTCTTTTCATTTGTTGAAATAAACTTATACTTTGATTGTTTTGAATATACCAGTTAGCTCCTGGCATTTTTCAAGTCCATATATGAAAGTGGTGTTCTTTACAATAATGATCTATGTTCTCATTTGCAATTTAGAAATGGGAAATTCAGTCTGATGATTTCAAAGTGGTCAGAAGAAGGTTCTGAGTCTCTTCCAGAGCTCAAAACCTGGGTGTTTTGTTGAAAGTGTCTAGTGCTGATTCACCAGATCATATTGCAAAACAATATAGTAGGCAACAATGCAGGGCCCAACAGCTTTCTCTGTTACCTTAGTAGGCTGTGAAAGATTCTGTTAGAAAGAAAATGAATAACTCAACTACAATAACTAGAACTAGTTTCCATGCTAGAAACAAACTTGCCAGGGTAAGGTTATCTTGTCCAGGCTTAGCGCTAAGCAAACACCATAGACATCATGCAGTCTTTGCATACTTCCCCAGATGTAGAAAACTGTGATAAATTATATCTTTCAGAGAAGCACTCTTATTCAAAACAAGTTGAGAAACAATATTTCCGAAGTCTAACCCTTCTTTAATCATATAGTTTGATGGAAGAATGTTCTAATGCACATCAGCTCTGTTCAATTCCTTCCAGAAGGACTGACATCTTAAACTGCACTAAACAATGAATCACCTTGTCAAATAAAGTGCAAAATGGAAAACCTGTTACCAAACTCATCTGATATAATGACATTTACAACAACATGTTTGAGGTGATAAACCGACAATAATAATTATATTTCCTTTAGACTTTGATTGTACTTTGAAAGTTCGATGCAATCATACCTTCTTCCTTCAAGAAAATTTTATACCCCGACATTTAATTTCTGAAACTTCAAACCTTCTATGAGCATGCAAATCACAGTTGGCATTAAAAGAAGCACTCGGCTCCCTTTCAGAAGCCTGGGGTAATGATGACAACGATGATGTAGACAGTAGCTGAGCCCTGGAGAACGGTCTTGTAATTCAAGGTTGATGGAAGCATTTCAGTTCGGAAATGACAAATAGAGTACTTGCCTCTCCTTTTGCCAGTGGACTGTCTCTCAAGGAGACTGCAAGTAGAACCAAGGTCATGCAAGATACCAGATAGTGACTACAGGCTGGAACTTTTGAACATAGGAGTTCATCTGATTATTATTAAATGAGTAATTATTGTGAGAATTTTCAATACAACATTCTAAGTATTCAGAAGACTAGATCACTCTTCCAGGGCTAGCTTTTAATTAGCCTCTCAGAACACACTGGGAATCCTTCTGACATAAGTTTCTGGTTCCCTGTGCTACCTGCGGGCATACACAAAAAACAGAAGCCCCTGGGCAGTGGCCTTGCTTCCCACTGGAATGCCCAAGGTTTGGATTCTCTGTTACACTTTTTAATACTCCTGCCACAGCA
This sequence comes from Typhlomys cinereus, assembly GCA_023101885.1. Classification (NCBI taxonomy): domain Eukaryota; kingdom Metazoa; phylum Chordata; class Mammalia; order Rodentia; family Platacanthomyidae; genus Typhlomys; species Typhlomys cinereus. The sequence continues at coordinate 1,457,363 of JALPQD010000031.1, read as the reverse complement.
TTTTTGTTCAGAAGCTTGTGGGTTCATGCTCACTTCCACACTTCCATTTTTCTATGTATCAGTACCTCTGGCAGAAAATCCACCAGGGGAATATTTTTGAACAAAACGAAGTTGCAGAATGCCCCGGAGAATCAAACACATTGTAATCTCTTCTCAAAATACTCATGGTTACAAAATCTACTTGTGACCCACAATTTCAGAGATTAAGAAAATATAAAAACCTGTAAAATAGAACTTTTATTTCTAGATAAAACTGAGGATCCATCTCTTTAGGTCCTCCACTGAACACTTGGAATGCTTTACTCACTGTTCCAACAGCTACTAAGGTATCAATACTCAGTGATTTGTATTTTGCCCTCCCAATGCTAATACTGTTTCTAAATAGCAGTACTCGATAAATTGGTGCCAGTACTAAGGTATATACATAACATATTTAAAAAGAGGATACTTGGAATTTTTAATGCCAACAGGACTTTGGCATACATAGTCCACTAAAAGACAGAAAGATGTTCAGATCAGTATGACCCAGACATAAATCTATAACTCATACTTATGAAATGAGAAAAGACAGGGAAATGTTTAAATTGATAGCATATGAGAAAGTTTTGTGATGCAGAACTCAAGGGCAAAGGGTCATAGACACATACTCAAGGACTTAGGTCATAGACACTATGCTAGCAATAGCCATGATCACTTGCTGCATGTAAGGAGTGGGCACTGTTACTAATACCTTGCAAGATGCTAAAAGTGAACCCACTCCACAGATGAGCAAGGCCATATCCCTGAGGTTAAACAGTGATGATGAGGTAAGCCAACATTTGAATCCAAGTCCAGATCTTCTAAAGCCTAGTATTTTTCAGCTTGTGTAACATACACTTTCAAACTGATGAAAATGTTGACCTGAATGGGTGAAAAAAAAGATAGCAGGATATAGGATCTCAGAAGCATTTTAGGCAGTGGAAATTTGATATAATAGGGCCAGTTGGGAGAAAACGCTGTGATTTTTGTTGATTCTAAAAATGAAACTTTTTACGTGGGAGTGCATATGGCTCTAGCAAATTTTTAAAAATTTCTTTTGACCCAAAGGGTAGAATAGCACTTGTCCATTCTTTGAAAACAATAAGAGATGATTGGTGGCTGCATGCTGAAGTGGTTTTCTTCCCTTCACTCTACACATTATTATTTGTAAAATCATTGAAAAAGGAAAGTGATAAAGACTCCATATTGTGAATAGATACTGCTGTATTCAAATTGTTTTGTTCCTTTCTTAGGAAATCAGGCAAGAAAACGTGGCTAATTGGAAGGCTAGCAAGCCTTTGAAGCCCACATAATGAATTTTCAGAGACAAGAACACATCAGGGTTCACTTTCTGCTAAACAGCTTTAGGAGCAAAAAAATGGGGAGGCTGTCTTCCCATGAGTGGTATCCACAGGCATGAGAACTGCACACAGTCTGTCAACATCACACATGGATAGTTTGGAATCATGTCTGCAATTTATTTAACTTTTTGCTGGAATTGCTGTTCAAATTTTTCTTTTAAATGAATCATTGCTTTTCAGAATGAACAATCAATAAAATGTAACAAGAACTCAGTGACAATTAGCATGGCTTGTTACCTTTAAATCCTCTTTTGGAAAAGGAAATTCTCATGATTCAGATACTGTTTCAGTAACTTTATTTGAAAATTTGCTATATTTTTCTGAATTAGTGGTCCTCCCTTTTCTCTAGGGAAGAAAGTGAGGAATAATAAACTGTTTGCTTTCATAGTAACCTGGTTGAAATAACAAGTTAAACAATAACAACAGTGAACAGACATCCTCTGTCTTTCTCCCCAGGCATGTGAGGTGCAAAACATAGCTACTCAACAACCTCCTTCTTTTATTTAATTAATTAATTTATTTATTTATTTATTCATTTATTTATTTCTTCAACTCATATAAAATTGATAAGTACCCCATTCCCCTCCCTCCCTCCACCCCTCCCTGGATCCCCTTACTCTCTCCCCCCTTTTCCTTTTCCTTTCCCCCATCCCTTTCTTCCAGTGCTCCCCCAGCCCCATTCCTGGAGCATCCTTTAGTGTGCATGTCAAACTTCCCTCTGTGTCCTCTTCTCTGATGAGGTGTAAGGACTCAGTAGCATTGCCTATAGCTCTTTCTTGTATTCCCCTTTAGTATAGGAACACTATTGTGGCTGTTAATCCCTTGCCTCTAAGGATCCTAGTGCCTGTGATCTATGCTAGACTTTGGGGGTTCAATGATATGTTGGTCATTGTGCAGGTCATGCAAAGTCCTATTATGATCACTTTGGCCCTAACTTGTATGGAGTATCTTGCATATCGTTGCTCCTTCCCATCTTTAGGCTCTCATAATCTTATAGCCCCCTCTTCTGCAAATTTCCCTGAGCTTTACGATGGGGAGAGATTAGGTTGGCCTGGTTTCAGGTGGTTGATGTAGAGTCTCTGATGTTCTGAATTATGGTTTGTTGATTTTTTTTTTTACAGTTTTGCTGTTCCTGCAATGCCCTTGGCTCCATCCTAATGGGTATTGGAACAACCTCCTTCTTTATGCTCAGCTACTGAGAAGAGGATGTGCACACTGAGTGTCAATGGTGTGGGCAGACATAGAAAAGTATGTCCAGAACACTCATAGGTCCTTCTAATTTTCAAAGCTACTAATTTAATCTATCAAGGCCCAAGGTCAGGTCATACACTAATTTAACAAGCATTTGATGGTACTTACATGCATTAGGCTAGATGTTGAATTCTGAAGACACATATTTCTCCAGTCAGAACTCTGGATGTCAAACCTGATTAGGAATGCTTCCAGACCGCCTATATTCAACCTTTAAGATTCTGTTGATTCTATTTACAAAATATGAAAAAAAACAATAGAAATAAATTTTACTGTTCTCCCTAATTTCATTTGCAAAATTTCAAGCTATCATTTCTTGGTCTAACCATAGTACTATTTCTACCTATCCACAAAGGCACTCAGTAAATATTTATTTGACACCCATGACATGCTGGACATTTTCCTGAAATTAAGCCTCACTTTACGGAAGAAACCAAGATCTTTATCCTCCTAGATAAAAAAAATATGAGAAACTTAAAGCAAAAGGAAAGTCAGTTGCTGACTAGCATACTATTGAGGTCTGTTGCTGGACATAATAGCTATGAGTACAGATGTATTAAATTTTAGCTTGGAACTTCACATTCAGAGAAAAAAAGTCAAAATATTTCTTTTTCTTAGTCTTTGAAAAGCCAAATAGCTGAATGCCAACCTCAAAGACATTTGTGGTATCCATAAAATTGTCAATTACTAATGATTTGGAGTTTGTATAAATTTCAAGCATCAGTAATCAGTAGTATCATCTGTAACACAAAGTGTATCAAGAAGTCTTATTGTTAATATTTCATTTTAAAACTCTATTCAAGCATTCTAGATGCAATTTGAGATAAAATATATCTTGTGCTTTAAGGTCTAATAGAATCACTTAGAATAAAATTTGTAATTGTTAGGATTTCAATGTGTATCTCAGTGGTAAAGAACAAGCTTAGCAAGTGTTAGGCCTAGATTTCAATTCCCAGCACAAATGTGTGTGCATTTGTGTGTGTGTGTGTGTGTGTGTGTGTGTGTGTGTGTGTGTGTAACTAGATGATTAATCACTAAAACCTGGCTATGAAAACTGTTCATTTTACTTATATATAAATGTAATTATTAAGAAGTTTCAGCTAATTAAGGAAACAGCAACATATAAACAAAAAATCCCTTTTATTATATGTCTGCTTCTGTTACCAAATACCGTTAAGGTTGTCATTTGAGAAAGCATTTTCATTTGGAATTCTTCAAATAGTATTAAGATTCATTAAAAGCAGAATCCAACTTTCATACCTCTAAATTTAAAAAATTAAAACAGCATATTTATGGGAAGGGATGAAAGAAAGCAATGAGGAGGAATGTCTTCACAGTGCTTTGGAGGATATTGCTGAAAATTTTAAAAAGTATATTTAATAATAACCATTTAGGTTGTTAAAATAGTCTTTAGGAGGTGACATTTGATACCCATCAGGATGGAGCCAAGAACAGCAAAACTGGAAGAAGAAATAAAAAGAGTAGCCGAAGCCATAAGACAAGAAAGGGACATAAGAGGGATTCAAATTGGCAAGGAAGAAGTCAAGCTATCTCTATTTGCAGATGACATGATCTTATACCTGAGTGATCCCAAAAACTCCACCAGGAAGCTCCTGGAACTAATTGAGAAGTTCAGCAGGGTGGCAGGATACAAAATAAATGTGCAAAAATCAGAGGCCTTCCTATATGCCCAGAATGAAAGAAGTGAAAAAGCCTTGAGAGAAACCATGCCATTTACTATAACCCCTAAAAAAATGAAATACCTTGGTATAAACCTAACTAAGGAGGTAAAAGACCTTTACAATGAAAACTTTAAAACCCTAAAGAAAGAAATTGCAGAAGACACCAGAAGGTGGAAAGACCTCCCTTGTTCCTGGATTGGCAGAATCAACATTGTAAAAATGACCATCCTACCAAAGGCAATATACAGATTCAATGCTATACCAATCAAAATCCCAAAGCAATTCTTCAAAGAAGTTGACCAAACAATCTCAAAGTTCATTTGGAGGCACAAAAGACCCAGGATAGCCAAAACAATCCTGAGTAACAAAAACACAGCTGGAGGTATTACCATACCAAACCTAAGTCTATACTACAAATCCATAGTTATAAAGACAGCCTGGTACTGGCTCCAAAATAGACACACAGATCAATGGATAAGGATTGAAGACCCAGATATAAGCCCACAAAGTTACAGCCATTTGGTCTTTGACAAAGGGGCCCAAAGAATCCAATGGAAAAAGAACAGCATCTTCAACAAATGGTGCTGGCAAAACTGGATCTCCACATGCAGAAGATTAAAGCTGGACCCGTACTTGTCACCATGTACAAGACTTAATTCCAAATGGATCAAGGACCTTGATATCAGGCCAGAGACTTTAAAAACCATAGTTGAAAAGATAGGGAACTCCCTCGAGCTGGTTGGGCTAGGCCAACAGTTCCTAAACAGACATCCAATGGCACAGTCACTGCTACCAACTCTCAACAGTTGGGATCTTGTGAAATTAAAGAGCTTCTGTTCAGATAAAGAGATTGTAACACGAGCTCAAAGGCAACCCACAGAATGGGAGAAAATCTTCACTAACCACATATCTGACAGAGCTCTACTGTCCAGAGTGCACAAAGAACTTAGAAAATTAAACTCCAAGGAAAACACTGGCCCAATTAAAAAATGGGCCCTGGAACTTCAAAGAAACTTTACCAGGGATGAAATTAAAATGTCTAACAATTATCTTAAAAAATGCTCCACTTCCTTCGCCATCAGGGAAATGCAAATCAAAACTTCCCTGAGATATCATCTCACCCCGGTCAGGATGGCAAAAATCCACAATACAAACAACGACAAATGCTGGAGAGGATGTGGAGAGAGGGGAACTCTCCTACATTGTTGGTGGGAATGCAGGCTCATACAGCCACTCTGGCGAGCCGTCTGGAGATTCTTAAAGAAATTAAAGATTGAAATGCCATATGACCCTGCTATCCCACTTTTGGGAATAACCCCCCAAGCAGCAAAGGTTCGCCTCGATAGCACAAGCTCGACCATGTTCATAGCAGCACTGTTTACAATAGCAAAGTCATGGAATCAACCTAAATGTCCAACAGTTGACGAGTGGATAAGGAAACTGTGGTACATCTATACAATGGAGTACTACTCAGCCATCAAAAATGATGAATTACTGGAATTTGCTGGGAAATGGATGTCATTAGAAAGAATTATATTAAGTGAAGTATCCCAAACCCAGAAAATTAAGCGCCGTATGTACTCCCTAATAGGTGGCTCCTAGTACCAAACTCACCCAGCCCACATTGGGACACTCAAAAGTAAACCTATGTAACACAGTAATTGCAAGGATTATGAACAAGAGAGATGGGTTAGGAGGGCCACACCAGAAACAAAGAGAGAGGAGACCATGTTACAGCAGAGAAAATAGGCCTCCATGAAGGTCTGCAAGTAAGTAATGAGAAACCTGGTTAAGTTCACAGACGTTCTTTCCTGATCTCACCAGAAGGGGAGGGCATATAGTCTAGCAGATAAAAAGTAATCATTTTGCAAATGGGTGATGGACCCCTCTCTCAGTGAGGTTTCCTACTCTTATTACATCTACCCTTGAATGTGCTATTACAACAAGACTCCAGTTTAACAGCTTTTTGTCTCTGGCCAGGGGGTGACATACAGTGCCCAGCAGAATGGAGTGAAGGGAATTGCAGGAGCAGCAAAACTGCAAAAGAAAATCAACAAACCACAATCCAGAACTTCAGAGACTCTATATCAATCACATAGAACTAGGACAGCCTAATCTCTCCCCATCCTGGAGCTCAGGGACATTTGCGGAAGAGGGGGCGGTAAGATTGTAAGAGCAAAAGGATGGGAGGAGCAACGATTTGCAAGATTCTCAACAATAGTTGGGGCCAAAGCAATCATAATGGAACTTTGCATGCCCTGCGCAATGTCCAGCGCACTGTTGCCCTCATAAAGTCTAGCATCTGATAAGGGCACCGAGACCCCTGGAGGCAAGGGATTGACAGCCATAGTAGTGATCTTATGCTTAAGGGGAACAAGAGAAAGGGCTTATGGAAATGCCACTGGGTCCTTATATGTCATCGGAGAGGAGGACACAGTGGAGAGTTAGGCACACACAATAAAGGACTATCTGGGAATTGGGGGGGAGGCACTGGGGGAAGGGGAGGGGGAAGAGGGGGGAGGGAGGGAACTGGTAAAAAATTTTTAAAATGTATAATTAAATTTTTAATTAAAAAAAAAAAAAAGAAAATGAGTAAAAAAAAAAAGAAATAAAAAGAGTAACAAACCATAATTCAGAATATCAGAGACCCTACATTAATCACCAGGAAACAGGCCAGCCTAATCTCTCCCCATTCCAAAGCTCAGGGAAATTTGCGGAAGAGGGGGCAGTATGATTGTAAGAGCCTAAAGATGGAGAGGAGCAACGATGTGCAAGATACTCCACACAAGTTAGGGCTGAAGTAATCATAATAAGACTTTGCATGACCTGCGCAATGACCAACATGTCATTGATCCCCCCAAAGTCTAGCATGGATCACAGGCTCCACGATTCTTAGAGGCAAGGGATTAATAGCCACAATAGTGTTCCTATACTAAAGGGGAACACAAGAAAGAGCTCTGGACAATGATACTGAGTCCTTACACCTCATCAAAGAGGAGGACCCAGAGGGAAGTTTGACATGCACACTGAAGGATGCTCCAGGAATTGGGGGGGGGGGGCACTGGGAGAAAGGGAGGAGGGAAAGGAAGGGGAAAAGGGGGCAGGGAGCAAGAGGATCTAGGGAGGGGTCGAGGGAGGGAGGGGAATGGGATACCTATCAAATTTGTATGAGTGTAAAAAATAGATTAAAATAATAAAATTAAAAATAATAATAATAACCATTTGGTGAAATACCATTAGGACATGGCATATCTTTAGTCCTACTATGATAAAGAAAAAAGAACACAAAAATAAGGAGAAACAGAGAAAGATTAGAAAAGCAAAAATTATCTTCATGTTTTCCAAGGTTAGTAGGAAGTGTCTTGTGGTGGCAGTGAACACTACATTAGCACTGTGTTTAGAAATGTACAAGATCTACTAACAAAATCTTTCATTATAAAATTGTAGAAATAACTAAGTGGATTCATTCAAAATTTGTATTTACTTTTTAATTCTGAAAAAAATTTTTTTAAAGAACACCTAGTAATGCACTATAGGTCCAAACTGAATAGTTGGCATGGATCTAGAAAGAAGCAGGAAAATCCTATTGAGAAGGTGATCTAAGTTGAGACCTGGTCTCTAAGGAGAAGCCTTTCATGCAGTCATCTAGGTAGGGGAGAACTCAGACAGAGGGTTCCAAAGGAGCCACCAGCCTATTCATTGGTGGTGGTAGGGAGGGGGAAAAAGTGACTAGAAATTGGAAACCACTAGGTCCTGGCTGTGCACTGAGAGCTGAGCAGGGTTCAGATACTGAACTTTTCTTCTACAATTGTTTCTCTACAACATTGTGATGCCTCCAAGGCCCAAGTATCCCAACTGCAATCTCACTGGACAGTCTTACTGTTTTGTAATCTGCATGTTAACAGTCTCCCATATTTCATCCTTTCATGGTTTCCCATCACATTGGAAAGACTGTTGAGCTTTTTGACTGTGACCCATAAAGCACTCTTGTGCAGACTTCTCTAGGCACATCTCCGGGCTGTCTCTAAACACCAGACTTTTCACTCTTCCTCACACAGCAAGCTCTTTGACTCCAGCCGATTGCCTGCATCAGTCCTTTACCTGGTATATACTTACCTTCTAGAAGCTTTAGGGTGATGTTTATCTCCTCACCTCTCAGGTCCCAGTCTTGCTTTTAGAGGCTCCCTCTAGCAGCAACTACAAATCCCCTTGGATTTATTCCCTTGCCTGTTTACTATTTTCCTTACTAGAAGCTACTTAAAGACTGACACCCTGTTTATTTTCTTTGCCATTTTTGTCATGATTCTCGAGCATGTTCAATAAATATTCAATGTCCTTTGAATAAGAGAGAAGAGTTCTTTAACTTGCAATTTAATTTAATTTACAGTAAGAAAATAATAAATCATACTAGTAACATATGAAATGAATAGTTTGTGCTATTAGATATTCAGTAACGACTAAACATGCAGTTGATAAATGCTTTATTACTCATGAGTCTTTTATCAAGCTATTACTATCCCTGTAAAATCTTCAAAACGGCTAAGGAAACAGAATTTCAGGTAGAAAATGTAACTTCCTGAAGTCATCCTTAGCTAGTGGTTGAGCAGGAGTTGCTTGTGGAAGGCCTTGAACACTACACTCAGAAAGAAGACTTCTCTAAATGACATATAAGAGGACGTTTTATCTTGCAAATGGGAGACTGATCCCCCTCCTCATCACAGTCTCCTACTCTTATTCCATCTACCTTTGAATCTATTCTTATAGTAAGACTATTTTAACAGCCTTTTATCTCTGGCCAGGGGTTGACATCTAATACCCATCAGGATGGAGCTAAAGGCGGTGCAGTAGCAGCAAAACTGAAAAAAAATCAACAAACCATAATTCAGAACATCAGAGACTCTACATCAACCACCTGGAACCAGGCCAACCTACTCTGTCCCCATCCTAAAGCTCAGGGAAATTTGCAGAAGACGGGGTGGTAAGATTGTAAGAGCCTAAAGATGGGAAGGAGCAATGATATGCAAGATACTCCATACAAGTTAGGGCCAAAGTGATCATAATAGGACTTTGCATTACCTACACAATGACCAACATATCATTGATCCCTCAAAGTCTAGCATGGATCACAGGCACTAGGATCCTTAGAGGCAAGGGATTAACAGCCACAATAGTGTTCCTATACTAAAGGGGAACACAAGAAAGAGCTCTAGGCAATGCTACTGAGTCCTTACACCTCATCAGAGAGGAGGACCCAGAGGAAAGTTTGACATGCACACTGAAGGATGCTCCAGGGATGGGGGGGCACTGAGAGAAAGGAAGGGAGGGGGGAAAGGAAGGGAAAAAAGGGCAAGGGAGCAAGGGGATTCAGGGAGGAGTGGAGGGAGGGAGGAGAATGGAGTACTTACCAACTTTGCATGAGTGGAAGAAATAAAAACAAAAAAAACCCAAAATAAATATTAAGCTGTTATATTAGTAATAAAACTCATTTTCTGAATCGCAATAGACAGTGTATTTCTTAACTCCATGAGACCTAAATGGAGCTGATCTTCAATTTTTTCTTCAGGGTTGGCCAAGGATTCCATTTCTTATCTTATTCCCTTCAAGATAATAAGGTAACTTTTCAAATGTAAAAGGCTCCTTGACACACAGATAATCACAAGGACAATTAAAATGATAAAATCTTATGTTAAATGTGAAATAAAGTCAAACATAATTCCTTCTGCCAATGATTACTTTTGGCCATGAAGTGGACTGTGTAAAAATTTATGAAGTTTTATTTTCAAGAAGAAAAATAGTTCAGTAACAGCAAGCCCTAACTAAATGTGTTCTTAATGTAACTCATTATTTAACCTGAAGTTTTAGTATGAAAAGTTTCAATATGTCTGGTTTGTCTCAGTACTTTTGAAATAAAAAAGACAGCAAAATATACTTATGCATGTGGCTGTAACTCTTCTTAGGTTGTGAAGAAATAGACTCTGTACTTAGACTCTTCTATCTTCTCAGTCAGAAGCAGAAGAACAGGCATACACACAGAGAACATATCCTTGGGTATGGCAATGATTTGTGGCAAGATTCTGCAGGTAAAAAAAGCATTTTGCCAAGAGTCAAAGAAATAATAAGGAGCTGTCACAGTTATTCTCTCTTCTGCTGTGAGACAACACTCAGACTCAAGCATCTTAAGGGAGAAAGGAGATTATTTGGCTTACAGTCCCAGAGGGGAGACATAATCCATTATGGAGGAAAAGGCAAAGGCAGCAGAAACAGGAGGAGGCATAGGTCACTGCACACATCCTTGAGACCGAGAAGCTAACTGCAGACTTTAGAGCAGAATGCTAGCAGAAGCAGGGTGGTGCTGACCAATTTCAAGTCCCACCTTGTGACATGCCTTCCTCCAGCAAGACTCCACCTCCTAAAGTTGCCACAACCTTCCCAAATATCAATTAAGAACTCAAACACAGGAGCCTACAGGAGACAACTCACATTCAAACAATGATGGAGTACTAAGCACCAAGAATCTGATGAGCTCGTTTGAAAAATTAATGGTGAGGTATGATTGACATATGAATCTTTTTCTTTTAAAAACATATTTTTATCATATTGTCATTCAATACTCTTCATACTTTGCATAGTAAGTGTGTTGATGCTATAGTGATAAATAAAAATATCACTTTGACAGAGCTATGCCATTGTTTCTTTAAAACACTTTCATATAGCAAAACTTTCATTTTTTTCATTTTGTTTTCCATTTAGGTAATGTAAAAGAAAAAATCTCACCAGAATGAAAGTTTTTTTTAAGAGTCCAGCTTTATGGAGGTGCAACTGATTTACAATATAATATATACTTTTTAAGTTTGTATTTCAAGGAGATTATTAGCACATACTACCACATACAACTTTTGACCAGCCTTTGAAATATCAACTATGGTGTTAGGTGTCGAGGAATTTCTCTCTGTGATTTTAATTTTATTTCCCAAATAACTCAAGTATCTTCCTTTGCCATTTGCGTATCCTCTTTGGTGAAGGGTATCTTCTAATTTGTGTGTATGTTTGGGTGTATATCCATGTGTGCAAATGTGTACATGTGTGTGCACACATACATATTCATGTGTGTGTGAATATGTGTGAATGTGCATGTGGAGGCCAGAAGTCCACTTTCAGGTATTTTTCTTTAATAGCTGTCCATCATGTTTTTTGAGAAAATGGCTGCGACTTGGAGACTTCGGGTTTACTTATTAGTCTAGTCCCTGACTGGCTTGTAAGTCCCAGGGGTCTTCCTGTTTCTGCCTCCTCAGTGCTCCTATTACAAACACATCATCATGCTTGGCATTCTAGTTATTCTATCCCTCCGCCATCTCTTATTCCTTCCCATCCCTATTAGATCCCTCACTTCCTAACGGTCATTTTCCAATGTTCATGACATTTGGTTTTGTTTGGTGAGCCATTTATTTTAGCCAAGGCCATCTGCATGAACATTGAGTTAGAACTATCTCCCAGAGCCTGGTAATGTCACAAACAAGTATCCTGAAGGCATATGAAGCCCCTTTTCCTTGAATCACACAGCAGCAAGTAGTTCAGCAATAAGGCACAGCCTACCTTGCCCCTCCACCATCCATGCTCTACTGCTGATGGCCCATTCTCGCAGACCCAGTGGCAGGCATCTACAGCTCCTTCCAGTTCAAGGTTGCAATGACTGTGTCTTGCCCAGAAAATGACATTTTACAGTCCTTTTCCAATAACTTCCACCTCTTCCATTCTTTCTGTCTACTCTTCTACTACGTTACCTGAACCTTAGAGGGAATGGTTTAAATGCTCTGTTTAAAATTGAGCACTCAAATGTCACTTATTCCTAACACCTTGACCAGTTATTGGTCTCTGTATTCATTATAGTTAACTGGAGGTTTCTCAGATTAAGGACAAGGGTAATCACTTCCTACCATTGGCTACTGTCAAAATTTACGGTACCAGGCATGGATACCCTACTGTGGAGCAGGTCTCAAATCCAGTCAAAGAGTATTTGGTTGCTCCCATGAAATTGGTACCACCATGATCAAACTTCACAAGTTGACACATCATGCCTGCAGATTTGTGTCATGAATTCAGACTGTACTTGATTTCCAGGTCTCCCATGAGGCTCACCAGGTACGGATTAAGTTTGGTATCATGTGAAAATATTGCTGAGGATGGAAAATCTACTCCAATGACTGACATGTTAGTGGCTGTCGAAGGAAGGCTCCAGGGTCTCTTTCCATAGAGTACTACAGTGTCCTCGTGATGTTTATTCCAGAATTATCTAAGAAATAAGGGAATGCTTCCTCCCTGTGACCAAGCCTAGTAAGTCACATTCTCCCCCTCTGCCTTATTCTACTAGTCACTGTTGTAGGAGCCCATTCACAGGTATTGTCATAGTTAAGCACAGGTGTCAACTTGACTGTTGAGGGTGTGAGCTCTGGGCACATTTGTAGAGAATTAATGATTGAGTTAAGCACAGAGCAAACCTGCAAGAAATTGTCTAGTTAATGGACCAGACCCAGCCCATAGTGTGTGGGACAGGTGAATAAAAATACAAAGAGGTAATTGAGGAAGTCGGCATCTTTCGTTACTCTTGGCCAGACATTCTGGTCTGGCAAGTAAGGCTCATCCATCTCTCAGCTTTTGTGTGGTGATGGTGTGGCCAGTTCCCTCGGCCCTGGTGTTGGTGTATTCTTTCCCGTCAAGCTGGACTGAGAACTATAACCAGGAATCATAAGAGAGAATAAACCCTTATTCCTTTAAGCCATTTGATGGTCATTTATCAGCAACCATGCAGGTGGACTGTTACAAGTATGTAATACCATGAGGCAATGATGGCAAGGTGCCATCTTGGATGCTGCCTCCCGAAGATTCCAAGGATCAACTTGAACTAATTTACCATTGATTGTTCTGTCATTTAACTAGCATCACACTGATGAACTGCACAGATTAGTTCCACACATTGAAAGCAGGGTAAGTCGATCTGATTCAGTCTGTTTATCTACCTTTTTCAGACATGAATCACTCACAGTTTTTGAAGCAAGTATCACACTTTCCATGTTCTCCACTGTGAATTCTTACATTCACTCTCCAGTGAACTCCCTGCACCCTTGGCTGCCACCTGGTCTGTCAATCCCATAGTACTGCATTCTTTTCCTTGCAATGCCTTTAATGTCTTAAAAAGGAGTTAGGATGGAAACGAAGAATAGAAATGACCTATCTTTCTGTTTTCTTTCTAGAGTTTCTCATTTGAATAGTTTGAATCCCCTGAACCTGAGTAGGCACCTGTACCCTTGTAATGATGAGGACTAGATGTCCTGGCTGACATGTTTATCACAGCCCTCCTTCAAATATGGAATAGTTAACTTGGATTTTAAAAGGTAAGCCTCCAGTGGTATTAACTCTGAACCCAGGGTCATTTAGGATAGAACTAGTCATAAGCCCTAAGACATGCTGCAAAGGAAAGATGCTTTATTTCACTCAAGACACTAATAACTTAAAGTTGACAATAGGAACTTCTGGAAAATTGGGAAGCATTGAAGTTATTTTTCATGAGAATGCTCCATGACCTCCTTTCTTCCATCCTCATGCTAGCTGGGTTTAGCTGCCCAGGAGACCAGCATGGCATCCTGGGAAACTCCCTTTCTGAATACGGACACAAGTGTCTTTGCCATGGCACTTTCTGAGAGTTGTTCAGACACCTGAAGGTGCAAATTAGCATCATTACCATAATTTCATTTTCACAGTGGAAAATATTATCAGTGTTGTTTACGCTGCTTGGGTAGAAAAAAAAAAAAGGAGCTCTCTGAAACTTTGCTGGAATCATAAGTGATGACCATGCAATCTGACAGTGATGAATGCTCAGTGCGGTAAGAGATGCTTCTCACAGAGGCTGTGCAGCCTGAATTCAGAAAATGGAATCTGACTTAAAGAGCAGCACAGATAATCATCTTTCTTTTTCTGCTGATGAGAAGGAAAATATTAATCAAATCGTGATCGAATTAACATTGCCATGACTTCAGAGAAAAAATCCAGTGCTGTGGTCTCTTTTCTTCCCCCAAGGTGGTAGGATCAGCAGGTGGGGCTTTGGGAAGTGATTAGATCCTGAGAGCCATGCTGCTTGGAATGGGATTCGTGCCCTTATAAAAGAGGTGCCAGGGTGCACCTTCTTTTCTACATGCGAGGAAGTATGAGAACCAGGAAGCAGCCTTCTAGATACTGACTCTATTCGTGCACTGCTTGTGGACTTCCCAGACTCTAGAACCATGAGCAATGGTTCCGTCGCTGTGAAGCTATTATAGTTTCTGATATTTTGTTATAACATCTCAATCATGTAAAAAAACACCCTAACTTTTGCTATTTTTTAATGCTTTGATATTTTCGAAAATATTAGGTTTCTGGTTTGGATTTGGAATCATTTGCTGAGAAGAATGTCTTCATAACCATTTCTCTGTATAAAAAAGTAATGACTCCTGAAACCTCCAAGTTCTTTTCTTTAGTGCTTATCTGGCACAATTCACTGTTCTGGCCTTCACTAAATCAAGAAAACTTGGATATGAATTTCTCAAAAATTTCCTAGCATGGTTTATACTTTATTAATATATGTGAGTTTGATTTGTAGGCTATCTAAAATATACCTGACAAGTGGTAAAAGAAACAGCTGTATGATATTAGGTTCTTCTTCAAACTTAAGAGCGAAATTTATATCATTAACATAACTGAGCTACAGCAAGGCTTAACTGTTAGTGAGAAGAATTTCAGCAGTTGTTCTGCAAGCACTTTTGGAAAAACGTTGTGGCTAACAACAGTAAATAGAAATTCAGTATTTTCAAGGACTCTTTAAAATATCTCAATATTTAGTCACACACATTCTTTAAGATGGTTCTATTTTTTTTTCTAGAATAACTTTGCATCCTTGAATAACTGCGGCAGTGTACGATTTTGGTGGTTTTTATCAGGCTGAGAGTACGGGAGTGTTTTCCCATACTGAATGTTTTCCAAATGAAAAGCAAAACAAAGAATGGTACCAGGGTCTGTCAGATTGGATAAGCTGTCTAGGTCAGGCTTTATTCAGAACTCCATATAACTTTCCAGCCACACACCTTTTCATAACAGTCAAATTTTTCCCTTTGCATGGTGATTCGGTGACTCTTCCCTTGCCTTGAGTGCAGAGATTCAGGTGTCAACTTAACAGTTGCTGACTGAGCTTGGGGCACAGCTGTGAAGAACTGATAGTTAAGGCAAGACTAAGAACAAGCTTGCAGGTGATTGTTTAATTGGTATGGAAGACCCAGTCTGAGGTGGGTGGTGCTTTCTAGTGATGGACAGGAAAAAGAGCGAGCAAAGGAGAGCGGCTTCTCCCCTTCTTTTTTCCCTGTGTGAGCTAGCTGTATTGAGTCCCCTACTGGTCCATTGCTATATTCCTTCTCTCTTTGCTATTGCTGCTGCCACTATTTTTGTCTGACATCAGAACTCAGCCTCTTGGGCTTTTCAATATGATTGAGGTTCAGGAATCCTTTGGTCTTCAGGGTCTTCAGCAACTGACAGGGATGATTGTGAGACTTTCCAGGGATCCTTTGATCTTCAGTCCAGACTGGGATTGTTGAGCTGTTCAATTTTTAAAAACTGAACAGCCACAAGCAACTAGTGTCAGCACTACTCGGATTTTATCTTGGACACATCTACAGGATACACAGCATCTATCCCCACCACACAGTCACCCTTCATGATGATGATAGCAAGCTAATCTTCACCAACTGTCATAGTTAGGCACAGGTGTCAACTTGACAGTTTGGGGTTTGAGCTCCAGGCACATTTGTAGAGAATTAATGGTTGAGTTAAGCTCAGAGCAAACCTGCAAGAGATTATCTAGCTGATGGGGAAGGCCCAGTCCATGGTGGGACTAGGCCGTGAACTGGTGAATAAAATACTGAGAGCTGGTTGAGGAAGTAGACATCCTTTTGTACACTTGACCAGACATGCTGGTCTGGCAAGTAAGGATTGTCCCTCTCTCAGCGATTATATAGAGATAGTGTGGCCAGTTCCCTATGCCCTGGTGTTGGCGTGAGCTTTCCTGTCAAGTTGGACTGAGAACTGGAAGCATATAATCGTAAGAGACAATAAACCCCTTGTTCCCTTAAGCCATTTGAAGGTTATTTATCAGCAACTCTGCAGGCCAACTGAAACACTAGCCAACTCTAAGAATTCTGTGGACAGCAAGTATCACAGCAAGACTTAGTCCCCAAGACTAGCTCAGGAGAGGACACACAGTACAGGCTCAGTAATTACTTAATGAAAAAATGAATAGATGAGTGATGTATTTTCCAATTGTACTTCACATCCTTCATTGGGTTGTCTCTGTTCAACTTAAGATTTTATTTGGAAATATTAAAAAAAAAACTCATACTTCTGAGGGAAAATTTCCTTTTGTTTGGATATCCTAATCTGCTGCCCATTGAAATTTCAAATTATTTCCCTTTATCTTTGTAGTGTACAAATAATTTATTAACCCAGAATTTTTAGTTAGGCAATAGACATTTTTATTCAGCTGACCAAGACACAAATGTTTTACACAGGTTTATATGCACAATCACAAGTAGAATTACCCTCTGAGAAGAGAGGTCTGTGCCTACTTTTGGGATCTGAATGACAAGAAATGACAGTATGGTCTGGAGAGATGGTTGAAGGGGCAAGAATCTGCCTTTCAAACAGAAAGTCCTGAGTTTGAATCCTAGTCACACATTAAAAAAAAAAAAGATGGAAATGGCAGAAACCTGCACTTCTGGTCCTGGTGAGTGAAGCTTGGAAATTCTAAAGTGAAGCAAAAAAAAAAGAAAAATAGAATAAAAGAAGTGACAATATATGGCTTCAGATGCTAGGCTATCCAGCTACATACAATTTGTCTTAGTCTCGGTCACACTTCCTCTTGGAGGTCTGGATAGTCCTTTTATGGAACACTACCAAATGAATCTGAGGATCCCAAAACACATGGAAGGCTGTATTTGAGTGCTATAGAGGACAACTGCAGCCCAACTAGCCTCTGAGTCACCTGAAATCCGGCATTAGATATGTGGATGATACCATGTGACTTCAGTCCTCAGCCACCCACTCTCCCCTAACTTTTCAAGTTGTTCTTCATGAAGTTCTAGAAAACAAGGAGCCAAAGCAAGACTTTCCTCACTGTTCTCATTCAACGTGAATGAAGTCTGTGAACAAAATTAAGTGGTTGCTATTGTCACTAAACTTGGCAAAGTTTGTTATACAGTAATAAATAATTGGGATACCATTTTACTCCTATCCAGTTGGGATAGGACTACAGCAATAGTTTTTGTGCTTTTCTGCCTTCTATTAAGTTTTCATTCCCTTCTAATCTTTCTTCACACAGGAACAAAATTAGAATCTTTCCTATCAGGATATGTTAGGTTGTAACACTATGGTATGCCATAAACTGAAAATATATCATGCAATATTAAATCATAAGATAATGAAAATTTGATATGTTCATGTAAATATAAAGTAGAAAAAAGACAACAGAAGAGAAAACCACCACAAAGTAAAATTGTAGCTGTGAGCTTCCACGGACCTAAAAAGGCCTAAGGACATATAGATAAGTAAGAAGACACCAGGAAATAAGACAAGTAGAAAAAGAAAGTAGGATAATAGGTTTAAAACCAGTACTATCAGTAATTACATCATATGTAAATGATCTAATCTAAATAGCTGATTAAAAGGAAGCAGTTTTCAGGCTGGATAATAAAACAAGACTGAAATAATTGATGTCTAAAATAAACTCTCCTTAAATGTTGAAAAAAAGAAAAACAAAGAATAACATGAAAATAGTAAAAGAAATCTGAAGTATGTGTGACCACTGAAGAAGTAGATTGAAGAACAAGGAATGTTGATAGTTAAAGATGAGGGTGTCATAATTAGATACAGATGTCAACTTGACAATTGAAGGTTTGAGCTCTGGGCACAGTTGTGATGAATTAGTAGTTGAGTTTAACACTGAGCAAGCTTGGAAGAGATTGTCTAATTGATGGGAAGACCCAGCCTATGGTAGATGGGACTAGTTTCTGGGCAGAAAATAAGATGTAGAGAGATGGTTAGGAAAGATAGCACTCTTCAGCATACATGGACAGACATGCTATCTGGCAAGGGAAGTTTGCCCCTCTTTCAGCAATTTTGTGGATATGGTGTAGCAAGTTCCCTTGGCTCCTGCTGTTGGTATAAGCTCTCCTGCCAAGCTGGATTAAAAGATACATGTGAACAATCATAAGCAGAACTAAAGCTCTTTGTTCCCATAAGCCATTTATCATGAATTTATCAGCAACGTTGGAAGAAAACTGTGATAGTTTATTATATCATATTAAAAGAGCAGGTAATGGGTAAATTTCAAATATTTGAAGACAAAGTATTCTACAACTGAAAGGACATATGGTGAGACTGTATCCCACTTTCCTCACAGACATAATGTTAGAGAGATAAAATGACTTGGGGACTTGAATATTGACCTACTTAGTGTCATGCCCCAAAACATGAAAAGTTTCCAACAGTGTCCATCTTTTATATTAGATCAGAGACTACAAAAACCTTAGAAGAAAAGATAGTGAATTCATTTGAATAGATTGGTCTAGGTCAACATTTTCTAAACAGGACCCCAATAGTATAGGAAATAGAACCAACACTCAACAAATGGGATATTATAAAATACAAAATAAAAAGATTAAAAATGGAGCAAAAAGACAACCCACAGAATAGAAGAAAATTTTCACTAACCACACAACTGATAGAGGACTAATATCCAGAATGCACAAAGAACTCAAAAAAATTAAACACCAAGAAGATAAATAGCCCAATTAGAAAATGGGCCATGTGAACTTAAAAGAAACTTTAACAAGGATGAAATTGAAACATTCAACAAATACTTTAAAAATGTTCCACCTCCCTAGCTATCATGGAATGAAAATTAAAACTACCCTGAGCTATCATTCCACCAAGTCAGAATGGCAAAAATCCAAAATATATGCAACAACAAATGCTGGAGAGGATGTGGGGAGAAGGGACCCCTCATACATTGCTTGTGGGAATGTAGGCTTGTAGAGATCAGTATGGTGACTGATAAAAAAGTTAAGGATTGAAATGCCATATGACCCTGCTATACCACTACTGGTAACAGTCCCTTAAAATGTATCATTTTGCTATATCGACATGACTATACCCATGCTCATTGCAGCACCATTCACAATAGCAAAGTAACAGAATCAACCTAAATGCCCAACAGTTGATGAATGGATAATGAAAATGTGGTATATATATATACAATGGAATACTAGTCAGCCATCAAAAAATGATTTGATGAAATTTGCTGATAAATGGAGAGAATTAGAAGTTATACTGAGTGAAGTATCCCAAGCACAGAAAGTTAGATGTGTATGTTGTCCCTAATAAGTGGATCCTAGTTTCAAACCCTCATAATGACATAATTAGGGAAAATTTCTATAACACCCATTATAACCACAAAGGATTATAACTCGGAGGGCAGGAGAAAGAAGACCCTAAAAGAATAGAGACAAAGGAGCACAATTCAATGGATAAATTAGGCTACAGTCAAGTATGGCCTGTAAATAGTGAAACACCTGACACTGCCCACTCTCACTTTCCTTCCTGTTTACTTGTGTTTGGACGGGTTTGAAGTACTGAGCATGTATCCCCCGTCATAGAGGGGATAGAGTTTGGTTGTTAGTTGGTAACTGGTTGGCAACCTGGAGGCTGAACCTACTTACTATTGTGTTCCTACTCATTCTTCCCTCGACTTTTAAGCCTCTTCTGATATGGAAACCTTTTTTCCAGACAGTCTTTTTATCTTTGGTTAGGAGAGGACCTCAATGCCCAGACAAGATGCAGCCTTGTGCAACTGAAGAACAGCAAAACTGAAAACAACAGCCAACCATAATGCAGAACACCAATGACCTTACAATGTTCATCCAGAGCTGGGCCAGCCAAATCTCTCCCCATCATGAAGCTCAGGGAACTTTGCAGAAGAGGGGGTGGTAAGACTGTAAGAGCCTAAAGGTGGAGTGGTCCACTCTGGACAAGACATTCCATTCAAGACTGGGCTGCAGCAGCCAGGAACTCCCTGCAATGAGATTTGACCTTACCTGACCTGCACAATGGCTGACGTGTCAACATGCCTCCATAGACTAGGAAGATGATTTCAAGCAGTAGGATCCTCAGAGGCAAGGGCTTAGACAGGCATAGAAGAGTACCCATATTAGTGAGAAGCCCAAGGAGAGCCCCCCTGGTCTGCCACAGTGGCCTGAACCCCCATTATAGTAGACAATTCAGAGGGAATTCTGGGGCCTATGTAAACTCATGGACAGGAGAGTGGGGGGGAGCAGGTGGGAAGCACCTAGAGAGGGGAGGAAGGGAGAGAAGAGGGAACGAGAAAAGAGAGGGGACAAAAGAGGGAGGGATGAGGAGATAGAAAGGAGAAAAGGAGGGTGCAAAGATATCTACTCATTGAGTTTGTATAAGTAGGAAAAATAAATAAATTACAAAATAAACCATTGTCAAGGAATATCATGGGCTGAGATAATTTTGCTTCAGATTTTGCACTACTTTTTCAGAACTACACAGAGGGGGCAAAGACAGGTCAAAGATAATGCATTTACCTAATACAGCTTAGGGAATAAATGAATTTGTTAGGGTAACTAACAAGAGCACAGACAACTTTTAAGCAGTCATACCACCAAAAAAAAAAAAAAACTCTCTTCTCCCCAATTTTTAACCACTTATATTCCTCAAGAAAGGAAGAAGGGTCCTGAGCCTCCTGATTCACTGCTAATGCTAATGAACCTCATATTGTCAGGGTCTTATGTGGATAGCCATGGCTATCTGGTTTCAAAAGGCAAGGGCCTTTTATATCTTGTAGGCAAAGTTCAGAAATATATTCACCTGTCTGTAATTCACATAACTTCCCATGCCCTTAATATAAAGACCAATTCCTCACTCACATCTTTAACCCAAGCATTTGGGAGGTAGAGACAGGAAAACCAAAAGTTCAAGTCACCTCGGCTACACAGTGAACTCCAGGTCAACCTGAGCTGTAGGAGAACCTATTTTCAAACAAAACACAAAGCCTCACATGAGCTAATCCCCAAATTTTCTCTCCAGACATGCTCCTAATTTTATGCCAATATTTTTGAATTTTGTCTATCTATTAGAAATACCCAAATAATGCTTTAAAATGTCAGAGTTTTATCCTACACTATACCACTTATTAAAGCTTGGAAGGATCTCAGGCTCTTATAAGTTTTCAAAGTCTCTGGAGGCCCATGAGGAAACTACTTACTTTAAACTAAAAGTCTTCAGAAGCATTTTGGCAAATCAGCTTCACCTTCTGTCATTTTCTATCACCAACCAGTTAACACTCATGTGTTCTCTTTCTCAGGGAAGTGTTCTCTAAACCACAGAGCTAGTTTAGATCCACTGTTTTATGCTTTTATATTATTCAATACATTTTTAGGACATTTCTCACAGTGTGCAATAATTCATTCTGTATGACTTTTCTTAATGTGTCTCTACCATATTAAATCCTTAAACACACAAAGGTGGAGAACATTATGGGATTCATTCATAATTGCATGCAAAACATAAAATAGAGAAACAACAAAAATATATATATATGGAATGAACACTTAATGAAATAAATAAATGGATGAATGTGGGAAAATGTGAAGATTATACTTGAATTATGTATCATCTGGAATAAAAACATGAAAAAGAGTTTTTTTTTTATTTTATAAGGTTTGCAAGCCCCTAATATTATTTTCACAGTAAGCTAGCAAGTTCCGCTTTCCCATTTTGTGATTTTTAACACCTACACCAAGATGTATTAGTGAATGACTTCTTAGTTCACAAGAAATCCTTGACATTTCTATTATTTTGGTTTAATTTACCAACCCAAATGAAAGAAATTTAGTCTTGTGAAAAGAGAAAAGGAAAATCTTGTTTACTACTGACCAAAGAAACAATCTTAAAGCTTTACAAACTACAATGTTTCTACCAAGGTGCCAAAGTCATCCCTACCAGTGCAGGAATTGAGTCAAAACATGAGTAGGATATCTTTTCAGGGCGTTATTTAGCACATAGAAGCAGGAGTTCTGGATTCAGTAGCATGGTGTTTGATCATTTACTCACTCAAATAAAATTGCAGTGTTCAGACACACTCTGGATGTTCATTGAGGTCCTGATTATTCTGAAGTGGTTTTTTTAAGGAGTTTGTAGACTTTTTAAAATTCTTTATTAAAATAATCATAGAATTCTACTTCAAGGTCTTTTTTGTCTCTTTGAAGATATGTCAGAATTATGAGCTCTCAGGGCTGGAGAGGTGGCTCAGGGGTTAAGCCTCTGTCTTGAAGGCAGAATGTCCTGAGTTCGGGTCCTAGACCCCACGTATAGACACCGGGTGGAAGCGGGGGCGACCTGCGTTTCTGGCCCTGGTGGGGCAGAGCCTGTGAATCCCGGGCAGAGTAAACAAGGAGGAGGTGGAGGTGTCTGTGGTGGTTCCCGAATTCGTCTGTGGTTCTACACACAGACACGTACAATACACACACGTGCACACACACATACACATACAATTGAATAAATAATAATAAAAAAATTAAAAGAATTACGGGCTCTCTAGTTTATAGTTCAGACTTGGAGCGTGGAAATATTTAGATATAGACCTCAACAACTTTCCATTTAAGATAATGCCTCCATGATGAAAACACAATTTATAAATTGAGTCATTGTTTAGTTCTCGGAATTACTTCCATAATTAGTTTCAGAACTGCTTTTGCAGTGACTTTCCTAGTTGTATTGGTAGGTAGATGTATTAGAATGTGTAAGATACTCATTTTCTCTCTCTTACGGGTTCTGTTCTTTGTAGAGACGTACCCATGCTACTGTTTTACAGGGAAGAATAAAATGATGCTGACATAATCCGTAAACAGCTATTTCTCAGGTTCTGTTCTGTCATGTTGATTAGTGGCACGTGGTGTGGTGATTCCATCTGGTTCACAAGGAGGCATCGGGGACACTCAGCAAGCTCCCCAGCACTTCCTTCAATCTCAGATGCTGACTGACATTTCTTTAACTCTTCTAATGGCCTTCATGTTTCCTTCAGCTGGCCAATGGAAGTCTCTCAACTAGTCACTGTACCACAATGATCAAGTAGACGTTATTACCTATCATGTGCCAAGTACCACAGAGTCCAGGGAAGAAGGTAAATACCTTCAGTTGTTTCAATAATGAAAGAAAAATTATACCTTGTTGGATTCTGAATATTTTTGAGGCCAAACAATTTATTTTTATCTTCATGGCATGCTTTTGGTAAAAGATAACATTCATTTATGTTTATTTAGTGCTATATATTTTACATTGCTTAGCAAATCCATTTTTATGCCTCAGAGACACTGTGAGATGGAAGTTATTTCAGCTTCACTATTCTGATGAGAAACCTGAACCACAGAAGACCCTTACTACTTCTCCTGAGTGAGTGGCAGAACTTTGCCATGCTACCTGGGGAAGTCTCTGGAAACTGAGAACTCAGATTAAAAAAAAAAAAAAGGACAGGCAATGTGTCCAAATCTCCTATGCATAAAGATCACTCCATTAACAGATCAAAGCAAAATAACACTAAAAAACATTAGAGGGAGTATTGGAATACCCATTCTTGGGAAGAAATAGATGCTTTCTGTGAATGGGCAATGTTGAGGGGCTAGAACATGGGATCACCCTCTCCCAGTGTCTGGCATTAGTAAATTGCTTTGCATTCTTTCCTGTGAGCCCGTGAGTTTGAACACAAGCAGGTCTTTTGCATTTCAAGCATGACACCCATTTTTTTTTCTGCTACTGATACAGAGTCACTTAACAATGAAATGATGCAAATATTTGTCCCTGGGTACGAGGCACATTGTATTTCAATTGGAAATCCGTGAGTCAAAGCTTATGAGCCACCTCTAATGGTGCCGGAGCGTCTTTCCTCCAATCTATATTCACATCAGTTCCATTTTCAAATGAGTCAAACGGGAAGCTGAAGTTAGCCAGTCAGAGCTTAACACCTCTGATTTATGGTCAGAAGTATCTTAATAGGATCATTCATTTTCCTTCGCTCGTTCAGAACATCTGATGCTACAAGTTTCTAGAAATGTTCACGTATCCTCTGGTTCTGCAAAAATATAATCTTTATCTCCAAAAGTGACCTTCAAATGAGCAGGAAATGAAAGCCGGCTGCTCTTCCTCAGTCACCTTGCTTTGCTTTATTGATGTGTCCTAATGGAAATCTGGAGAGCCAGAAATCTCAGAATTATTATGATATTTTAATCTTTTTAGGTTAAGTATAAATGTGAAGGTGTAGGGCAGAAAGCGTTATGAAGCATCTCCTCCTGGCTCTTTTCCTCTTGTCCAAGTGCTTCAGTGGATCCTTTCTGCAAACCCTCTCATTTCTGAGTTTTCGTGAACTCGGTCCATACACCTTTGGAAGTACCTGGATTTATGAAGCTCCAGCCCTCCAACTTCTTTCTTCTTGCCTTTTCTCCTCCTCGTGTGAGGTACTCAGGTCTATGTCCTTTGCTTCCACTAAATGTTTCTGAAAATTTTATAAAGGAAGCCTAAATACTGTCTAGTTATTAATGTCCACTCTTACAAGCTTGGAGTATTTGAACTGCTTTTTTCACGGTGACATTGCACAGAAGTGTTATGTTCAGATGTTCTCACTGTCCAAGCAGCAGAAGGTTGCTCACTCTTGTTCAAAAACTGCCTCTCTTAAAAAATCAGAGTTAATAGCAGATTGGACTAGCATGAATCTTGTTATTGTTTACACCAACTCACTCCGTTCAATGCTGTTAAGACCTAGTGGACATAGATCCAGAGATCTGCTTATCTCAGCACTCTAAAACACTTCCAAGCCTCACATCATCACAGTATAACTTTTTTTTAAAATTTTTTTATTATTATTATTTATTCAACTGTGTGCATATGCGTGTGTATGTGCGCGCGTGCGCGCACGTGTGTGTGTGTGTGTGTGTGTGTGTGTAGAACCACGGACGAATTCGCGAACCACCACGGACGCCTCCACCTCGTTCTGCCCCGGGATTCACAGGCTCCGCCCTACCAGGACCAGAAGCGCAGGCCGCCCCTGCTTCCGCCTGGCGTCTATACGTGGGATCTGGGATCCGAACTCAGGACCTTCCGCCTGCAAGGCGGAGGCTTAACCCCTGAGCCACCTCTCCAGCCCCACAGTATAGCTTTTTATAATATGCATCTCTAGATTTGATACTCTGAAATACCTTCCATAGGGATTAGCTCATAGTAATGGAACCATGGCTTACTTGGAGTTATGACTTTTCACACATCTCAAAAGTAAATAAAAATAAGGATGAAGTGGTAAACTTGTAGGGATGTTCTAGTCATTATAAAAGTATCTCTTAATTTGTGATTTCTACATCACCACAAGATCTTCCAAGTTATTGTGTTTAAGTACCATTGAAAGTATCTAACTCTAGGAATGTTTAAGTCTCTACCATTTGATAAATTCTTTAAGGAAAAAAACATGCTGATTGTTTTTATTTGCTATATTAATATGCTATCATTGCAAAAAACATCAAACAATATCCAAGGGGAAAAGTGAGCAGTTTTCTTACCAATCTCACTGTTGTGTGAGAGATTAATTTGTGTTCTGTCTCGTATGGAGAAGTAGATGCATAGATATGATATTGAAGTGCAATCAATAAATTCTTACAGTATTTCCTCATCTTTATAGTTTCCATTTCTCTTCTGATATTATAGACCTGCAGTTTCACTCAGAGGAATGTTCTGGAATTGGAGACTGACAGGGCAGTTTCACTGTTGGCCTACACTGGATGGACTGAGCTTCCAACACATTATATTTTAAGGCCTCAAGGAGATATTTTATGATCAGATTATTAACATATCACATACTCTTTCCTTTGGGGAAGCCATAAAATTCCCAGATTATGGGTAGAGATATTTTGTTCAAGTATTCAATTCTGTACTTTAAGCTTGATTTTTCTTTCATTAAGGCCTATTAGCGGTGCTTTAATTAAGCCCCCCCATTCTCATGACCAAAGAATCCCTTCCCTTACATGTTTGTTTTTATAATCATGTGGCACACGTGAAGAAGATGGAATCCCCTTGTATAAAACTATGACAAAGAACACTTTGTTGTCATCATTGTTGAAAAGCATATGGCTGAGATAATGAGATTGTTAATGCAAATTCATGCATCCAAAATGTTTGCAAGAGCTCAGTAATAATTGTAACACCATTAGGATTTTCTTGCGAGTAAAAAGTCTCTCCTCTAACTAACAAGAAACTGAAGAGGAGAATCGGACTTGGTATCTTTAATCACAAAGAAGGGAAGAAAGTTGGACAGATGATGCCTCTACACTTGAGAATTTCCCAGCAGAGAGAAATCTGCTTCCAATTGAAAAATATACCATGAAGAAAGGGTCTTTCTTTTTCTACCACTAGCCACTTCAGCTTAGATATTCTGTTCTACAAAGCAGAATCTGGGATCTTTGTTCTTGTGGGGGTAAGATTATCCTGGTTGCTATATTTTCAGCCAACTCCCTTCAGTTCCAAACTATCACACTACAGCTTGTTTTATGTGTATTGTGTCTTTTCCATTCTGTTTCTCCTATCATTTTATAGCATCAGAATCAGTTGCCCACCTTTTCCTTTGTTCATTTCCACTAGAAGCTGCAAAGTATCTCACTTCCCCATAAATAGGGACATAGCAGGAATCTGGTTTTGCTTTCTCATTTCTCTTCTCTTAAAAAAAATCAGAGTTAATAGTTAGCAGATTGCACTAGCATAAATCTTGTTATTGTTTACAACCAACTCACCGTGTTAAATGCTACTAAGACCTAGTGGATCTGCTTATCTCAACACTCTAAAACTGCACCACTTTGATGATGGCAATAAAGTCTTGAACTGTCTCTTTGTCCCTCAGCTGTCATTCACTGTGACTATTTGCCATTTCTTTCTGTTCATTCTCCCCTGCTCCCATACCCTGTTTACTGCTTACAAAAACTGTTTAGAGCAAATAAGGTAAAGTGCCAGTGATTAGCAATTCTTTGTTGATTCTTACTTAACAAGATTCCGTGGTCATCCATAACAGGCCATCTGTACTGCTAAAAAGTCACATATACCCTTCCTAAGTACACAGTCCAGTATTCAAATGGGCATTAATGTAGTTCTTAAAACAAGAAGGATAAAGAGATCATTGCCATCTTCTCCCTGGAAAGCAACTGACTGTGTCCATCCATGACACATCCATGCACAACTCCATGAGGGTCAGATTAGGCAGAACAAAAATCCTGGATCATTTTTTGAGATGACGTCAAGGTTCTAATGCTCAGTGAGAACTTAGCTTTTCTGTATAGCAATCTGTATTGACCTCCCAGAGCTGCTGGAAGCATCAATGAAATAGTATATAGTGAAATGCACTGTATGCTTTTGAGCAAAATGAAAACCTGAAGTTGCTAAACTTGTTGAAGAAAATGGGGAAGAGTTCTGGAAATTCAGAAGTACTAATTCTTACCTATTTAGGCATATAAAAATCCCAGTCAAACAGCTCAGTGCTCTTTGAATTAAAAAAAAAACTGATATTCTATAGTATATTTATGTAAAATTTGCACTATTTCTCTGGTTTTCATAGTATTACGGGATAAGAGGATACTATTATTATTTTCATTTTACAAATGAGAAAAGTGATTTAAAAATTATGTTACTTGCTCCAGGCCTCACATCAAACGCTCTCCAATTCTGACAGCTTAGATATTTGTCTCACCATCTCCAGAGCAAAAAAAGGATTTATGTGGGAAGTTCATCCCGAGAAAGGTCACATGTTCTCTAATGCACGTTCCCACCATGTTAATACTCTGCTCTAGCTTCTGCTCCATCTCAGAGCTGGATTAATGGTATCTTAAATTTTGCCCTGTTGTTTCCCTATTTAAAAGTGAATCTAGTTTTTAAATTTTTTTCAGACTAAAAATGCATTGAGAAGCAGAATTAATAAACACAGAAATACAGGGAAATTCCCTAGTGCCAGAGTCACACATATATCTTTATATTGGAACATTCTGTTTTCGTTTCCACATCTCCTTGATATTTACAAAATATGCAAAGCACTTTTAAAATTATGTCTGTTGAACACTGAGGGATCCTGAAGGCAGAATTAGAACTTTCTATTGAGTCATCAAATAATTAAGAGTCAACATCTAAGCACTTATTTACCCAAAGGATTTCTTAAAAAAAAAGTTAATTTTTAGAACTTCACTTGGAATAATGATTTGCCTTTAATTTATAAAAAATAAGTCTGGGTACAAAGAGCAACAAAAACAGTGTGTAGGATTAATGAGATGACTAATCTGTATAATAAATGTGTCTTGGAAATAATTATCCCTTACTTTCTGAGAGTTTCATGGAAGTTACTTAATCTAAATTTGGTTTCTGAAACAAAATGACAACCAATTGACCTCACAGGACAGTCCCAAAGCACCTGCCTTGCCAGTGGGGCAGTTCCGAAAGTAAGTTTAATCAATTGTCTGAAATGTAGGGTTTGCTTTGCTTCTCCAAAAGGTGTAGAAATGCAGTTCCCAACTAAGACATCACCCAAAGCAAATCCAGAGCTTTAATGGTATTGCAAGAGCAGGAGCATTCCAATTCTTCCACTCCCAGTGCCCTCAATGGATCAGCACTAGAGGGAACAGACTCTGAGGAACAACTCCTTTGAACAAGTTGAATAGATATCTTTTCAAGGTCCAGTGACTTCTCAGTTATTATGTTTGCAAGGTAAGTATTCATCTAACTGAGCTGCTCTCCATGTATAACTGGGGAACCAACAGGTGGTAGTGCCCATAGGAGTTGAGGACTTGTTTTGCATATCAACTGCTCTTAAGTTAAGAGCTTCTTACTTGGGGATTCACTGTTGGGATGTCTCAGCCTCTTGCTCTCAGACATGGGTGTGCAAGTGAATGCACTGAAAGGCCGATCTAAACAAAAGCAAAGGCCTGGAGAGTCAGCACATCATGTCATGCATAGTTATCATTTTGAGAAAAACGAGAGGATTTTATATTATATACACTTTGCATTTGTGTATATAATAATCTTTTTTTTTGCAACTAAAGAAGGCGTTTATTAGGATTACAAATTATGAAGATAGGGACGAGCTAGGGACAGGCAAGACTCTGCTCCCATTGCCCCAACAATGGGAAGCAGAGTGATGGATGCTGGTGCTTTGCTGCTCTTGCCGTTTATTCAGCCCAGGATCCCATTTAAGTCATGGGGTGCTTGGTCCACATTCACAGTGATACTCCCATCTCAGTTCACCTCACCAAAGAAGCCCAGAAATTGGTTTCTTAGGAACTACAGGTCCTGTTACATTGACAAGATCAGGGAACACAGGATGCAGATGGATCTTCATGGCAGACTATGCTTGACTGCAATGCTCAGACAATCCCAATATGTGCCATAGGACAATGAGTCATGAAGGTTTTGCAAGTCTGGGGTAACACACCGCACAGGCACAAGCATGTGTTGGAAGCGGTGTCCATGTGGGAGAAAAGAGAAGTGCACTGATGGCAATGCCAGAATTGTTCCATTTTGATGCCAACAATAGTTGGGCTTCATTAAAAGACAGGACAGCTACTTTACCTTTACAGCACAACCAGGACAAGTAACCTTGAGACCTCTTGAGGGCATCAGTGGAAAAATTCCAGGATTCTAAGTTCTGACCATGAATCTGTAAGTGTGATGCAAGGGAAAGTCCCTATTAGTGTGTGGTATCAGAAATCACATCAGGGGATTCATAATTGTCATTCTGTCTCTCCTGGGAGCCTGGATCCACAGACCCATGTTTCCTTATATCCACACACCCTTCCTCACAGCTCCATCTGTCCACATCACATCCTCCAAAAAATTCTCTCCTATTCTCCCTAGCAATGTTTCTAACAAGTCTAAAGCCCAGTGCTCTATGTCTCTGGGTGGGAACCCTGAGCCCCAGAACCAAAAATCATCATCGCTTCTCGGCCTTTTGGCTAAGATCAAGTGCAGAACCAAAAATCAACTCTTTATTCAAACTCGCAGCAGTGAAGCAAGGTATTCCCCGGGCTGTAGACTGAGCGATTGTGACATTTCTGGCAGGCATCTGTAGCAAAGGAGACCTTCCTGGTCTGCCTTTGGGCACACAGTGTGTCCGTGAGATGGGAACAGAGTTGGGCAAATCTCTCTGAATGACATCCTCCCCTTCCTTGTAAGCCTCCAGAGGGGCAGGGTAAAGCTCCGGAGTCAGCTGACTCAAGGTGGCTGTGTGGAGCATCAGTTTCTTCAGGACAGCCATGGAGAACTCGTTCCCAAAGAAGTTGACCTCCTTGAGCTGGGTGCAGCAGCTCAGGGCTGCTGGCAAGAGGGCACTCAGCTGGGAGCTCTCCATCCTGCAGTCCTGTAATATCAGGCTCTGCAGAGTGCCCTTGACTCTCTCCAGGATCACCTGCAGTGGCATAGTACATAGGTGGCCTAGGAACACTCCACTCAGGTTGAGGTGTGTGAGTTGCCACAGCATCTGACAGTGAGACAAACAATCAATGTCTTCCTGTGATAGCGAGCAACCCATAATGCATAGATAGGGTTTTCAAGGGGGTCATCAGGCACCTGAGCAGCTGCTTCAGGTGATCCTTGAGGAAGTCGATGCTGTTCATGTGCAGATGCTGGAGACTCTGGAGTATGGAAAACTGAGAAATTAATCTGGAGAATACATTTCTCTTTCTTCCGCTCTTGCTCAAAACAGTAGTATTTCTTGTAGATGCCCAACAGAAGGAGTCTGTCTAGATTTCTCATCTGGTTCAGGTAAGGTCAAAATCATTCAGGGTTTCCAGCTTCCACCACGAATTCAGTTCCAACTCCTGGGTGGAGTCTGTCTCACAAACATTCAGCATCTCTAGGATCTTGGAGATGGGCAGAGTCCCAATCTGCAATTTCCTACAACACGACTGCACAGAGCCTTTTCTCACCTTGGCCCACTGCAATAGGAGTTTGTGGTTTTCATCTAGATGGTGACTTTCCACATGGAAGTCAGCTACCACCTTCAGGAGCTGCTTCTCTCCACATACTGGGGGTTTCTGCATTCCTGGCTTCCTGAAAGGGATCTGTGTGGAACAGTCTGGACCTTGGTGTAGAGCCCACATGTTCCAGAAATTGTAATCCACATTTCTGAACTCAACTACTTGTAGTTTTGACCTCCTGTGGGCAAATCAGATGTATCAGCAGATAGATGTGACTCCCTGCCAGTCTCTGCTTTAGTCTGAGGCTGTAATATCAGCCCTTCCCCCCTCTATTTGCTCAGTGCTGAGGACTCCCAGAGGCACACATCCCAGATAAAACAGCTTTCCTGAGATGCAATACTGACCTCTGATACTTCGTCTCCTCTCAGTGTTCTCTGGACCCTGGTTGTCCCATTCTGAAGTCTGTGTGAGGAGACAGTGGCAGCTAATACTGCTGGGCCTGGGTCTATTACAAGCAGTTCTCACACAAGAATTTTCCAGCTGGCTCACAATTGCTCCTGGAGTATTTTATGGTACTGTCAGAAGTCTCTGAGGAAAGTTTTGGAGAAATGACTCCACTCCAGCTGCCTCTTCATTGTACCCAACATATTTCTGTCCATACAAGCTGGACCTGACTCACCTGGGGCAAACCTTGTGGGTCAAATGCAGGTCGATTCCACTGAGCACAGCCTGCAAGGTCTCCAGCTCAAGGGTCTTCATCAGGGAGCCCACAGGGAGGCATGTGAAGGGTCAGGCTTCCACCATTGCTCTCACGCTGTGGTTGTGTCCACTGGCGAGGGCCTCTTTGGACAGTGGGGGGAAGAGTACCCTGGGCAGAATCTTCAGGGAAGAGATATCCAAGGCCTCATTGCTCAGCAGACTGTGCATTGCCAACTCCAGGAGGTTGAGCAGGGCTGTGATCTCCATGCTGCAGATCTCAGGCAGAGCAATCAGACTCCAGAAGTGGAGTGCCATCAGAGGCAGGTCCCCTGTGTATATAATAATCTTTAGAAACCACATTGGAATTAGAAAAGAAACATTTTACTTTGGATAGAAAAGCACTTTATATCTCCTAGAAACTTCCCTATCTTTAAATAAAGGAAAACATTCACAATTTGGCATAGATGCTATGAAGATATACTTGCAACAGACATTTGTAAAAGAGAATTCATTAAAATTTACTATTCTCCAAATGTATACTGTTGAACATAGGTTTTATATTGCATTTTAATAAAAAATAAGAATTTAAGCATTAGCCCAAATATCAGAATGGAAATAAAGCCTTTCTTACAATCATTCCCAAAACTCTTCTTTATCAAGGACAGTGGACATGGGCTGCAGAGATGGCTCAAGGGTTAATACTCTGTCTTGAAAGCAGAAGGTCCTGAGTTCAGACCCCATGTCCCAAATAAAAATACCAGGCTGAAATAGATTTGGCCTGCACTTCTTGCCCTGACAGAGTCTGGGAAATTCCAGAGCAAAGCAAGAAGGAGGTAGAAACAATCCAGGATGATTCCCAAAGTCACCCTTGGTCCTCTACAGGGACACACGGTACCCTCTGATAAACTAAAAATGAAAATTGATTCACCAATTGCAATAGAATCCTGTTATTAGGTGCTATCCTGTACCAGATGTGGAGTACATGCTATTGTATCTGTATTATCTTCCCCATTAGCGTGCCAGTGTGTGTGAGTTGGGCTTTTCTAGGGTTCTGGGGCGACTTCTAAGGGACTTCAATAGGTGTGGCACATGACCACATATGAGGTAACCTTATCCCAGCCTTCTGATCTTTGTATTTGAGAGTATTAACCAGATTACAGGTCATAATCTGCAAAAGCTCCCCTGCCGGTGCCCTGCTTGACTTCCTTCCAGATGAAATCTCTTCAAACAAATCCTGGATCACAATCAGATTCTGTTTTGTGTCTGGAGCCAAAGAGGAAAAAAATTATGCATATAGAAAGACAAGTATCCGCCAAGGGTAAAGAGCTAGATTGATGAGGTTCTGCGTTTATCACCTCCCGGGAAAAAATTGTTCCTGTAAAAGAAGCCAATTGCAACATTTAGGATGAAGTAATTCATCTAGCGATTCTTCTTGCATTTGAACTTTTCATTTCCTTGTGCTTTTCTTATGGATGACCATTTTGAATGTGTCTAGATAAGGACATGACTTATTTATTGGTGCTAAGAGCTTTTTATAAATGCAATATAATTTATTGATTCTTAATAACACCTCTAATTGTTTCTTTACACGAGTTACCACTTTTTTTAAAAGCCAAATTTCATCTACTATATGACAGCAAATGAATGAAAGGGAAAATGAGGTGTAAAGGAAAAGTTATCCCATTTGGCTGAACCAACACAGCCTCCAACTATAAAACACCACTGATAAAAATGTCCTTTTTTTTTTTTTAAAGGGTTCATGAATTGGACAGAACTCAGATTGCTCTCACTTGTCCTCTCAGCATGGACACAGAATATTCATGGAAAAGATCTTTGAAAAAAATTAAAAAGCTTCCCTTCTTATCCAAGAGGAATGGGGTAAAGAAACTATAATCAAATTTATTGCCAAATGCCCTCAATTTTTCATAAGCAACTGTGAGTTCTATGTCTCTTTCTCTAGTAAAATCTGCTTCTACTCCATCCAAACTTCTCAATTTTTGTGATACCTTATTTTTTAATCCAGAGAATAATTTGCTAACTTGATAGATATTTACATGCATCCTTCAGTATTTTACTTGGAAGTGGATGGTAGCTTGTTTCTAGATCAAGTAGTTTGCTGAATAATTCCAAGGTCACTGACATCCAACAAAGAAATGAATTTCTTTTAGACCAGAAAGTGTCCCCTTACCCCCAGCATCTCAGGGCATCAGGGCATACTGTGAAGGTTGGCATGTGTCATTTTTTGAGCATCACTCTCATCCATTTCAGCCCTTCCTGATCCATTCCTCCTATTCCACTGTGTTCCTATCACTGATATTCCCAAAAGCCTCCTTCCTGCCTTTCTCACCTTCGATAGAACCATAGGTTTCCTACAGCTCTGTTCCTTGTGGCATGAAACCCACCAGAAAAAAAAAAGTCAGGAATAAAGCCCTACACCCCGTGATCCTCCAAGGTTGCCTTGGCTCTCCAGGATCAAGGTTGGCTCAGACTACTGCCCAGACTGTGAGTCCTATGTCTCTTTCTCTAGTAAAATCTGCTTCTACTCCATCTAAACTTCTCAGTTTTTGTGATACCTTATTATTTGATCTAGTAAAAAAGTTATTAGCAAGGCATGGTGACTCATGCCTATATTCCCAGAATTGGGAGGCTGAGATAAAGGGACTACCAAAGCCCGCTTAGTAATAAACACTTTATGTCACAAAACAAATAATAATACTAGTCTTAAGGTAAAATTTATATGTAATACAATTAATTTGTTTGAAGCACACAATAAACTGTGTAAGTATGTGCACTCATGCAACTTCTCCTACAGTCAGCATACACAGCAATTCTGTCACCTTAGAAAGCTCCCTGTGCCTTCTCCAGACTCACATCCCAAACAGATATGATCTATTTTCCTTCCCTATACTTTAGTCTTCTTAGAATTTCACAGAGGAATCACACAATGTGT
This sequence comes from Typhlomys cinereus, assembly GCA_023101885.1. Classification (NCBI taxonomy): domain Eukaryota; kingdom Metazoa; phylum Chordata; class Mammalia; order Rodentia; family Platacanthomyidae; genus Typhlomys; species Typhlomys cinereus. The sequence continues at coordinate 1,422,325 of JALPQD010000031.1, read as the reverse complement.
GCCCTGCTGTGTTGAATTATCTCAGTCAGCCTAGTGTGTTTTAGATTCATCAGTATAGTTAAGTGCATTAGTTCCCTCCACCCACTGCAGAGTATATTCTATAATATCTTTATCTATTGATGATTTAATGAATTCATGTGGATTTTGCTCCAAATAGTTATCTCCATTGAAATTGGTTGGAAACTCAATTCTTTGAGTTGCAAGGTGTCCACTTCAAAATCATAGCTGATTAAGCACATCTATATTTAAATGTAATAGAAAAAGTTCCAAATAAGTAGAGGGGTCCATAGGGACCCCCACAAAGGAAAGACATTTTCCTGTACCTGTGCTTCTTGGGAAATTGAAGTGTGGGAAATTAATGTGAGGTTAGAGAAGTGTAAAGTTCATTCAACAGCTGAAAGAACGAAGACAATGAGTCTTCTCTATGGTCAGCCTTGACTCCTGCATCTTCTCAAAATCAACCTACATTTATTTTTTCCTTCCACTGTACTGGCCAAAATTCCTGAGTCCCGAAACTGGTAGTATTGTCTGTTTTCTGATGTTCAATTATAGCATAGGTGAAAGGTGATGAGAAACTTCTACAATTATTTAAACAGTGCAATCCTCATTACAGTTCCTATTCACGTGTCCTTAAGTATTTGCTTTGTTTTCTAGCTGCACCAATGCTGGCATTTAAAAACTTGATGATCAGTTATTTGAAGAGAATTGTTGTTTGACTCAATTCACAGGTTGATTTGATTTTTTTAAACATCTGCTTCAGCTGAGTTGGTATAATCGAAAGTCATGACTTCTGTAGTGTTTTTCCAAATTTAATTTACATAAAATTATCAGAGGTAGCTTTTCAAACCTGAGGTGCCTGTGCTATGTCTTCATTGATTCTGATGTGGGTGGGAACCTACGGGCTAGGGCTAGTCAAGTGAAGGATAGTATCCCTATCAGTGGTTCTCCCCAAAGAATGACCACTTGGTCTGCCATAGATGCCTGAACCCAAACTAGAACAGAAGATCCAGAGAGAACCCTGGTTCATAGAAACTGACCAACAGGAGGGTGGGAGGATTGATGAAGTTGGAAGAAAGAAGAGAAAGAAGGAAGGAGGGACAGGAATAATTTTTCAATATGCTTGTAAAACCAGGAAACATAAAATAAACAAATAAATTAAAATACCCCCCCCCCCAAAAAAAGAACATTTTGGGTACTATAGGAGAATCTGCATTTAAAAGCATCTCTGAAGGCCTTCCATTTTTGAGAAATCCTAAAATGCAAATGATCTGATCTAAAGAGCTGGTCACACTTGTTATTTGGCAAACTATGTAGATTATTATGAATCTTTCAATTGCCAGTGGACTTTCAAGTGCCAAACTTGTTTAAACAAAAGCAAAGTGGAACCATTTACTTTCAAAAGAGTCATTGACACTTGAGTTCTCTCTCTATTTTTGGAAGTGTTTTTCAGTACATTACTTTCTTTAGGAAGATTTTTCTAATACTTGGCAAGATGGCCACCAGTAGACTTATGTTTAAGCCATCTTATAAAAATTCCATGGCTACATCTTATTGGAGTGAATTGCAATAACACATTTGCAACATTAAACCAATCTCCAAGGTCAGTATGTAGATGCTCTGAATGGCCAGGTCACCCCAGGTCAATGTAGGTCCTTCAAAAATAACTGACATGTGAGAGAATAATGTGAGAATGTAAGGGAGAGACAACTCTAGGTCTCCTGACAGCTATCCACAGGGGAAGATTGATTCCATCCTTTTAACAAAAACCCAACATGTTAGTCACAGTAAACAACTCAGATCTATTTCATTACATGTTTGACATTAGTGATGCTAATAAAATACAATTTTCCTCCAGCTAGATATACTGTACATGTGATAGTTAATCTTGGGTGTCAACTTGAACACACCTGACATTAATTAAGATTAGCTCTCAGACCACCTGAAGAGATTATCTGCATCAATATATTTGCGATACAAAGCCCAACCCTAGATCTGATTGGAACCTCCCAGTAGCAGACCAGATAACAGAACTACAGAAGAGAAGACTGAGAAGAAGAGAGACTTATAGGCATCCTCCAGCCTTCAGCTTTCACCCACTAGCCTACTGGATGCTTGCAGTGACATAGCCTGTCTCCAACTTCACCCACCAGCCATGTTACCTCCGCCATGAAAGACTGTTTCTCCCCTCTAGAACCGTAAGCTGAAAAAATCTCCTTTTCTCTCTTAAGTTGTTTGACTTTGAACATTCTCTCACAGCAATAGAAAAGAGTAACCAGTATAGTAGTTAATCTTAGATTTCAGTTTCCTAGTAGCATAACACTAAATTATCTTGTTTACATAAGACTAAGTAAATATCTGCTAATATCTGCTTAATTAGTAAATATATTTTAGTCTTGCTTATTACTCTGTTTATGATCAAGTATTTTTTGTAATTTAGCTGTTAAAGAGAGTGGGAAGGGTGTCCAAGCAAACTGTTTCTGTGCATTAGAGTCTGTTGGACCACTAGTATTACATTTTGTTAAATTGTTTTCTGAAATCCATAATTTAGACTGACACTAGAAACTATGGTGTGTGTGGGGGAGGGGGGTCTGCTTTAACCTCATCATTAGAGGTGAGAGGTAAAGTAGGAGGTATCAAAAAAAAAAAACAGTAGAAGTAATTACTGGTTCTGGATGAAGAAGATAGATTCTAAAAACTGTGTGTGTTAATGAAGACTTCATTGCACATAAATCAGGGCAAGTAAGAGAAGTGAGAATCTGCAGCTTTGCTCTTTGCATTAGAAGTGCCACACCTAGTGCCCCTGGGGGCAAGAAGCTTGCCAGCAACCAGTGAAAGTTACATTGGTTATTATATCATGGAGTAATTACATAAATGGTTGTCTGTGAAGAAACTGAAGGCTGGAACATGGAGGGAAAAAAACAGTAGTTTTTTTTTTTTTTTTTTAACTGCAGGAAGTGGGAAGCTGTTGACCCAAAAGGTCTCTTTTGATCTCAGTTTTCTATGATTCCAAACCAAATGTGTCTCCTTTGTAAATTCTCTGTAGGCAGTAACATCCAAGGCTCCGTTTAATGTGAACTTGTAGGCCCCTCTCACAGGCCTGCTGTCTCACTGGGTTTGGAAGGAGCCATGCACCAATGGCTGTGTCTCAGCAGGCTCAGAAAGGAGTCCAGATGTCTTTTCTCTGTTTGGAATAGCTGAGTATCAGTGTCTCTTATAACCAAAGGCTTAAACCAAAATATCTAAAACTGACAGACAGACTCAGAATAAATGGAACTCAAAAGATTTTATGAATAATTCATTCAATTGTTAAGATTTTGAGAACCATGGAGAAAATTGGGGGTGATAATGTTAAAAAATTCTCAGTAATCCAACTCTCAGAATCATGCTTTCAAAAACCATACATATAACTTATTTAAGTTATATAATTATACAAACGCACATTTTAACTTTTTTCTCTGAAAGGATACTACATAGTGACGTGTTTCTGGACATTTTCTCTTAAAGCGAATTGACCATGTACCCTACTGAAGAAAATCAAGGTCCATGAAACTGTAGTGAAATAGACATCAATAAAAAGACAAAAGACATGAATGTGAATTAAAATGACGTGAGGGGCTGGATACAGGATGACATCAGCATGTTGGCAAGAAACAGAGATACACAGCCAGACTAGACCGTCTGATGTTCTCCCTCAGGTCAAAGGAATGAAAATGAAGGCCAACAGAAAGCTACAGCAATAAATAACTGCTAGGACGTGGTTCTCATGGCTATTAGTATGTTTCTGATATTAGAGGAACTTGTTTAATGTCCATGATTCATATTTAACCTTCTTTGCTATTCCATGCTCTCAGCTCTGTCAGTCCTGGTTTTGCTCTGACCAGCCATCCATTCCAGAGTTCTTTTGAAATGTATTCTGTAATAAACTTGCCTACGCCTTTCAGGGCTTCTTTGACTTCAGCTAAACGAAAATCTAGCTTTGACTTGACCATGAATCTTCCTTCTTACTTACTCTGTGGCATCCACTCACCAATCAGGCTTCTAGATTCCCCAAGAAATCAACTCTGCCACACTTGCTTGACTAGGGAAGCTAGAGTGTTTTAGGGAGCCTTGTCGGGAATAGGATGGGGGAATGGGGAAGCATGACCCTAAGATGGAAGGAAAGCCAACCATCAAACACTGCTGTGGCCAGCTGGAGAGCAACCTATCTGGGACCCTCCAAGGGACCTTGTAAACAGCACCTCAGAATTATATGTTATGAACTAGAAAAAAAGAGCATTGATATCCAGCTAAGCTCTGATCATGCTTGTGGCAATCGGCTGACGCTCCCTGAGCTTTTAGTCCATACACAGGTGAGTGCCACAGTGCAGTGCCAAATTGGCTCAGTGATACAGCTGAGTGAGCCATTCCCAGATTCCACTATGTGAGCCCGTGGTGACAGCAATTTCCGGGGTAAGCAGCAAGGGTCCAGAAGACGTGAAGAGAGGCCCATGAAGTGATACACAGTGCATAACCGACTCCTTAATCACTGCTGCACTTAGTTCACGCTGAATGTTCCTCACGACCAATCCTCTGGGACCTGCGACATCTTCTGATGTCGTTCTCTATCTCTCCTCATCTTTTACCTCCTAGATATTTCTCCACATTCTTCATTGATGATAGCACTAAGCCTCCATCTTCCTGCTCTGTCAGCATATTGGTGGCTTCAGCACACTTACTGGGGACCATGCAACGCCCTGGCCTGACATCTCACCTCAGTAATCACCCAAGAGCACTGTTCCAACAGCCCAGTCATAAAGTGCAGCTATCCAGGCTTCTTTCTTGATCATGGAAATATGTTGCTATTGTTATTATTATTACTAATTTGTCATTATTACTTTGTAAACTCTTTTCCTCTCTGGATCACCTCCACTCTTACCCTGATGTTTTCTCCAGGGCTCCCTTTTGTCAGCCCTCTTTGGACAACTAGGGTCAGCTTTGCTTTCTTCCCCACACTGGACTCCTGAATACCAACAGCCACAATGAAATAGTGAGTATTATCTGAAAGTCCCACACCTCTGCCTTTTTTACCTAGTGACTACTCTTTGGGTTCCTCTTCTTCCATTATTATCAAAGGATGATGAGAAAGTTTCTCAGAATCGTGATGCTAGAGACGCAGCTACATATTCATACTCTTTCATGTCTGCTTGAATAGCAACCTTATTTACAGGTTGCTGAGTTCCCAGATGAGGACATTCCTGCTGCCCTTGCTTACACTCCCATATGTATTTGTAACCTTCTGGATTTATTCTCACAGATGCCCTCATCTCTTTTCTCAAAAAAAAAAAAGTTAGAACAGAACAACTTAAGTCCCTTCAACCTCTTATTTCCATCTAAAAAGTGTAGCTTTATCCAAACTTTGCCTTTGCTTTTATTTCTGACCCAAACCGGGCTTACCTCTTTGAGAAACTAATTCTGTCCTTTAAGGCAATGATATCACATGAAGCTCCAATCTGAGCACCTTATTTGACCATCTCTTCAGCTCGGCAGCATGCTCACCATCCCCCACTCTATAATTGGCATTTCTCTTGGTTCCTTACCATCTTGCCACATGGTTGCCTTTGGAAACACATTGTATTGACTTGAGATCTCCTGGAGAAGTTGGCCCCATAGCCTGCCTGAATCAGGCCTGAGGTTCAGAGTCTCCAACCGGCTGTCACATGCCTTTACCTCCTTAATCCCTTTGGTAGTCACTAAAGGAACATTCAGGGGTCCATTCTTAAGCAGTATTTAGTACTGCTGAGACCAAGCTCCTCCTGCACCCACACGTGCCTCATGTGGATCAGTAGGTGAGAGGAGCATATTCCTCAATGCATGCTGTAGCTGTTGCTTCACATGTCTTTCACCTCTCTTTGGGTTATAAACATTCTACTCAATATCTACATATTCTACAAGTTTATTAGCTTTCTCTTCTGCAAATGCCTTCTATACAGAGTGTAGCATTATTTACCAACATACTGTTTCTATTATTCTTCTCTATATTTATTTATTTTAAATTTATTTTTGCACATATATCTGTGTGTATTAGAGGGCACTCTGTGTTACCTGTGGAGACCCAAGAGTGATTTGAGCAATCACCTTGGATTTCACTACCTCCTTTCTACTTTTCCTCTATAGTTTTTTTTTCCCAGGCTCCATCTTCCAGGGCCAAAAGTATAGGTACATTTCTGCTTATGTTTTTCCATAGGATCCAGGATCAGAACTCAAGGCTTTCTGCTTTCCAGGCAGATGCTTACCCCATGGGCCATGTCTTCAGCCCTCTATTATACTTTAATTACTTATGTTTGTGACTTGTCTTTGACGAGAACACATGCTCCTTAGGAGCAATCTTTGAGTTTCACATCCTTTTCAGCCCAGCGATGGCAGTTGTTCATGAAGCACCTCATAGGTCTTCGACCTCACTTTGGTCAGAGAGAAAGGGGGTAGCAGGTGTGCTTCTGCATCTGAGTGGGATCCAATTCTTCTGAATTACTACCTGGAATAAATCAGCTGGACCCACATTGCCGTCTTCTCCAGGCTCAGTGCTGGCCGTGCTGACCCAGCTTCACAGGAATCTTGGACCATGGGAACCATCCCTAATTTTACACCTCCAGCAGAGCTCAGTGCCAGAACATGCCTCCAAACTATGTCAATGATGAAACAGCACAAAGCCAGCCTGTGTTCACACATCATAAACCCTCCGTACTAAAGTTTTTATAGAGCTGTTGGATAGTAATCATTTATAATTTAATTTGAATTTAAATATTTATTTGGAATTTATACAAATCAGAGCTAAAAGTTGAGAATTTAGCTTGGATTTTAAGTGTTTAAAGGATTGTGAATCATTAGAGTAAAACTAATATAAGCAAGCAAACTTGCTAGTTTGTTTTTGTTTTTTTTTTTTAAGGAAGTTAAAAAACGTTCACCTTACCTAACCTCATTCCCCAGCAAGACTTCTTCCTGAAACAGATGCTTCCACGACAGCACATGCAGCACCTCTATAATTGGAGGCACATTCCTATCTTTCAAAAGGTCTTCATCACTTTAGCAGTCTCACACACATTCACATGCCTGGGGGCGGGGCTTCGGCTAAGTAAGGCCATGAGGAAGGCAAGAGGGAGTGTCGAAGAGTGTGGAAACCTCCTTGCCCCACAAGAACAGGAACCTCTCTCTCTGCATCCCAGAGAGACAGGGGCCAGTGTGTCAGAACACCCTGTGATGCAAGAGAAATCACCAATTCAGCAATCCAGATATGGACTTGAAACTTGGGGGCTTCTCGGATTCAAAATGTAGCCAAAACATGATAGTAAGTAAGTTAGATGGTAAGACCTTTGCAGACTGAAAGTGTTTTTTAAAATAGTTAAATCTTGCCTCACAATTTCACTTTTGTTTAAAAATGTATTTAAATTACACAGTAAAGCATAAAAGTCAAATATGCAAAGATAGCTATTGTTCACCACACTTCTCCTAATCTTTTTTTTTTCATTCCCTGAGTCTTTTGAAACCAAAATACAGTTAAGTTCAAAAATCAATTATACACTGGGAACACAGATGAAACTCAGTGAGCGCACCCACAAAGAGACATGAAAGTAGGAGGGAGACTGGTGGGGAATAAGAAGATTTGCTGTGGGAAAAGGATGGGGGATGGGATCAGGTAGTAAAGGATGGAAATGACATAAATTCATAGGCTTTATGAATGTAAATGTATGAAACTGTCAAAGGATAAATGAAAATAAATTTTAAAAAAATCAATTACACATATTGATTTGAGAGAGCAATGTCTTCGGTTCCTTGATGTGAAAGATCAATTTCTACTCTGTTGTTTTACTTAGTTCTGGTCTATTGTTAAAATTTTCATTTGGAAAATCCACGGAGTATCATCTAACCTCTGAATACTGTCATAAGCAAATCTGATAAGCATAATTTTTATCATCACTTAAATCATTAAAAACTAGGTTGAATTTTCTTATTCCCAAGTAAACTGTTTGATTGTAGCTACTAATGTTCCATCATCCAGACACCCAACTCATTGGCGTCCATCAATCAGTGATCTTTAAATCTTTGGAAAATACTATTCAACCTGCTTAAATTATCTTGTTGTCATCCAAGATGCTATTTCTGTTTCTTTAATGAGGACATAAACAAAGTAAAATTTTCAACTAGTCTGTTAAAGTATGCTGTCCAAATAGTTTTCCCCATTCACTAACTTAATTCCAACTCTGTGGAGCTGAGTACCACTATTTTGCACAGCTCAGGAACTTCATGCATATTGTATTTTGTTCTGAAGCATCCTATTAGTATTACTCACATTCAGAAAGCACAAGTAGCTAGTGCTTCCCTGAGGCCTAGCATGTTCGTTTGATAGTAGGACCCTGAGCATGCCTGGTGGTTATACTCATAGGTCAGGCTTCAAAACAAGAGGAAAACAGAAAAAAAAAACTTGGCTAGTAGATTGCTGCCATCAGATGTCAGAACACATTCCTTTGATGAATATTTTGGTAAATTTTGAACTTATATAAGAAATTGTAATTTGGTTATCTAAATCCAATTTGGTTATTTAATCTTAGAAATGTTGCATAGCCTCAAAGAAAATCTAAACATTTCTGGCAGTCCATTTATATCACTCACTGTGATAGTTAGAATCAAGTGTCAGCTTAACAGTTACAGGCTGAGCTTGGGACATAGCTGCGAAGAATTGATAGGGCAATCCTAACTGAACAAGCCCGCAAGAGGTTTTCTAATTGATAGGGTGGACTCAACCCTTAATGGGTGGTGCTTTCCAATGCTGGAACTGATATAAAGAAGCGCAAGGGGAATGGACTTGCACCATCTTGTCCTGTCTTGACTTCCTGTGTTGAGGCTGCTACTGGTCCGTTGCCACATTTCTGTTTTTGCTGCTGCTGCTGCCGCCGCCACTGTTCTTGACTAACATCAGAATCCAGCCTCTTGAGCCTTTGTGGCTGTTCATGGTTAATATGGAAGCCCAGTCACTTCGGCCTCTAGCATGACTGAGGATCAGGATTCCTTTGGTCTTCAGGGTCTTCAGAAACTGACTGAGTCTATGGTGAGACTTTCCAAGGATTCTTTGGTCTTCAGTCCAGATTGGAATGGCTGAAATAGTCAGCTCAAGAACCAAACAGTTACTGTTGGACTACTCTGATTTTATTTTGCAATTTGATTTAATGAATTTGTGTATATGTAGATGTATATATTATATATATATACATATCTGTATATATAATTTATCTATCTCTATTGTAGTCAAGATTACCATTAAGACACTGGGAAGGAGTTGGAGAGATGGTTCAGGAGTTAAATCTCTGCCTCACAAGCAGAAGGTCCTGAGTTCACATTCCACATACCATGTAAAAACTTCAGGTGGAAATGGCAGCAATTTGTACTTCTGATCCTGGAGCCTGGGAAATTCAAAGCAAAGCAAAGAGGAGGTAGCACAGTCCAGGATGATTCACAAAGTCACCTCAGGCCTCCACAGGCACATACAGTGCCCTCTGATGCACAAGAAATCAATACACATGAAACACATACAGACATGTAAAAAATAAATAAACAAATTTTAAAAAGACACTGGGAACACTTTATAAAGAGCCAGACTATTAACACTTTATCTTTGCAAACCTCATATGGCCTGTGTTGCATATTCTTTATTTTCCTTAATCATACAAATGTGTTAATAGCTAGTAGTTTTTTTTAAAAAAAAGTAAGCACTTTCCTTTTTATTTGACACTAAGTTTGCATCATCCAAAATAGTGTTTAGTATCAGTTCATTGGGAAGAAATTATGTTGAGTGAAATATCCCAGATCCAGAAACACAGACATTGTAAGAAAAGATCTCAGCACCCACACAAGACACAGGGAAGTGCAATGAAAGAACAGTGAATTGACAACAGTCAACCAGAGTTTAGAGTACCTGTGACCCTGAAGAGCTCAGCCTGAATCAGGCCAACCAAATGTCTCCACATACTAAGCTCAGGGAATCTTGTGGAGGGGATGGTAAGATTTTTAGAGCCTAAAAGTGGGAAGGTCCACTGCCAGCCAGGACATTCCACTCAAGACTAGACTGCATTCAGAAACCCACTGAGACCTATCCTCACCAGATCTACACAATGGCTGACCGTATCGACATTCCTCCCTAGACTTATGAGAAACTCAGAAGTAACTGCATAAAGAGGGAACCTTACAGTCTAGGGCTAGACAAGTAAAGGGGAGTGCCCCTATCAGTGGGTTTGCCAAAGGAAGAACCACACTTAATCTGTCACAGAGGCCTTGAGCCCCTACTAGAGCAGTGAACCAGAAGGGAACCCTGGGGCCCACAGAGGCAAGCAAGGAGAAGGGTGGGAAGGAGAGGAATGGATTGATTAAGGGAATGGAGTATGGGAGAAAAAGGAGAACAGGAGAGAGAGGAGAATGAGGGGGGGGCTAGGAACAATCCCTCATTACTCCCTCATTACTCAAAAAAGTAAAAATGTAAAAAAGTATCATTTCATTAAATCTTCACAATAATAAATGCTATAGTTATTTTCTTTTTTTAAGATTGGGAAGCTAGTAGAAGTCATTTACCCAAACACACAGGATGCTTTTGCTTTTGCAAAAAGTTTCTTAAATTCCTTTCTTCCATGCAGTGGAAGTAGGCAAATAACTGCAAACTGGACATAGGAATAGCTATTTCTTTCTGTGTAAGGACATGTGGCCTCTACCTCGGACATTTATTTTATGTCATTGCAGAAGTGATTTTTCAATATATTTGTGAATGATAAACTGATTGAAGATGTTTTAAACAGCATACCAAAAATGTCTTTACTGCATGCAAAATGGATAGAGTCCAAATGCTAGTTTAAATTTCATATTATCTACTGATCTTCCCAGAAAAATGTGAAAGATGTTATTGTTTAAGTCACATAGTTCTCAATATTCTTTTCTTTGTAAACTGTTGCCAATCAAACTCTGGTTTTTTTCCCATTTTGTGTTCAAGCAAGACTCACTTTCAAAACTGTTTTGAGTCATTAGTCTGTCACCTTAAACCTTCACTTGGCCCTCATGGTCTGATGCTGGTGGTTGTTTGACTTGAGAATTTAAACTGCTTATTCATTTTCCTTTTATATATTGCAATTTCTTATTTACTAAGATTTTTATTTTTCTGCCACAATTCCATTTAACCTCAAAATTAGTAGCTGTTTTGTAAAGGCTATAATTTTTATGTTAACCTTTATTCTTCTTTTAATTAGTGCTTCTTGTCATGCATTGCTTGTGGGCTGGTGATAGGTGCTATTTATTGCGGAATTCCTGTTTCAATGATGTTGCTGTGAAATACAGACTTGAAGCACAACATACTGCATAAGGCCTTAGACAGTACTATGGAGTGAAGAAAAAGGGAAAGGAGGGAGGAGAAGAGGCACTAGATAATTCAGAAACTAGAGTGGGGCAAAGGGGTCTCTCAAATTGAAATATAAAACTGAATTGAGTGTCTATAAATCCAACTTGCTAAATTGCATTCCATTCACCACTGAAAATGAGGGGAGCTGGAGGAGAGAATTCTTCCTTTAACACATGTATATGGTATATTGAGAAGAAAATCCATAGCTATGAGGAATTGATCACGTTACAAGTCCTTTAAGCAGTGTTTACATTGGTGAGATATTGTGCAAATATTCAGGAGTTGGTTCTCCTCTTCCTCTTTGTTGAGGCAGTGTCTGGGCTGTTTCTGCCATGCTGTGCCTTATGCTAGCTAGCCTGTGAGTTTCTGGATGTTTCTCCTACCTACCTTCCATCTCACAGTAGAAGGGCTGCCATGTAGCTCTTTTCTTTTCTTTTGTTTTCTTCTCTTTCTCTCTCTAACACAGTTTATAGGGATAAAGCTCAGATTGTTAGACTTGCACAACAAGCATTTTTAACCATCTTGGCAATTTTTCCTATGAAAAATGGGTCCATTAATGGATCCATCTTGGCAATCCTTCCTCCAAAATATTTAAAGGGATGCCCAGAGCAAGGTTCCAGTGAGTAGAAATGACATGCAGCCAGTGTGGTCACATACACCTGTAGCCCCACATGCAGTTGTAGTTGGCACTACTCCAGAGACTAAGGAAGGTAGGACACTGGATCGGGGGATCAAGACCAATCTGGGCAAAATCAAGACTGTCTCAAAGAAAAGGAGGGAGACATATGAAGCAACATAAGAAAGTAAATCATAGGACTGCAGACCAGAATTCTTTTTCATTTTTAAATTGGAAAAAGAAAATGTGCAGGTGACTGAGAAAATTTAGATAGTACAATCAGTTCATCAATTGTAATTTCCTTAACAAGTTCTAAGCATTCTTTCAAGCCTGGCAATTTTTCCAATCATATTTTCTTTCATTTTTATATGAGTTAAAGTCAGAATAAAGTCTGTTAAATATCCCAGAACAATTAAATTAAGAACTTGGATTTTTTATATCATCATAAATCCAATGTTTGAAATAATTTTAAGCATTTCTCCATAGTTTCAAACCTCTAATAGTATTAAATTTTAAGATGCTATAATTTACGTATTGATTAATTATATTTATAAAAATAACTATGTTATTTTTGCATAATCATAGAGTAATAGGACACACTTTAATGAGGTTGGAATAGTTAGTTACAAGGTAGAAGTCAGTAAAAATCAGCATTGCTTTTCTGAAATTCAACGTTATGATGAAAATAGAACATAATGTACTGTAGAGTAGGAAGATGAAGTACTGCATCTGCCATACTTAGATCTACTCTTCGAAAAGGGGTTTAGTTGTGAGATCTGTAAGTTACAATAACAATCACCATGGCAACAGGTGACTATCAGTGTAACAGTGGCAACAGCATCATGGAGATAACCAATAGCTTTCTGATCAGATGGAAGGCCCACTTATCAGAATGGAACACATTCCTGGTACTGTAAATTAGAACAAGAACCTATGAAAGGGAAAGAAATAGCTCACAAGAACAGACTGTGAATGTTTAGCTAAGAAGAAAATACACCTAATACACTCAACCTAGAAGCCCTCTTCCACAACAGAAAGTGTGTATTACTGAAAAGCATGGCTTGCCAAAATGCAAAGTGTCTTCAGACTGCTTGTCACTACACAGAACATATAAGCCTTATACACTCCCACTGCATGGCTCAAGGAACATTGCGAAAGATATAAGAGCCTGAAGTGGGAAGGTGATGGGCCAGGCATTATCTCTAGGACATGGACAAGATATTGTTGTGATATAGAAGATTTCATGACAGATATGTATACTTACACAAGAATTAAGTGGGAACTGTCTTATCAACATCTCTCTATAACACCAGAATGACCTCAAGAAACTCCACACTTCGCTGAGGGACTGATGAGGACTAATGTTGATGGGGAAGTAAAAGAGGATGCTTTCTTAATGGTATATCCAATGATCAAGGATGCTTGTGGATCATGAATCAGGTCAAGCATATGTCATCACAGAATAGATGAAACACAGTGGGCCACACAAGTGAAAAGACTTGAAAATAGGAGGAAGACAGACAAAGGGAGCTAAAGGGTTGCAATGGGAAAAAGAGGGGGAATGATTTGGGACTAAGGGTAGAAAACATTATAAAGTTCATATGCATGTATACAACATAAAAATAATAAAAAATAAAACTCAAGACAACTGGAAAAAGGGGAGTTAAGCTGCTGGCATATACAAGAATCTAGTTGATGATGGGTTTTTTTAAGATGTCGTCTATGTTAGAGAGAGTATGAGTGAAAGAAAACATAGAAGCATGTGTGTGAAGGTTAGAGGTCAAGTTTCAAAAGTAGTTCCTCTCTACTATGTGAGTTCCAAGGATTGAACTCAAGTTTCCAGGTTTGTACACAGGACTCTTTACCCACTGAGCCATCTCACAAGCTCTGATCATGGTTTTTATGTTTCATATGTGCAAGGACAAATGATTATCCAATATCTACCATTGTATCTAGTTAGCAAGTTGCATGTGCAGGGCCCTAGCAGGCTTCTCCCTCATGAGTTCCCTACAGAATCTGCTGTGTCCCGTACCTACACTTGCTCACTAGGGAAGCCCTACCAGTCACAACCAGAGTTCCCCCACACCACCAATCAATGATAAACCACCTACTCCTGATGATCATGATAGTAAATGTCAAAGCATATTGCTTCAATAATTGGGTCCCCATATCAACTTAACATAATATCACTGAGCTTCACTGGATTAGTGTCTTACTCAGACTTACTGAGGTTGGATATGGTAAATTAGCAGGAGAATGCGAGTGTCTTGCTCTCATATTCCATTGCTATAAATGATGCCTGGTCCACACTGTTTAGGGGAGCAAGGGAATTTGTATTCATGCACATGATTACAAGTTACAGTTCATCAGGATGCCAGGAGCATTACTTGCAGAAGTCAAGAAGCGGGCCACGCCACACCCAAAGTCAAGAGCTGAGATTTGCTTTGTAACATGTAGACTTGCCAGAATACTAATCAGCTCTCTTCATCTTATCTACCCACCCAGAATATAGACCAGTCCACTATAAGCTGGATCTTTCCATGTCAAATATGTAAGTCTTAAAGTCTTGCCCTGGTGGCCTGCCTTAACTAAATAATTCCTCGTAGGTGTGCCCACAGACTCAGTTCTAAGGTGCTAGTTTGTCAGCTGAAACTATCACAGATGGACTTCTGGACTTGTAGAAGAATGCTGAGACTGCTTGTGAAGACATTTTCTCACAGACAGACTCTGGCTATATCAATTGCATCAGCTACAGATTAAATTTCCTTTGGAAAGCATTATTGTCCGGTGGAATGTACTGGCATAGCAGCCTGGATTCCATTCTGAATGCTTCCACCAACCAGCTGTGGAGCTGAATCAAGTCTCTTGCTTTCTCCAGATTTCCATTCTGCAAAAGTGGGCCAAGAGCTACCTGAACTCTCAGCTGTTTCTCCATGTTTGCTGTAATTCCAGTAAATGTCATAGTCTGTGGCTTATCAGTAACACGGACTTGAGTTGCTCCCAGTAGCCTATTCTACCTTGGTACTGAATGCTGGTCTCCAGCCAGTCTCAGTAGCTGGAACCGACCTTTAAAGCTTTTTACGCATGTTCTGGGCAGCTCCATCCAGATACTCACAGGTACCTCCACAAGTCCCATGCCCATCTCAACTCTTCATTTATTGTTCCAACTCTCACCCACAATGCTCCTTCTTTCAAGGCTGCCCCTCTGCTCAGTTTCCACCATCTCCTCGTGTCACTCACTGTCTTTTCCCTGTAGTCTCTTCTTGCTCCATCTTCTACTAGAAGAGTTTTCTAGAGGGGCCACAGTCCTGGTCTCTTCCTTACTAGTATACTTAACACCCCACATCTCTCTATAGTCTCATATACCATGATCTCGTTAAATCAAAATAAAAACATACTTGGTAGCTATTTAAGGACAGTAAGATAAATCTTTGTTCCACCACTAGCATTTGAGGTCTTGAAATCCCAGACCTCCCTACTTCATAAGCTTGACTTTGTTGCTTTGTTACCACCAGAAAGCCTGTCTTCTGCATAGTCAAACTCTTTTATCTATTCACTCTTACCTGTTAGACACTGGGAATCTCATGTCCTTTCTTCTATGGCCACTGAAAGTGATTTCCACTTTCCTGACACCTCCTGCCCCTCTGCCCAGGCCACCTGTTCCTCAGCTCTGTTTCCACATTGATCTCCACGAAGTTATGCTACAACTACTTCTCAATGCTCAACTAGTCATGTGTTAATACCTCTGTCATCCCTGTTTCTTCAAGCTCCTTAAGGCTGGGGTTGGGTCCACACCTACATGTCCTCTGTGCTGAACATAGATGCTCCATGGTCTTTTATTGATTCATGTTTTTGGTTCTTTGACAATGCATACATGTATGTAATATCTTTGATCATTTTCAAACACACACACACACACACACACACACACCTTTTACTGTCAGCCCCTTCTCTTAGTACTTCCCTATTTCCTTTTCTTCTTTCTTTCCTTCCTTCCATCTTCCCTTTCTTTCCCTCTTCCTTTTTTATAAGTAAAGATTTTACTATTTATTTTCAAGAGAGAAAGATCAAGTGAGCATTGCAGGTGCCCCTGTCACAGTGCATGTGTGATGTCAGAGGATAGCTTTTGGCAGCCAGTACTTTCTTTCCACAATGTAGACTACAGGGATGGAACTCAGTTGCCAGGTGTGCATGCTGGTGGTTTTACCTGCCAAATCGTCTTGTAAGTTTCTCTCTCCCTCCCTCCTTCCCTCCCTTCCTTCCCCTCCCTCCCTCCCTCCCTCCCCCTCCCTCCCTCTCTTCTTCCCTCCCTCCCTCACTGTCTCTCTTTCTCTCTCCCTCCATCCCTCTCTGTCTCTCTTTCTCTCTCTCTTTCTTTCTTTCCCTCTCTTCTGTCTTTTTCATTTTTTCTTTCTTTTTCCCTCCCTCCCTCCCTCCCTCCCTCCCTCCCTTCCTCCTTCCCTTCCTCCCTTCCTTCTTTCCTTCCTTCCTTTCAAAACAGAGTGTCACTATGTAGCCAAGACTGTCCTCAAACTTATATTCATTTTTCCTCAACCTTTCAAATTCAGGAATTACAGATGTACGCCACCATACCTAATTTCAGTGAGTATTTCTTGTATATGCAAAGGGATTTGTTATAATCAAAGAGTAAAATAAGCTTTACTTAATAGTGAAATGCCAAGATAGATACTACTTTTCTCATGCTTTATTCATATGCTTTTCTTGCCACTAATATTTTTAACTAGATGTTTGCAATGACAGTTCCTAAAGCACGATGTCATCTATTTTTAAGTATAATGTTACAATCATGAAGATTTTTCTAGATATCCTAACAATAATGAAAAATGGCTTTGAATTGAAGTTCATACACATGCTTGCTGAAATCAAATTTGCCTTAGAAAGCAGAAGTTTAGAAAGCACTCATACAGAGCTTGGATAAAATGGTATGAATACTACCTCCCCATTGCCCGATCCAGTCAGGTCTTCTCTCCGTTTCCCTCTTGCCGTAACAGCGATGCTCTGCCTGACAGGCTGGCAGTCAGATAGTGACTGGTGGCACTATTGTCTTTAGATAAATCTGGAAAATGCCACAAATCTCTACCAGGCAACAAAACCCTCCAATTTTATAATTTGAAATATTTTTAAAAATATTATGTCTAGGTCAAACAAATGAGAGCTCACGAATAAGTTTTCCCCAGAATATAGAACTCCAAAGAAGTTGTAAGACTTTTTCTAGAACGTATATGATTATCAAAAAATTAAATACTCATAAATGCAAAGATTAAACTTTTCTTGAGATTTTTATATGGGTGAAGCTGTCACTTAAAATTTTAACTTTCACTTTCATCTTTAAAAGTCTAAGGTTTTCCACTTAGAGACACTCAAAGACAAATCTCTGTAATACCTACAGTAATTGTAAAGATTATAAACAGGAGGGATGGGGAAGGAGGGCCCCACCAGAAACAAGGAGAGAGGGGACCATGTTACAGCACAGAAAATAGGCCAACATCAAGGACTGCAAGGAGTGACTTCTAATACCCATCAGGATGGAGCCAAGGGCATTGCAGGAGCAGCAATACCGAAAAAAAAAATCAACAAACCATAATTCAGAACATCAGAGACTCTATATCAACCACCTGGAACTGGGCCAGCCTAATCTCTCCCCATCCTGAAGCTCAGGGAAATCTGCGGAAGAAGGGGCGGTAAGATTATACGAGCACAAGGATGGGAGGAGCAATGATATGCAAGATACTCCACACAAGTTAGGGCCGAAGCAATCATAATAGGACTTTGCATGACCTGCGCTATGTCCAACACATTATTGACCCCACAAAGTCTAGCATCTGCTAAAGGCACTAGGATCTTGGAGGCTAGGGACTGACAGTCACAGTAGTGTCCCTAAGCTTAAGGGGAACACAGGAAAGGGTTCTAGGAAATGCCCCTGGGTTCTTGCACCTCATCGGAGAGGAGGACCCAGAGGAGAGTTTAGCATGCACAGTAAAGGATGCTCCGGGGATTGCGGGGGGAGAGTAGGGGGGTCGGGGGACCGGTGTACCTGTTAAGTTTGTAGAGCGGAATAATAATAAAAGAAGATGGCAAAAGTGGGCTGAGGTGCCAGCCTGAAAACCTACCAATCAGCATTGTATTCCCTGAAAAAAAAAGTTTCCTCTTATATTAAGATCTTCATGTAAACAGTCTTTTATCTTTGGTCAGGAGATGACGTTCCATACCAATTGGGGTGCAGCCAGGGGCAGTGCAGGAACAGCAAAACTGAGACCAACAAAACGTTATTCAGAATATCAAAGACCCTACATTATTCACCTAGAACCAAACCAGCCAAATCTCTCCCCATCCTAAAGCTCAGGAAACCTTGTGGAAGAGGGGGAGCCAAGATTTTAAGAGCCTAAAGATACTCTACACGATACTCCACACAAGTTAGGGCTGCAGCAGCCAGGATTGGACTTTGCCTGACCTGCACAATGGCTGACATGTCAATGACCCTCCCAAAGTTTAGCATGGATCACAGGGGAAAAGACCCCAGGCAGTAGGATCCTTACAGGCAAGGGATCAAACAGTCACAATAGAGTTCCCATACTAAGGAGAAGCCCAGGAAGGGGCCCTGGGCTATGCCACTGAGTCCTGAACTCTCACTAGGATGGAGGACTCAGAGGGAGGTTTGGTGCCCACATGAACAAATACTCCAGGGGATGAGAGGGAGGAAGGGGGAGGCACCAGGAAAGGGAGGAGTGAGAGGAAGGTAAAAGAAGTGGTTAAGAGGGGAGAGTGCAATGGGGGACAACCAGGGAGGAGACCAGGGAGAGAGACCTTGTATGATTAAGAAAAAAAATAAAATGTGGGAGAAAAAAAAAGTCTAATTTTTTTTAAATGCTGCTTTAAAATGTATTAGAAAAACAAGGATATGACTGTCTCAAAATAGGAAAATTCCCTGAAGTTCTTACAATAACTAATTAAATAAGGAAGTACTAGAAAAATTCATTTTAATTTTCCAAGTGGGTTTCCCCTTACAATGTTGCAGATTTTAAGAATCTAGGGAAGTTCTAAGGAAAGTTGATAAAGAAAATTTAATAAGGATTAGACACTTTCAACACTTTGTTCAAAACTGCATACTTTGATTTTGTTCTTAAGTAATGCTAAATTATAATATGAAGCCCACGTTTGTAACTATTCTTCAGTAGCTACATTATCCAGGATTACTGGCATTAAATACTAAATTAGCATTAGCTGGATGCTTTTGTTTATAAATTAATTTCTTTGCAGTTTTTGTGAGTTATGAGAATTCAAACATTGTGTAATCTCCCTCTTACTCTTAAGGGACACATGATACTATAGTGGAAATATCCACAATACCAGAGCTACAGACTTTGTGAAATGTGATTTGCTATCAGGTGGCCTTCTGACGTTGAACAAGCCACTCAGCCTTCACTGACTCTCTTCTGAAAGGATGGGATGGAAGGGAAGGCCAGGGGAGGTCTTTTCTAATTCCAGTATTAAAAGACTCTCTAGGGGGGTTATACTAAGAGGATTCTGCCCTGCAAAGTACCACTGTCCCAGACTCTGCTCTTTTGTCAATTTTGTATTAAGAATCTTCTACTTGTGAGCTGTCAAGGAAGCTCAGTAGATAAATTGTTGGTCTCTTTAAGCATGAGGACCTGAGCTCAGTAAGAAACCACATAAATGTCTGTGGGATATGCTGTACAAGAGCTGTAACTGCACCACTGGGAAGGCAGAGACAGAGGGATCCCTGGGATTTACTGACCATCCAGCCAGGGAATGGATGGTGTTGCTGGAGATGATGCCAGGGTTGTCCTCTTAATAGACCATCATACATGTGCACACCCACACACCCATACACACCAACCTCACACACATACATACCAACACCCCCTCACAGATACTGCTTTCACTTGAAAGAAAACCTATCCCAAACCATCAGAAGCAAGAAAAAGTATTTTGTTGGTTTCCATAAGTGATGGTCATAAGTTACAGTTTAATGCTGGGGGAATGCTAGGACCCCAGAATGTGGCATGAAAATCCAGTCTCTCAGGTTCTTTTTAGATAAGTCTCTCTGACCCATGACTCAGCTCAGTTTCTCACAGGTTCTCTACATGGGGTACTCTCTGGGAACCCCAGGCACACATCCTCCCACCAAGCAGCATCAGTGACACAAAACACATCCAGCATTTCCAGCCAAAGGCTCCAGAGACAAGAGATACGATCTGTACTGTTCTTTCTTGGGCAGACCAGAGTGAGTGAACACAGACGGGAGTGGGGAGGGTGAGCATTTCCACATGAACACAAAGGAAAGCGGAGTTCCTGTTGCTATTACAAGGGAAATAGATGCTGCACAAAGCAGCAGATGTCTTTCGCCACCATGCCATTCAGAGATTAGTAAAGAATCTGTTGGTTTTACATAGAAGTCATGTGATGTGCTCCTTACTGGCTTCCTCTGTCCTTCTGTTCAGATCTGCATCTCAGTCTGAAAGCTCTCCTGAACAATCTTGCTTCCTTTCCCTTCATCTTCCACAGGTCTTACCTCTCTGAGTGAGCCTTGCACACTCCAACTGTGTCATATCATCTGCATCCTGTGGTATCTATACCAGCAGTGCAGTAGCTCCAGGCCCTGGACCATCAGATAATCATCAGGCACTGAGGACCTACTGTGGGCAACCAAGAGAGCACATGCAATTCCTGGCCCAAGATCATGACTCTATTGTAAAAGCTCTTAAACAGTAGAGGAGAACATATGGTTGTTATGTTTCAGGACTTTGAAAGGTGGGATGTGAGAGATACAAGAGATGGTGGGGAATAATGCCTACGTGGACAATGAACAGTTTGCTGATACTGAACTTACTGAAAAAAAAAGCTAAGAGCAGTTAACACATGGCAAGTTAAGTGACAATCCCAGCAGGCTTCTTCGGCAGTTTATAAAGCAGTCTTTATCTCCTTGCTGGGAAGGGAGGAGAAGCTGAAAACCATCTCCAGGACACACAATCAACTGAACTTCAGGGATAATGGAAGACCAGGTTAATTCAGGTCTAGCTGGGAAAACAAAAGCTTGACGTGTGAGAAGGAGCTGAAGATATTGGCTGTCTACTGTCCTCTAAACCTTCAGAGCCTGCACAGAGAGGGGAAGCTATTCATCCCTAATGAGAACTAGAACTCTCCCAATAGTGGAAGATACCACAGGGGCCATGCCCAGAACCACAATGGTCTCTACTCAGGGCTTACCTCACTATTCTGTCTGCCATGTTGGGAACCATTATAACCCTCACCTCTGCTGGGCCCCATACCAGACAAAGCAGTCAAATTGAAAGTCGACAACTAGCACTTAACAGTAGAAGATGGAAAAAAACACCTGAGAATAGAATATTAAGGGGTTTGGCAAAGGATATCAGAACATACGACTGGTAAAGGAGAGCTTATGGATTTGGGGGATTTCTCTGACAAGAACCTTGATATATGGTATGAGCCTTTGAGTTATCGAATATGCTTGTTTCTATTCTAATCAAGGAAAGAGAACAGAAGATGTCCGTATCTATATGACATGGACAATCTTACACACTGACAGTTTTGCTCTGTTATCTGTTGTGATACAGAGATTTTAACATTCCTCGTTGCTATGTGGTAAGTAGTTCTTGGACTGTAAAGATCACACTCAAAGATACTGCTTCAGTTCAAGTTCTGGGGGACATGTGCAAAAAGCCCTGTTGACTAATTCAGGCAGCTCCTGTGTTTTGGTTCTGTGGAGTCGTGATGCACAGACATAACAGTGTTCATGGTCAGCCCTGGCCGAATCTCAGTGCAGCCTCCTTTGATTTTGAAACAGGTCTCAGCCAGCAGCATTAAAGAAAAATATACTTTAGAAAAAGCATCTAGATCAGTGGCAAGAATGAAATGAAGGCAAAGACTGTGGAAAGCAACAAGCACTACTTTCTGGGAGGACTGCAATCATGGACTCCTGGAATCATGAATGTGTGTGAAGCAATAGGTCTCATGGAGCAGGATGGTCTGTGACCGTCATGCAGTTGTATTGTATAAGGCTCCCTCTTTCTCTCTCTTCAGGAGATAAATTGCCCACTAGGTTCATTTGGCTGCATGGAATGTGGGGAGTGGACAGTCTTCTGTGGCTGAATATGTTAAACTCTCCAGCGATGACCAAACCTGGTGGGAGCACTCCCAGCCTGGTCACTTTTGCCTGGCAGAGAATCCCCCAAACACTGTCCACTGTTGATAGTCTGACACCATCAAACTATTCCTACCCACTTTCCTCTTACCAATCTCAGATCTATATCCCCATATCAAGGTCACCCTTGCCAAATCCTGTTCCTTTCTCTTTCCAGATGTTTCCAACCCGCTCCTTTTTCTCCTTAAATACTCTTCCATCCTGCCTTCATCTTAATACCCAATTCCCAGACATGGTATCTAACTAAGTAATTTGATCACATTCAGATCGGGATCTAAAAGCCTTCATGGCTCCCTTGCCCCAAGAGCAGTTGAGCTTTCCTCCACATTAGCTCATGCAAACTTTTCACCTGTGCCTATTCAAGTAGATCAGTAACCCCAGCAACTTTCACTAGCCTTCATGTTTCAAAATCACAGTGCTGGTCAGAGCTTTGTGGGGAACAGAGTGTGAAAAGTTCGCTTGCAGAAGCCCTTTCTGAATTATCTTTTCTATTTGCATGAAAGGAAAATTGAGCCTTGTCTGCTGTCTATCTGTTATACTTCGAAGCAGGTGCTCATGGAGGAGAGTTTCCAATCTGAGGGCAAAGAGTGTAGCCCTGCCACGGAGGGCAGGTACGCATCAGGAAACAAGACTGCTTTTGGTGTGAACTGGTTTTTTTTTTTTCCCTAGGTGGTGTTTCACGTGAAGTTAAAGACACCAAGTAATATCTGGAAGTATTTGTTAGTTCTTCTCTGTTTCAATGGTTCCTCTATTGTTGTTTTTTTTTTTTTAAAAAAAAACAACTTTAAAGTATTTCCTTTCACTGATATGTAACAGACACTGATTTTTAAGAGGGATCTGGTATCTTTTTATCTTACTCTCTTATTTTTCCCCCCTGGTTTGAGTCTTTTCCCGTTACTTTTATTAAGCTATATTCAAGTTCAGAAGGCTAAGAGAAAATTTCTTTTAAAAGAGAAAGCTTGCCTACCAGCCAGTTTTATATTTTCCCCCAAGCACTCAACAGTCTAATCTTATTCCCATTTAAAATGAGAAAGAGTTTAGCAAGAAATTGACTTGATGTTCGGACAGGAGCTTCGGGAAGCTCTAATCTCAGTGACAGCTTTAACAAACCAATCCCGCTCCCTGGCCTTCTGCATATGGAACAGGCCTTTCTTTCAGGCCCTCCAGGAAGAAATGGAGTCTCTGAAGCATGGAAGTCAGGCTTTCTATTCACTTCTGCACTTGTAGAATCCTGGGGTCTATGCAACATATTCCCTAACCTTTCAGAAAAGTGGGAAGGAAACTGGATATTAGTTGCCTTTTAAATGCTTGCTCTGGCTGTATTATCACTGCAGAGCCCAAACTGGTGATATTTAGAGATGTCTTCAAGTTTAGGATCTTTGAAAGATATCTTGGTGTGATAGATACAGGTGTCCACTTGACCATTGCTTGCTAAACTTTGGACACATCAGTGAAGAACTGATAGTGAAGGCAAGCCCTTAGCAAACTTGAAGGAGATTGTCTAATTGATGGGGAAGACTCAGCTTATGTTGGGTGGGAACATTCTTTAAGCAGGTATATAAGATTGGGCAGTTGGTGAGACCTTTGAATTCTATAAGCTTGAGTTCGTTGCTGTACTTATTTAACTGGTTCAGTGAATTGACATTCTTCAGCATACTTGGATAAGCACACCATCTGGCAAGTGAGGTTTGCCATTTTTTAAGAGATGAATATGGTATGGTCAGTTCCCTCATTTCATGATGGTGTGAACTCTCCTGCCAAGTTGGACGAAGAAATGTAACAGGACAATCATAAGCCAGAATCAAACTCTTTGTTTCCCTAAGCTGTTTGGTCATGAATTTATCAACGACATGCAGGCAACACTTGATATTTGTTTTGTTTGTAGATAGTAAGGAACCATTGACATAAATTGTTGGTCAAAGAGGAAATAGCACTAGAAAGGTCTATAATATTGTTCCTTTTATGGCTGCCATTAGCTACCCACGCCATAGCCCTCGGCCTTAAAATACATCATAATTACCTGCCAGGCATGGAAAAGCACCACTAATCTCCTACTCAGAGGTGCCTATTCAATGTGTGTCGGCTAGTAAGTTCCCAGGAAAGAATGATGTTGCAGGTCTGGGGATGCTTCTGAAGACCACAGCTCTATGTCATTGTTATTACCCAAAAAGAAGAGAGAAACTGCTAAGATGCCTGTAAACACTTTTAATTGAACTCGGACACTGTGATTACTTCATTGCATAACTAAACAAAGTTAATAGGGAATGTAAAATAATCTAGTTTATTTGAAGATGTATCATTACTAAGATACTGAAAATTTGATTTATCTTTTAAATGTGGTTGATAATATTACATTCCATTGTTTTCTAAGGGGAAAATATATGCAACTGACTGTATAAAAGAGCAACTGGAAACTGAGAAATAAAAGTTATTTTGGAAACTTGATAGTTGCCTCAGATATTAACCTGAGTACGTAGTAATTTATGAAGTTTTTTAAAATCTATGAAATTAGGGTTAATAAAACATGCTTTATAAGGCTATTAAAGAATTAAAGAGTGTGTTTATATAAAATGACTCCTAAGCTGTAGCAGTTGATCAAAAGAGATGAATTTTTCACTTTTGTTTCTGTGCTAATTACAAGTATCGAGTTGACAACTGAGGACCGAGGCTTTGGACGCATCTGTGAAGAACTGATAGCCGAGGTAAGCAACCCTGTGGGAGATTATCTAATTGACATGGGAAGACCCAGCTCATGTGGGTGGAGCATTCCCTGGGCAGGTGAATGCGATGGAGACAGATGGTTTATTAATTTGGCATATTTGGCAAAAGTTTTCTCCTCTCTCAGCAATTCCTATGGATGTTTTGTGGACATGGTTCCTCGTGAATATGAACTCTCCTATCATGTGTAGGAACCAAGAATTGTAAGCAAGAATAAATCCTTGTTCTTCTGAGTGTTTTAATCATGTGTTCATCAGTTCACCAATTAATTCTGGTCATCAGCAACATCAGCAATAGAAAGACAAAATACAATTTCTTTACATTTTAACATCTTTAATTATTTGTGGGCATTTTTAAAGAAATAGCTTTTTATGCTGGGATTTCAGAGAAATTGGATATAGAAAGAGAGAAATTGTATTAGATGTGGGATTATTTCCCACTAAATAATAAAGGAGTTGAACTTGGGGATTTAAATTTTTTCACAAAATAATAATTAGTCCAAAAGGAAGAACACTTGCTATAGAGAATATGCATATTACTTCAGATTATTGTATTGATAATATCACCTTTTTCCATTTTCTTTTCAGACAGGATCTCACTGCCAAAGCCGGCCTCAAACTCTTGCACTAAAGAAATCTTTCTGCCTTAGCCTCCTCCAAGGAACTAGGACTAAAGGAGTACACTGCCATATCTGATGACTTAAATGGTTTGATTTACACTATTTCTAAATTGATGTAGTACTGCTAATGAATTATCCTAATAACAATCTTATGGAATTATCTTTTCTGATGTTTATGAATATTTTTCTTTGCTTTCTCTTTTAAAAAAGTATTTCATTCACTTTTTGAGGGGAGGGAGGGAGGGAGAGAGAGAGAAAGAGAAAGAGAGAGAGAGAGAGAAATTGAAAGATCACATGGATATCACATGTCAATGTATGCCAAATTAATGAACAGCTGTCCCCATTTTATTTACCTGCCCAGGGAATGGCCTGCTCACATGGGCTGGGTCTTCCTATGTCAAAAGTTGGTTCTCTCATTCCACTATGTGATCTCCAGGGAGCAAACTCAGGTCTCCAGGTTTACACACAAGCAGCATTACACTAGCAGTCTCACTGGCTCCTTGCTGTCTCATTTTGCTTGTTACTGAGAGTTCATATAAGTAAGAACTTGCTGCTTAGAAAAAATAATACTGAGGACATAGAAGGTGCTCATAGAATATTTGGTGAGATCAATTCACACAAGGAAAAGAAAACAGTGAAAGAATCCCATCTGATGGGTTGAGTAATCTTCCCTCATCCTTTGGCCAACATTAAAACCCATGGGCTGAAATGTAAGTTACCTGTCACCTAACCTGAGATATATACAGCAAAATATGGATTTTCTAAAATATTTAAAAACATATCTGTGGTGTTTGTGTGATACACTTCATTAGTTTTCAAATGGTAAGAGCAAGGTACATAATACTAGATAGCGCTTGACAAGAAATGGACAGTTCAGTTTAGATTTTTTAAAATCAAGTCCAGGGGCTGATGAGATGGCTCAGCGGGTAAAGGAACCTGTATGTAAACTTGGAAATCCAGATGCCACATGATGGACACATGATGGAAGGAGAGAACCGATTTCTAGAAGTTGTCTTCTGAACTCTGTAGGCATGTAGTTACACACGAGTATTCTATCCTGCACATATACTTTGGATGTGATAGTTGATCATCTTGCACTGAACACAGGTTTCTCAATTTCTGTGGCATGGTAGAAGAAACCCACCTTCAATTTCTTTGGGTCCTTACTATAAGAGAGAATAAACTTCCATTTCATATGAGCACCACTAACTTACATTTTGTTACACACAGGTTAGGAGCTTTGACATATTGTGTGTTGTACTTCTATACTATTTGATAATTCGTTTTAGAAAAATTCCAAAATGATGAAAATCATAATATGCCAAGAACTTGCACTGCAAGGATATCTACAAGTGAACATACTTTGTATCACTCTTGCAAAAGTAACAAAGTAAGTCTGGGAAAACTTTTAAATTTGAATCATTGACTTATATGCTTTCCTTCATACATTATGACACTCCATGAATTCTTCTCATGACCAATGAGTTCACTGGCTATGGATACCTAAGTCACTTTTCCAAGGATCATTCAAGAATTAAGAATCAAAATTAATTATTTAATTAAGAATTAAAAGAATTATGTTAGTTTCTTTCCTCTGTGGAATGTACTCAGATTACCTTCTCTGACACAGATCTTTTCGTGTTTTCTCCTGTGACACAAACACTGAAAATCTGGTTCTATAATTAAGTCCATCTTCAGGAAACTACTTCTAGAACTTTCATAAAGTATAGAATAGGCAGTCAGGTTTAGTTCTTGGAAAAGATTGTATTCATTTATATATTAAGTGCGTTCAGTAGTTAATGAACATTTAGACTTTGTCCTTTGACTTTGAATCACTAATAAATATTGCTCCAACATCAGAAGCTTATTACTCGTCTCCTATTGGGTCTGCTATTCAAGCAGCTGTCCAGGGTACTTAAATAAAATTAATTATTGCAGTACTGAAATTACAGACTTCTTCCTCTATGTCCTTCTAAAGAAACTGAGAGTGCTTTACATAATTAGGGTTTTTTTATATTTTAAATAAGGCTTTGAAGTGTCCTGCTTGAGAATAGTGATAAATAAAAAGGAAATTATTTGTGGCTTCTTATGGAGACTACATTGGAAAGACGTTGAGAAAAGTAATGTTCAATTTGTAGTGTACAGTGATATGATTAAATATTATATCTAAGAGCCAATGGAATGACTTGGCAAATAAGGAGATTTTGGCCAGCCTGATTATTTGAATTTGATCCCTAAAGTCCACATGGTAGGAGGACAGAACTGACTCGTGTAAGTTATCATTTGATCTCCACAGCAACGTTGTGAGTGAATGCTCCCTCCCAAGATAAATATTGCAAAAATGAACTTTAAAAAATTATGACTACTTAAATTATAAACGTCAATACTTTCCAAGTACAAAATTTCTTATCTGGATTTCTGGAAGGTGGTCATCTCCTGCCTTAAAATAGTCTGAAATACAGAAGTCTCAACCTCTCAGAGACAATGCTCTTCAAATATTTGATGATGGACAAACTTTTCAACAGGAAATTTAAACAATCTAGTTCCTTATGTGCTTCATCATTCCATCCCTCTGGAGACCGCTTTTTGACTCTGTGCACCCATTCCTTTATCAGAGAATAGAGGAATAGTTAACTTCCTGTCCCAGATTATTAATACGAAATATTTCAATTGCTCTGCCGAAAACTACAACTCCTTCTGGATAAAGTAAGAAGTTATCTCTCTCTCCCTTCCTTCTCTTCTACCTCCCTCTCTCTCTTTTGTCTTCATCCTCTCCCTCCTTCCTCTTCCCTTTCCTTCCTTTCCCCACCTTCTGCCTCCCTTTCCTACTCTCTCCCTCTTTCTTTTCTTCCCTTTCCTCAACACACCTTTCTCTCTCTTCCCTTCTCTTCCTTTCCTCCTCTTTCCCCCCTTTCTTTTTTTCTTCCATTTCCCTTCCTTTCCCTTGCTCTCTCTCTATCTTTCTCTCTCTTCCTTCCTCTGCTTCTCTTTCCTTTCTCTTTCTTTCTTTCTTTCTTTCTTTCTTTCTTTCTTTCTTTCTTTCTTTCTTTCTTTCTTTCTTTCTTTCTTTCTTTCTTTCTTTCTTTCTTTCTTTCTTTCTTTCTTTCTTTCTTTCTCAATACTAAGGATTGAATCTAGGGTCTCCTAAGCACTAAGGAAAAAAATTTCTGAGTTTTACATAAGCAGACACTTTAAACACAGCATTGGTTATAATGATTCATGACCTGATAACACAGTATATTATTTCAATGGGGACTTTGACTTTAGAAAAATGACCTAAAAAGGAAATATAAATACTATACCTAGTTAAAACAACTATCAAGGTCACATTTCTCAAAGTGTGGGAAAACTGTTTCTTAATATATGGATATAATTTACCTTTTCTCCTGAGGATATTTGCACTAATGATACCAAAGAATAAAACAGTAAAACTGCCCAGGGATTAGCAAGAATTAGACTGTTATTTCATGGTTCTCTTCCATCTTCATAGCAAGAAGATGCCAAATTCACTTCTTTTCAAACAGCAAACAATATAAATCAAACAGCAAACAATATAAATTTCATTATATCTCATTACTCACGCATGATCCTTAATTCTTTCTGTGACAAAGGAAGAAATACACATGAGACACTTTTGTTAAATGGCTAGTTCTGCTGAGTGCCTCCCAGATATCACTTGACATTCAGTTGTGTGAGTTGTGAGCTCAACTAGCCACTGTTTTCATGGAGTGCCACTTATGATGAACAACTGATCAACTATGGTTATTTGGCCCTGAATATTTAACATTTTCAGATGTCTTGCAGTAGTATCAAATATATCTGCCATTTGTAAAGGCAATAAATGACGGTATTCATTTGTGAATAATTTTTGAATTTTCAAGTGGAAATTATGATTTTAGGAAACTTGTAACTTCTGACATGAGCTTGACAACTTTGAAATCTTTAAAAACTTTACTTATGAGACTGGTCAAGGTATTTTTAAAATGTGACTTATTTTTCATTGGACAATGAAACATATCAATGTTTAGATTGTGTAACCCAGAGAGTTAATGTTTTAAAAATGATATGTGACTAACTGTAGAAATCATGCATGGATAAACAATATGCACCAATCCATGCATGTTAATGACCATAATAGTAAAAGTCTCTTAGTATGATTCCAGAAACTTAGTATAATTAAGAACTAGATTATTGAGTTTCGGCCTAGTGGCAAAGAAGACTGTCTACATCGATATGATACTATTAAAATGTAACTTTTATCATTCTATAGTTTGTGAAGCTGAACATATTATAACAGAATGAATACAGAACAGACATAGTATCTGAATGTCTTGTGTGAAGCAAGATACTAAAGAGAATCAAAATTTTAAAAGAAATATTCTTTGTTTTACATAAATTCATTTTTTATTTTAAATGTTATTTATATGATATAATGAATTTACTGCTGATATTGTGGTGAACTAAGAAATTCATACAAATATTTTGGCTTTGAATAAATTAATATTGATAAATATAACAAAAATTACATCAAATTGTTGGGTTAATGTTTAAGAGTTAAAGGGGACTTTGAGACAAAAGTGTTTGTGAATCGTTATCCTATGGGATGCTTTAATGAAAATCATGATGTTAGATAGCTAGTTAGATATTAGCATGCATGGCAGATGTAGAGCCTGGAACTTCATTCAGAGTCAGCAAGTGAAAAGGTTTCCTACATCAAGGAACACGTGCAGTATTTTTATCTGTATTTTATCTTGACTTTGTTTTCAGATATCTTATTAGAGTTTAGGATGCATAATTGTGTACTTGCATCAAGATTCATAAATAGAAAATACAAATATTTTGTAGCTTGTCTAGGTAATCACCAAGATATTTTCCATCTCTATAGTAGAGAACTTGAAAGAGAAGAGAGATGGTTTCTCTGGAAATGACCACTTCTCATGGAATAACTAATATGGATCTAGCACTAGCTACTGGACACATTTTATAACCCTCACCTTCAGCCCTTTGAGAACTATATAAATAACTTTGCAGATCACAGACTAAGACTTATACACCTTGAAGTAACTCTGTTCATGCTCTGTTCTTCTATTTATCTACTTAAACCTCAGCCTCCAGCCCCAATACCATTTTGAGTTTTTATACATACCCATTGCTCTCCTTAGACAGTTTTCTGCAGTGTGTTTCTTATCATTCCGCTGCCAATACATAAGGTTGCTGTAGACATGAGAGTTTACAGCATGTGTCCTTAATCACTCACAGGTTAGCAAAATTAGGATCTTCTATTATAAACATTCTAGGTTAGTGGTTCTCAAATAAGGTGCTTGGACTAAATATATCAGCATTTGTTAGGAGCTCATTAAAAATGTAAATTATTGTCCCTATCTTGGATTTACAGAATGAGATACATCAGAGATGATACCCAGAAACTGGTGTTTTAGTAAGCCCTTCTTGTACATCTTGTAAAGCCTAAGAATCATCCCTATAGGGGTGAAGGGATATAGCAGTTTAATAAAAACAGAGTGGTTGACTCAGCATGGAGCTTAATAAAGCCATTTGTTTGATTTGCTGTGTGATTAGGTTTATATAATATCCTATCCTTCCCCAAATGAAAAATTCATGTAAAAACTCATCTAGTATGGTTGTTTCCATTTTGAAAAATAAATTCAAAACAAGCAGCTACTGACATTGAATTAATAATTTTACAGTCAATAAGATTTGGTGTTTAGAAGTCCACTGACTAGAGGAACCAAGTCAAACAGAAACAAAAGTTGTAGTTGGCAAACCTCCCATGAGCTACTGAATCTGTGGTACCAGTAACACTACAATTCCCAGAAGCTTTTTGAGTTAGACTGAGAGTAACAGAAGTGAAAGTAGAAAACAAGGATAACTCCTTTCTACTCACTGGAAGGTGATAACTCATTTCTTTAGGAATTAGCACCATTTCAAATCAAACCCATTATTGTAAGAAATTAAGAAAAAATAAAATTGCTTATTCAAATAAAATTGCTTATTCAAGACCCAGCATGTTGAGACTATTTAGTTAAGAATAACTTTGTCTTTAGTTGTATCCTATTGGCCTGTACATTTTCTAGATAATAGTTACCACAAAATTTAATATGGATCTCTGAAATCTTTCTTTACTCATAGTAACTTCTAACAAATTCATTCTCTACTGCCTACTATTGACTGAAAAAATAGCTGAAGGATTTCCTTCTCTTCAACTAAACCTCTTTTTTCCCTAGCTCTATATTTACAAGGTCTTCTGAGAATTAGTTTGACATAATGGCTGGAGATATTACAGGTTTTGACCTGTGTAATATTCAGTTGGAAAAATCCACATATCTATTCTTATACAGAGACACATATAAATAATGATTTATTAAATATGCTCTCTTAGTTCCTTAGTTCCTTTCCCAGAAAATCGAGAACTGTTGTTAACAAGTTTCTTTTATTTTTTTTTCCACTGACATTATTGTTTTGTTTTTGAATGGACTAGAGAATGTGTCAATAGCATGGAAAATTTAGCAATGAGACTCGGAATTCAATTTGAATTGAAAAGTGAAGATGGAAACTTAAATCACAAATTTAACCCTCTACAGAATGTAAAATCTTTCCACATGGCATATCAAGGCCATACTCTCACTTCATGGCTCTCTTTACAGTGGACTTCCTAGATTGTTGCATATTTTCAAACATGCCTCTTTATGAAAAAAAATCTTTTCTGAAGCCTAATCATTTCAGTAAATACATTCATTTCAGAGCAAATCATTTCTTACCCTCATTCACAGTATACAAGATTTTATCCTATCTATTTCCCATTTTGCTCATAGGAAACGCATCTCTGTTTCCTATGCCGTTTTCCTTCTAAACATTTGGCTAAAGTATAACAAAAATCATATGGAATCAAGCCTTGTAGGCTTCCTTCTCCTACCTGTCATCTGCAGCTTTTGACAGCAAACCCCAAAGTCAAACCACTGAAGTAAATGGAAAGAAATGTCCAGAGTGTGGATTTTTTTAGTCATAAAAGCAAATGATACCTTTGTGCCTGAAGACAATATGTACTGTGTGAGGCATATATCCTATATGTGCATTTGGGGTTATAACATCACACAATCCCTTTTTTGTCTTTACATGCACTAAAATGTAGATTTGAATGGGAAAGAAGGCTGTGAAAAGAGAAAGCACACAGTTTCATGCTAACCGGAGTTCTCGTGGTTGGGTGGATGCCAGAGCAACTTTCAAAATATTTCAAAACAGCTGCCAGCATGTAAAGATTTTAACTGAAGGAGCAGAGCAAGGCATCTGAATCACTAATGAGAGAATAAACCTATATTTTGCTTAAGGTACTTAATGAACATGGAGATAAGGAGATCCAATAAGGAATTTGTCTCTTGAGCATGCAAACCAACCTCCTGATATAATACAAGTAAGGATAAAACACAGAAATTGATACAGTATGCATTCCAAGGTAACCTATTGTGCAAACCTTACTTGAGTATTTGTGCATTTCTGTTTTAGAGAAGAAAGTTTCTAGAGGAAAAGCATCATGTTAATTCTCCTAAATATGAGTAATCAAATGCTTGGAAATTTGAAGTTGAAAATGGGCTCATTTAATTACATTATCAGTATAACATCCGAAGATAAAACTTCAGTGCATGTATTTTTAAAAGTCTGACAACAGATTCCACACTGTTTCTTTTGGGAACGTTTTGCTCTTTGGTCTTCCAAGAAAAAAAAATGCACTCTGAAAGCAAAAAGAAACAAAGACGGTTACACATTTGCAGACCAATTATTGTGCAAGATAAACAGCAAATAAAACAGCATTACTAATCTTACATTGTTACAGAATTGGAACTGAAACATTTAGAGAAGTGATATACTTTTGTCCACACATTTAATTCATTATTCATTGTGCAGCAATATTTTAAAAGGTAAACTAATTTTCTAAACGATTCTGCACTTTTAGCCAAAGAGGTTTTTCTTTCCTCCTGTCTACTTGGTACATCGGGACTCATTCTGAATCCAAGGGACTAGTTCCAAAAGTTGTCTGGCACTCCTGGTATCTCCTGGAGGCAAAGCCACTCAGTGGAAGCCTCCTTCACCTGATTGGCTGAGACGTGAGTAGTGGGCACAACACCACTGCCCTAAAGGGTCAACTACTTAGACAGATGTTCTGGAAGAGACAGCCACTGCCTGCTGAGGAGTGCAGTGCCAGCCTCTTTTCCTTAGTCATTCTTAAGGGGGCTTCCTTCAACCTACAGTCCTGCTGAGCCTAATCCATGCAGCCAGACCCCAAGACATTCCCGACCTCTCTACAATGGGCATGAACTCCGTTTCTCAGCAGAAAAGACAAAGGGTAGTATCTGAGATCCTTCAGATCCTGCCTTGAGAACAGGGTGGAGGAGGCGAGAGCCGGGTGGTGCGCATGGTCCAAGGACTCACTTTGGGGGATCCTTACGTGAAGATTTTCCATCAGCCCCTCCCTGCAAACCCTCCACCACAGTGAACCCTGTGAGACGGTTCAGCTTTTCGTTTCCAGTCTTTGTGTTAAAAAAATGACCGGAAGGCAGAGAGTCAGGACCTTGTCTAGGTCTTCGTCTAACTCCTGGGTTCCCTCGCCCAAGCCACAGATGCTCATTACGATTCTTTTTCCGTGCAACACGTGGGGGACGAAGCAGTTTCATATCTCCTGGTATTATCTGCCGTCCAAAGCATTTTCTTTGAGAGGAAAATGGAAACGCAGCTGCGCTGTAGGCCCGGCCAGCGATAGCGCAGGCTCCCCCCTCCGTCTCCTGTGGCGGCCCCGGGTGCGGGAGGCTCCTCCGGAAAGCGACTTGAGTTGGGGAGGCTCAGAGGTTGCCGGGGAAAGGCGCCGGATGCTGCTGGGCGAAGACTCTCCTTTGTCCAGCTTGTTTGGTTTCTAGAACCATCCGGGTGGGAGGGACCGCCGGGGTCTAGACGGTGTGCCCGGACGCGGGGCTGGGCGGCCTCTGCCACTCTGAGCTTTTGCAACTTCTGGCCAATCCGTCTCGCCCCTGGGGTCCCGGCTGGCCGACTGAGTCCCAGGCTCAAAGGGTTAAGCAGGTGCCTTGTCCCGCGAGGCGCTATTGGCCGATGCTGGCGGCGCGGCAGCGGTCACCGCGCTTCGCTGAGCCCAACTTGGGTTCCTACGAAGGGTGCGGTGACTAGAAGTCCCGGGGCTGAGATGCCCGAGCCTTGGCGGGTAGGGGCGACAAGGAAAGAAGAAGAAGGGGCAACCGCTGGCTGTGGCAGCGGTAAAGTCAGGCAGGGGTTTGGGGCGCGCAACGCAAAAGCTGGAGTCCAGTAGCCCCCAGGGGCTAAGCCCCGCAGCTCCTGGCTCTTCGCCTGCTCTGCAGCCGGAAGACCAGGGAGGAAGTGGGCAACAGGGGGTCCTGGGCAGGGTGTGTGTGTGCGCGTGTGTGTGCGTGTGTGTGTGCGTGTGTGTGTGTGTGTGTGTGTGTGTGTGTGTGTGTTAAGCCTTCAAGTCCCACAATCCCACCCCGGAGCTCAGAGAAACACAGTGCCCGTCTTGAGAAAAAAAAAGAAAGAAAGAAAGACGCACCCAAAGCGAAAGGACCCCTTGCCCGCTAAGAAAGAGTGACGTGGTGATGTGTGGTACCTGCGAGACAGCGGGAAATAAATGCACGTGTTTTCTCTTTTTGTTTCCCTGGTGGTTGGAATTCGCAGAGTTCGTCTCAATAGTGGCTGTTCATTTATTCGTTTCCTCGGTCAAAAGAGGCCTTCAGAGGTGGCTCACAAGTGCACACGGGGTCTCTCTGGCAGAACCTGCAGTCCCCACCACACAAGTTTGAACCCGGCCAACTCGCCCGTCTCCCCGAGCGGGAAGAGCCCTTTCTTTCGAGGGGACCTAACTCCCCTTCGCACAAAAGCGGCTTCTTTCCCTCTCTGGCTTGGTGCCCCGCGCGCCCTGATTAGTATCAAGTTCTGATACTTGTGAACCCAACTTGTACTTGGCAACGCTCAAGCCTCTTGGTGTATACAGTACCCAGCAAAGAGAGGTCCGGGCTAGTAGGGGAGGCTCTGCGCCCCATTCCGACACCAGCGGGCGGGGATCGCGGTGGCTGGAAGCCGGGGAGGAGCGAGCCTGTCTGAATGGTGGCTATTTCTCCAGAGAAAGGAGAGAAAAGAGTCTTGCACTTTGGGTCGGAAGTGCGGTGCATGAGTGTGTGTGTGTGTGTGTGTGTGTGTGCCGAAAGGGGCGGGAAAGAAGTGTACACCCTCCACTGCCGGTCATTCCCTCGCTCCGGCCAAGTCCTCGCCAAGCCTCCCCGTGCATCCTTCCTCCACCACCCCCTCCCCTTCTTCCCTCATCTGGGCTCGCGCGGCGCTGCTGGAGCAGCCAGTAAGAGCAACATCCTGGAAAGAGGGGGGAGCACCACTGCCCCCCAAAAGGGAAAAAGGCCCCACCCTGACACGTTTGGCTGTTTGCAAGTCCCTCTCACGCCCCCCCCTGCACCTCCTCCTCCTCGCTCTAGCGGCCCCCCTAGTCCGCTGCGCGCACATCAAAGCGCCTCTCCGCCGCGCACAGTGGCCGCGGCTCACTAATGGGATTGCAGGCTGGTGCCTGGCTCCGCTGCTGCCGCCGCCGCTGCTCGCGCCGCTGCTGCCGCCGGAGCCCCAGCCCGAGCCCCCGCCAACCCTAGCCCAGAGCAACAGCGCCGGGGGCCCCACGCGCCGCGATGATCCGAATCTTTCCGGATTTCAGCGTGCAGGTGACGGCCGCGGCGGCCAGCGGGGCGACCGCTGGGGTACCGGCCGGTACGGGCATGGGGAGGGCCGGTGCCGCGGCCAACGGCACCCCTCAGAACGTCCCGGGCATCACCTCCTACCAGCAGCGGTGAGTAGTCCCGCCCGAGTTGGGACTGGGATAGCGCCCCCGCCCCGGGTGCTGGGTGGAATCCACTTTGCTCTTGTTGGGTCCCTTACTGAGCACACTTCTCCAGAGCTCACTTTGCCTGTCCCCGTACTATAGATAAGGAAGAAGAAAAATTAAAAAAGAAATCAGCGACCGGGATTGAAAAGCACTCTAGAGTGCTGACGAGGCGAAGTCATTTTTGCCCTCCGCTTGGCCCCGAATGCCGAGTCTAAGTCGGGAGGAGCGGAAGAGTTGCAGTGAAGTCTGAAACGTTGCACTAGGTGCTTCTGCAAAGTTTGGGAATCCCTGTCCCCTTCCGGCAGAATTTTCTCAAGAGTCTCAGCCGGGTGCGGGTCCGCAATGAAGGACAACTAGGGGTGTAATTGATCATGGGGAAGCTGATTGATCATTTGTTTCCAAACAGAATAGAAAGGATTTTCATGTGTGGCGGCAGACTTGCAATTCTACATAATAGTGTTATCATGTCACCTGTTACTACAGGGAAATACAACCTGAAATCCTAGTCTCCTAGGCGCTGTTTTAAGTATTCGTCTTAAACGCATTATGATGCAAATGGGTAAGATTCAGAGATACAAGCTAGGAAACAAATTTTACAGAGTTAGGCTAGGTAATGGGAAGAAAGTTTTAAAGTATTATTTGCTTGCATGTCTTTTAAATATGATAATTTTTAAAAGACGTATCATTGAAGTAGTCAGCACTCTCTGATTATCAGGAGATAAAGAAAATTTTACCACCAACAACAGCTTTAGAATCCTGAAGTTTTTGCCAAAGGACAATTTTCGATGTTTCAATTTTTGAAAATGTAATCCATAAAACGCACGAGAAAAATTAACAATGAAACAAGAGGAGTAAACTCTCTATTTGTAAGGTTCAATTTTATGGTAGATGAGAGAAAAAAGAGCACATGAAAGTGTGAAATTAAATATTTGTGTTTCCCAGATTGCACACGATTAAACATCTGAGAGACTTGCCAATGGCATTTAACTTAGAATGTACACAATGCATAATTCAAATTCCTGTTTTTACCTTGCACTTGAAACTTCACTGATTTGAGACTCTTTGATTTGAACCAGCAGTATTTAAACTGAAAAGGTTAAAGTAATCTGTCATTGCCATATTTCCTGCTTTCTAACTAGTGGCCCAGTGACCAGAGCAGATTTTGCAAAACACAGTGTTTTCCAAGTTTATGCCCAGGACCACAAAATATTCTGTAGAAGACTTCCTGATAAGCTGTTTATTGGTACAAGTTTTTTAAAATCATGAAAATAACTCAAAAAGGGGCTAATCTAATCAAAGAGATTGTTTTTACTTATTAACTGTTTTACTTCACTGATTACAAGAATGTTTAATAAAATAGAAAGACCTGGGAATGTTTCAAGCACAAAGGAGCAGTAAAGAATTAGATTTTTCCTTTTCTTTTCTTCATGGTTCAGGTATGTTATTGTCATTTATAAAACATTTAAATGACAATAGAATCTGGCAGTCACTTTAACTAGGAAGTACAGGGCAGTAGTAACAATACTGTGGCCTGTGAAGAAGAGAATCAAGGGTCAGAAATGTCATATGGCTTTTGGGCAATTCCAGGGACCTCCAGGGAACTTGAGCCGACCTGTAAGGTACGAATTAGGCAAAAGGGGTTGCCATGAATCTCCGGTCTTTGGGCTTACTCACAGCATTAGTGGTGTGCTTTAGAAAAAGGATGATCTTGGAGTCCATTTTCCCTCAAATCCTGAGCATCCCACAGTTCCCCACAGAGCCTGCCACCTCAGCATTGTAAACTCTGCTTTCCAGCCACTTGCCAAACCCCTCTGCTCTTCCAAAGACAAGGGCCTTTAAAAAACAGCCAACTCTCAACTTTTTGTCTCTGGGGCGTTTTTATTCCCTCCCTTGATTTTTGTTGTTTTATAGTGACAGAAGAGAAGGAGATAGCTGGTGAAAGATGAAGCTTTCTTTGGCTTTCTTATTCAGACCTTATGACACCTGTTACTGTCTTTTAGTTCATTTGGGGGCAGAAGATTACTTGCAGGTTGTTGGAGGTAAGGAACCAGGAGTTCCCTCTCATGCTTCATGAATGTCACCATAAGACAGACTGCTGTAGCTCTGGGGTAGACTTGGTTTCCACTGGAGACCTAGACATGTGACCAAAGAGAAAGATGACACATTTTATATTAAGAAAGTTAAGTAGTTTTAGGGAGCCTGATGAGGGAGTGATGCAGTGGGAAGTTTTCCAGAGAAGCACCAAGCTTCTCTCATTTGCCCTAGACTGACTGACCTGGAGCCAGAGCTTCCAAAAGGCAGCTTTCTCCAGGAATCTATGTTTGTCTAGTAGACAACTCTCTTCATTGTAGCTTATTCCTGTCTCCAGTTCTCCTACCTGTAGAGTGTACTGCTCCAGAGAGCTCAAACAGTGTCATGAAAATGTATCACCATACACACACACATACACACACAGAAATTCTATGATGTTTCAGAATCCCTGTCCTGCTTGACTTGAATGAGGAAGGAGACACCTATTTGACCCTTCACTAAAGCAAAATACGAAACTGTGCCACATAAAACTAATGCATTTAGTCAATGTCTTGGGAGTTCTTGCTTGATCAACACATGGCTAGCCCAAGACTCTGCAAATAAAACTTGCCCTCAGGCCTGCCTGTCGCAGTGTGGCTTAGCAGAGGAACACTGTCCAGGGGCTAGCCGGGTAACAGGATCTCAGCACCTGCCTTGCACCAAGTAGCCCTTTCTGAGGCCTTAGATGAGCTGTAAAATGGGGAAGTGACTGACTAGGTGCCAGAGGTCAGTAATCCAGCCCCAAGTACCAGGACCTGAATCTGGAGAGAAGGTTGCATTCAATGGCATGTAAAGACTTGGCGAGACACCTGTGAACCCCAGGGTCAGTGTCTTTGTGCATGCATGAATAATGTAGATGTTCTGACTTTAGGAACGTGGCCCAGAACTCCAGAGTCACACAGTGCAGGTCCTGCAGCTGCTTCTGCCCACAGTGCTGTAGGGGGCCAGCTGAATCGGGCCAACACCACCAGTCCAGGCATTTGTTTCTACTTTCCCCCATAGGCGCTCCCGGGACGCGGTCCTGCCCCCTGATCATACCAGCGGTCTCTCCGGGTTCCTGTCGTCCCTCTCTCTCCCCTCTTGGCTGCTAGACTCCAGAGAAGGGAAGTGTTTGAAACTGCAACTGAGTGGCGTTGTTGCGCCAGCAGCCGAGCTTTCCAGTCCCCAAACGAGAGAAATCGAGAGAGAGAGAGAGAGAGAGAGAGAGAGAGAGGAGAGAGAGAGAGAGAGAGAGAGAGAGAGAGAGAGAGAAAGGGGGTGTGTATCTGCGTGAGATAGGATAGAGCGCTCTGGAGCCAAGCAGCTGGAAAATGCCCAGAAATACTTTCACAGCGGTCAAGCTGGGAATCCCCTGCGCGTCCTCCCCCTCCCGGATCCTCCCGGCCTGAGCCCCGGCCGCCCCCTGCCGGGAGGGTGTGCACCCCACCTGCCAGCAGGCCCGCCCGGCGGCCGCGCGCTCTGGGGCGAGGAGCCGGAGGCGGCGGGGCCCTGGGCCCGGCTGCCCGCAGGACCGAGCGGCCGCCTCCCCCCGGCGCTCCCCCCGGCGCTCCCCCCGCCGCCCCCCCCCCGCCGCCTCCGCCGGTCGCCCGCCTCGGCGCTGGGCATGTCTCGGGAGCCCGGGCGGCCCGGGCCGCGGGCGCTCTGCGGCGCATGGACGGCCGGCGGGCAGGGGGAGGAGAAGGCGCCGGCGGCGGCCGAGCAGGCGGCGATCGGCGGCGGGCAGCACCGGCGGCGCGAGCGGACGGCCGGCCGCCGCGCGGGCTCCGGCC
This sequence comes from Typhlomys cinereus, assembly GCA_023101885.1. NCBI lineage: Eukaryota > Metazoa > Chordata > Mammalia > Rodentia > Platacanthomyidae > Typhlomys > Typhlomys cinereus. The sequence goes on along the minus strand of JALPQD010000031.1, from coordinate 1,382,007 downwards.
CCGCTACTTTTCCGTAGCCTCCCGGCCGCCGCAGCACGGCCGCCGCCGCCACGGCCACGCCACGGCCACGCCACCGCCGCCGGGCAGCCGCCGAGCGCCGCGCACGCCCGCACTCACTCCCGCCAGCCCACGCACACGCACACCCCCCGCCCGCCCCACGCCCCCCGGCCCGGGAGGGGGGAGCGAGGCAAAAAGTAAGAGAGGAAAAAAAATAGCAGGAAGATGGCGCCCACCAAGCCCAGCTTTCAGCAGGATCCTTCCAGGCGAGAACGGTAACACTTTTCTGTTTATTGAACCTGCCGCCCGGGCCGGGCCCCCGCGCCCCGCTGCCGCGCCGCCGCCCGCCTCGGGGCCGCCAGCCCGCGGGGACCCGGCCGGGGACTCGGCGGAGCGCTCGCCCGCCCGGCCCCGCGCATTGTCCGCCCCCGGCGGCTGCGGCAGCGAGCGGGCTCTGGCGGCCGCGGCTGGAGCACTCGCACCCGGCTGGCTCTGAGAATAGAGCGCCGCGCTGTCAGGAAAAAAAGCCGGAGGAAGAAAAAAATAAAAGAAAAGAAAGAGGGAAAGAGAGAGAGAGAGGAGAGAGAGAGAGAAGGAGGAGAAGAGAAAAGCGAAGAGAAGGAGAGAGGAGGAGAGACAGAGGACAGAGAGCGGAGAAGACAGAGACGAGAGGAACAGAGAGAGAGACAGAGACAGAGACAGAGAGAGCGAGACAGAGACACAGACACAGACCCCCAAGAGCCGGCGCTGGGTGCGCGGAGCAGCGGGGAGGTGGGGGCCGGGGATCCCCGGGCCGCCGCAGGTCCCCTGGCAGCTGCTCTCTAGGAAGGGAATGAGCTGGGGAGGGGGAGGGCGGCCCCGAGGAGGGAGGAGGAGGAGGAGAAGAGGAGGAGGAGGAGGAGGAAGCCGGGGGCGGGAGCGCCCAGCCGCGCCGAGCCGGGATCGCGTCGCCCAGGGGCCGTCTGGGCTCCGAGCAGCTAGGCCGGGCCGGGCGCAGCGAGGGGCGCCGCCTCCCGCGGGCCCGCGCTGCCCGCTACCTCGGCAACTTGTGGGTCACCCCCTGCTCAGCCCCTTGCTCGCGCCCTTCCCTCCTTTCCACTTCTTCTCCCGGAAAAGAGAGAGAGAGAGAGAGAGAGAGAGAGAGAGAGAGAGAGAGAGAGAGGAGAGAGAGAGAGAGAGAGAGAGAACGAGAGAGAGAGCGAGAGCGCTTAAATCCAAACGAGCTAACAAACAGCGTGATCCAAGATGTGTCAGCGTTGGAGCGTCCATGCCCCGTTAGTTACTGTTGGGGGATCGGTGTTTTAAAAAGTTCCTGGGGAGAATTGCGTATGGAGGCAAGGGGCTCAGTCGAGCATGTCTGTTTGAAGTTAGTTAAACTACGAGAGCCAAAGGGAAAAGAAGTCTGTGTTCAAAATATCCCTAACCATCCTACGTGAACCGCATAGTGAGATCTCAGAGCAATTGGGAGCCCCGCCCCCCACCCTCCTGCGGTCCACCCAGCCTACTTTGTTTAGTATCCTCTTTGCTATTAATTGACAGCGTTAATGACATTAATTGCGCAGCCCGTATCGGCTTGGGCAAAGTGAATCTCTCTCTCTTTCTCTGAGAGGAAAGGCTCAGTAGGAAGTATGAAATGCTACCCATTGATTCATGAAGAAAACAAATATAGGCAGAGCAATGCACCCCCACCCACAAGCAGTTTACTTTCTTGGCAGGCAGAAGAGAACTTGAAAAGAAGCCGAGGAAAGTAGTTGCAAGACTTAGTTATTACAGGGGCAGTTTTATTTTCGATACAATGTTGCTTTGGAAAAGATAGGAAATACCAAGATGGCTATTAATTTAAAAAAACCTATTGTAGTTGTTTCCTTCATGTCATAGGAGCAGCAGAATTAACAGGAATGAGGAAACAATTTTGTTAAATAGATATATAGTTGACTAATTCTAAACTCTTAAGTAATTCTGTGAAAGAAATCATATATTGGAAAGTAAATTGTGCATCATATACTTTTCAAAGATATTAAACACTCTCCATATTGACTGCTGCTCCCAGACTACAAAAGCTAACATCTGAAGATAGCTAAGAATGAGCATCTAGTTCCTAGTAGTGGTTTGTGATGAATTCACATGTTACTATTTTGCTCTGGTACAGAGAAGTGTTTCTCAGAGTATCTTGCAGGAGGCTTTTAATGATTTTTAGTTATTTTAGTTTTTTTATTTAACATGCTGATGAATTCTTTTGAAATCAGTTTGTATTTTATTTCATCCCTTCCTTTTTTCCTTCCTTTCTATTCTTTCTACTCCCTCCCCCCTTCCTTCTCTCTCTCCCTCCTTCTTTCCCTTTTCTGCTAGTAGTAAATGTATTTACTGGGATGGTCCCTGTAATCTCTCTAGCAGAGGCCTATTTGTGTGCCATTTTGGGAATTTCTCTGAGATAGGAATCTTGAAGATAGAATTAATTTCTAGGGGAAACTTCATGGCCTGTGCATGAGCGAGTTCTTTATCACCTGTCTCCATTTGGCATTCGAAGAAGGTAAATCAAAGTGTGCGATTTGTTATTCTGCTCCACTTGAGAGCTGAACTAAATAACACTTGGTCTGAAATTCTGATTGAAGTTGTAGGAGGATATACTGTATTTAATTTAATACCCTTTAATAGCATCTTCCTGTTCAGCTTGGGTGCTGTCATTTGAAAGGTTGGATCTGTGAAAGTTTAACCTATAGGGAGAGATGGAGGAATAACCAGGAAGGGGACAGAGGGAGCTTTGCAGGGGAGTGCAAGAAAGGACTTATAAGCTGTTTCCAACAGTAATGACCACAAACTTGGCCCACCATCCAAGCAGTTGTTTTATGCCCCCCATGGTTCACTTTGTTACCAGAGTTCTTAACACTTTAAGTGTGAACGTTCCACTGTAAGTTGATTTGATTTTGTAATTAGAAGTGGAATAGCTCCTTCAGGAGGAGGTTGTTCTTCCTAGTAACTTATTTTGTCCAAGTAAAACAATTCCTCTGTGCTTTGCACTTCACGCCTAGAACCTGCTGGTTCATGTATTTCTGTATAGCCATAGAAGAGCACAAATATAGTGATGAATGATAATTTCCTGTGGACGTGTTTTAAATTTTACCCTCTTATTCACTTAAAAGATAGTTTCCATAATGATTCCACACAGGCATTTGCTTATGACACTTCATTGCTTTTCACATATACCCACAATCAAAACTCAGAAAACATACCTGTTATATTATCCCTTTTATTTATGAAGTGTCTCCCCTACTTACCATTTTACAATGCAAAAACCATTTCCTTACAAGAATATCTACAAAATTAAGAAGCTTATACTTCATAATGTCTGTCATGACAACTAGTACTCCTTACATGTCGCTGAATCATATATACAGAAAGTGTCTTTAGAGCCTGAAAGAGCAAGTTGAAAACCTCATGCACGTAAACTTGTTGAATTTTCTTTAGACTCCAACAGGCTGAAAATTATACAGCACCACCACAGAGCTGTTTCACTATGTGGACTTGTAAACAGGAAAATAAGAGAGATGTGTCAGGCTGGTGATGCACCCATGCTGCTCTGCAAAGCATATTCTGGTAGCATAGGGCTTTGCTTCTGAAGTAACACTGGTAGTGTGGTGGTAGACACTCTTTTTTGGAGCCATTTTCTACAGTGTGAACTTAAACAGTGATAAATTGTGATATGTGTTGTCTAACACTTGCTTATATATATATAAATAGCTCTACCAGATTGCTTAAATGATAATCGAAAATATGAAATAGGATGGCCTTCATATTACAAGGCCAAGGGTCTACAAATGGAAAAACTGAAATAATGAAATATTTCCAAGGCAACAGGCTGTCAGCAGACCTGTAATGCATGGACATATCATAGATCCACTGGAGAGGATATTAGATGGTGGGGGCTCTGGAGTCAGGAGTTACAGTGACCTGTGTTGTGTAGGATCTTTCTGCATTACAACTTCCTTTTGGGTTTCCAGTTTTTGATTTATGAATTGGGACCCTGGGGCTTTTCCAACTGTTCAATGTACCCATCACTAGATTTGACATAACTGGAATTCAGCATCATTTTATAAAGATTTGCATGAGGCATTTTGTGCCCTGTAGTATTTTATGAGTAAGTTTCTGTGTGTGTTCACACATACATACTTATATACTCTTAAAATGTGACATATATTTAAGTTAACATCTCCCTTGACCATGAGCCAATAAGAATTACCTTACTCTTTCAATATAATCCACCAACTAAAATACTTTAATAGTCTTAGCAATGTGAATTTTGATTTTACTCTGCAATTCTGCACAATGATTGCATTTATAGCAAAGTTGTTTTGTAGGAGTGGTGGAGTTTCACCATGATCTCTTTGACACTGACTTCCTGCCCAGGTTTTATCTTGAGATCCTTTAGTATTTGTGTGCAGTAGGATCTGACATTTGGGTCCCCTGTTGCTGGGGAAGTATGGCATGAATTGTGAGGTAACCCTGTGGGAGAAGTCAGGAGGCCAGTTGTGACTCAGTTATTTTAGTCTCTGGAGTGTCATGTTGTAGAGCATTTAGGGTAATAGATCCCGAAAGCTTCTAAGTCACTCTTAGTAATGCTTTCTCTCATAATCATCCTCAGGGGTTTTGGTATTAATAACGTCATCTATACTGTTTTTGCTTTTCTACAATTCCTAAACACCTTTATATGCGGTGCCACTACATTTAAGCAGTTGAAGTACCCAGATCAGCATGTCCAACTGCTCACTCCATGTCTGTATAGTCACTTTTCCTACATTATAATGTGTAATCATTTGAATTGATTTTAAAAGTTTTCCATTATAATACTAGATTAAATAAGAGAGAAACTTTATGAAAAAAAATCCTCTATGTTGAAAATTTTAGTTGGTTGGTTGATTAAATAATACTCTAATTTTTTCAATGCTACTATGGTGGTACATAATGGAACATCTATGATTAGGCAAAAACACCTGCTGAAATTTATTGGAAATTCAGCTGTTTATATTTAATGATATTAGTATTCTAACAGTAAATAGTGGCGCTTTTTTTTCTCATTGGGCAGTGCAGTAAACCAACTGTAACTGAATGGTATTTTTACTACGCCAGGCCTCATTAGTGTGAATAGGATGTTTGCACTATTAAGTTTGATAAAACCTTACATAGTTAGAATAATTTGTAGTAATATTAGCAATACTGGAGTGCATAAACAGAATATGACTTTCTAAGAATAAAATGACTGCTGTTGTATCTGAAATGAGAAGGGCAGGGAGTAGACTGAAGAATTTTTAGACTTGTCTGTATATATAGATAAACTGTAATGTTTTGCTAGAATAATTGGAATGCCTCTTTTCTTGTGTACAAAGTCATAAGAATCAGGAAGATGATTCCATGCTGCTGTGGCCATGGTTCTCTTGACTTCAGATTGCAGTCATTGTTTGGTTCCTCGTTCATCTTTATTTATTGAGCCTATACCATGCCCATAGTGACCTGTGTCAGGAACAGTGTTAAATGTAAAAGCAGCTGATCTTGTTATACAGTTGCTCTTATACTAAGCATGCAAAGTATTATACAATAAAAAACACCATTTTCTAAGAATAAGTAGTACAGAATTCATGGACATACAATACCTTTTATCTTTTTAAATTTTTGTTTTATTAGCTGAGTACTCTAGGGAGACAGACATCTAAGCTGAAAACCAATATAATTGATGGCTATAAAATAGTTAATGATCTTGAGGGAAAGAAAAGGATCTATGTAAATATAAGTGAAGTTATATCCAGTTTTAGGAATTTTTTTTACGATTTTCATATATATATTTATATATCTGTGTGTGGGTACATGGATGTACATGTATTCATATATGTGTGAGTGTTCATTATGTGTGAGTGTGCATGCATGTGAGGGAGGGTGCAAGGTTGATACTGGAAATCACTCTGGATTGCTTTTCTACCTTATTCTTTTGAGCCAGTGCTTGATGATGGGACTTGTCTGGTTGGCCAAAGTTTTCTAGGGATCCCCAGTGTCCCCAGATTGTCAGGCAGGAACCATAGACTGATTGCCACATTCACCATGTATTTTAGTTGGGATCTGGAGGTCTGAACATTGGTCCTTTGGCTTGCATAGCAAATGTTTTAAACACTGAAACAGCTCCCTAGGCCCCCCAAAAGAGGTTCTACAGGAAAATTATAAACACTTATGGGATACTTTTGTATTGCGGACTTTGCATTTCATAGGCTGTGGCAATTTTTTCATTCGTTGCCCATTATCGTTTGTGGGAAATGTTGAGAAAATAAGGTTTACTGTTCCCTAGGAAGATGGTAGAGCTAGAGATTGAATTCTGAGTCTTCTCTGATGCAGACTTCTCCAGTGTGTCTTCAGAAATACACCTTCACATCAGTGGGGAAGGGCCTGTAGTTTTGGACTTTTCAAAGCCAGAGATTCCACCAAGTGGGAGGAGCATCAATGATAGAAAGTATTTGGGAATCTAATAGTGGACTATATTTCCTCCACTTTGGTCCTTCTTCAGATGTTTGGGCCACAACAGAAAGACAAAGTTTATAAAGTCAGAGGAAGGAAGCGCCACAATTTCAAGTATCCTTCCTTGGCCATTAACATTCTTACAGTTTTAGGACAGCGCCACAGTAGCAGTGCTTTAAGACATTCCCAACTGACTGGTCTAGAGGAATCCATTTCCCAGAGACATAGTATCTCCTAATCATGATGCCACTTCTTCCCGTGGCCCTCAGCTTCTCTCAAGAATGAAGTCGATATTTTATTTGGTTAACAGTTTTGCCATTGAATACATAAAAACAGCATCACAGGACTTTCTCAGTAAAACAAGCTTCCGTGCCTAACTGTATTTTGGGTTATTACTGTTTGAAATACGTGAGGGCCTTCTGTATAAGTTGGCTTCTTGCCAAATTATCAGGCATTATAATGACAGTAGGCATTTATAGAACACAGCGTGTTAATAAACAGGTACCTGTTCTAAGGGCTTTGCATATAGTTACATATTTAATTAAAATATAGAGTATTAAAAATAAACCATGGTAAGTACATAATTGCTAGGTCGCTTAGTCCTTTATACCCACCAGAGACATCTTCATGAAAGAATGTGTTCTGTAACATCTTATTTCTCCAGGTCAGGAGCTTATTGTGCTGGTTAGGTATGTAACAGTTGTTTGACTAAAACTATGCTCAAGGAAACTTGGTATCGCCCAGATGCAGGCCTTGTCACTGCAGAGGTGTTAGATTCCCAGTAGTTGGCAAGCAAGCGGTCTCCATTCATTATATTCTGGGATGATGAATCCTGTTCGCTAGATCCCTTTCAGAAATGGGGAAGAGAAATTTCAAGACTCAAACAGACTTTAGATAAGTAGTGCTTGAGTATTTGTGGTTGATAAAGATATTTTGTTTGTGTATCTTAATTATTTACTTTCACATTCAGTAGTTGGTTTACATAGAAATGCTAACTGGTAAAATGTTGGTAAGATAACATTCATCAACAGTTATCAACACTATCTAATATAGAATTAAAAGGCCCTGACTTGGGTACCTTCAGTGAAATTTGAAAACAGGAAATCTTTGCATCCATTGGAATCACAAACCATATCATCAATATCCCATTAAAGTTGATAGCCTACATTTTTTATTTTTTTAAAGTTATAAATAGACTTGTAAAAATATTTTATTATAAACAAAAAGTTAATATTGTCTTAAGAGTCACCTCACTTGTATGTGAATGCAACTGAACCCAGCATAGTCTTCTCCAAATGTGTGGCTTTTCCTTTATACTGGCTTTGAACTTCATCAGAAGCACTTTGGTCAGAGAGAATGGGGGCAAGTAAAGTAATTGAAGCTATTTGCAGAGCCTTCTCTAGTCCTAAAAAGCATAGCTACCAATGAGCAAGGGCCTTTTAGCAGTTGATATCATAGCATTGATTGAAGGTCCATTTGCTACTACAAAAATAATTTTCTGTTCAGAATCTACTTCTGAAAAATACATGGGTTCTATTTATGAATGGAATTTCATTATGCTTTTGTACATTGCATGTGCAATTTCTATATAAGCCATACAATATTAAAATGTCACAGCATCAATTAGAAAAACAATATATGCCAGAAACATGATGTTTGTCTATATTTACCTAAAACACAAGAATGTTACAAAGATATCTTAAATGAAATATAAATGTCTTTCTTCCGTTTGAACTGAGAATAAATACCTGTAGTGGATTGGTGACTTTTTTTGTTTTCCAGTGCTGTAAAGAAAAGTGGGCTCATCATTTTTTTTTGCACATTTTTATTGTTCTGTGTAAATGTAATTTGTTAATCCTGTGAAATTTGTCATAGATAAATTTGCTTGGATTATCTTGTCGCCACCGTATCTGCATCTTTTGTTCATTGCTTATTCATAATTTAACAGTCTGGCAGTGAGCCTTCTTGGGATGCTCACAAAAGATATATGACCTCTGCCAGCTGCTACTAGAACCTGCAGAATGCACAGCAAGACATTAGAAGCACGAGGATTCCTCTACTGATTAAAGTGCTCTTCATTTCAACAGTCTGTTCATGAGAATCTCAGGAATCTCTTGCTACCAGTAGTTTTGATTTTTTTCCCCCAACAAAATTAGTTCCATCAATTGAATCTTCATTTTATGTGAGTTTTTTCTTTCAAATTTGCCCAAAGGAAGTTAATACCTTGAGCATTGTTTCTTCTTCATAACTAAATGCTTACATTTTTTAAAAAAATTTCAGAGCATGTCAACTTATCCAAAAATTATTGTGCCAGAAAGAATGGAGAGTAGAGACATCCTGTGTCACTCTGTAAAGAAATAGTTGGTTTTATCCTGTTTGAGCCCAAGCACTTGACAGAGTTTATACTCTAAATAATCCACAGTAGGCAGCAAGTGGCAGACATTAAAAATAAAATGTTGCTTGAAGTGTGACCACATCTTTAGGATTTCATTATTGTGAATTAGTTTAGCATATAAATTTCCCTTTCTTCTCTTCTCTGTCTCTTTCCTTTTCTCTCTTTCTCTCTCTTGCTTGCTTGCTCAATCAACAGATCAGTTTATGAGTAATGGTTAGTTTTTTGCCTCTCTTCTGTGCAGGCATATGATTACGGTTCAAAGTAATTCATTGCTAATCCATGCAGTATTGCTTCGTCTCCATCACTCTGCTCTGTGATTAGAGCCTGGGGCCCGCTGCCTTGCTTCTCGCCCTGATTTTCTGTAACTGCAACCCTTGTTTTAATACAGTGCTCTAGTCACCACCTTTCCACCAGCCCCTCTTCATTCCTCATATATATATCGATTGCAGTAGATTAATATTTATTTGAAGCTATTTTTCAGACTTTGTGAAAAATGTATTCATTTCTTACGGCGAATCTTCATCTGAAGGGAAGGGAGGGAGGAAGGGGAAGCTCAGGTGTGCAACACTGTCCAGGGAATGAAGCTGTTCTTTTTCTATTTGGATTCTGTGCTATGGGCAAGGTTTTTCTCTTCCTTTTCTTTTTAATACAAATCAGGAAGTTTAGGTTCCTTGTACAATTTTCCATAGGTGAGGCCGCTGTTTGGAGTTTAACTCTGCTTGTTAACACTCTACTGTGCCTGTGGGCAATTTCCAAGTGTATGCTCAACCTAGCATAGTCTCCATGATGTACACTGATCAGCTTGCAGGGAGGATTTCCAGACGGGGACACAAAGCTGTCATTTTCCTGAGCATCAGAATTTGCCAATTTTACCAGAAGGTCATCTAACAGATTTTTAAAAGACTTTGTTTCAGATCTCAGTAGTCCTGTGTTCCTTTCAATAATGACTTTCGTCTCATTGTAGCTGTGTGTTTGAAAGTGTAGGTCAATGAGGATGATTGCATTCAGAATTTCATGATCTGTGTAGTGGAACAAATTGAAAGCAAAGCCTGTATCAATCACTGTGAAGGGAGGGTTAATTGTTACCGCTTCTCAAGCCTCTGGACAGATAAACCAGTAATGAAATACTTATTGCTCTGATATGTGAATGCTAAAGGCTGAAACAATGGAAACAGAAGCAGTCTTCACAGATAACCAAGAGGCCGGGGGGGGGTGAAGAGAGGGGGAGGCAGAGAGAGAGAGACAGACAGATAGAGACAGAGACAGAGAGGGAAGGAAGAATAAATGGAGCAAAGTATAGAATATGACTGCATTAACTCCTTCAAAGTCCTTGTTTGCAGCTTCCTAACTATCTTTCCCTGACAGAATAGAGAAGTATCATGTACAAGGTTTCTAAAACCAAAGAAAGATATAAATGGAAACACTCATCTTGGAAGGAAAAAGGAGCAAAAGGATAAAAGGGAAAAGAAAGACTACAGTCCCAAGCTTTGTGTGAACTCTAGATATTTTGTGAAAGTAATGTTCGATTCCTGTTGGAGGTATTCTCTTTAGAAACAGCCATGTGGGACATGTTAAATATTGCATATATATAAATGTGTTGGATTTTTCTCTTTGAAGGGATTTTAGAATTAGTGCATATTTGGACCCAAATAGGAAGGAAATTGTATAATCCAGAAAAAAATAGTAAACCAAAAATTAGTGTGGCAAGAAAATAAGAAGAGTAAACAAATTTAACCACGTCTTCCATACGAACTTAACGTTTAAACATCCATTAGTTACTTATATGTTGAAATGTATGCAAAAATATTTATCCAAATTGAAGTCTTAGGCCCATGACAGTCATCTCAACACAGTGGGTAGTTCCGAAAATTAATGAGAATGATAATACTGTAAAGACTGTTCCAGAGTTTGCCCAAATTCATTATCTAAGACTCTTGTTAAGAACATCTCAAAGAATTTTAACCAGGAAAATATATTAATGGTTCAAAAGCATTTTCAAAACCCTGAATTATAAAAGTATAATGGAATTATAGGTGCAAGAGTTGCAGCTCAAAGTACAGATAGATAGCTGTGGATGTCGGGAAGGCATATTTTCCCTTAGCCTATCAGCTCTGGCATGGAGTTTCATCTGCAAGGTTTAATCTTTTGTAGTATTTTTATTTTGGTTTTAAGGTAACAAAAATCTAGCCCATTTAAAAAATAAAGTAAGTATCTCCTTGTTAATGGAGGCAACCTTCTAATTGTAAAAATTTAGGTATGTTCATCTTTTAATATTAATTTCAGATTTAATAAAACAGGAAGGTTGAACAGTCATAACAACAACAAACACTTTTCCTGCATCTTTTTGAATCCAGACTGTTAGGTTTTCCTAAGGCCTATTTTTGTTTCCATGAATGTGGCTTTACCTAGAGAGTGACTTGAAGGCGGCAGTGGCCTGTGCATTTTAGAGATAGCCTTATTGTGATGGTGTATCACATTGTAGATTTAGAGATTTAAACTGTCAGGAAAATAGGGTAGGGCAAAGTCAAAATTGAGATACACAGGAAGGGTTCAGTTTTTCTGTGTAATGGGGAACAGCCAGAAAGGAAGCGCTCCATTGCTTAGTAACTGCTGCACACTTAAGGCAGAAGCCTGGGCTCTGAGATTGCTGGATTGACCCATCATGAGTTTCCTTTGGTCACTGACTCTGGCAGCTGGTACAGACACAGAGAGAAGAGGTACACGGAGTGAGAGATGGTTGTAAAGAGTTGGCTGTATAAGTATGAGAATAAACTTTGGGTTCCTAAAACCCATATACATTCTGCTCAGGAGGCGGAGACAGGGGAACCCTGTGAACAATAGAGAGGAACATCTGACATCAGCCTCTGGGCTCCAGACATGCACATGTATGCACCACATATGTATGAACATGTGGACACACTTGAGTTAAGACCACACACAAATGCGCACATACTGATAATATCCATCCTGGGCAGCAGCAATAGTGCTCCATTATCCTTACAGGAATGTTCAGTACTAAGGCCCTTTGTCTTTTTGTAACCTTAGTTTTTGCATTGCATTGCTAATACTTCCAATGATAAAGGCCTGTAATTTTGTGATATGAATTACTTGTATATGTGGTACAAAATATTGAAGCACATGGTAGATTTTTTAAAATGATGTTAACACTTGCAAATATATTCTTCACTTATAAAACTTGTGCTAAATCAAATTTAAAATTTTAGTTCAAATATGATGCTTATCACTCTGGGTTCAGTCAATAAAACATATGATAGTTAAATGTTTTCTTCTTTAAAAACACCTTGGAAAGGACTCTTACTGGAGAATGTCCAGATGACATTGCAATGGAAGTAGTTGGATACACTAGGTTGTATTTTAAAGTGACAAATTTTTGTACATGACTCAGTGCAGCATCAGAGAGATGCCCACAGTGTTAGACATAAATACATTCATTGCTGGAATTCAATCAAGATTATAGAACTATGGAAATATGTGAAAACTAGACAACATACCAAGAAAGAAGGTGATGGATAGGCAAGGACTTAGAGGAATGCTGTCCTGTGAAAACTTAGTGTTTCTAAACATTTGTAGAGAAATAACTTCTGTGCCATATACTTCTTCAAATTTTCTGTTAATCTTTTTTTTCAGAAGGGATCTCTTCAGTTCTATTCTAATACTGATCAATTGTTTAAATCTTTATAGTGTAGACATGTTTACATAATAAACGAATCATAAAATCAGTTAAGTTCATTTTACATAGATTAACAATTTTTTATGTCTGTCTTTCTGTCTGTCTATGTGTATGTGTGTGTACATGCATGTGTGTTCGTGTGTGAGTGTTGTCATGACATAGCATGCACATTGATATCAGAGGACAATCTTTGGGTATCCTCACTTTTCTACCTTATTGATCTCACTAGAGACTTTCACCTTGTTTGAGACACAGTCTGTGTCCTGCTGCAGAAATCAGGCTAGTCGTGGGCTTTCCTGTCTCTGCCTCCCAACTTCTTGTAGTTGTATGATGAAGTTTCAGATTCTCATGCTGCTGTATATGGCTTTTGGGGATCTAAACTCAAGTTATCAGGTTTTACACACTACTATCTCCCCAGCTCCTTAAATGACTTTCTATTTGTTTATTTTTAAATTTTATTTCCTTTCATGTATGTGTGCATGGAATGCTTATGTATGTGTGTGTGTGTGTGTGTGTGCAGGTGCATACGTACACTAGTGACCTTGAGTGTGTGGACTATAAATGATTTTTTAAGCAGATGTATCACTGAATTTTGTTTATTATTTTTCTTGAACATTCTAAATAATGATAGTCACTAGGAACTTATAATTATCTTATTTGCTTAATTACTCTTGTTTGCTGAACAAGTATAATTTTATTTTTTGTGTGACTTAACCTTATAGCCTTATATTAGATATATATGTAGGATATGTCCCGTATCTATGTTAATAGTTAATAGTATCACATGTTATAAATATGTTAATATTCTTTCTTTAAAATTCCTAGATTTCCAGAAGGCAATAGGAAAAAAAATCAAATTAAACCTTTTTTAAATTTAGATTTTATAAACACTGTTTTCGAAGCTATGTTTAGCACTTGCTTATAGCAGCACTGATCAGAGAAATTCATGGTTAGCAGTGAGCTTAATTTCGTTTTTCAAAGGTGGCTGTAAAAATGAATGCATTTTTATTTTATCAGAGCATGAGAAACTTGAGGGTGTCCATTCCTCTCTTCAGATGCTACATGTATGAATCCTTCTCAATGAGCATGTTCTGCTTTGTGATGAGCCTTTGCGGGAGACAGTATCTCACAGAAACAGCTTAATAAATAATGTTATGGGACTAGAGGGGTCTGTATCTTAAGCAGAAGATCCTGAGTTCTGATCCCAGGTCCCATGTAAAAACGCCAGGCAGAAACAGCAATGGTCGCACTTCTGGCCCTGGTGGGTGGAGGCTGGGAAATCCCAGAGTGAATCAAAAAGGAGATAGAAGGAATCCAGGATGTTTCCCAAAGTTACCCTTGGTCCTCCACAGGGACCCACAATGCCCTCTGATAAACACACACACATATGTGCGCGCGTGCCCGCATGCACGCACGCACGCACGCGCACACACACACAAATAAATAAAGTTAAAAAAACAACATTATGACATGACTGACTGAGTATAAAGTGGTATTATGGGTTGCATACATTGTTCATGTTTTCATTGTTGTATTAGTGCTCATGTTTCTATTAGCGACTATTTTTCTATGTAGTTCAAGGTTCACATTTTTCATTGTTATGTTAATATTTATGTTTTAATTAGTGATTATTTTTTCCTTCTGGTTCAAAGTAGTAAAAGAAAAAAACCTATCAAGAAGTCAGTATATTTAGAACTGAGTGATGTGTGGTATCGTCAGAGTTGGAGGTGTCTGCTAAAACAGTATTTTTCACTTGGACTCTCCAGATGATTGTATTACTCTTTGTGGAAAGAAATCTATAAGTATTTAGACTTGGGTTAAACCAAGCCACATTAAACTTTACAAACTTTGCTTCTCCCCCCACTCTGCTTTTCAGTAGGTTTCATTTACTGTATCAGCGAGGGATCTATGTCTAGTTATATCTTGCTGTTATCATTTGCCAGCACAGTGCTTCACAGAGACATTCAAGAGACCCTGGTGGAGTTTGACATCCTCTGCCTCGTAGTCCATCAGAGTCAAGGTATTTGGTAAATAGTTTTCAAGGAATCTGAAAATCACCCAAGATGTTACATTGATAACCATTTTACTAGATATGCGGTGAACTGCATTTTCCCCCAAAATTCATGTAAATAACCATAGAAGTGTGTGTGAGATTTGTTTCCAGCAAGCTTCCCAGCCCCGTTTAATGGTTGTTGAGTCACAGATGCAGTGTTTTGTTCACAGCATTGCAGTAGCCATGTGTTATTGTTCCATTCAGTCATGAGTCTGCATTCCTGCAGCCTGCAGTGAAGAGGGCCACATGACACCTTCACACAAAGTAGCTCCTTGTCAAGGGTTCACCGAACTCAGGGAACTTGAACCTTTTGGAATGGAGGGAGACATTACCTCTGTCCTCAGAGGTTCTTTCCTATACAAACAACCTTAAACAGAGAGTCTTCACAAAGAGTCGCTAGTATTTTTCCTACAAGATGAACTGAAATGAGGGAAAACCTTATTTCCCGACAGTCTGAGCTATCATAAGTTATTATGAATTATTTCAGTGATGATTGTAGAGGGAGATTAGAGAACCTGGTGGTACAGTGGGGACTTGAGTTTAGTGACATATAAAGTAAGCTTTTGAGAAAGAAAATAACACACATTCCAAATATACAAACTTATCGAATATCTTGGACACAAATCCTGTGATGCAGAGAATAGGGCATATATAGGTTTAGCGGATTAGATGACAGGTTGATGTTCACAGTTTAACATATCCACCTTCTTGGGAAAGATTTCATTGCTGTAGATGTTTCAAAACCACGTTTTCTGGGTTGGAGAGGTGGCTCAGGGGTTAAGCCTCCGCCTTGCAGGCGGAAGGTCCTGAGTTCGGATTCTAGATCCCACGTATAGACGCCGGGCGGAAGCGGGGCGGCCTGCACTTCTGGTCCTGGTAGAGCGGAGCCTGTGAATCCCGGGGCAGAAGGAGGTGGAGGCGTCCATGGTGGTTTGCGAATTCAGTCCGTGGTTCTACACATACACAGACACACAGACAGCACGCACACAGACACACGCACATGCGCACAATTGAATAAATAATAATAAAAAACCACATTTTCTCCTAGTGTGTCCAGTTTAATCCATAAACTATAACTGATTGAAACTTGACTTTGTATTCTTTGCACCTTATCATTTCAGTTTGTCCATAACTCAGTAAGAAGGCTCTGTTTTTACCATTTTCAGGTGAGATCACAGATAGCAAGAATTTGAAACTAGGCTAAGCCTCTGATGAGTATGGCAGCCTTTCATTGTGCTACCTTAGTTCTGGCTCATAACTGTCCCTCCCTCCCTGCCTCCCTCCCTCCCTGTCTTCCTGCTTCCTTGCCTCCTTCCCTCCCCCCTCCCCACCCCTTCCTTAGCTCCCCATTCTTCCTTCACATCCTCTTTCCTCTCTTTCCCTCCCTCCTGTCTTCCCTCCCTCCTCTCTCTTCTCTCCTTCTCTTTCACCTTCCCTCTTCCTCCCTTCTTCCCTCGCTCATGTCTTTCCTTCCCTCCCTCCTTTCTCTCCTTTCCTCTCTCATCTCTCTCTATCCCCTTCCTCTGCCGCCCAGCTCCCGCCCTCCTTTCTCTCCTGCCAATATTCCTCTCTCGCCGCCGCTCTCTCCCTCCTCTCTCCTCTCCGCCCTCCTTGTTCTCCTCCCTCCTCTCACCTCCACATCAAGCTCTCTCTCATCCCCCCTCCTCACGTTCCCCTCCGCCTCTCTCCTCCTCCTCTCTCCTCTCTCTCTCCTCCCCTCCTCTTTCTCCTTCCCTCCCTTCCCTCTCTTCTTCCCTCCTTTCTCTCCCTCCCTTCCCCTCTCCTCTCCCTCCTTTCTTTCTCCTTTCCTCCATCCCTTCCTCCCTCCCTCTGTCATCCTCCCTCCTTTCCTTTCTTCATTTCTTCTTTCCTGACTTCCTCAGGGCTTTCTGCATTTCCCCCATTGCATTTTGTATCATTCCTCTCGCTCTGCACTCTGCTCTTCAGGTCAGCTGGTGCTCCAGCCCTTCTTGTGTATGCTGCCTTCTAAGGCTGTCTAAGAAGTTAGAGAAGTTGTTCCTAAGTTAGCAAATGAGTGAATGAACTTCAGTTTTAATTTTGCCCATTTGGTGTGTATAACTCATCACAGAATTCCCCATATCTGTCAAAACTCTACTCATAACTCATGCTCTTGGATCCAGAAAGTGAATTAATAGAGAAAAATAAGGGGCCAATTAGAAGTCAGTGTTAAGGTACTTGTGGGCAGCATGGCAGCTTGAACTTGATACTTGGAGCCCACATGGTGGAAGGAGAGAACTGGCTTTCAAAAAGTTATTTTCTGACTAGCACATATGCACGGTGGCACATGTGTCACCCCCTTCTCATAAAATATTAAAAGATAGAAAAAAAGCATTTTCATAGATCCTATACCAATGTTTAGTAAGTCTTAATGTATTCTAGCTTTTAAGCCTGAATTATTTATATTGTTAGTGGTAGACATCCTGAAGATTTTATTATACCTCATGGTTTTACAGACAATGGTTTTTGGTCCAAGATGTCTCTCTATTAAGTGAGGAGTCAAGAAAATCAATTAGAAGCAAATATATCATTGATAGGTTTTTTTCAAAACCTCCAAATAGATGAATTCTGGAACATTGAACTACTGTATTTCCAATTAGGATCATATTAAGTCTATTTTATAGTCAATTATAATTCCATAAAATTTGAATTCCATTAATTTTATATTTCACAAAATTGTACCTATAATAATTTAAGTTGATTAAGCCAAAATTGAAAAATTCAATCATGTAAAATAGGAAGGGTGCAAAGAGAAAGAGCGATGACATTTTTCTAGGCTCTCTCTGTTGGTGGCGCAGTTACAATATCACAGGGTCTTATGTACACAGTCTGTGTGACAAAAATCTTTACATACAAAAATCCCATGCAAGGCTTCACTGACTGTGATGAATTTAGCGCTAAACAATGATTGACTAATAGAAGTGAATCTTAACTATTTAAACAAAAATCAGGAAAGTGTTAAATCTTGATAAACTTGCTTAAACTTGAATATAAAAGAAATGAAATAGTAACTTTAGGGAAAGAGTAGATTACTAGTTCTAATATACTTATTACTGCCTATCTTATCTGTTCATCACTTGCTTCTTCCCAAGTTGGCATGTGTGTGTGTGTGTGTGTGTGTGTGTGTGTGTGTGTGTGTGAGAGAGAGAGAGAGAGAGAGAGAGAGAGAGAGAGATCACAGTGATCCTCCTCTATAGGCTTGAGCCAATAGACACTAAATTTTGTCTTCCATGAATATTAGCTTTATTTATATTGGTACATATGCTTTGAATAAATTTTGAAATGAAATTTAACCACCAGTCTATTGAAGTATGGGTACAAAAACACATATACTTTTCTGAAACCAAAATTACAGTTGATGTGTTGAGGACTATACTTGAATTATTTGGAGTGTGCACACAAGTCATGCTGCACTACAGCTACACTAAGCACATGAAGAAAGAACTCTGTCCTACAGCATAGGTAGGAATTCTATTTGGCATTAACACTGAAAGCTGAATGTATGGACAAAAACTTTCTATATGCTCAGGAGAGGACTGATTTTCAGAAAAAAAAAAAAAAAAAAAAAACAAGAACCATGAGTTGATCCTTGCTGAGGGGCATTAAGTCCCCAACCTCAGACAAAATTAGCTGTCAGAATCCAAAATCTAGGTGAGAATATTCTGCTGTTTTCTTCTATAAAGCGTGCACCCTCTATGTATTGCATTCTTTTTCTGTAAAAATTCATTCAAATTCATGTTTTCCATTTTTAATTATATCTTAATAAGGACTATTTATCACACTACTGACAGATAAAGCAATAAACTTTATCACATTATCTTAAACATTTTAACCATTTGAACTTACTTGTAACTCATTTTGGTAAACATTTCTTTCCTAGTCAAGATTTTTAGTTTGTATGTTCCTTTTCTCATAGAAATTTTGAAAGTCATGTCACAGTTTTAATCAACCATTGATATTGTCTCAGTTTTGGGGACTGTGCATATGTGAACCATGCATTTGGTGGCTGAATCATGGTAAGTATCTCAGGCTTGTGGAAGTTCTCATTACCCCAGTTTTTCATGCATAGAACACATTATACACACATGAAAAGATTCTAACTTTGAGTGGTTGCAGATACATTCTTCCCACTGTGAGTCAGTACAGCAAATTGTAATTTCTTAATGTTTTGACCACTTTCTTTACTAATTCCTTTATTTCATCCATTCATCATCTCCTTACATATTACCAAGTTTTTTTAAAAAGTGGGCCTTATCTACTTTTTTGTGTGTATGCATATGTGTATGGACATAATGAAGGGGCATAGTGAGTGAGGGCAGTTGTGTGGAGGTAGAGAACAAATTATGGGTGTTACTCTTTTCCTTTCCAGCTTGGTTAAGGCTGGTTGTTTTCACTACTACCAGATTGGCTGACTTCTGGAAATTCTTGGATCTCAACCTCCTGTTTCCTGTAGCCGTAGGGATTATAGAAATTTATCCAGATGCATCTGGTGTTTTCTTGAAACCTGGGAATCCAAACTCTATTCATGTTTGTGCCTGTGCCTTAAGGCTTTACCAGCTGAGCCAGTTCCTCAACCTGGGCTTTTCCATTGTTAAGTATTTTCTAAAGGGCGTTTTGAATCTCTAAACGATATGTTTTTTCTCTTTCCTAGAGTAACCTGAAAGTTTCTTGAACTATTAATATCATTCCGTCACCTGATGAATGTACCATTGCCTCAGTCTCTTTAACTAAGGACATTCAGCCTTCTTGTATACCTGTAAGCCAGAGGCCACCCATGGTATAAAAGGCTTCTACATGTTATCACTGTATTTCTAGGTAGCATTTGGCACTATTCATGGCTCCTCCCCCTTAAGATAGCCAGTTCCCTTGACTCCCATCTTGTCAGGTTCTCTAGTCTTTCTGTTGTCCAACGATCTGTCCAGATTCCGTAGATTTTCTAATCCATACCCTCCTGGACCATCATTTCCACGGATTCAAAAAGGCAGTAAAGATCTTGTCCAGTTGGGATTGCAGAAATGGCTTGGGGGGTTAAAGCCTTTGCCTTGTAAAGTTTGGATTCTCATATCATACACTAAAAGAAGCCTGAACTTCTTGACACTGGAAGGCAGAGTCTGGAAGCTCCAGAGCAAAGCAATAAGGAGGTAGAACAATTTAGATTGATTCCTGCGGCCACCCTTTGACCTCTACAGACATGCACAGTACCTTCTCCTCCCCTTCTCTTCAAACAAGTACATTTCCCACAATCACACATGCCAAAAAGGAGGAGGAAGAGGAGGGGAAGGAGAAGAGGGGAGGGGGAGAGGGAGGAGGAGAGGGGACAGGGGAGGGGGGAGGGGGAGCAGGAGAGGTAGCTTACTAGATTGTAGCTGCTCATGTTCAACCAGCATCTCCCTCCAGATCTTTAACACTTACCCCTCCTGAAACTCTGTCTCATCTACGGTTTTACTGTGGGTATAGTAAAGGGTACACAGAACTCCAGCTGAAAACAGCATTGTGTTTGGCGTGCCCTGTGTGCTTAGCATATGGCATATCATAGGAACACATGAAGTGCACAAATAAAGGCATGTCAGGGAAATATACTATGTTTCAGGAAATAAACTAGTATCAGAAGAGGCACATGCTGAAGCATTGATGAGGATATTGTTATCTGTTTTTACTACTGAAACTTAAATAATCTTGTGTTCCCTGACCACAGAGATTTGTCCTATCTTTGTGACTTCCTTTCGACTTCCTGATTTTCGTACATTTATGATGTCTTTGCACCCTTTTGCTTTCTGTGAATTGTGTTCAAGATTCCAGTGGACACAGTTAATTATGGCTATGATAGTAAGAGCTAAGCCTTTCAGGGGAACTCTGTATTGGCACATATGGTGCCTGGGCTACAAGTATGGGCCCTGTTCCAGTTCCTCAAAAATAGATTTGTGACATCCTGTCGTGACTCCTGAGTATTTTCAGGTTTACCAAAGAGCAAACCTTTTTTGCTATACTTATCAACTCATGAGTGCTTATGTACTATAATAACAATATTCATAATCTTTCAGATGTGCTCTGGAAAGAAGGTGCACTGACTGAAGTCAGGGAGTTCACATAGGCTGGCATAAGCAGTTTGTGAACACAGTGTAAAGATCATGCATGCATAAGGTTTATGCACATTTCAG
The DNA here is from genome assembly GCA_023101885.1 of Typhlomys cinereus. Lineage (NCBI taxonomy): Eukaryota > Metazoa > Chordata > Mammalia > Rodentia > Platacanthomyidae > Typhlomys > Typhlomys cinereus. The sequence continues at coordinate 1,361,200 of JALPQD010000031.1, read as the reverse complement.
TTCCTCCCTTCCTCCCTCCCTTCCTTCCTCCCCTCCCCTCTCTTTTCCCTGCCCTCCCCTCTCTTTCCCTACCTTCCTCTCTTTTTCCCCTTCCCTCCCCTTCCCTACCTTTCCTTTCCCTTTCCTCCCTTTCCCTCCTTTTCTCCTTCTCTCCCCTTGTCTTCCTTTCCTCTCTCCTCCCTTCCACTTCCCTTCCTTTCCCCTCCCTTTCCCTTTTTTTTCCCTCCCCTCCCCTTCCCCCCTTTTCCCTCTTGTCCCCTTCCCTTCCTTCTCTTCCCTTCCCCTTCCCTTTCTCTCTCACCTCTTCTTCCTTTCTCATTTTTTTAAAAAAAGTATGTAACTCTCTTATTCTTCCAAATGGGAATCGTAGCTCTTTAGAAAGGAAGGGGGAATGCAGTGATCATAAGAAAGACAATAATCAGATGTGTAGAAGAATGTGAGGATGTAGGTGACCTAAGAGTGCTTCTTATTTTGACATTTTCTTTGTATTTTTATAGTTTCTTTTTATTGATTTAAATATTTTTAGTAGTCATTTCCAAGCTTGTGGTAAGTTTGGGATAGAAAGAAAAAAGATCACATTTATTCCACTAGCCAGGGAAAATTTATATCTTGTCATTTCTTTATATCTTTGAATACTTACTGGAGCAGTAGAAGAGTAAAAGGAAATCTAGAGTTTACTGCAAAAAGAACCAGTTCAAATACAAGAGGAAACTAGAGACACTTAATTCTTCCTGTGCTCTGTAGGGAGTCAGATCTCACCCAGCTCACCAAAGAACACAGTGAAAAGGTGAATTGTGCATTTTTTATGGGGAAGAAATAGTTTTTGTATATACTATTATTACAGCTTTCATTAACTTAGAAACACTAAAGGTGGATTTCCTTCCTGACTTTAGCAGTTTGTGAAATGCAGCCATAATTTTGGAGGTTTTAAAATGTTCCTTGGTCTTTTGCTATAGGTTGAAATTATTTCTTCTTCATGAGTTGGATTTGAATTTCATATATACATACATATATATATATATATACATATATATATATATATATATATATATATATATATATTTCCATTTAAAGTGAGGTTAGGTCAAAGCAGAGACTTTAAGTAAAGCCTAGTAGTGAGTGTTTAGGAAGCCAGCGATGAGAGCCCGTAGCAGGGCATCTTCGTTTAATTATAGGCCTCGTGGCTGCATTCTGCATGAAACCTGCTGAGTTTCCCTGGCATGTGTGTCTCTGCATGCTCACAACCTCTGGAAGTATTTAGAGCAATGTTTGCTCTGCTTAATTCCCCACGTAAATGGTAATTTCATGGCAGTTCTTGAAATAAACATTTTTAAATTTGAAAATGTTTTGTGACAATTTCCATTACAGAAATAAATATTTACAACTCAGAAAGTAAAATCTGAACCCAATTCGAAGCTTAATAATAAGAGTTGTATACAAAAAGCTGCTCTCATACCCAGGCTCTGCTTTGGTCTTCTCACTCAGTCTGCCTAACGTGTTGTCTCATGCTGAGAGCGCTCCTTGGTCCCTGATAGTGTGAGCTCTCTGGCGTCCTATGCGCTCAAATTCCCTGCCTTCCGCCCTTTTCCTTCATTTCTTCCTTTTTCATCGTCTTCATCCAGAACACACCATACATTGAGCTTTCTTCTAGCAGTGAGCTCAGAGCTTTACATACTTTCTCTACTTTGATTCCCATAGCAAATTTCTGTTAAAAACCTCATTCCCCCAATTTTGGGACAAGAAAATTGGATATTTGGGAAGCTAAGGACTCTGTTAACTAGTTACAGTCTTTCACTTTCTTTTAGAATGCTACATTTTTTAAATTTGTTTCTGTGTGTGCCTGTGTGTATCAGAGGGCACAGAGGAATCACCCTGGATTGTATTACGTCCTTTTTGCTAGAAAGCTACATTGGATGCTAAAGAAAAGATAAGGAGGTGGTTCACAGGTTGCAGAACAGAGTAGTATTTGATGTTTGCTTTAGTGCAAACAAGTTGAAATCTTCCTAAGTAAATAACTAAACCCCAAAATAAGATTCCATTGTATTTTTTTGCTTATAGTGAGTCCAAAGTAACAAATAAATAATCCTGCATATCTTGTCATGTAGTATGTTGCTCATTGACATTCGTGAGAAATTGTCTCATATATTGATGCAGTGGAAAGGATGCAGAGCTGTGAAATATTTTGAAGAATTTCTTCTGACCTGGGGAGGAGGATACCAAAAGTGTAGTTGCTCAATTCTTGTTTGTCTGACTTGAGAAGCATAAAGGCTGGACTGTTATTTTTTTCTTATTAAAAATAATGTTTGAAGCTGTTACCCACAAACAAATTCTTTCCACCTGCAGTAATGACATTAGCATAACTATAGAGCAGGCCAAATCATCTCACAAGCTATTCAGAAATGGCAAAAAATGTCTTAATAAGAAGAAATTGTACTGATTTAAAATAAAAGCATCAAGAGGAGGTCAGTTACTAATCTATGAAACAAGAGGAACATCTGAAGATTGGGAATCTATGCCATAAATTTAAAGAGCATGTTTCCTTCTAAGTTGAGACTCTGTCAGGCTTGAAACCTTTTGTTTAATGGTATTTTTTTTTAGTAGCTTTGCTCCTTATGGTGAGAAAGGCTGATTCTAAAGAAAGCTTAAGAAGGGTGTGCAATAAAAGTATACTTTCTCATGCTGAAGAAGTTGCTTCGAGCACATGAGTAGTTTGGAACACAAATCAATAATAGTAAAATACGATTGCTTCTGCATAGTTGTAGCAGGCCTCTGTTGGCCCTTTTGCAGATTTTTAAATACAGGCTAACATTTGATAAGAGGAACTTTATCAAGTCAAAAGAAGACAACAGATAAGCACATTAAATTGAAATAACAAAAGATAATGGATTGGACCACTTCAAGACAGTTCATATGAGCAGAGGAAGGGAAAGCTGATTCTGAAACTGGGTTCTTAAGTTTTTTTTCCAAAAAGAGATATTCTTTTTTTTCCCTCGCATAGAGCTAGTGGTGAAGGAGTATAGATGCAGTTGCATGACTTGGGTAGTTGTTCCATGTATATGGCACCAAAAAGTGATGAATGCCCATCACTTTCATGTTTTCTGTATGTTAGGCTGTACTGAGAATAGTACATCAAAAGTTCCTTATTCAGCACTAATTAACCCAAAAGGCAGATGCTATTACAGCCACTTTTAAATGCAGATGCTGAGGTAGAGGAAGGTTGAGCAAACTGACCAAGGGTGCACATAGAGCATTTTACAGCCAGGAATATATCCCAGATGACATGTCTGTATTATAGATTCCTGTCTGACACCTATACCATATATCTCATCATTTGTTTCATTTAGTTTGTATATGTCTGTTTGTGTCTGTGTCTATGTTGTGTCTATGTGTATTAGAGGGCACTGTCTGACTCTTCGTCATTTTTTATGGTACTTTGATGAGGTAGAGTCTCACTGCATTGCCGTGGTTGGCTGTGGATACTTGGACACAAACAATGTCTTCTCAGCCTTCACAGTTGTTGGAATGACAGACAAGCAACACTGTGCCTGGTCTCTTCCCTTATTTTGATTATTCTTTTAAGTTAAAAAAAACCTAATTGTTCTATAGGCTATAAATGGAGGACACAATTTCCTGATAAAGGTATTTAAGATTCCTTATGAATAGAGAAGGAAAGCTTGAAGACTTAATGAATACATCTGTTGTGAAGGAGATAACTTACTTATTCTGCCAGAGAAAGTTTATGTATTTTGAAAAGTATAATTAGATATACATAAAAATGTCAGTTTTCAAAGTCAAACCAAACAGAATGTTTAAAAAAATCGTTGCTGTGTCTACTATAAAATACAAATGGATACAAGCTGACTACTGGTTTTAGATTTCCTGAAGTGTCTTGGTCATGTATTCAATAATGTATACCATGTATACCAATTAGTCTATTATTTTAATACTTGGACTTTATCATGGGTTATATGTTCCTCAGCTAACTATAGAGCTCACTAATGCTGAATTATCATGCTTTATACCATGTGCTTCCATAGGAGCTCTACTAGTTAACACAGTTCCTAAGGTGCAGGAATCTTTGAATATCTACCTGGACAGCTCTAGCTCTGGTGAGATGGACTGAAATGTGGAGGCTGGAGTATTCATTTTTAAGGTAGTTCAGTATATATGGTTGATGGTAGTTCTGCATTCTTTGTGTGGTTGATGCCTGCTAGTCTCTGTTCTGCACCTCCATGGCCTCTCCACGGCTTTAGCCTCAGAATGACCCTTGATTCACATTAGAAGGGGAAAGTACAGGATTGGAAAGAGAGAAGCTGTGGTCTTTTGGAACCTTTTCTTGGAAGCTCATACCATATTCATTGATAGAGACCATCCCTAGTCTAGTGTGGGTGGAAGTATATGGGCTATGAAATATTAGAGGTAGAATCTATTGGGGACCAACTAAGAGACTGATGACCACAGGAAAATATAGTGTTGATTAAAGTCTTTGAGGAAAGCAATGACCATATTGCGTCACAAAATCGCATTTTTTTCCATATAAAAAGCCTAATTTTTTTCTACCTTATATGTGTGTATAGCACTTTGGTGGATTTTTAAAGTCCAACTTGTTGATTGAGAAGGGATTAGTTATATCAGACTGAAAAAGTTTTTAATTGAGGAAGAACTCTATGTGCTGAATTTAAATGCTGGATTTGACGTTTCTGCATGCTGGCTTTCTAATCTATAAGACAGGAATGATATCTGATACCCTATCCTGGGCCTGGAAATAAAGAGTATACTGATAAATTTATGAATTATGCAAATAAACGTGCACTTTTGGAAATACTTATTTTATTTAATGTGCCCTAAAACAAATTGCTAGTATTCTGTTACAGTCCAGAAAAGAATGTTAGTCACAGTAGCCTTTACCAACTAAATCAATAAGAAAATCCTGCTACTAATAATTGAGAGGTATTGACTCATTAGGTTGAATAAGGAAATCAGACTAAAAACTATTTATTGGAAGTATTTGTGACAATAGGGAAAAATATCTTAAAGTGTAGTGAGATGCTTGGACATTAGTAACAGTGATTTTAAAATGGGAGGGCAATTACAAAACAGGAGCAAATGTCAGAAGTTGGCAGCAGAGCAACCACTTTTGGTGTTCATTCTTTCTTGGTTTATCCTGTACTAGAGTTTGGTTATGTTAATGTCTGCAGGATTTCTAGGCATGCTATTGTGATCACAGTTCTGTTCTGGCTACCTATGGCACTTCTGACACCCACACCCTCAAATTCTGCAACTTCATCTTTCAACTCAGCTACTGAGTTTACATAGTATGGCCATTTAAATATTTTTAAAGCTTTAATTCCCATATTTTACCTCTTGCAAATGAGTAGATTTTTCCCTTTACTTTTTCTTGTTACTGCAAATATACATTCACTATTTTTCATAGGTGGAAGAATTATGTTACAGAGTAACTGTAATCACCCCATTCTGCTCACTTTGGAGAGCTGATGAAACAAAGTATCACACTTTGGTTAAGTTAAACAGTGCAGCACTACCCACCCATTCTAGAGGCTATAAAATCCAGGTTCCTGCATCAACGCAGGACAGCTGACTTACTGACAGCTATAAAAGAGAAACCATTTCACACTTCTGTCTTACTGTAAGTTTTAGGGGCTTGCTGACAATTGGGAAATTCCTTGGTGTCATGACACATCAGCAATATCACATGGCATTCTACACATGTGCGCAGGTGAATGTGTATGTGAGTATGTGCGTAGTGTGTGTGTGTGTGTTTGTAAAAACATGAGGATCTATGATTTTGCTTACAAATTTCTCCTTTGTATTAATACATTGTCTACATTGTATTAAAGTCTACCTAATGACCTCATCTTAACCATTTCTCCAACAACTTGTTTCCAATTCTGAAGTACTGGAGTTTAGAACTTCATTATGTTTTTTTCTTTGGGGGGGAGTAGGTACAATTTGATTGAGGGCAAAACAGATAGTGTCATCATTCCAGAGATGACCACCTGGAAGATTGTGAGTGAAAGTCTTATCAATTGTGTTAGCTCTAACATAAGATAGCTTTTGCTTAAGGCTTCTTTAAATTAAACCAACATACTTTAAGAAGTAGGACTAAAAATTATGGCTTATTTGTTCTTATCTTCAGTTCTCTGGAATAATATTTATTAAAAGTTCCTACTTCTGCAAATAAAAGTAACTTTAAATTAATACTTGTAATGTTAGCATACAAAATAGAAGTGTTATTTTTAATATTTATTTAATGTTTGTGTGTGTGTATGTGTATGTGTGTATGTGTGTGTGTGCGCGCACACATATATGTATCAGAGGGTACTGTGTGTCCTTGTGGAGAACCAAAAGTAACTTGGGGAATCATCCTGGCTGTTTTCCCTTCTTGCTTCACTCTGGGATTTCCCAGTTTCCACCCACCAGGGCCAGAAGTGCAGGTCCCCAGTTACCTGGTGTTTTTATGTGGGACCTGGGATCTGATTCTGCTTGTGAGACAAAGTCTTAACCCCTGAGCCATCTCTCCAGCCCAGAAGTGCTATTTTTTGAGCTCCATTTGGATCATTTTTTTTGGATACACTATCTCCTTGGCATATAACCAATACCCATGTAACTTTTTCTGGAATTTATTTTATACTTTTAATCCACAGTGTAATGAGAATCATGATCTTGATTCCCACCTTTTTCATTATGAAAGTCTCAAATGATTATATCCCTATCAATCCATTCCCAATCATCTTAATCGTGCATTAGCATTTATTAAGATGCATTCACATCTTACTATTCTTTATGAGTTAGTGTCAGATATCCATCACTGGGATTCCTGGGTAGCCTGTGGTTCCTTATGTAATAACAGCAAAACAAACAAACAAAAGAAAGCTGCCACTATAAAATTTACTAAACAAAAGAAACTTGATGTGTTAGTTCACCCTGTTAAGCCTCATTTGCAAGTGAATATAAGACTTAGTTTCAAGGGAGTAGAAAATACTTTGTACTTGTTAAGATCTTTGAATATTCCTAATAGTTACATTTGCTGAATGAAATACACACATATGCATGCATTCGAGCTCACATAAAAAGGTTCATGTGGGCACACATGCATTCTTGAACATACATGTACATGCATGCATGCACACGCATGCACAGCATGTGCACACTCATGTACATACACACAGTTCTTGGTGAAATTTATGGCATAAAAGAATAGTTGAGGGAGGGGGAAGGAGAGTGCCAAATATACCTACTCATTGAGCTTCTATAACAAGGAAAAGTTAAAAAAATATATTTGCACAAATAGCTAATGAGAAAAGTTGCTGTGATAAGATGAAAGTGACAAAATTAAAAAAAAAATAACAGTTGGATTCCTTTTAATCATGCTTTTGCTTTAACTGAAGTCTTCAAGCCTGTATGTCCAGATAGTTGCCAAATTTCAAGTGACTCATAATCAATCCAGCAGGTTGCCCTGCTCACCCAGTGCTCCCTCTTCTTATAGTCCTCGCTGTGCCTGCTCAGGAACCTGCAGAGTAGCAGAGAAATACTCTGCTATGCTACGGAGCCTTCTTATCTCTTTGTTTAGCAAAGTGATTCTTAGAAGGGTCTTTGAGAACTGCAAGTTGAGAGATAGAAGTACTCGGAGCGACAGGAGAGGAGGTAGCACAGAGCACCGCAAGCTGTTTTCTCACGAGACCACCTCCCTGTCCAGCAGAAACCTGCTGCTCTCCTGCTTCCACCTCATTTCATGGCTAGTGTATGTTTCCATTTACAGTAAACGGGCTTGGAAGGAATTCTTGCAAATTAACATGTTTGCAATACTGCCCGCTTCCTTATATTTGATGTAAGGGGTTTTGCTTGGGACATTGGAATGGGAGGGGGAATAATTTTGTTGTCAAAGGAGGGAAAACCTTCTGTGATGTGGGGAAAATATGTTGAGGTCTGAGCCTAGGTAGCAGCAGATTCAAAAGCAAACATTCTAAAGACACAGCCATCTGCTTGGAAGTTTTTACTTTGAGCTACTCCAACTCTAAACAGGGAGTGAGTAGAACAGGCACTGATGTTTCTTTAAAAACATTAAAAAAAACCCTCCCTTTTCACTGACTGGATAACCATAATTCTGCAGTCTAAAGGTTAAACAGGCATTTGGGCTGATGAGATACCTAAATACAATCTGAAAAGTTATTCTAAGTTTCATATAAAAATGTACTTTTTTGAATTTCATTTGTTTGTAACTATAGAGTTGCTTATAAATGAGAATTTGTGTGTAGTTCAACAAGTATTTGTTGATTTTGAATACTATTTCTACAGTAGAAACATCTCGATTAAATAACTGCTTCAGGGCTGATATCTGAAGCACAGCGAGGCCACGACTTAAGTGAATGAATTTTTTGTTTTCTGTATGAAATTTTGTTTTCTACAAATTACTTGTTTTTAAGTCAGGAACTCTATTGAATAGATTTCTATTCTGGCTGCACATAGTATATTGTCTTGCATGTAGTAAGTGGTTGGTTAATGGTGAGGAATGGATGAGTGAATCACCATGTAGATTCTATAAATAGAATCTACACAGGACCATATACACAGGAGGTCTGTGAATTTCATTATTGTCATCTTAGTGACAGAGGAGGGCATCTTTCATTCTTAATTTATTTAATAAGTATATAATTGAGGAGCTAACTGCCAATCACTGTGAGGTGTGCTCTCTGCTTGGAATGGAATGACTGAATCAGGACCTCTACCTCTAGAGAATTTACGTTTCACTACAACACAAGGATGCTAATAACATAGAAGAGCATGATGGGACTTCTGTGGTATAGATGAAGTGCTTTCATACATCCATAGGATAAAAATAATTCAGAGGTTGGCAATTTTTAAGTCCTTATCTAGAAATATGAAGATGTCAGCTTCTCCCCTATTCTGTGGACCATGGATTCCATATCTATGGTTCTGCAAGAATTCAGAAAACCACTGATTGGAAAACCACTGATTTGAAGTATTGCATATTTTTAGAGGTACCACACATGTAGAGTTGTTGTTTTTTATTCAGTGTAGAGCAACAATTATTTACACAGAGTTTACACTGGGTTAAACCTTCTGAACAGGGTTCAAGTGTGAAGGAGGGAATGGGTAGATCAGGTGCTATTTCATGACAGGCACTTGAACATCTCTGGGTTTTGCTATCTGTAAGGCATCTTGGAGTCGATGCCTTGAAGATCCTGAGAAAAAACATGTATGCTGAAGAAAAGAATGCCAGGACATCCTCAGTTAATAGAAAACTCAAGAGCTGGGGAGACAGCTCAAGGGTTAAATAAAGCCTTTGCCTCATAAGTAAAAGCACCTGAGTTCAGATTCCAGATCCCATGATGCAGGGCTGGGAGGACATTATGTGGTAACCTGTAATTTCCCCCCTGTAAGGCAGAGCCTGGGAAAATCTTGAGCGAAATAATTAGGAGACGGAGCAATCCACGATGATTCCTGAGGTCACCTTTGGGCCTCCACAGGCACACACACACACTCAAGTGCCCTCTTATGTACACACACACACACAAACAGATAGAAGAGAGAGGGGGAGAGAGAGGAGAAGAGAGAGAGAGGGAGAGAGAGAGAGTGAGTAGAAACCTCAGGAGTGCCTTAAGCAAAGAGTAATGTATAAATGTAAAGGCAGGTGACTTGATGCTGTTTAACCTCTAAAGCCAGAGAGATGTCTTCATGATTCTCTCGACTTTTTCTTCACAGCTTCCTGGCTTGCCATATCCATCCACAAAGCAGAAAATAGAAGAAAAGTAGATGAATAGACACTTTCAAACTTTTTATCAGAAAAGTTTTCCAGAAGCTCCAAACTGACTTTTTCCTTGTATCTCATTGGTTAGAACAATGCCATGTGACCACCTTTAAGTACCATAGTGACATCTAAATTATTCTAGAAAGGTATAAAAAACAAAGACAAACAAAACAAAAATACAAGCTTAAAGGAACAGGCTGAACAAGGCTTTCTTCAGTGCCACTAATGAAAATAAGTATAGGAAGAGTATGTGATCAATAAAGCAATCTGTTGGAATTTAATAGACAATCAGTCACAATCTGTAGATTTATCTATTTAAAGATGTTGGTGATCAAATTAGATTTCCACTGTACCCAACTGGCAAAAATATAGGATAAAACCTTTTGACAGCAACTCAGTGCTTGCTTGGCACCTGCAATAGCCCACAGATGCACAGGAACTTCTTGCTCCAGCCTAAAGGAGTGGGAGGGACAATCACATGGTTTCTGGTCTCCCACTTAAGCAATATGATTGTTTTCTTTTCCAGGAGAAACATGTTTCGGTGACTTTTTTCCTATGGCCATTGGCATTTTTGTTGTGTCTGTCAGAGATTTACAAGAAGCATCTTTGCTGTTTTTAAATGCTGAAGCCATTGTAATGGAGAAAAAGGGACTCCAACCCTTGCAAAATTACTACCGCACCATACTAAAAGCTTCAAAGGAGATGAATGTAAAGTCATCTATGCAAAAGAAGACCGCAGAGAAAGTAATAGTGGTGTCTGTGCACATATGTTCATGTGAATGCTTGTGTCTGTGTGCTCATGTGTGTTGGCTGGACTACTGTAACTTTATACTCACTCTACTTGGGCTGGCACTTTATACTTACTTCGGCTGGGGACTGCCAGCCAGAAAGAGCAAAGGTAGTCGGATCCTGGTGATTGGTTTACATCATTGACTCATAAACATTAATACACATTAAAAAAAAGAAACTTTGAGGTGCCTGATGAACACAAAAGCTGTGGACTCACTGATTCTTAGTTGGGCCAGAGTGGAGACTGCGGTTTCTACAGGTGCCCCAGACCATTGTGATGGAGGGGCTCCCGGGATCCCTTGATAAACTGCTGCTGACAGTGAGGAGCAATGGAGGCATCACAGATCGCAAGGTGAGGTGCATCTCCCTAGCTCCAAAATCTAAAATCAGGGCCTTCCAAAATGGGATGTGTACATTTCAGGGAATTTGTAAGATGACTTTTTTTTGGTCCAGAAAGTGAATGATGGAAATTTTTTTATATTTATTTTTAAGCTTTGCCCTTTAAAATTTATTTTTTCATATTTTATAACACATGTGCTGTTAGTGCAGTTGTACTTATTTGTAACCTAAAAAATAGAGTGTGCATGTATTTGAAGTATCTGTTGTAAAAGGCATTTGACTGAGAGAGATGCAAGATCAAAGAGGTTTGGAGATCACTGCTTTCCATGACTTACAAGGCCCGAATCCATTCCCTCTTCCAGCCTTGTCTATGTAAGGGTGTATTGTTTCTTAATTGTTTTTCATTTAGAGATAGACAGTACTCAGTGTTTCTTTGAGAAACACAGAACATCACTAAAGAAACTTGGTCGTGTATGTCAGGTGGAAAGAGCAAAGACAGTTGCTTGATCTGATTACTTTATTTAAACAATGCCTCCTAAGAAATCACCAGAAAAGAGTTAAGGTAACCTGGATCTAGCTCTCCCTGCCTCTGTCAGCAGGCCCTGATGATTTCTTGGCAGTTGGATGTGACTAAACTTGGCTTTTTTTCACACTGGTTATACTTTGTTTTGAACCTTGATTCAACCACTTCTCTTCTGTTCATAGTGCATTCTCTCCTAGACTTTACATGGTTAAGGAAAATGCTCTTGATGCATTAAGTTTTTAGACATTTTTAGGTGGCAATGTGTGAAATCAATTTGTTACCTTAATTCTGAACATAGTCTATTTCCCTTAATTGGAGCTGGCCTTAAGATTTATGCTCCTTATATTTTCTTCCTTTCTTTTATTGTGTGTGTGTGTGTGTGTGTGCGTGCGTGCACACATATGGATAAATGTGTGTATGTGTGTGCATTATATGTAAATGACTGTAGGTGTGTGTATGTGTACCTCTGGTGGTTCAAGGGTAATATCAGGAATCATCCTCCATCACTCTTCCACCTTATTGTTGTGAGTCTGGGTCTCTAATTAAACCCTGAGCATACCTTTAGGGTTAATCTGGAAGCCCTTATGGCATGCTTCTGAGGCAAAGACTATATGAGCCATCTCCCTAGCCCACTCATTGCATTTTAAATTGTTTAAACCAAACTATATAGTCCAAAGGGGTCATTTTTTTTTAAATCTATTTTTTTCTACTAATTCTAGGCATGAGACAACTAATACTTCCTTAAAAGTATTTTTTTCGACCATGCTCACATGTGTATACACATACTCACATGTGTTCACATTCATACATGTGTGCATGCATTTACATCCATACACTGGGTATCTCATTTCCATTCTCTTAGACTTGGTCTGTTTGTACTCAACCATAGATCCAAGGCCATTGTATTTCTATGTTTTGGTTTACTCTCCTGCACAGTGGTATTAATAATTGCTCTGCACACTAAAGAAATATTGGGTGGATTAGTGAGAAAGGCCTTCAAACAGTTGATTTTTTTTGTAAGACATTTTAGGGATCAACAATATGACTCAGTGGATAAAAGTGTCTGAGCACAAACCTGGTGACCTAAGAGTTCAATCCCCAGAGAGCACACTTGGTGGAAGGAGGGACCCAGCTTCTATAAAGTTGCCTTTAACCTCCACAAACATGCACTGTGACCTCTCTCTCTCTCTCTCTCTCATAGATTAATAAAATAAATAAAATATTTAAAAATACATATCAGATAATGACAACGTTTGGTTTTAGGTTGGTATCATCTTTAGGCTTTGAGAGATATTTAGTAATGTTTTAGAAGTTGCGAGGTCAGGAATCTTGTCTGTGCTTCTTATGTCTAGGGTATCATAAGGACCCCCCAAATTATTGTTGAATAATTTGATATTGTTCATCTGTACAATGGAGGTATTAATGGGAATCTCCTAGGATATTTACAAGGATAAAATTGGTTGATTTCTTAAGGAACTTAGTGTCATACCTGCCAGGATGTAAGCATCCAATAAATACTTTCACTATTATTCTGTTTGTTGCTGTGTGTCTTCTACAAATGTCTCCTGACTATGTCATGCAAATTCTGAGTGTGCACAAACAAACTTGAACTCTTTGAATCTTCCATAAAACAGAGATCTTATTGCTCATATCACTCATGACTGCAAAGTCTCCGTGAGGGTTCAAAGCTAATACTCCCTTGTGTGTTCTACATGTGTCATGACATAGTGCTTCACTTAATCCTTGCTAATGTCCCTAGGATGGTGCCATCCTACTTATGAAGGAACTGCAGGGTTCAGGGACTAGAAGCCTCAGTCCAAGGTTGCCTGAGAATGCTTATCCCAGGCTTATCCCTTCATGCTTTCTAAGGACAGTTCAGTGGGCTGTGCACACATGTGGGCTATTGTTATATTTTTTCCTTTAGGCATGAAGGCTGTGAAATAAAAGTCCTAATTTGCTCCGTTTAGGGATTTAAATGTTCTCTCCTGGAATATGCATTTTCTCAAGCTTGTTTGTGCTTTCAAAATGTTAGAGTTTCTTTTTTTTTTCTTACAATGTTCTGTTTAAGAATACTAACTTCTGGATATTTCTAAGACCACAAAAAAGTAAAACTACTTAGCCAACACTGAGGACCTTAGTTCTCACTACTTAGCCAGAACTTCCATATTATAGGTTTTGAAGTGGATATTAAAGAACAGCTACTAAGTTGGTTTAATTTAGTTTTAGACTCTGCCCAGTTGACTTTTCAAAACGTATTTTTTAAACAAAAGAAGTAATCTATTATGTGAATTGGAAAGTAGCTGGATAGACTGTCTGCAAGTGTTAAAATTTGGCCAAAGGACCATGATGTTGGATCTACAAAGTCCAGCAACTTGGAGCTAAAATTGTTACCTTGTTATGTCTCCCCTGTGCTGTCTCAAAACCCAGTTCCTGATACAGGAAGAATACGATGATAGCTTGAAATGTTGATAACATCTCTTTGCTAGGTCTTTCCTCCCTATAAATGATGCCTTGAGTGCTTGCAGCGTCTTGTTCGGTTCTGTGGCCATTGAGCTTTCCCAGTGACAAATGGTAACTCCTCTGTGTTGGTCTGTTGTTCCCAGGATTGTAAACTATGGAAAGATTTGACTCAGAATCCATGAGATCTTAACACAAGCACTACATTTCAAATTAGTCTTGATTGACAGGTCTCCATTCAATGTAAACAGCTTGAACGTAGGATGGCAGTTATAGAAATGGAATTTGCATTTAAGAACATTCCCTGGTATGATATAATGATTAAGTTTCACATTAATCAAAATAACAAAAAGGGGGATATTCATTTTTTTGTAGTGAGTTGTAAATTGGACTACCGAACTGGGAGTAATTAAATTGTATTTTGTTTAGGTTTTTCTTCTCAAATGCAGCCCTTTCAAAGAAGCATACAGTTCATGTGCAAGTCTGAATAAAATTCACAGGCTAGCATCAAGGACCTCTGAGCCCAGGAAACTGAGTTTGGCAGTGCTAATTTGTATTAAAGTTGTTGTTGCATGACAGCCGGAAAAAGATTTAATGCTTGCCACCTGAATCAAGGCACGGAACATTGGTTCCTATAACTGCCATGAATTTGAATCGAGGCCAGTATCTCTAAATTTGAAATAAACTGATACTCTGTCTTGAAAGATGATACAGACCACTTATGTTGTGGAAGGTATTTAGAAAATCGTATTTCAATTTAATATTTTTATACACACACACACACACACACACACACACACCCCTATACTCCTTTCAAATGGCTAGACTTTTCAGCACCGTGACCTGCACTGGTTCTTGCTGTCAGAAGCTCACTGGAAAGAACTAGGAAATGCCGGCAGCTGTGTATTATCCCTGTGCACCAGGAGTTGGCAGTGGGTTTGCACCAGCTCCAGGTTTGGCGTTTCTCCTTTTACCTCAGAGGAGCTGCTCACTTCATCAGCAAGTCATTATCCTTCTTGGATGTCACCGTAGCTCAAAGTATTACAGTATTACTTCAGGAATTCAGATTTTAACCCAGCCACCCTGCTGGGGTAAAACCTTAGAGCCTCCAGATGCAAAATCCATTCTCATGTGCAGGACAATAAAAATGATGATGATGACAATAATTCATATTTTGCATTTGCAAAAACATCTTTCATCTGAAGAGCTTTTGTGAGCAGAGCATGCATCTTGAGACCACTTTATGAAAAGTGATCTTTAAATCCAATATGAAAATGAAATGAGTCCAGCTCTGGAGTGAAATGTGGCAGCCGTTTAATTATTCTTATCAGAGTACATATTAAACACACGTATCTCTGTGTAATACAAGTTTGCTCAGGAATTTTATAAAAACACTAGAAGTAAAAACTCAAGCAGAAATGGTGACAGTCTGCACTCCTGGCCCTGGAAGGCAGAGCCTGGGAAACCCAAGAGCAAAGCAGTAAGGACGTAGAGCAATCCAGGAGGATTCCGAAAGTCACACTTGGGCCTCCACAGGTAGACACAGTGCTCTCTTTTACACCCATCCTTACCTATACACACCCACATATGAATACACACCCACACCATATGCAAAATAGAATCAAATCAGATTTATCTTTTATTCTTGCTAAAAATAGTTGATTATAAAAACAGAAAATTGAACAGTTTAAAATAAATCTGTTGAGTCCTCTTCCAGCCACCCTCAGCTAAAGCAATTCCATTACAACATCTAGTCTGTCTGGTGCTCTTAGAGCAGCGTGCCTCTTCACCATTCTGAGGTTCAGTAGTGAGTTCTCCAGCAGTGCCCTGTCTTGTAGGGCTCAGTCAGTGTGCATTAAACACTGCATCACATCAGTGCTGACAGTCTCTTTTGCATTACTTCCTAGATGACCTCATCATCCCTAGGGGGTCAGATAGAACCCCTCCCCATCTCTTGGCCCAATGCTTTATTATTTTTCCAATAGCCCGATGACTTCCTCTTTCACTATAAATCACTAGTACTTTAAATTCCAATATTAGATGTTTCTTAAAATATTCTCTGTCTGTATCCATGAAATACTCACCTCTTGGATCCATATTCTTTCTTCTGCTACATGTTTTCAGGACTTGGCAGTATCTGAGGCAACATCTACCTTCTCAAATCTAATTAGCTCTCAAGTTTCATGTACTGGTAGGCAAATGAAGCAAAATAAGGGGAAGTTTTGTATTTGTTTTAAATTATAGAAATTCTTCCACTTTACTTGTGTGTATACATACATACATAGACATGCACTTTATAGTAATTGAGATATTTATTACATTAAAATGTTCATATTCCTAATATTTAGGGGTAGTCTACTCACATATAAAGTTTTGAGACAAAAACTTTTATTCAGCATTAGAGGTTTTCAGTCATTTTTGTTCTTCCAATAATAGCAAAATAAGAAAAATTTCCTTTTAAAAATCATTTAAAAATTTTGTTCCTAAAGCCTTTGCCAAGTATTATAAATTTGAGTCTTCAGTTCGAAACTAAATGTTATATACTGGGCTTCATGATTATAAATTAGTGATGTTGTCCTATACTTATATGATTCACAAATACTTTTTGAATGAAGTACAATTGCTAAGTGTTGTGTAGAGAAATTCAGGATAGAAATTTTCTTAATGCAGTTCAGCTTTTGAGTGAATTCTGACTAGATTTATACATACAACATACATTGTATATTGTTGTCTTATGGTTTGTAATGGGGTTTCATATTTCATTTGTAACCCCGGCCTTTTTTTTATGGTCAATCTTAGTTTTTATTATTTTTTTAAGTTTTATTTATTTTTTAGTTTTTTAAGCATATTGAGTACTAATACCTGCTTCCTTCCATCCCCCCTCCCTCTCATCTTCTTTCCTTCCTTTCATCAATCCATTCCACTTCCTCCTACTTTCCTGCCTGACTGCTTCTGTGGACCCCAGGGTTCCCTTTGGCTTGTCTACTTTTGTGGGGCTATAAGCATCTGTAATATAGTAAATTGCCCTTCCTTGGGCCACCCTACTGATAGGGGCATTTCCCATTATTCATCCAGCTCTAGTCTGTAAGGTTTTCACTGTGTGTTCTTATCTTTCCTCAGTTCTTCATAGTCTATGGGGACATGTTGGTATTTCAGTCATTATGAAGGTCTAGTAAAGACAAGTCTCACTGCAGTGAGATCCCGGATGCAGCAGTCCTACCTTGAATGGAGTGCCTTATCCCATCTTAGGGTCTTATAATATTACTGTTCTCTCTTCCATGAGGTTCCCTAAGTCTTAGGATGGGGAGAGATTAGGATGAGCATTGCAGTTTGCTGGTATTCTGAATTATGGTTGGCCATTCTTATCCACTTCACTGTTCTTCTATTGGTCTAGGCTCCATCCTGTCAGGGTGCTCAGATTCTCTACCTCTCTCATAGAAGATTTCTAGGCTGAATGCTAAGTGCTCTTCAAATCTATGAGTGTAATAGTAACTATTTACAGAGCAGGTTGGTGTATTGTCTTCATGTAGGTTCATTGGCTGCTCTTCCCTACTGATCTATTTTCTCCCCCCCTACTTTTTTAGGTTCTTGTTCTAGTTAACAAGAATGTGTTCTGTTCTGACAAGTGGGTCTTAAGTTCAATCAGAAAGCTGTTGGTTGTCTCTTTGATACTCATGCCACTATTACATTGGTGTTCACCTGTTGTCACAGGGCTTTTTATTACAACTTGCAGATTATTGTATATTTTTTGAGATAGGGTCTCAGCAAAGCACATAATTGTCTCAAACTCCTGATCCTCCTACTTCAGTCTCTTGAGTACTGGATTATAGGTGTGCATCATCGTGACTGGCTCTTGCTTGGTTTTAACGGTTGCTGTACCATAACATTTGGTATGAAATTAAAAGTGGACTGAAAATTCTTCTTCACCCTTTCTTTTTTATTATTATTATTAAACTTTTTTGCCTAATCACATAAGCTCAATAGTTACCCCCTTCTTCTCTCTCTTCCCTCCCTCCTGTATTGTCCCCCTTTCTATTCTCCCTCCTCTCCCCTTTCACCCTTTTTCTTTCCTTCCTTCTCTCTTGGTGCTTCCTGCTTTCTCCCTCTCATCCTCCAGAGCATGTGTTTATGTGGACACTGAATTTCCCTCTGAGTCATCTATACTAGTGAGGGTCCAGCACTAAGTGGCATAGCTTGGAGCCCCTTCTTGGGAACTAGTATGCTAGTTCCCTTAGTATGGGAACTCTATTATGACTGTTTAACTCCTTACCTCTAAGGATCCTACTTCCTGAAGCCTTCTCCCCTGTAATCTGTGCTAGACTTTGGGGGGCTGTTAACATATGAGCCATTGTGCAGGTCAGGCAAGGTCCAAGCACACCGTGGCTATATCCTGGCTGCTGCAGCCCTGACTTGTGTGGAGTATCTTGCACATTGTTGGTCTTCCCCATCTTTAGGCTCTTATAATCTTGCCATCCCCTCTTCTGCAAGGTTCCTTGAGCTTTGGAATGGGGGGAGATTTGGCTGATCTGGTTCCAGGTAAATACTGTAGGATCTTTGGTGTTCTGAATTATGATTTCTTGTTGGCATTGCTCTTCCTGCACTGCCCTTGGCTGTATCCTGATGGTATGGAAGGTCATCTCCTAACCAAAGATAAAAAACTGTTTAAATGAAGATCTTAATATAAGATGAAAATGAGACTAAAGGTAAATGGAAAAATAGGAGTAGGAAGAGTCAGTCTCACATTTTGCATTTGGTTACTGTCTAACTACCAGTCCCTATATCCCCACTACAGGGGAATCAAACTTGTTCAGTCTCAAGTGACCAGGAATGGAAGTGAGAGTGAGCTACATCAGATGTCTCCCTACTTACATGCAGTGCATGACTATAGCCTAATTTCTCTATAGAAGTGTGTTCCTTTGTCTCCTTTCTTTTGAGGTTTTCTTTCCCCTTCCTTTTTTATTTATACTCCTTTATGATTCTAGTGGTATTACAGAGATTTATCTTTGAGTATGTCATTAAGTGGGTTTACAATTAGGACTCACTTATTTGGGAGTAGAACCTCTAACTTTCTGTGTCTGGGATACTTCACTCAATATAATTTTTTCTAATTCCATCCATTTCCAGCAAATTTCATTAATTCATCTTTTTTGATGGCTGAGTAGTATTCCATTGTTTAAATGTACCACATTTTCATTATCCATTCATCAACTATTGGGCATTTAGGTTGATTCCATGACTTTGCTATTGTAAACAGTGCTGAAATAAACATGGGTGTGCTCGTGTCACTGTAGTGAATTGGTGCATTTTGGAGGATTATTCCCAGTAGTGATATAGCAGGGTCATATGGCATTTCGATCCTTAACTTTTATAGAAAGCACCATAGTGATCTCCAGAGTGGTTGTATATGCCTACATTCCCACCAGCAATGTATGATAATTCTCTGCTTGTCCTCTCTAGCATTTGGTATTGTTTGTATTGTGGATTTTTGCCATCCTGACCAGGGTGAGATGATATCTCAGGATAGTTTCGATTTGCATTTCCCTGATGGTTAGGGATGTGGAGCATTTTTTAAGATATTTGTTAACATTTAAATTTTGTCCCTGGAAAAATTTCTTTTGAGTTATGAGGCCCATTTTGTAATTGGACTTTTTATCTTCTTGATGTTAAGTACCTTCCATGTGTGTTGGAGTGATGTGCTCGTAGCAACAGTGCCACTTCTTGTGGCAATTTAATGTGAAGATATTTAAAAAGCACTAAATAAATACAAAGAAACCAATGGAAAGATTAAATGTACCAGAAGGTAGAATTCATTTCATAAGAATTTTGTTTCATTGATTTTTAGGCTATGACCATATCAGTTGACAGACTTTCTAAGTACTTCTATTTCAATTTTCTGCTTGTAAGCCCCAGAAAGGCTTATGGTTTGAACATAAATATTTGTAGTGTTCACAGATTCTTTCTTAAAGCATTGTCGGTGAATTGACTAACAGTGAGATGGCTGAAATCCTGCTGTGCTTTGCATGTACTTTTCAGAGATGGGAGCTCCTTCAAAAACACACAGTGGAACCAAAATAATGTCCTCTTGTTCATTCTTAACAGAAGACCCATTTTTCTTTGGTAGGGAGAACGTATTTGATATGAATTATCTTTAGTCGTATGAATTCCATGGATGATTTTTGCCTAGTGATCCAGAAGCGTGTGGAGGAATGGACTCGGAGTCTGCTGCTCTACTCCAGTCATTTGCTTGTTCTAAAGCTCAGGACTTGATTTCATCTCAGGAGGCGGTCTTAGCCCATGAGCCATCTCTCTAGTCCTTGATTTCATCTCGAAGGAGAACGGCATCAAGGGGATTTTGTGATTTAATGTCGACCTTGCAGATCAGTTAAGTACAGGGCATAATGTGCATGGAGGTGTAAATACTCTTTGAGCCAAATTCTGTCTGTGTTCTCATAGTTAAAAGTCCTTTAAGTTATGAGATTGACTATTATTTGATGTTTATTGAGGCCACATGGTATGACATGTCAGAATACTATCTTAGCAAGATATGTTTACAGTCAGATACATAGCTATTATACATTGATAAAGAAAAGGAAAAAACAAAGATCTTATAGGTGAGCTTGGAAGCAGTGACTTTTGTGAATACGAGCGTTTTACTTTATATAGTTTAGGTAGGGTCTGAATGAGTACAAGTATACAGTCCAGCGCTGTTGAGCTCTAGTCAGAAATCTGTAGGACATGATAGTCTATATTATACTAGTAGCACAGCAAGGAGATGTTTGCTTACCAAGAGTCTACCATGTGGATGTTAGAAATCCCTATGAAAATTATAGCTTTTAGTATTTAACTAATTAGTATTTGTGTTATTTGCTTTATAGTTTGTATGTATTTATCAAAGATAAATATTATGTTTAGAAAATGTATGTGTTTTCTTCTGGATTTCACCTTCTTTTGTGATTTTTGGAGTAGAAATTCTGGACAAGGGATTTTTTCCTTTTCCTATTTTTGTTTTTTTTTCCTTATATGCTAGCTAAGGTTTATGTATTTTTTTAAGGTAAATGAAACCAAATATCAACAAACTCAAAAGATAGGGACATGCCATGGAAATCAAAGAAATCAGCAAATAGACTTCAGGCTTGCAGGATGGGCCACATGTAAGGGTGTTTAGCACTCAGGGTCAGAGCATAAATAGCTCAGGAGAAGCTATAAAGTTCTATCATGTCATGGCTGCTGAGCAGGAATGGATTTACACTATCAAGGGTATTAATGGCTTTGAGTGAGTCATTAGTCATAAAGTCCACAATTCTTGGTAATTGACGTGGTTTCCCCTTGTCATTCATACAGACTGCAGGAAGGACAGGGAGCTGCTACCATTGTCACAGTGGCTCATGGCTCCACATGGTGTTCGCAGGGAGGATTCTGAACTCTTCCTGCAGCGCACTGTTCCAGCAGCCTCTGTGCTGCTGTACTTCTGGGCTTTTTTTTTTTTTAACATCACTTTAAAAAGTACAGCTAGAACTCTGGCTCACACTGCTCTCTTTCATGTGTATGATTTAGAGAAAAGACCATGAGCAATGTGTTTTCTTTCCCCAAGTGGAACCTGTATTCACACTTGAACCCCGTGTTTTAGGAAAAAGATGGAAATATTCTCAAGCTCTGAAAGACATAGTCTAACGAGGAGAAAGGAGAATGTGTTCACTTCAATATAAAGTATTTTGGCCTGACTACTGGGTGCCTACCTTACACAGAATCACAGCTACTTGGCACATTGAATGAAGTATTTCCTGCCAGCCTCTGACCATCAGGACAAGGGAAAACCTGTGTGCACTGGTTTATGGTGTTGAGATCAGTGGAGAGAGTGAGGTGTTTGGTCCCATAGCTGTATGTCAGTGTATTTTTAAAATGTGACCTAAATTTAAAGGTGATACTAACGCCAATCAGTCTGATTAAATTAAAGCTATTTTGGTATCTTATTGAGTTTGTTTAATAGTGGCACGTTTTTGGAGACAGGTGGTGGGTTAGGCAAGTTCGAGAGCCAATTAATATCTGAGTCGTAGCTGGGCTATGGGAATGCTGGGCTTGCTCTTCAGGGTGGATATGATTTTACTTGATTTCTTTTTTTAAGGTAGAGAAATGAATGGAGCATGCATTCATGTTTTTCACCTAGTCCCAGTGGAAGACTTTGCAGTGATGTAAGCCAGTAGGCTAGAGAAGCTGTGCTGGGCGCTGCCCGCCGTGCTGAGCACTCTATGAATGCCGCTCTGTTCTCAGTGCAGAGGGCCCGGCGGGAAGGGAGCGGTGTGCCTGGGCCCCAGCTATTGAGAAGATGCCAGTCAGGGATGAAAACGTCTTTCATGAAACTATAGCAAACTTTCCTGCCACACATTACCATGAAGCAGAGAGCAGTTTTAAAACTAACAGTGTGAAAATACATACAATACCTTAGGAAAGTCAGAAGGCTTCATTTTATAGTGTGCATATCGAGTAACTAAAAAATATACAGGTTTGTGTCAGAATTCTTTTGAATGAACTGTTCTGAGTAGCTTCCCGCCTTGCCCCCCTCTCCCTGTTCACAGCTTGGATTTCTTTTGCCTTTTGGTTACAACTACAAAAGATGTCTTCTGAGACAAACGCTGGTGCATGACATCGGGGCTGAGGAATGCCCCGGCCTGTTCTTAAAGCATCAGCTGCGAGAAACAAAGTGTTACATTTTCCAGGATGGATTTAAAAATTAACCACGATCCCTGAGAGTCAGAACCAAGTGCAGACCTTTACACCGGTTTTTGTTGTTTTTAGCCATCATGGGCATGTAGGAACCAAATTCAGATTTTGAAGATTAATATTAAGCCTTTCCCCCTCAAACAGAAAAACGTACTCTGGTTTCTGTAGGATATGTGATAGTCATTGACGACAGTAACCACAATAGAAGAGTAAAAGGTTGTACATTTTAAAAAACTTACAGGCTTTGCAATCATATGTTTAAGTGTTAAATGTTTAATTTTAGATAGTAAAATACTATCAACTTGTATTAAGTGAGTGTGCATCAAAATTAGTCTTAATCACTTTTTGTTCTTCTTAGGTCTCACTGCCACTTAACTTTGGAGTGTTTTTTTTTTTTTTTTTTACAATTTCCTTTAATTAGATAAAGTCTGACTAACCAGTATGACAACTGAACATTTTGACTATGGTTCACCAAATAAAGCATGTTTTTTTCCCTCTTCTACCCACATCTGAATAAAGTTAGCTGTTGTTATTCTTTCCACTTTCAGTTCTGGATCAGTAGGAGAAAAATGAAAATTTTCGAAAAAATTTTAAGTACACATTCAATAAAATACATCAAAATGCCAATATGTAAGCTATTCAAATCAGATCTAAGAAGTCATTGATTTGGTGATTTATCGCCTGCATACTTAAAAGCTATAATATTTATGTATGGCTGCTTTCTATTCAATTACAACTTGAAAAACTAATGATTGTGGCAAAGCTGTATACACCAAGGAGTAATAATGCATCAAAGACTCCTTGCTGACATAGGAAGGAAAAAATTAAGCATCAGGAAATGATGACTGGGCCATGTAGGCCGAACCCAGGCAAGGACAGTGAGTGTCTTGACCCCGTTACCTGATAGTTTACTGTGGGCTGTGCCCACTGAGCAGGAAAGGGGAACTGGAAAGAAGGGAGAATCTACTCACTCCACTAGGCCTGGGAGTCTTGGAATAAATGAAGGCCAGTGAAAGTCAACTTCTGCTTGATTTTTTCATATGCTTTCTGGAAATGGAGCCGTTTAGAAGACACAAGAGCAAAGGAACTGGTGTGTGTGTCACGTATGCTGCAAACCTTGCACATGTACCACTGATAGCTATTTCCAGGGGCAGAAACAGAGCTGCTGTAATAGTAGAACCGAATGAAAGGGAAGTAATAGACCCAGTAATAGACACAGGTCAAGTAGGTGATTCTGACAGATTTCTGTGTATTTTTTTTCCAGTTAAGCTACAGGTTGTAGATCTTTACTTTTTAACCATCTCTGATTTTATCACAGATTTTTCTACTCTTAGAACTTGTCCCTGGCTCCCTCCATTGTCTCTCTCTTCCATCTCTCCATCCATCCCACCCTCCTACCTGTCTGCTTCTATAGATCCCAGGGATCCCTCTGGCTTGTATACTCTTGTGGGGGTTCAGGCCTCTGTGGCTACCAAGTTGCTTCTCTTTGGGTATCTCCCTTGATAGGGGCATTTCCCTTCAATCATCCAGTTTTAGTCCCCAAATTTTTCACTGAATGTTCTTATCTCTCTTGAGTTTCTTGGTAGGAAGACAGTGCACCAAACTGCTCTGTAAGTAGCTGTTATTATATCTATAGACTGGAAGAACATGCAACACTCAGCCTTGAAGTCTACAACAGAGATAGAGGATCTCAACACCCTGACAGGATGTAGCATAGGACAATGGAAGAGCAGCGAAGTAGACAGCAATGGTCAGCTGTAATGCAGATTACCAATGACTCAGAAAAGCTTACTCAAAATAAACTAAACCAATCTCCCCATCCTGAGGCTTTGGGAACCTCACAGAAGAGAGGGGGATGAGATTGTAAGAACCTAAAGATGGGGAGGTTCACCTTTGGACAAGACATCCCACTCAAGGTAGAACTGCTGTATCTAGGAACTCACTACAGTGAGACTTGACCTTACCAGACCTGCATAATGACTGGCCTACTGCCTGGCATTTTTATGTAGGACCTGGGATCTGAACTCAGGAGCTTCTGCCTGTGAGATAGTCTTAACCCCTGAGCCATCTCTCCAGCCCTTGTACATATATTATAGAGCATTCGGGTATGTTCTAATTGGCTATAACACTTAGGGTACTTTGGGAATGATAGGACGAAGTTTTTCTGGTAGAGTCTTTGGACTAACGCAGGGTCATGTAACTGAGAAGATGTTTCTCCTTGCTCCATCAAACATCTCTTCCCACATGCCCACAGCAGGCCTTAGTCAAAGAAGACTCACTCTTCTTTAAACTTTCATCTACTCAATGAAAATAGGAGATTATAAAAGGTATTGTCTTCTGGTATATGATAACAGTTTGGAAATAGGCCCCTTACATTAAGGGTTGATTTGGAAATAGTAATGGGTAGGAGCCAGACTAACCCATAGGCATGTTTAGAATATAAGCTTTTAACTAGTCTGCTAATGTGTGAGAAACATGTCAACATCTCATATTTCTCTTCACCTTTCTATGAGGACTCAGGAGGTCAAGTCTGGTTTTATATCACCTGTAGTGAGTGACACTTTGGGGTGCCACTAACTTGAGCAGTGGTTGCAACATAGTGGCATCTAAGCAGACTGGGTCTGTGCCCCTTTTCTCGCCTTTATGTTTGTACCACTGTTGCCATCTGATTCCTGTTCTCTGCAAGTTCTGTTGGTTTTATTTACTTGCTCAAAGGCCTTGCTGTGTTTCTCATGAAAGCCTTTCAAGGAATATTTTCCTCTATGTTTGTTTATTTCATATCTCCAGTTATGGGATTTGTGCACAACTCTGGTCATACTCTCTCCCATCAGTCGTCCATTCAGCTCATAGTGACAGGACCTGCAGACACTGAAGGGAGGGGATCTCCAGTTGTACATGAGCTAGACATGGCACCCATACATCTGGGATCTCCTTGAGTGTGGGAACTAAAGTGCTTTGTACTGAGGACCAATCAGATGCTCAGGTATTTGGTTGGCTTAGAGTTTGGTTACTGTGCAGGCCCAGAAATGCATGTCTGGGATCAGGAAACCCTTTGAATCTTGAAGTATGAGAAAAAACTAGGTAAGTAGATAAAGTGAAGAATGACATTGTAGGTGCAGAGAGAAAGTCATTGGTAAATCAGTACAGGCTGTTGTGAATGGATGCTGGTGCACAAATTTGATGAGATATAAGACATTTTGGGCAGTCATTAGATATTGCATGTCATTCTTTCCAGTGAACTGAAAGAACTAAAAGGATCAAAATGGGGCTGGAGAGGTGGCTCAGGGGTTAAGCCTCCGCCTTGCAGGCGGAAGGTCCTGAGTTCGGATCCCAGATCCCACGTATAGACGCCAGGCAGAAGCGGGGGCGGCCTGCGCTTCTGGTCCTGGTAGGGCGGAGCCTGTGAATCCCAGGGCAGAAGGAGGTGGAGGCGTCCATGGTGGTTCGCGAATTCGTCCGTGGTTTTACACACACACACACACACACACACACACACACACACACACACAGACGCGCGCGCACATACACACGCATATGCACACAGTTGAATAAATAATAATAATAAAAAAATTAAAAAAAAAAGGATCAAAATGGGAAGAGACAGCTGGATTGGAATTTTAGAAAGATAACTCCCTTGGTGATGTTGAGGAGACAGGAAGGAGGTATGATAAGAGACTGTAGACACTAGTGTATGACCACCACCTTCTGGACAGGAGTAGTGTGCATGGAGATGAACTTGATAGACAAGAGGAAACAAATCTATACCAGTTAATTGCTGGGATGTGGTAGGGTAAAGGAAAAAGGCAGGAACTAGTAAGCAAAGGTTTTTTTTTCTCCATAGATTTTAGCTCTTTTCCCTGGAATGGGGCATGTGAGAAAATGAGCATATTTGTTTAAGAAGATGGTAAGTCTCATTTTGAGACTGAAGCCTTCCATTAAAAAGTAGATGGCAGAAGCCCAAATATTTTCAGACTAATCCAGAATATGAAAATAATTGAATGTATGTGATAAGCAAAGCCTTGTTGAATGATTGAATGAATGCATAGATTAGCCATCAATTCATTACAGTTTAAATGACTATTATTGACTTGCTGTAATTATTTTAAAACCATAAGGCACAATAGGAAGCATTCTAATTATTTAGAAGTAGCAGAAACAATTCATCTCATTACTTAGAAATTTCCAGATAAGTTAATGTGGCTGTACATGTCTCTGCACTTAGAGTTGATTAGTCTCTGTGTTACTGCGTTCTCCTTCCCTCATTGCCTGTTGTTGGGATGTCTTAATAATAATGTAAAGCTACCAGTGGAACAGTCTAATGGGGAGAATCTAATAGAGAGATATAAGACCAGGGGAATGTGTGTAATTTAAAAAAATACTGGAGTTTCAGTTACTTTTCTGCTATTGTGATAAAATAATCTAACCTGAACAATTTAAGGTAGTAACAGTTTATTGTTTGGCTTTTGGTTCCACAGGGAATAGAGTCCATCATAGTAGGGAACACATAGCAGAAGGCATGGCAGCAGAAGCTGGAAGCTGGTTCATATTACAGTGGCCAGCAAGAAGGCAGAGAGCATACTAAAGAAGTGGTGTCATGTTATCAAACCTCCAGGCCCACGCTTAGTGACTTTATTCCTCTACCAAGGTTCCACATCCCAAAGTTTCCATAATTTTCCCAAGTAGTACTGCCAGCTGCAGACCAAGTATTCAGAAACATGTATCTGTGGAGAACAATTCCTACTCACCCAAATGCAAACCATTTGGATGTGGTATTGGTTTTTGAACTCTTGTTTATGTCCTTGCAGTGCATATAAGGATTAAATATAGGCATAATTCTTTCTCAGCTTTCCAAAGTTATAAAAGTGATGTCCATAACTTAAAGACAAAAATCTCTCTCAGTGGTAGTTATTTCTCATGTCTATATTTGTATTGTCCAGATCACTCAAAGCAATTTGAATTGTAGATGCTGTTCTATGCAGTTGATGTTACAAATTATTGTTCAGACCTAGTTAGAATGCTCTCTTATTCCCCTTTGGGCTTTCCAGTAAGGTGTTTGTTGCTTAGTAGTCTGTGTCTGTCACATAGTGTCTGCTACTTAGCTACCTTAGGAGTCAGATGTTGTCAGCAATCATGGGACAGATCTGTCCCTCTTGGGTGAACTCACATTAACCACATTCATGATGATAATAAAATTAGAATGCCAAGTTATTCATTCACAATGAGAAATATAATCACACAGATGAAATGCCTGTCTTAGCAATTCCCAAACACTCTCTTTCAAGATGTAGAGTTGGGTTGCATGCTGAAGGAGTCTGGAGTCAGACAGTGGGGGTTAGAGAAATTGTGCTGTGATAGATCCCCTCATGCATAGAAGGACACATTTAACTTTTTGTCTTGTTTCTAAGTAGTAAGTATAATTAAGGGATCTTTGTAAATGTCAAATTCTTGTTTCAAGTTATCAAATAATTATCAAATCTTGGCGATTAAGAAACCATTCTGCTTTTCTAAGATAGCTGTCTATTTGTGTTCTGACATTTTACTACAGCTGTAATTTTATAGGTGGGCTGAATCTCCAGGTGCTTGGAATGTGCCAGTATTTTGCTCTCGGGGACTGGCAGTATCTGGAGCTGAGTCATGGGGATGACTGGCCGTGGTTGGCTCTTTACTTGGCTCTGATCTCAGGAACACACCTGTTATAGATCTTGACATGTGGCTGTGTGACAGATAATTTACCATGGTTATTGTTGTTATAGAGGTACTGTGTGAGAGAAATCAGGAGTCCCCTCCCCAGCCAATAAAACACAAATCTGTGTTTTGTGAGCCAACTATGAAAGTGGTCTATTTAAGCCTTCATATAAAAATAGTAAACATTAACTATATTAAAATACTATAAGAAAATACATAAAATTATCACTAAAATCAGGATTAAGGAGAGGAACAAAGACGACTGACTAAAGTTTTACTTAACTAGAAGAATGATAGTGATAATATGGGCAAGAGGAGGAGGAGGAAGCACGAATTGGTTTGGCCAGAGAAAGGCAGTATTCCCTTGAGACTGAGGCATTTGAATTCATGCTGCTGTATGAAAGCAGAAGAGCCCACAGGCTTGTGTCAAAGTGTTGAAGGGCCAGAAAGTGAATCCTAGTTCCCAACTGACCCATCTAGAGACCTAGAGGTCTGAGACAGGAAGAACAATGGATTCCAAGAAGGAAATAAGAAGCTTGAAGGAAGCTACAAGAGAGCAGGGTCAGGAGACCCAAGGAAGTGAAGAATCCCAGAAGAAAACATAGTCAAATGCAATAAAATTCCACGCTCTCTGTAGAGTCATAAGACCTAAGCTGGATTATCTTATGAGGAAATTCCAAGGAAATATACAAAATGAAGAGAATATTTTGTACTGAAAGATGACAATTGGATTTGATATGAATTTCATATATGATAAAAGACTCTTTATAACCATGTTGTAAGGATTATTTGTTATCTAACAGGTGGAAGTTCTGGGCTTCTCTGATTATGTTCATTGTTTCACTCATCTATACTAACCATTTTCTAATAAATATCTTATAGAGCTTTGTTTTCAATTTGGAATAAGTTAGTTTTGTATGAAATGGAAGCATTAGAAAATTAAATGCTGCTGCCTTTTAAAGAATGGATGTATCCATTTCTTGCAGTCAGATTTTGCTATATAAAGTGGCAGCGTGGAAAGCTTCCCAGTTCATGTTGGCATTATCACATACTCTGATTAATTAAGCACTTTTGTTTACATAAACAGGGCTTTAGCTTATCATAGTCCAGAAGGAATTTGAAGAGGAGGATTTTTAAGTCAAATTAATTACCTCCTGCCCCAGGGAAAGGGTAGCAGCAAATTTGCAGAGATATCCTGTTTTGAATTTTGCAAAGTAAAAGATGATAGAGAGTCTGGTGCTTTCTGGGGAAGGAAGAAGCAGGTATGGATGAAGGACTAGGATAGGAAGCCATTTGCTATTTTGTTTCAAATATTGTGTTATGAATCCTATCAGCATATAAGCACTTATATTGTTATTTAATAATGCCACTGAGAAAAAATGCAGTGCTTGTGGCATTCTATGGTTCCACATTATTCTATTAGAGCAGATACTTGTAAGCTGACTTCCTGTCTACTAAATTAATGCCATGTTGACAAAAGTTTAGATAGACTAATATTACTCAAAACTGCAGTAATTAAAAATACTAAACACTTGTAAATGACAGATTAAAGAACAATATATTTTTTCTCCATTAAAATCTTTTTTATTTATTCAATTGTGTGTGTGTTTGTGTGTGTGTGTGTGTGTGTGTGTGTGTGTATGTGTGTATGTATGTGTGTGTAGAACCACAGGCGAATTCAGGAAGCACCATGGACCACCTCCACCTCCTCCTTGTTTACTCTGTCCTGGGATTCACAGACTCCGCCCTACCAGGACCAGAAATTCAGGCCTACCCCGCTTTCACCTGGTGTCTATATGTGGGGTCTAGGATTCGAACTCAGGACCTTCCACCTGCAAGGCAGAGACTTAACTCCTAAGCTACCTCTCCAGCCCCTCTCCACTAAAATCTTAATGTAATTGTTTCTCTGTAACAAAACAGTAATCTTGGGTGAAGTTTACAAGACAAGTTATTTTTTTTATTTCCACTCATACAAACTTAACAGGTACACTGGTCCCCTCCCTCCCTCCAACCTCCCACTGCCCTGTGCCCCCCTCCCTTATCCCTTCCCTCCCCATCCTCCAGTGCCTCCCCCTCCCATCCCCGGAGCATCCTTTAATGTGTGTGCCAAACTTGCCTCTGGGTCCTCCTCTCCGATGAGGTGCAAGCACCCAGTGGCATTTCCCAGAACCCTTTCCTGTGTTCCCCTTAAGCATAGGAACACTACTGTGGCTGTCAATTCCTTGCCTCCAAGGATCCTACTGCCTTTAGGAAATGCTAGACTTTGTGGGGTCAATAGTGTGTTGGACATTGCACAGGGCATGCAAAGTCCAATTTCGATTGCTTGGGCCCTAACTTGTGTGGAGTATCTTGCATATCATTGCTCCTCCCATCCTGTGCTCTTACAATCTTACCACCCTCTCTTCTGCAAATTTCCCTGAGCTTCAGAATGGGGAGAGATTAGGCTGGCCTAGTTCCAGGTGGTTGATATAGAGTCTCTGAAGTTCTGGATTATGGTTTGTTGATTTTCTTTTGCGGTTTGCTGCTCCTGCAATACCCTTCACTCCATCCTGATGGATATTTGATGTCACCCCCTGGCCAGAGATAAAAAGCTGTTAAAGTAGAGTCTTGTTATAAGAGTATATTCAAAGGTAGATGTAATAAAAGTAGGAAACCACAGTGAGGGAGGGGTCAATCACCCATTTGCAAAATGGTTACTTTTTATCTGCCAGACTATATGGCCTCCCCTTCTGGTGAGATCATACCCCATCAGTTGTAAATGATCAGGAAGGAAAGTCTGTGAACTTAACCAGATGTCTCATTACTTACTTGCAGACAAGACAAGTTATTATTGGAACCTTAAAAAATATAGAGATTAGATAATTGTAAATATTTAAGTACTTTGTATCAGGATTATGTCTTTGGAGCAATTTTTATTTTACATGAGACAGGTAACCATTGAATATGTTTTCAATAAGATGGGATGTTTCCTTTAGTAGGAAAATCAACACACATGTGATTCAGCCCTGATTCTGACACTAGCTGTACTCTGGGCAGATTTGTATTTTTCTCAGAATATCATTTGCAAATTAGAAATAATGCCATACAGAACTCTTCTATCATCAAAGAAGATGATGGTGTATGTAAGTCTGCCTGTGCATAGGAAGTCTTCAGGGGATGGAGTTCTGTATAAGGGGAATTTCTGCTGAGTGCTTTTGCTAATGGGAAAGATGACCATGACTTAGGACCCAGCAAGTCCGGAGGAGGTTCCAGTAAGCACCATACAAATCTTGTTTTCAGCTTGTGCCAACTGAACTCCTCCTTCTGCCCCAGCTCTCGTGGCCATCTGCCTTACACCCTTGTGCTTCTCTATTTCGCTGGCCTGGGCCTCATCTCTTTATTTGGACCCTCGCTGATCTCCCCATCTCCTTCAGTTGCCCTCTGTCTGTGTCATCACATGGCACATCAAACATCTGTGGAATGTTCTGCCTATCCAAGTCAGCTCTAACACCTTCTCGTGCTTTCTTCTTGATCTGTAACTTAGTGGCAGTTACTCCTACTCCAGCCAGAGCACTGGCATCAGAATCCACTCTTTTTGCCATACTAGTCTCGTATCTGTGTCCCCTTCATTCTGTCTCCCACCACCCAGTCCTGGTTCTGAGCAGCCATCTTTCATGTAGACATCTTCAGTGGCCCCCACTTAGCCGCCTCCTTCATTGCCTACTGCAATCTGCTGAGGAAGATGCACTGGCAGAAATGCAAAAGGGTTGGGACATTCTACAGAACAACTTAATGATTCATTAAAAACTTAAAGGAATTTCCATATGTTCCTATCAGTCTACTTTTAGGTATATGTGGGAATATTTGAAAATTTGTACACATACAAGCATGTTCATAACAACACTGTTAATAGCCAAAAAGGAGAAACCAAGTTCTATGCAGACAATTGAATATATTATTTAGTCATAAAAGTAATGAAACTTATGCATGTGGATGAACTTTAAAAACATGCCAAGTGAAGAAAACCAATAAAAGAGTAGTAGGATTTTATTTATATGAAATATTCTGGATAGAAAAATTTCTCCATCAGAAGTTTATAACACAGACTGGTGGTGCTTCCATGAAGCAATTCATGAAGCCACTTCCATGACAACAGGGTTTCTTTTGGGGTTGGTAAAACTGCCTTAGAGCTGGATAAGAGTTGTGGTTGCCTGCCTCAATCAGAAGTGCTGCACACAGAATCCTCATCTTCAATAATGATTCATTTCTGATGTGTGAATTTTGGCTCAGAAAAGAAAACCAAGACACTTTTAGTGACTCCCTCTTGTGTACAGAAACCAGTTCCAGGTTCTTGGCTTCCTTTGACCACAGCTCAGTGGCCCATCTTCCTCCCCAACTCTCTCGTCCTCTTAGAGAAGAGTTGTTGCTCTTTGTGGACTCCTTTACACCTTGTCCTCACCGTGAGCTGCTGCTTATTCTTTCTATCTCCTTTCTTGGAAAAACCCAACCATGGTGCCTGCTCCTTCGGGAAGTGTACCTACACCTCCCATCCTGCAGGTACCAGAGCTCTTCTCCCCTGCGCATCACCCAGGCTGTGTCCAGCTCTGCTGAGCGGTGCACGCTGTCCCTTTCCTTATCACGTGATGTGCTGTTTCAGGCTGTAGCGATGCTTTCTTTCCTCCTACATGGCAATGGGCATATGGATACATGGAAGTCACTTTTAGAGATAATTGTGCCTTTAAAGAGTAATTTCTACTACTTCAATTATTAGTTGGCTGCAGTACAATTAAATCCAGTTGTACATTGCTCTATTTTGGTTTTCAGTATAAATGCCAAGAGGAATCAGATGGGAGCCATTGTAATGTTAGATTTCTTATCTGATGGTTACGTGTGTGGATAATTACTCAGTACATATTTCCCTCCTGAAAAGCTGTTATTGCTAATGATACATGTATATTTTTCTAATGATTTCCTTTGATATTTTGCAGGAGAAATAATTGTTACTCAAGCTTTTTACCTTAGGTAAAAATGTTCTTAAAATTACATAATTGGGGTTCCATGGGGAGATAACTCAGTTGGTAAAGTGCTTGCCATGCAAGCTTGAGGAACTGAGTTCAATCCACAGTACCCACATTAAAAAACAAAAAACATGCATGATGCTGTGTGCCTGTATTCCCAGCACTGGGGAGGTGTATACAGAGGACCCTGGGGATTGCTGGCCAGCTAACGTAGCCAAATCAGCAAACTCCAGGTTCAGTAAGAGACTTTGTCTCATATAATAATATGCATAACAATAGATGGAGATTTCCAGCATTGACTTCTGACTGCATACAGACAGGAACAAATGCACATACATAGTATATATACATATATAATTTAACAATTGCATATCTGGTGATAGAAATCTGTTAATGTGATATTTTGCTTGTACCAGTTATCATTGCTATGACATGGCTGTTGCTTTTTTTTTCTTTTCATTAAACTTGTTTAGCTTGAACTTCTGTGGCTTTAAATAAAAAAATCAGGATACAGGGGCTGGAGAGGTAGCTCAGGGGTTAAGCCTCTGCCTTGCAGGAAGAAGGTCCTGAGTTCAGATCCTAGACCCCTGTATAGACGACAGGCGGAAGTGGGGGTGGCCTTTGCTTCTGGTCCTGGTAGGGTGGAGCCTGTGAATCCCTGGGCAGAGTACAGGAGGAGGAGGTGGAGGCAGTCCATGGTGATTCCCGTATTCGTCTGTGGTTCTACACACACATACATACACACACATACATACACACACATACATGCACACACACATACACACACAATTGAATAAATAATAAATAAAAAAATCAGGATACAATCTAGAATATTCTGAGGATTTGGGGAGGACTGTGGTTCAGTATTTGTTCCCATGATGCTTTCAGTAGCTTAGTGTGAAACAGAAAAGTGTAAAGTCATTGAATAGTATAATGAGTACTGTAACTGACATTTATACAAATAGATGTGCTACACAAAGGAGGGATATGATAGAGTTGAGTCTTAGAGGAATTGGGGAGCAACAATAATATCTGGAGAGCATCTGGTGGTTGTAGACAATTGTAAATCACTTTTTAGAATTTGTTTGATAATAATATCTGAAAAGCAGCAACATTCCCCAATGTTAATCATTTTCCCCAATGGTTATAGACAATTGTAAACCACTTTTTAGAATTTGTTTGAGGGCCAGAGAGAGAGAGAAAGAGAGAGTCAGCAGATAAGATTCCTGCTTGAAAACCTGACAATCCAAGTTCAATCCCAAGAAGTCCACAAGGTGGAAGGAGAGAACTAATGTCTAATGGCTGTCCTTTTACCTCCATCCATGCTTCACAGCATGCATTCTCTCTTGCTCTAAATAAATAACTTAAAAAAGCAATAAATACATTTAAAGAAAGAATTTGTTTGTTATCAAAAGCATAGTAGAGACATAGTTTAATGGTGTTTTCCTGGAGAAGACTTCAAATTCAGAGGCCACTAAATGTGCAGTGTACCTCTGTTCTTGCTGCAATATATTTAATTGCCAAGATTAGCTCTGTAGGCCTGCTCATTCCCTGATGTTTCTGGATGAAGGATGGTGCTGCTTTAAGACTGCGTGTATATTTGTGGTATAGACACAGATTTTTGTGAGTGGTTATACATCTGTGCAAATATATGAAGAGAAGCATGAGCTTCAATTGTTTGAGTTTATGAAGCACTGGCAGTGGAAGGCAGTATATGAGGCATGTAAGAAATTACAAAGAAAATAGGAAACACAATCTTTGTTCATATCAGTTTATAATCTAATGGAACAAGTACAAATGGAGATACATGCTAGTAGATAAAATAAACATGAAAACATGGTTGTAACCAGTTACAGATGGATAGGGATATTTGCAAAGTCCTGTGGGTCTGGGAAAATGTTCGCTGTGATTGTTGCTAGCTGGGCTCAGTCAGGAATTCCTTTACACTGTTACACTTTCCTAAAATTATTATATCACAAAGGAAAGAATGAGTGTGGTGGAACTCATTCTTGGAAGTAATCTGAAAACAACAAAGGGGATAGCCATGGAGCAAGTAGATATAGACAGCAGTATTGTTTTACTTAGATGAGTTTTTGTGGGACGCAGATTTCTTTTGGGATGAAACTTCTTGTGACAAACAGTCCTGAGTATGAGTTATATAATACAATCAAAGGTTGCATTTTTTAACACTAGATCCAGTGGGATTCTGTATGTCGATTCTGTATAGTTATTCAAGTTAACTCAAGTTTCTTCAAGATAAATTGTAGATTTTAGGCATCTTGAAGATTCTAAGAGCCACCCTCCCTCATTTCTCTCTCTCTCTTCCTTTTTTGCTTTCTTGCTTGCTTCAAGTTCACTGTGTAGTTGGTCCTCTTGCCTTCTACCCTCCAAGTGCCAGGAGTTCAGGTATGCACTACTCCTAGCTCCTAAGAGGCACCTCCCACCCCTATTCAGCAAGTGAAAGGGAAAGAAAGGGGAGGGTAATTATTGCTGATACCTATGGCCCAGCTTGGAAGCCAACTTTCCCAAATTCCACTGATCAGCAAACTCAGTACTTTAGCTGAGCCTTCATGCAAGAGCCCAAGGAAGGTGATGGGGACCAGGGCTACACAGGAAGGAGACACAGGCCTTTTGATGTACATGGAACTTGTGGTTTCTTTTTTGGTTTCTTATAAACCTAGAAGATGTCCTTATCATCCATCTGTGCTTTAAATGCTCATGCATCTGCCTGCAGTCTCCACAGACTCAGTAGTCCTTTATTACCATACCATGGTGCAAGATCACAGTTTCTTGTTCTCTTTCAGTATATTTCTCAGTGTGCCTCAGACTGTCCTTCAGCCTGTGCTGTATTCTCTTTCATCTGTGCGTGCCTTCATCAGTGACCTTGTCTCCTACCATTTGCACTGGTTTAATAACATCCTACCAAAAATTCTACACTGAATATTGCTACGAGACAAATAGTCCTTGTCTTCTTGCTATGTTTTCAGTAATCCCCTTTCCTCCTTTATGTATGAGGATGAATTAGATTCCTCAGTGGGCACCCAAAGAATCCCTGCATCTTGTCTCCACCTTCATCCTAGTTTCACTTCTGATGACTAATCCCAAGAAGGCTCTAGATTAGGCAAACTGGTCGCCTTTGGTTCAGAATTTAGAGTAGGACAGTTCCACCCCAGAAACCTGCAATTCCTCTGTAGAACGGACTTTCCTGAGCCCTCCTGGAGTAATCCCCAGCTCTTTTCATACCACACCAGAGTTCCTAATAAGTGTCCCAGTAAGTGACACAGTGGACATTGTGTGATGCAGGTCTTTTCGCTGTAAAAATGTTTAATGCGCACATGTTTGTCTCTTCATATTGATTGCTGAGATCCATAAGGGCAGGGACTACACCATATATCTTACAGCTTCCCACAGGGTCTAGTGTATGACTGTAGAGTGATTACTCAACCAGTACTTGCTGGATAAACACATTGGATGGAGATGAAGGTACTTAGGGCTGAAGATAATCATTTGGACAGGAGTGTTCACTTGATTCAAGAGGCAGTTGGGAGCCATTGATGGCTTTTGAGAAGAGATATCAAAAATTACTCAGGGAAGACAATTCCAAGGATTGCATGTAGGCCGCTGACAAGTCATAAATGAACAAATACAAATCGTTAGAGTTAGAGCAAAGAGCACTTTTTGTTCAGACCAGCAATGGAGTGGCTCTATAACCTGCAGGGGAAGGTAGAAGTTTGAAGAAACAGAAGATTCCTAAAAGGCTTTCCATTTGAGAATTAAAGGTATAAAAGTAAATAATAGGACTTGCTGACAACTGGAGCCCACAGGAGGGAGTGGTCACACAGTCTGGCTGCAGATCACAAAGCAGGAAGGAGCGATGATGTGAATGGCTGTGATGTGTTGATGTATTGCATGCTGACTTTTGCATGGCAGCAGCACTTTTAGATGCAGATGCTTTATTGATACTGGCAGGGTCGTGGATTTCAGAGAGCACTGATTGCCATTAGGAGACCAATATCCAGCCCTGTCATTGGTGTTCATGACCTTGATAAGTCACTCAAAATCCCTGCGTAATGGAAAGGATTATACTGGAAATTTTTCATTTGTTAACTCCTCTGAAAGAGTTCCGTACAGGCATGTATCATAGCAACTTAAGAATTCAATAAAAATAAAATTTCACCCCTAATTTCCTTTTCCTTTTGCTGCTCACTTTAGGACATCAATATTTCCTTCCTTTTCTTGCTATAAATATATTTAAGCATTAGCCCCTTTTAAATCCCTTTCACCTTTAAACCACATCCACAAAATAAATACTTATCAGTTACTGAGAAATTGGAATGTAAGCTCAATTATGCTAAAGACTAATGGATCACACTAAGACATAGTAACAGCTTCCTTTGCAGTATTTATTCTCTGAGTGATAAAAAAACATAAGCCCAACAGCCCATTGCTGTAGAAAGAATTTAGCTACAAGTTTATCAATTTGAGCAGGGCAACTGCACGACTAAATGCATGTGAAACTTAACAAATCCCCTGGGGAAGCTGACTGGAAGAATTTTCTAGTCTGTGTCGAGTTACTGAGGTGAGACATGGTGGATTGGACTTAATGCTTTAGGCAAGCACAATTGAATAGAAACAGTCTAAGATTTTTCTGTGTCCTCGAAGGATCGCTGGAAGTGTCTAAACGAAGCTTTCTGGAAGGAATATAACACCATCATGAGACCTCATCTCTGAATATTTTGGCAGGTTATTTTGGTTTAGAAGGAATCCAAGTATGATTCTTTTTGTTATGGGATAAGCTGTGTGACCGTAGAGAGATTTGAGATTATTATTTGCTTCAAAGGAATGTGAGAAAGTACTAGGCACTCTTGCTTATAGTTAAGTTTTTCATGGAAGAAAAATTCAAGAATAATGAATTGGATGGATGCTTGATTGAAATTAAAATGATGTGATTTCTCAAAATTGACCATTAACATTGTTTTCAGATCTTATCCACCCTGCTGTTTCAGAAGAGTTTGATAAAAGAGACAGTGTGGTGGAGTGGTTAGATTGGGTAATTCTGGAGGAACA
Source organism: Typhlomys cinereus (assembly GCA_023101885.1). Classification (NCBI taxonomy): domain Eukaryota; kingdom Metazoa; phylum Chordata; class Mammalia; order Rodentia; family Platacanthomyidae; genus Typhlomys; species Typhlomys cinereus. The sequence goes on along the minus strand of JALPQD010000031.1, from coordinate 1,322,835 downwards.
GATCCATGCGATGAAGGGCAAATTGTTCAATCTCAGATTGCTGTCTGTAGTGGGCATATTATCTCAATTTTGAATGAATTAATAAACACAAAGTACTCGAAATAGAACCTGGCACATAGACAACCCTGTAAGTGTTAACTAGACAACAGCTATCATCATAAATTTTTGGAGCATTTTTCTTTGCTTAGTGCATCTGTTAATATTACTTTGAGAATCAAAGTCAACAGTTTCACAATCCTTCAAAAGGAACCAGTAGATGACTGTGGGAAGAAGGGTTGAAAATCGGAATGTCGGCTCCTGAGAAAGTTGTAACACACCATGTCTTCCAGCTAGGTAAGGCATCCTTAGAATCAACTCATTCTGAAGCCATCAGGGTCAGTGAATAGAGGGAAGGGTTAGACAGACTTAGAATGGGAGAGAGTGGCCAAGCTTTACAGGCTCATACAGTGCTCAATGTTTTGAAGGCATCAGCAAACTTGGGCATTGTGTCTGGATCCTCAGGGTCAGGAGCCCCAACTGCCCTCAAGGTCAGCACCTGAGAGAATTCCAGGGCTCTTCTTTTATATGGTCCAAGACAATGATTCCCTTTTATTGTATTTCCTCTACTCTGTCCTCAGGCTACTGACCTTTGCATTTATGATTGTGGCAGTAGTCTTCTCATTGAGACTCTGCTTCTTAGGCTCAATCTCAGCCATGATAGCTGTACTTGGAAACAAGTAACATCCTTCCTCTGCTTGCTTGATTGACCAGATGACAGGGAGCCATTGGTGTTGAGCTTAGACTTCTTACAGGACCCTGTATCATTTCTCACTTTCCTTGTCTTCTTCAAGACCTCTCTCTGCACCTCGGAAGTGCTGCTTTTCTCTGACTCCGTTAGTCACTTTTCCAGTTCAGTGCTCCCTGCCCTTTTCTTTCAGAACCTTTGTAGTAAAGATGCAAAAAAAGGGATGGAGGGCAGACTGCAGAGTAGGTGGCTGGGCCCAGTAACAATGACTGCCAAACCTGTTGTTTAACCTGAAACCCCAAGGGAAGAGTGAAAGCTGTTCATACTTACATTAGGGAAGTATGTACTTGGCACAAGTAGGGTTCTGGGTACACTCTTTACCTAAGGTTTATAGGCAAAGCACTTAATTCTATATCATCCTCCTTTCCATATATTAGCATTACCGACAAACATTTTTTTTTAGTATTTTAAAAAAATTTTCAGTATTGTATATTGTTAGTATTTTCAATATTATCAGATGCTTAATTACCTTAATTAGCTACTCTTCTTTTTTCTTTGGATTTTTCATATGTAAATACAATGATTTTTACTGTTTTTATCCTCTAATATTCACCCCCTTTATCCCTCCCATCCCATTTCTCAGGTTTTCCTTTCTAGCCAGTCTGGCTGCCACTTCCATGCCCCTCTGCATGGGTGATCCATTGGGCGCCTTCCAAGATGCCTGTATTGGCAAGTGTCTAGGCATTCGTTGGGGAATGGGTGGCCCACCAGTGAGTCAATTGTCAAATAAAGAAACTTTCTACCTCCTTCTGGCATCAGTTCCAAACCATCTTTCGGAGTAGCGCCATATCTCCTGGGATCCTCCTATTTCATGGTGAAATATGGATAGCCCGGATGTTATGGAGGAGCAGTGGAAGTGGACTTCACTGCATGTGCTCTTGCATATGTGCAGCCGTGGTATGGACAGAGGTCACTGTCTAGCAGTGCTTCTCCCCATCCTTGGGATGGGCAGTGGTTTAAATATCCTTTTTGGGGCTGAACTGCCCACAGTCTCTTTTACTTTGGCCAAGTTGTGGTTCTCCATATTACTTTTCTTTCATTGCAAGAGGTATCCTTCGTTGAGTGTTGAGTGCTTCTCTGATCTAAGAGTATGAAAATGGTTTCCAGGAGGCTGGCAACCATGGGACATCACAACCCTGTTACCTAAGAGAGTGTGCTATGAAACCAGCAAAAGATCTCTTAGAACTCTACCAATCCAGGAATAATTGAGAAATAACTATTAATACTATTATTTTTGAGAACCCAAACTAATGAACTCATTTATCCATTCTTTTTGTTGTAGTTACTTTTCCTGTTGCTATCTGTCATGGCAGGGAAATCAAGGAGGAGGAGCTTGAAGCAGCAAATCACATTATATTCACAGTCATGAAGCATAAAGCAATGAACATGTAGATAAATGTGTTCAGCTTACTTTCTGTTTTATACACTAAGTACTGGTTCTACCCATAATTAAGATGGGTCTTCCCACATTAATTAATGTAATCAATATATCCAGCATAGGTATGCCAGGGACCTGTCTCCCAGATAATACTGGATTGTGTCAACTTGATGACTTCAACACTAACCACCATATTTGTGTTTTAAGGGGAAGATGAAATGCGAACTTTGTGATTTGAACAACTTCTGGAATGGTCTTTATAAGTTCATGTAACATTTCATAATTATCATTAAAAAACTTTACTATTTGCATAGAACAGTAGCTGTTTCCTTCAAAACAAATACAACCCAGCCATGCAAGCTGTGTTGAAACAATGAAAATATTTAGGACTATGATAAGAGCAAGTTTGTTTAGCCCTTGAATCTCTTTATACTATTTCAAATAAGTAGTAGAATCTATTAGTTATTAATTGTATAAACACTGGCTTGTTGTTTGTAGGCATGGAGCAAGTAAACTACCATTTTTTTGTTGTCTACTAACACTGATTTTCCAACTCAAGTATAAATTTTGCAAGTGGAAACATAACATAATGGTATTAGTGAATTATTTAGATACGAGTTTAAATAGAATTCCTTTGGTGAGTTCTCCATATGATAAAAGGTAGAACGTGAGGACTAATAAGGATAAGTAGTGATACCTAGGGAAAACATCCCAGATGCCCAAGACACAGAAGCCTGCCTCTCATGTGTCTTACTACTTCCTTTCTTCTATATTCTGGTTTCACATCTCAAGTATTACTAAATACTCTTCAACTGTAAGAGGGAAATCATATAAAAATTTTTTGCTTTCCCTAAATTCATTTCCTTAAATTACTAATCAGGTTGAGGGACAAAGCGCAGTTTAAAGAGAATCATAAATTAAATTACTCATTTTTTTCAGAGCACAAGATACAAGGCAGGTATAACTTTTTTTTGCACAGCTTTGACAGTGGACTTCAAAAGAGATATTTTTTATTAAAAAATAAACAACTTTTGTTAGCTTTTTAGAAAGTATGACAAGGCTAGGGTCTCAGTGAGCCTTTGTTCTGCAAGCAAAAGGACCTGAATTTGGAGCCCAGATTCCACATAAAAATGCTGGGCAGATATGGTGGCAGCATGTATTCAGGCGCTGAAAGGAGGAGTCTGGGAAGCCACAGAGCATAGAAATAGCATGGAAGAGAAATCCAGGATGTTTCTTTTTTTATTTTTTATACATTTATTTATATTTTTATATATTTTTTAACATTTTTTATTATCTCCGCTCATACAAACTTAATAGGTACACCAGTTCCCTCCCTTACTCCTCCTTCCCCCACCCCTCTGCTCACCCTCCCCTCACCCTTCGCTCCCCACCCCCCAATGCCTCCCCTCCCCCAATCCCCAGAGAATCCTTTAATGTGCATGCCTGACTGTCCTCTAGGTCCTCCTCTCCGATGACGTACAAGGACCCAGCGGCATTTCCCTGAACCTTTTCCTGTGTTCCCCTTAAGCATAGGAACACTATTTTGGCTGTCAATCCCTTGCCTCCAAGGATCTTGGTGCTTTTAGCAAATGCTAGAATTTGTGGGGACAATAGTGTGTTGGACATTGTGCAGGGCATGTAAAGTCCAATTATGATTGCTTCGGCCCTAACTTGTGTGGAGTATCTTGCATATCATTGCTCCTCCCATCCTTGTGCATCTTACACTCTTACTGCCCCCTCTTCCGCAAATTTCCCTGAGCTTCAGGATGGGGAGAGATTAGGCTGGCCTAGTTCTAGGTGGTTGATACAGAGTCTCGAAGTTCTGGATTATGGTTTGTTGATTTTCTTTTGCGGTTTGCTGCTCCTGCAATGCCCTTCACTCCATCCTGATGGATATTGGATGTCACCTCCTGGCCGGAGATAAAAAACTGTTAAACTAGAGTCTTGTTATAAAAGTATATTCAAAGATAGATGCAATAAAATTAGGAAACCACAGTGAGGGAGGGGTCAATCACCCATTTGCAAAATGGTTACTTATTATCTGCCAGACTATATGCCCTCCCCTTCTGGTGAGATCACACCCCCTCAGTTGTAGATGATCAGGAACGAAAAGTCTGGGAACTTAACCAGATGTCTTATTGCTTACTCGCAGTCCTTGATGGAGGCCTATTTTCTCTGCTGTTACATGGTCCCCTCTCTCCTTGTTTCTGGTGTGGCCCTCCTACCCCATCCTGCCTGTTCATACTCCTTGCAATTACTGTATTACAGAGATTTATCATCGAGTGTCTCTAGGTGGGCTGGGTGGGTTTGGTACTAGGAGCCACCTATTAGGGAGTACATACGGCTGCTTAATTTTCTGGGTCTGGGATACTTCACTCAATATAATTGCCTCTAATGACATCCATTTCTCGGCAAATTCTAGTACTTCATCATTTTTGATGGCTGAGTAGTACTCCATTGTATAGATGTACCACAGTTTCCTTATCCACTCGTCAACTATTGGACATTTGGTTTGATTCCATGACTTTGCTATTGTAAACAGTGATGCTATGAACATGGTCGCACTTGAGCTATCTAGGTGGACCTCTGCTGCATGGGGGGTTATTCCCAAAAGTGGAATTGCAGGGTCATGTGGCATTTCAATCTTTAATTTCTTTAAGAATCTCCAGACAGCTCGCCAGAGTGGTTGTATGAGCCTGCATTCCCACCAGCAATGTAGCAGAGTTCCCCTCTCTCCACATCCTCTCCAGCATTTGTCGTTGTTTGTATTGTGGATTTTTGCCATCCTGACCGGGAGGAGATGATATCTCAGGGAAGTTTTGATTTGCATTTCCTGATGGCTAAGGTAGTGGAGCATTTTTTCAGATAATTTTCAGACATTTTAATTTCATCCCTGGTGAAGTTTCTTTGAAGTTCCAGGGCCCATTTTTTAATTGGGCCATTGGTTTCCTTGGTGTTTAATTTTCTAAGTTCTTTGTGCACTCTGGATAATAGAGCTCTGTCAGATATGTGGTTAGTGAAGATTTTCTCCCATTCTGTGGGTTGCCTTTGAGCTCGTGTTACAATCTCTTTATCTGAACAGAAGCTCTTTAATTTCACAAGATCCCAACTGTTGAGAGTTGGTAGCAGTGACTGTGCCATTGGATGTCTGTTTTCGTACTGTTGGCCTAGCCCAATCTGCTCGAGGGAGTTCCCTACCATTTCAACTATGGTTTTTATAGACTCTGGTCTTAAATCAAGGTCCTTGATCCATTTGGAATTAAGTCTTGTACAAGGTGACAAGTACGGGTCCAGTTTTAATCTTCTACATGTGGAGATCCAGTTTTGCCAGCACCATTTGTTGAAGATGCAGTTCTTTTTCCATTGGATTCTTTGGGCCCCTTTGTCAAAGACCAAATAGCTGTAGTTTTGTGGGCTTATATTTGGGTCTTCAACCCTTATCCATTGATCTGTGTGTCTATTTTGGAGCCAGTACCAGGCTGTTTTTATAACTATGGATTTGTAGTATAGACTAAGATTTGGTATGGTATTACCTCCAGCAGTGTTTTTGTTACTCAGGATTGTCTTTGCTATCCTGGGTCTTTTGTGCCTCCATATGAATTTTGAGATTGTTTGGACAACTTCTCTAAAGAATTGCTTTGGGATTTTAATTGGTATAGCATTGAATTTGTATATTGCCTTTGGTAGGATGGTCATTTTTACGATGTTGATTCTACCAATCCAGGAACATGGGAGGTCTTTCCACTTTCTGGTGTCTTCTGCAATTTCTTTCTTGAGGGTTTGAAAGTTTTCATTGTAAAGGTCTTTTACCTCCTTGGTTAGGTTTATACTAAGGTATTTCATTTTTTTAGGGGCTATAGTAAATGGATTGTTTCTCTCAGGGCTTTTTCACTTCTTTCGTTCTGGGCATATAGGAAAGCCACTGATTTTTGTACATTTATTTTGTATCCTGCTACCCTGCTGAACTTCTCAATTAGTTCCAGGAGCTTCCTGGTGGAGTTTTTGGGATCACTCAGGTATAAGATCATGTCATCTGCAAATAGGGATAGCTTGACTTCTTCCTTGCCAATTCTAATCCCTTTTTGTCCCTTTCTTGTCTTATGGCTTCAGCTAAGACTTGAAGTACAATATTGAATAGAAGTGGTGAGAGTGGACAGCCTTGTCTAGTTCCTGATCGAAGTGGGAATGCTTCCAGTTTTTCCCCATTGAGTATAATCCTTGCTGTAGGCTTGTTGTATACTACTTTTATTATATTGATAAAGGTTCCTTCCATTACTACTGTCTCTAGCGTTTTGATCATAAAAGGCTGTTGGATCTTGTCAAAAGCTTTTTCTGCATCTATCGAGAGTATCATGTGGTCTTGGACTTTGGACTGGTTTACATGATGAATTACATTTATTGATTTGCGTATGTTGAACCAACCTTGTGTGCCAGGGATGAAGCCTACTTGGTCCCCGTGAATGATCTTTTTGATATGTTTTTGAATCCGATTTGCTAAGACTTTGTTGAAAATCTTTGCGTCTGTGTTCATCAGAGAGATCGGCTTATAGTTTTCTTTTTTAAGTGAATCTTTATTAGGTTTTGGGATTAAAACGATATTAGCTTCATAGAAGGAATTTGGTAGTGTTCCTTCCTTTGCTATTTGATGGAACAGTTTAAGGAGTATTGGTGTCATTAACTCCTTAAATGTCTGGTAGAACTCTGTGCTGAATCCATCTGGTCCAGGACATTTTTTGGTGGGAAGAATCGAGATTACTTCCTCAATTTCCTTATATGTTATAGGACTATTTAAATAATTCACAACTTCCTGATTCAATTTAGGTAAGTTGTGTTTACTTAGGAATTCATCCATCTCTTTTATGTTGTCATGTTTCACAGAGTACAAGTTTTTGAAATATGATGTTATAATTCTCTGGATTTCTTGGGTATCAGTAGTGATAACTCCATGTTCATTTCTAATTTTGTTAATTTGAGTTTTCTCTCTCTTGCTTTTGGTTAATTTAGCTAGGGGTGTATCAATCTTATTGATTTTTTCAAAGAACTAGCTTTTTGACTGGTTAATTTTCTCTATCGTTTTCTTAGTCTCAATTTCAGATATTTCTCCCCTTATTTTGCTAATCTCCTCTCTTCTACTGCTTTTGGGATCAGATTGCTCTAGTTTTTCTAAAGCTTTAAGCTGCATTGTTAAGTTGTTTATTTCTGATATTTACATTTTTTTGATGTAGGCATTAAGAGCTATGAACTTACCTCCTAGGACAGCTTTCAATGTGTCCCAGAGATTTTGGTAAGTTGTATTTTCATTATCGTTCACTTTCAGGAAATCTTGAATTTCCTTTTTAATTTCTTCCTGAATCCAGTTCTCATTCAGCATCATAGTGTTAAGTTTCCAGGAGTTAGTGTATTTTCTGTCTTTTGTTGTGTTGTGAATGTCTAGCTTTAGTCCGTGGTGGTCTAATAGGGCACAGGCTAGATTTTCAACTTTCCTGTATATGTGTAGATTCATTTTGTGGCCCAATATGTGATCTATTTTGGAGATAGTTCCGTGTGCTGGTGAGAAAAATGTGTATTCTTTGGTACGTGGATGAAAAGTTCGATAGAGATCTGTAAGGTCCATTTCTTTAAGGGTTTGATTAAGTTCCAAAGTGTCCCTGTTAAGCTTTTGACCTGTTGATCTATCCCATGTTGAGAGGGCGGTGTTGAAATCCCCAAGAATTATCATTTGGGGGTTGATTTCTTGCTTTAGGCGCTGTAGGATTTTCTTAATGAATGTGAAAGGGCCCGTACTGGGTACATATATATTTAGTATTGTGAAGTCTTCCTGGTGAATTATACCTGTGACTAAAATGTAGTATCCATCTGTATCTCTTATGATTTTTTTGGGTTTGAAGTCCACGTTGTCCGACAGCATAATGGCTACCCCTGCCTGTTTCCTAGTTCCATTAGCTTGCAGAATTTTGGACCAGCCTTTCATTTTCAGGATGTGCCTATCTTTTGTGGTGAGATGAGTTTCCTGAAGGCAGTAGATTGATGGGTTGTGATTTTTAATCCAAGTTTGTAATCTGTGCCTCTTAATCGTGAGTTAAGCCCATTGACATTTAATGTTATAATGGAAAAATTATTTTTAATTCTGGACATTTTTTATGTTTAGTGGATTTTGTAAGCTTATTGTTTTACATTTATATTTTTGTGGTATTATACTTCCCGTCTGTCCTCCTGGATACGCTTGTTCTTTTCTTCAAGTTTGCGTATCATTTCTAGCATTTTTTGAAGGCCTGGTTTGGTAGACATGTATCCCTTCAAGTTGTCTTTGTGCTGGAAAATTTTTCTTTCTCCCTCGATCATGACAGATAGTTTTGCCGGGTATATCTGGGTTGGCATTTTTGCTCATTTAATACTTGAAGTACGTCTCTCCAAGCTGTTCTTGCTTTTACTGTTTCCATTGAGAAGTCATTTGTTTACCTTTAAAAGTGACTTGCTTTTTTTCTCTTGAAGCTCTCAGCACCTTTTCTTTGTCTTGAATGTAGAGTGTTTTGACTATTATTTGCGGTGGCCATTTTCTATTTTGGTCATATCTGTTTGGAGTGCGAAATGCCTCTCGTATTTGGATGGGCCTCTCATTCTTCAGTTGAGAGAAGTTTTCATTTATGATAATTTGAAAAATTTCCTCAGGTGTGGTATTTTGAGATTCTTGCTGTGGTATTCCATGATTGCGCATGTTAGGCTTCTTCAGGGTGTCTCAAATCTCTTGAATGTTCCTCTCAAGTATCTTTTCGGCTTTAACAATCTCTTCCATTGAGCTGGTTAATTCTCCCACTTTGTCTTCAAGATCTGAAATTCTAGTTTCTGCCTCATTTGTTCTGCTGATAAGACTCTCTGTTGAGCTTTGGGTTGAAGATAGCTTGTCTTTTAGTTCAGTTTTAAACTCTGCTTGAGTCTGTTTTAACTGCTCTATGCCTATTTTTGTTTCTTGAACTGTTTTTCTCAACTCCTCCAAATGCCTGTTGTGTTCCTGTTCAAAGTGGTTGATTCTGTTGTTTAATTCCTCTTGGATTTCCTCTTTCATAGTATTAATCATGGTAATGATCATACTTTGAAAGTCATTGTCTTGGGTCTGGCTTTCTTAGCTGTTTTCTGTGAATTTGTTCTGGTTGGAATCCATCATTAAGGGGTTAATTCTTTCAGTGGGAGATTGGTCATCTGCACTTTGACTTGGGCATTGTTGTTTTGTCTTCTAGGGCTTTTCAGTTTCTGTGTGTTTTTGACTGATTTAGTTGGTGTTCCTACACTTGGGCAGTTATTACTAGTGCTTGCCTTGGGGTTGGGTATGTTTGTTTTTGTTATTGTTATTTCCTAGTTTAGGTTGTTAGGTTGTTAGTACATCAATTAAGTCAGGTTAAGTAGACAAGGAGTGAATATTACTATGATAGTGCACTTTTACGATGTAGTATCTTGGTGATATGTGAGGGTGAGTGGTATGATCCCTGGACTTGTGTTTTTGGGGTGGCTTTATGGAAATGTTAATCTATAGTGATTAATATTAGAAAGGAACAGTAAGGTGAAAAAAAGGAGGTTTACTTATCTTTGGGCTGGATGTGAAGAAGCTCTCCCATGTGATAGGATGATTGTAGAGGTTTACAGATGTGTGGCCTTTGACCCTTAGAACTTTGCTTGAATTTTCTTTGGACTCTATTGAATTCTAAGTAGCAGTGTGTCTTCTGTAGACCATGGTGTGTGGGTCCCCGGTGGGCCAGAGAGGCAGAGGGGCTGATGTTGATGGCAAAATTCTTCACCCTGGACCTGAGACTTGGCTTAGTGCCCCACCCAAGCTCCAGGGATGGAGGGAAGGGAGCATGTCCTGTCCAGTTGGAAGGCCAGGCAGGCGGGAGGGAGAAAGGGGCCAGGGGCCTGGGGCCTGGGGAGTGTTCCAGGCCAAAACCAGACATGGGGCAACCTGGGCGGGGCTGGGTGGGGACTCACCTGGGGGCCTGGCGGAGCAGGGAGAGGGCCAAGCGTTCTGGGGGACAAAGGCCGCGAGGGAGGAAGAAGGAGTACCTGGGTCCCGGGGCGTCCAGGATGTTTCTTGATGTCACCTTTGGACCTCCACAGGCACATACACTCAAGTGCCTTTTAGTATACACACACACACACACACACACACACACACACACGTGTGCATGCTCATGTACCCAATCATATGTAAAACACACGTGTACAAGCAAAAAACATGAATGTGGCTATACATTTTATAGTTAAAATGTAGTAATGCTTTTTTTTTTTTTTTGCTTGTGTACATTTGTTTTGTGCACAGGCTTGTGAGTATGTGTGCTCACTTGTATTTGCGCATGTTTGTGTACATGTGGAGGCCTAAAGTTGACACTGGGTGAGTTCTTTAATCACTTTCCACTTTTATTATTAAGGCAGCCTCTCACCGTTGAACCCAGGGCTTGCCAGTCTGCTATGTTAGTCAGTTTACCAGGGGGATTTCTTGCCTTTACCTCCTGAATGTGAGCAGCCATCATGCCTGCCTAGATTTTACATGGGTTTTGGGGATTCACACACATGTACACAGTAAGTGTCTTGTCCATGAAACCATCCCAAGAGACTGATGCTTCAATCTTAATTTGGTAGAGGTGGAATGAAATTTCCCACAGTAGACTATTTCTTGTTTTAGTGTAGCAGTGAGTGAGCTTTTTTTTTTTGTTAATGAGATTAATTGCTATCACTACTATTACTATTATTGCTATTCTTGTTTGTGGTCTCTGTCATGGATGTTTAACTCTGCTACTGCAGACAACATATAAAAGAGTAAGTGTGACAGTACTGCGGTAAAACTAAAGGGGTGGTTAAGAGTGGTCTGTGGTCTTACTGTGTTGACCCCTGTTACAGAGTGAAGGCAGACCTCTAAATTAAAGATTTCGCATAGATGAAAGCCATAGGTGAAATTTATTCCAGTTTAGCAATAAAGGAAAAAAAGTTCTGTATCATATTGTTTGGGGGGCATTATAAAATTAGAATTTATGTTTAATTAAAGTAATTCCTAATAAAGTGCCAAAGAAAACAGTAGAAAAGCAATAGTAAAAATATCACTGGAGCATTATTTGTAATATCAAAAAGGGGAATGATCCAAATGTTCCCTGGTAGAGAACTAGTTGAACAAATAAATACACAATTAAAAAGGACAAGCTACATATGTATATATATTAAACAACTGACAAGGAAACTTGTGTAGGATTCAAAAGAAAATTTTTGAATGAAATATGCAATATGACACCACTCATGGCAGACACACAAGTCACTAAATAATAATGCTCATTCTCTGTGGACAAAAATATGTTTATGAATTTATAGAAAAGCTCTAGGGGATTACATGCTAATGTGATAAGTGATTATCTCTGACAGAAACTGTGTTTAGAAGTATTTGCCAGAGGTCTAACAGAATGTAAAGCCGCAAATTTTAAAAAGACATTAGACACTGACATGAAAAAAAATAGACAGGCATTTTTTATTCTGAACTACTATCAAGAATGAGGACTCACAATTTTTAAATTTGGAATTATAGTACATGAAATTTATAGTCTTCATAATTTGAAGTGTTTTATAGGAAGTGAATTTTAGAAGAGAATCCTACTTCCAATAGAATAGGCATGTGATTTATTTATTGAACAGCCTTGAATCTACAGCAAATCTTTGTACATTATGAAATTTTAGAAACTCCATAACTTAGCAATGGTAGTGGTCTGACTACAGTGGCCAATGATTTATAAGCTGTCACTGTTATGCTCAGTCTGACCTTAGGGATTTTTACCTGTGCTACTGTCACTTTTTGGTAGGAACAGTTATTTTGCAGCACACTGGCTTCTCGAGAGAAATCTGAGGATCCAGGGCCAGCAGGCCTCGTGTCAGCAGTCACATGGTTTTAAAATGTGACTGTCATAAATTGGTACACCTTTTGAATCTAGACAGGATGTAGAATGAAGCAGTAAGACTCCTACAGCTGAGCAAAGGCTGAGTTTCAAGGTAGCAGCATTTACTGAAGACCTACCATGAACCCTGTGTTGTGTTAAAGCAGGTGGTAATATTTTTATTATGATTATTATTTTTTATTTATTCAATTGTGCATGTGTGTGTGTGTGTGTGTGTGTGTTTGTAGAACCACGGGCGAATTTGGTAACCACCGTGGACTGCCTCCACCTCCTTGTTTACTCTGCCCAGGGATTCACAGGCTCCGCCCTACCAGGACCAGAAACGCAGGCCGCCTCCACTTCCGCCCGGCATCCGCCCGTATATGTGGGGTCTAGGATCCGAACTCAGGACCTTCCGCCTGTAAGGCAGAGGCTTAACTCCTGAGCCACCTCTCCAGCCCCAACAGGTGGTAATATTATAAATATGAATGATAGCTCTGCACCTGAAAGAGTAAACCACCCCACTATAGATGAAGAAAGTAACACCGAAACAATCATATTTGTAGATATAAAATTGAGAATGTGGTAATGTGAAAACAGATGAGGGATACTCTTGCGTTCTAAGATTCAAAGGTCAGACTCTTAAGAAGAGAAATAAGTCTTTATTTGGGTCTCTGAAAATCCTGGGTGGTGGGAGAGATGGAGTTCAAAAGGAAGGGAACTTGTGAGCAATTAATGAATCAGAGAGTGCCCCCAATGCTGCTACTGAGAATTGGGCAAACCTACCTTCTGTTGGACTAGCTTTGAACCCATTTATATAAGAAGGGTTGTGTGCATACCTTATAGGAGGAGTATGGTGTAGTCTGGTGATATTGTGTTGACATTGCTACTGCTGGTCACAGTGGTGCAGCAGCACACAATAATGTCATACCAGGATCATGGTTTTGGATCAAGAGTTTTAACTCAGACAAGGAATGATTTCACACCCCCTTTTCACGTTCACTAAGCCCAGAAACCTCAGATAAATTTTCTCTCAATATATAGGTAGAGAAATTAGGTTTAGAAGAGAAAGTGCTTTGTTGAAGAACAGTATCAAGTAAGGATGCAAATACTTGCTGTCAGTCTCCAGAACTACATCATCCGAACCAATCATCAGAACTACACTGGCCCCCAAGGAACAGCAGACCAGTGCTAGTCTGGTCACTAGCAACTCCTGTTTAATTTCCCTCCTTCACAATGGGTAAGGGTTATTGTGTACATTCTGTGATTCACTTACTTTACCAGCAAACAATGCTAATGATTGGTCCATGTGGGTTAGATGAGACACCAACAGTGTCAAAGAATACATTCATTAAGAAGCTAGAGTCCAAGAAGAAAATATTGTTATCTTCTCCTTAGCAGCCTATTTAGTTACTTTCTTCCATATTTGTTCTACTGAATCCATTCTACACAGTGATTGTGAGATTAGCAAGGACTGTCTATTTACATTCATGTTGAGAATTGCCCTAAAGAGATAGGTCATGACTGGGTAGTAGATCTGTGAGAGGCTCTTGTACCTTCCTCAAAGTTTAACTGTATATCTGCTATACTTGGTTAAACGACAGTAGCTTTCCCAAAGTAAGAGCAGCTGTAAGTTTCAGGAGACAGACTGAGAATTGGGCAAACCCACCTTCTGTTAGACTAGCTTTGAACCCATTTATATAAGAAGGATTGTGTGCATACCTTATAGGAAACTTCACTTCTGTTGCACAGTTGCTATTCCTTCTTGTTCTTTCCTTAGCCTCACATATTTGTATCCTACTGCGTCTTGGGGAAAAATTCAGTTCTAAACAATGCAAGTTCTTGTTGCTGTTCACCTTTTTGGTCTTGGCTTGGTGTCTGTTCCCCATGTAGGTATTGTCTGTGATGAATGGCAGCTGTGAGGGCTGAGATGGTCTGTTCAAGATGCACTCCTTGTTTGTAGGAAAGAGGAGTGGAATTTTTGTTTTGTCTCATCCAAAGTTTTTCTTTTCTTCTTTTCTTGTCCTTCTCCACTTTTATCTCCAGACCATGGTTCATGAAATCCTTTGCAGTAGCTCATTGTGGGGCTGTGTGTAGGCAGGAAGGTGCTGCTTGGGTTGAGTGGGGAGCTGGAATGGGCCGGCCTTACTTTCTCTCTCCATCCCACTCAGGCCTCTCTAGCACCCAGACCTCTGCAAAGGACATTATGTAAGTATTGGCCTGTCTTTTAAATTTATTAGGATGTAAAGGCATCAAGAGCTTATGGCCACTTGGGATAGATTTCAAAGGCTTTGCTCTTCTCACGTAGTTAACTTTAGCAAGGATGTAGCACAGAAGAGAATGAAAACCTTTTCTTGCATGAAACAAAATCCCTCGTTGGTATCCACTCTGAATATCTTACTATGGTAAAGGTAAACTGTGTGGTGGAATAAAAAGTTCAACAGAAGCTCATGAGCCATTAAGTACTGTGAAAAGTGCATCTTGGAAGATGGGTTAAATTTGCCATTTAGCAAGGAGTTTTGCTCTTTTGATTTAGACTTCATATGAGCCTCCAGACGATATCCTATCAGGAAAAAGTGTAACATTTCAGCTTCAAGGTTGCATGTTTCTATATATATGACAAAGAGAGAAACAAAATTCAGAGTTCAAACCTGATTAATATCATAAGTGATGGCTATCTGTCTAAGCATTCAGTGAGGATGGATGAGTTTTCTGATGGCAGCAGATGTGCAATACCTTCAGAGTGTGGAAGGGCCTAATGTCTACTCCACTGTCTTGCTGACCCTTCTCTGATAAGATACACTGGCTCAGTGAGGTCTGAAGAGGTCTGAAGAAGTGTAGAATTCTTCAATCAGAATTTCCGCACCTGAACAATGCATACAATCCAGACAGCTTTTTTCCATACAACTAATGAAGCAGTTTACTGTTATAAAAACACAGATCTCTTAATCCCTGGAGGATATCTTATCAGTTTCTCCAGTCAGTCAATATTTATAGTAGCTTCACACAGATATTTTAAATCTAGACATAACAGATACTTATGAAATGTCTCAAGTAGAATTCAGAATCATTTCCTTTGGCTCATTTAATTAGATTTGAGATAATGAGTTTGAAGACAAATTTAGATTTTATATAGTCTTGTCTTTCTTTATTATAAATATATAACATTATCATACACACTTATCATACAGTGCATGCACATTTAAAGGGAAAATATTCCTGTGCTTATACCTCAAGAAATACAGTCATTCAAAAAAGTTGATAATCTCAGTTTTTATATATACACATGTCAAAATGTATCTTGTTGTATAGAGTGATCTTAATTTTCTTTTAAAATTAACATGGTGATACTCTTTATTAGTTATTCTTTTGTTTTTATAGTGCTACATATAGTGTGTGCACTTGTTAAGTTTGCGGTATGCACATATATATGTATGTATGTGGAGGTCTGAAGTCTGTAGCGAGTGTCTTTCTCAATTGCTTTCTATCTGTACTTTTTGAGGCAGGGTCTCTCACGGAACCTGAAGCTCACTGAGTTGGCTAGCTGACTGGCCAGTGACCTCTAGGGAGCTACCTGTTTTGCTTCCCAGCCCTCAACACTGGAGCAAAGGAGTACATTACTATTGGCTTTTCGTGTAGATTCTCCCCTGCCTCTGCGATCTGAACTTTGTTTCTTACTTGCTCAACAGGCACTTTATCAACTAATCATCTCTGTGTTGCTACTAGAATCGTGTTTGTGTGTGTGTGTGTGTGTGTGTGTGTGTGTGTGTGTGTGTCTGCGTGTCTATATGTGTGTGTACATACATGTGTACGCAGCCATATTCATGCCATGATTCACTTGTTGCAGGAATATGCCTGCACATATTTGTAGAGATAGAAGACAGCCCTTTGGGTGTCATTCCTTGCCTTTCTATCTTGTTTGAGACTAGATCTTTTCACTGCTGCTATGTGGACAGGTTGGCTTGCCCTCAGTGCTCTGGAGACTCTCAGGTTTCTGCGTCCCATTTCCCACAAGTACACAGGAGTTACAGATTCTTATTTTACCGTTATGTCCAGCCTGTATGTGGCATCTTCAAGTCTGAACTCTGATCCTCATGCTTGATCAGCAAACGCATGACTCACCGAGTCATCTCCCCAGCAGCATGATGGGAATCTTTACGTCAGCATTTTCTGTTATTGCACCATTTGTAATTGCAGCTTTTCTCATGTAAGCAGCTCCTTATTTATGGATGTATAACCTGATTTTGATACTTTTATTTCTGTGAAAATGAATGTTAGCTTCTGCCATTGAGGTACACATATCTGCATTTACTGCATCTGCTTAAGGCAAATCAAAGTGGTGGAATATGGATTTAAATTTTGATAAATATTCCAACTAACTTCACAGACTGTTATTTTATTTTTAAGCCAACCACACCATGGAAATGTCACAGTAAACTGAAATTATAAATAAAATCAGGTTCAATTTTCTGTATACATCCATCTCAATAATAGCAACAAGACCCAACCCAAACATCTCCAGTGCAGAACCAGTGGAGCTTATCTTACTGCTTTCATAAGACAGACTCCATTTAGAAAAGAAAGTATTTTAAAAATTATCCTCTTGATTCTGTTTTTAATTAAAAAAGGGAAAACATGTAAAATTTGAGTAAGTGTTAAAATGTACAATGTCGTGTCATATAGGAAATGATAGCTTATTCATTATGTTAGTTATGACAGACACAGAATCAGAAAGGGAATAGTGTTTATTTAGAACATATTTGTTTAATATGCATTTGTAATTCATAATATCAAGATTTTATATTAAAAATAAAAAGAGTTGTTGAGAATTATACCTTTGCTCTGAGTCCCTGATAAAAGTCATAAAGATGTGCTTGTAATTAACACTCTCAATTTAAAACAATCTATTCAAATGTCACAACTGTAATCAAATCTTTTATAGCATTCTTTGTGCTAATCTTAAAATGATGATCCCATCCTGGTGAGAAAATCATTATTATGTCTGTAATGTGATACGTGACATATGTTAGATTATTGAATGACACATACCAAAAGCTTAGTGTATTAGCATATAAGTCATATTTGCTCTTTTTAGTAAACAAACTTGTGTAACTGTGGAAAGATTTACTTATTTTAAGTACCTGAATGATATCACTCTTTTCTAGATTATTTTTAAATCTTTTGACTTTTTATTATCTAGATATTTTTGTATATTCTTTTTTTTAAATTTTTTTTATTATTGTTATTTATTCAACTGTGTGCATATGCTTGTGTATGTGCGCACACGCGTGTGTCGGTGTGTGTGTGTGTGTGTGTCTGTGTCTGTGTAGAACCACGGGCGAATTCGTGAACCACCATGGACGCCTCCACCTCCTTCTGCCCCGGGATTCACAGGCTCCGCCCTACCAGGACCAGAAGCGCAGGCCGCCCCCGCTTCCGCCTGGCGTCTATACCTGGGATCTGGGATCCGAACTCAGGACCTTCCGCCTGCAAGGCGGAGGCTTAACCCCTGAGCCACCTCTCCAGCCCCTATTTTTGAATATTCTATATTTGGTTTATTTTAAAGTTTAAAGTTCATTTTAAACTTTATTTTTTTTTGTGTGTGTGTGAATGTGTATCAGAGTGTACTGCTTTGGAGGATCGAGGGTGACTTCGGGAACCAGTTTTGGATTGCTTCTACCTCCTATTTGCTTTTCTCAGAAATCCTAGACTCTGTCCAACAGGGCCAGACATGCAGGCTGCAGCAGTTTCTGCCTGGTGTTTTTACGTGGGACCTGTGATTCACACTCAGCATCTTCTGCTTGTGAGGCAGAGTCTTAACCCCTGAGTCATCTTTCCAACCCTTGAAGTTCATTTTAAAATCAGCTCATAACTGACTTAACAAACTACTACTCTTGATTTTTTTTCTGAGTTCTTTTGTCTTGTTTTATATATCCATATATATGTCTTATTTAATATATCCATGAACTAAAGCATCATATGATATATTATGGATATGTGTATACAAATATTATGGCCTGATAAAATAGATTATTTTTATCAGGGAAAACTGTACAAAGCCACTACTCAGAGAATAATAGAACAGCAATAGCAAGTGTAAGTGAACCTTTCCAGTGCAGTCCCCTGAGTCTGCATACAAAGAGAAGAGGCACCCAGCACAGGACCTGCCTTGGCTCCAGGCAGGTACTTCTGAGGAAGTGCTGCACTGGAATAAGGCACCCTCATAGCTGCTAAGCTGTGTGCAGTAGAACTTGTACTCATGAAACTGCAGTGGTCTCTGTTGGAAAATGGAAGGACTTGTATGTGAGTTAGAAATGGCTTAGTGAGAGATCCAACAACATTGCCTGGAGAATCCATGACTGATCTGCAAATCTCTCTGGACATGGAAACAGAGATCTGCTCATGAGTGCTGTGGTGTCAACTTGACCATACCTGGCAGTAACAAATATCAGCTGTCAGACCACCTAAGGCGATTATCCAGATCAACACATTTACAATACAAAGACTAGCCCTAGATCTGATTGGAACTTCCCAGTAGCAGACCAGATAAAAGGAATCATAGAACAGAAGAATTGGAAGAAGAGAGACTCTATAGGAATCCTCCAGCCTTCAGCCACCACCCACTGGCCTACTGGATTGAGCAGCTCTGAGCATCCAGGATGTTTGCAGTGACTTAGCCTGCCTTCAGTTTCAGCTACCAGTCAAGTCATCTCTGCCATGAAAGATTGTTTCTCCCCTCTGGAACTGTAAGCTGAATAAATGTCCTTTTCTCTCTTAAGTTGCTTGACTTTAAATCCTGTCTCACAGCAACAGTTAAAAGTAACTGTTAGAAGTGCATTTTGGAGGAAGTGGTTGGAAGATCTGGGAGGTTTATTCTGAGTTTACAAGATGGAGACATGTGATGTCTTTATCTATTTTTCTAGTTTCTGAAAGAAGGAAGTTGACAGAAGGCACATTATTAGGGCCAAGAGAAATTTGAGGCCAGTAAAAAGAAGAAAATAATTCAGGATAAGTAAGACATTTGACCAATAAGAAAGTGAAGGAGGTCTTAAAAATTTTTGGGGTGAGGTTCCACATGGTCAGAATTCTGTATGCAGAATGTTAACTGAACTGTTTAAACAGGTAAATTAATTTTTGCAGAAGGGTTGTAAGTAATTCTTTGCTCAGGAACTAAGGATAAGGACTTAGAGAGAAAGGAGTTACTTTTCCTAAGCAAGATGCCATTTTCATAAACATAATTAGGATTCACTTCATAGGTAAACATGGAGGATTCACACATGCACACGGCACATGTACATGTTCACAGACATATGTGTCACACCTACATATACATGAAGAAAATATATTCAAAATATTAAAGAAGTTATGTGCTAGTGAGATTAGGCCAGCAGGCAAAGACTCTTGCTGAGTTAGGTCTGACACCATGTGTTCAATATCTGGAACCCATATATAGAAACATGTAGGAGAGAACCTACCCCACCAAGTTGCTTTCTGACCTCCACACACATGCTGTGACATGGTATCTATAGTCATATCACAAAACATACAGCAACAATAATAAAGTAGAGATTAAAAATCAGCTCTAGACAATAAATTTGGCATTTTTTGTCTTTCTAATTTTTCATATTTTTAAGTGACTCAAATCCTTAAAATGTGGAAACGATATTAGGTAATTTTTTAAAAAAGTAAACGATATTAGGTAATTTTTAAAAAAAGTAAACATATGTGGAGAAAGCATTTTGGTGTGAATGGGTGAAAATAATTGAATAGAAGTAATTTTTGGCCACATTTTGAAATGGATGATGTTTTTGTTGTGATCATATATCTGTCATCAAGGGAGATAGAGTTGAGCTGAACATTCCATCTCTATGAACACAGTAGTCCAAATTCTGTCTTAAAATTCATCTTTCAGATGATTGAGAAAACAGAGGATTAGTTGGCTGCCCTTAGTTTAATTCTAAACAAGGGGAGAATTTCTTGGTCAGTTTGATGCTATGCATAGCTAGATAGTTACTTAAGAGCTTGGGAATCAGAATTGAGTACAGCCGAGAGCTTGAAGACATAACAGGGAGATTTAGGGACTGAAGGCTTTAAAAGACTGTATGGTAGTGAGTTGGCAACAATGTCTTCATAGTAAACAGGGGCATGAATGAAAGCCAGTGAAAGGTGAGCAGATGAGGATGACCGCTGTATAGTATAAGGAGTCTATAAAGAAGGCTCTAACAATGGTGAATGCCCAAGAAAGGAAAAGAGCACGTGCCAGTCTTGAAAATGTATATGTAAGATATGCATTTGTATAAAAGATTTCAAATCATATTTGGAATATTGGAATATTAAGAATACAAAAAACCGGGCTGGAGAGGTGGCTCAGGGGTTAAGCCTCCGCCTTGCAGGCAGAAGGTCCTGAGTTCGGATCCCAGATCCCACGTATAGACGCCAGGTGGAAGCGGGGGCGGCCTGCACTTCCGGTCCTGGTAGGGCGGAGCCTGTGAATCCCGGGGCAGAAGGAAGTGGAGGCGTCCATGGTGGTTCACGAATTCGTCCGTGGTTCTACACATACACAGACACACACACACACAAACACACACACGCGTGCACATACACACGCACATGCGCACAGTTGAATAAATAATAATAATAAAAAAATTAAAAAAAAAAGAATACAAAAAACCCTCTATCTAGCTTGTTACCTATTTGCCCAGTCCTCAAGAATCCCTAACAGTATGCTTCTATTATATTCATTTCTCATCTCCTCTTGCTCAGCCCTTTCTGCCTCTTCCTCCCCTTCCTGTCTTTGCCTCCTTCCCACTTTTTCAGCACATAGTGTCATCTTTGTATCCTATTTGTTCTCATAAAAATATTTGTACATTGCAGACATAATAAATATTTGCTGATTTGCATTGTTTGGAACAGATGGTAAAGTGTTAGGATATGACTACAGAAGGAGAACAGTAGCAAATTCCATTTAACTTCTGTTTTCTCTATAAAGGATAATGGTTTTTAAAGTGGAAAGGTCAGTACATCCATAACTTTAGGAACCTGGAACTTCATGCAGGTATAGAGGTTCCAGATGAGCTGCTTGCCAGTGTAAATTCTAGGACTTTTTTGATGATGGTCAAGGAATTTTTAGTTGGGATTGTGGAGCCACTTTTGGAAATCTGGAACCCAGGAAAGAGGAGAGAGGAGCCAATTTCTTGATGTTTTGAAAGGAAAAGAAAAAAGTTGTTTCCTAAGTCAAGACATGTGCTGGGTTAGGAACCATGAGATGGACAGGTGGACAGCCTTTGGGAAAAGGCAGTTAACAAAGGTGCCACCAGAGTACCATGTTGACATCACTTCTTTAAAAACAGGACCATCCCACTAGTGGGACATTTCCTCTCCCTTATCTAGCTTTAGTCCCCAAGGTTTCCACTGTATGTTCTTATGTTTCTTGAGTTCCTAGGTAGTCTATGGGGACATGTTGGTATGTCAGTCATCATGTAGATCTGGGAAGGACAAGTCTCGCTGTAGTGAGTTCCTAGATGCAGCAGTCCTGCCTTGAATGGAATGTCTTGTCCATTGGTGAACCTTCTCATCTTTAGGTTCTTACAGTCTCACCATCCCCTCTTCTGTAAGGTCCCCAAACACTTAGGATAGGCATATAGGGCTAATCCCCCATAAGAGTAGACAAGCCAGAGGCCGGTCGCCATAGAAGCAATCAGGCTGAAGGGTGTGAAGGAGTGAGAAGGGTTAAGGAAGGAAAGGGAGAGGATGGGATGCAGAGGGGATGAAGGGAAGCAGGAATGAGTACGCAATATGCTTGTAAAAGTAGAAAAAAATAGACAGGACGGCTGAGAAGATCTTGAGAAAAGGAGAATCTCCAAAGCAGGGGAGACCCCACATGGACCAGTCACTTGAGGAAGTGTGGTGTGGTGATGGCTTTTTCTTGGGCGAATGTGGTACATGGTGAGGGAATCATAGGCATTTGAGCAAATGAACCCCCAGTGATAAATTAATCAAACTGAAAGCAGGTCTTTAAGGAAACGCTGCTGCAATCCCATTCTGATGAGCAGTTTATCATCGTCCCATTTATTAATGTTTTACAAGCCAGGAAATTAAAAGGAATGGTCATTGATAGTGTGGTGGCTACAGGTGACTTGAACTTCAAGCCTGACCCTGTCACTAGCTGAGAGATTTGAGTAAATTACCGAAATCTACTGAGCCTTGGCATTTCTGTTTGTAAAACAAATAATTTCTCCTGTGTGGGAGCATAGGGCCACTGCATTGTGCTATGCACCCACTGTACATGGCAGTATCTGTTCAGAACATACTGAGCGGCTCACATTATACACAAGGAACTTAAAGAGCATTGAATGAAAGCAATATTCTTTCAAGATTAACATTGAACTAAGACAATGAAGTCTGTGAGCAGAAAATGTAACCTTCATAAAACATGCACTTTTAGCAACAGATAATTTGTACAGAATTGATCTGAAGTTTTTTTTTTTTTCCAAGCTTCTGAGATTTAGGTATTTATTTATTTATTTTTAACATTTTTTATTATCTCCGCTCATACAAACTTAATAGGTACACCGGTTTGATCTGAAGTTTTTAAATTCAGTGTAAGATGTTTGGGATTCACGAAGTGAATTGGTTCCCACTACCCTTGAATAATTTGACTACATCTATAATATATATTTATTTTTTTGTTTTTCTGTAGCCATTTGTTGGAAGGGGCAGATTATGATACAGGCACAAAGATGTGTAGGGACTAACTGGAAGAACTGTAATTCATTCTTGAAAAAGGAAATATGAGAGTCGTGTCATTAATAATTACTTTTCGTACTCCCGGAACCATATCCCTACCAAGAAACTACTCAAAGAAAGGTTTATTTTGCCTCATGGTATGAGGTTGCGTCTATCATGGAGGGAGGAAGGCATGCCGACAGAAGCTAGAGCAGTCAGGAAACAGAAAGGACAGTCCTGGGCTCAGCGGACTCACCGCCTTTCTCCCCTGCTCACCTGCACTCCAGCTCATGGGATTTATCTCCGCTGCCTCTGTGGAATGGTGTCTTCACTCCTCAGTTACATGATTTCTAGAAACATCCTCAAATCCATACCCTGAGGTATGTCTCCTGGATTTGGTTGGCAATGATTAAGTACAACTGGGGTCCTCTGAAGAGGTACTGATTTATCTTGTGAGGCTCCAGGGGTAGAAGTTATGAGAAGCCACTGTGGTCTTGATGTTTAGGTGACCTCCAAACCATTTGGAAGTTTGTCTTTAAAGATGATGAACATTATCTTCTCCAAGTTGTGCAGAGACAAGGCTTCATGAGAGAGGCTGTGGAGGGAATTTCTGAATTGGACGTAAACTCTTCCACATCCTAAGAATTTCTCATCTGTTAGAGAACATAACTTTAAAAGCATGTGTTTTCTGTGCTCTGCCCCTGACCTGTTTCTCTAGCCTGAAAAATGCATTTAAGATATTTCATTTATTTGAGAGAGGTAATGGAGAGGGAAGGAGGGAAGGAAGGATGGGGAGCGAGAGAGAGAGCAAGAGAGAGCGAGAGAGAGAGAGCAAGAAAGTGTGAGAGAGCAAGTATTTAGGGGCTCACATGCCACAGAGTATGTGTGGAGATCAGAGGGCACGTTTTGGAAGTCTGAGTCTGCTGTCTCCTTTTACCATGTGCTCTGCAGGGGTCAAACTGCATGCAGGTGCCTTTATCAGCTGAGTCTTCTCCCTGGCCCAAGGATGCATTTTCTAGTGATGAGCATTTCTGCTTAAAGGTGCCTACTCTACTCTTGCTCTATCAGTTTAGTTGATTTTTTTAAAGCATAAAAACAAGTAGAAATGTAAGAAATTTATTCTTCATTTTAGAAAATGTCTATTTCCGTGTTATTAGGAAAATTATAATTTTAGTGAGTAAAATTTAGAGCACTGAATTCATTAGAAGAAACGTAACTTTCTCTTCACAATTGATAGTATGATAGTTCTGCCACTACTGGGAAGAAATCAACTGTGTTTAAAGAGTATTAATGTTTAGTTAAGAAAGTGACATTTCTTTGATATTTTTTGAATGCATAATGCTAACTTGTAAAGAAATCTAAGAACACAGGAAGTACAAATTCATAAAAAATGTATTTTCCCATGAAAAGCTTAACTGCGGACATCAGATATACACTTTGAACCTGGATGTATCTTCTTCCTCCCTCCCTCCCTCCCTCCCTCCCTCCCTTCCTCCTTTCCTCCCTCCTTGCCTTCCTCCCTTCTTCCCTCCCTCCCTCCTTCTCTCTCTTCCTTTCTCTTCTCCTTTTGCCTTCCCTCCTCTCTCCATTGCCTTCCCTTCCTTTTTTCCTTTCTTTCCTTTCTTCTCTCTTAAGATTACTGGTTGCAGTATTATCTTGTGGAATGACTCACATCACTATGCTAGAATTTAGGTGAATAAAAATGAGTGTGAATTTAGCAGTGAACGCTTGATTCCCACCTCCCTTCTCCACCCAGGTGTTAGGCCAGCCCGCTGCTCAGCACAATGAAAGTTCTTGTTTGACCATAACTGCACATCTCACTCCACAGGCAATCAGCATTTTAATTAGTGATTCAAAGGAAAGTCATTGTCCTCTAGTTGCTTTATCATAATTGCCAAATAATTTTCCATTGAATAAATAAATAATGTAAAGAAGAAACCTCCCCTCATAATGCTGTCATTAAGCCTTCATTTTTTTACCCCCTCATTTGTATTTGTATTAACACACAGCCCACTTGAAAGGGAGTAATTATAATGGCCTTCTGACAGTAGCCCATGGTTTATAAAAACTGGGGATGGTTTCCTTTTCTATCTCTGCTTTGCACTGGATGGCTTATTTCAAGGTTTAGATAAAGGAAGCTCTGGTGGCGCGTGTCTCTTCAAAGGTGTTTGAAAGTGAATGATTGACTTGCAGTGCACATGATTGGAACTAGGTAACTGGCATTATGACTCTGATGTACTGTGTAATTGATGCAAGTCCTTTCATAGCATTCTCAGATTGAAATCAATATTCATTTGGAGTGCAACAACTGTAATAAACCACATTCCTTTTGTAAGCAGTGGTCTAAGGCTTTGTAAAGGATCAGTTAAGAGTGATAGATTAACATTTTGGTCAGGCCAGGATCTATTTGAATAGATAGTCTTCAAGACAACCCCATTTAAAGCAGCTGGTTTCAAGAAATAAACTTTTTGATTTTGCTGGGAGAAGCTTCTTTCATTTTGCCTTTATCTGTGTTTCTCTTCTGTCCATTGACAGACCTATCCTCACTGGAAAACAGCAGTGGTTATTTTCTTGAATAAGTTGATTTTCATGAAAAAATACCACAGATTCTTCTTGAGTATTTATAGTCATTGATAGATTTTTTAAAAAAAATTCTCATCTGTATTGTTATAACTTTCAAAATATTGATGATCCACAAATGTAATTTGCATCTGTGCTAGGTCATGGTATATGCCTTGGACTTCAGGTAACTGAGAAGATGCTTTCTGAAGAATATGGAAATCAATATCAATTAATTTTTCTATCAGAAAGCATGTTTATCATCTTAAGTACTGCCAGGGGAGAGTTAACATAGTTTAGAGGCCAAGAGTACTGGTTTTGAGATCAGACAAGTCTTAGATTAAATCCTGGACCTCTGTTGATCAGCTGTATTGAGATAGTGATGTGCCCTTCTACCTCCCTGCTATTCTGCAAGACGTAAATGAGGATAGTAACTACTCTGGTAAATCTGGATACATAAATGAAATAATTACCACAAAACACAGCATACTGCTTTATCTATGTGAAACATTTAGTATGGTGGTGAACTGTGATAACATTTGTGTGATAACATTATGTGTGTGTGTGTGTGTGTGTGTACGTGAGTGTGTGTGTGTGACTTTCTTTCTGCCTTCCTCATCTCTGCTCTGTTGAATATATTTCTCCCTATTGCCTGGGACAAGAATCTTAGGGACAGTTTTGGTTCCTACCTGTCCTGCTTTTTCCCCGATGGTCCTCTCAAAATATTGGTCCAGCTAACTGTTCACAGTTAGTAAAGGCAAGGTTTTTCTACTTTAACTCTGTTCAGTCCTTTGTCTCCCACTAGTTGCCATGTTGCTGGCAGAGGGTGCACAATGCCGTGACATGAATGTGGGTTGCCCGGAGCCTGGTACACAGCTGCCTGAGATCAGTCGGTGTTCAAGTGCTTACTAAGAGTTTCTCTCAATTAAAAATGATTGCCCCCATTTTAGAAAACAGGAAACTGAGACCAAAAGAACTGGCAGCAGTTACTTAGTAAGTGGCAGTTATTTTTGTTTCCTTTACACCTTGGTCCTTTCCTAGCTTTCTGCAAGTATGTACATTTCTTTTATGTCAACAGTCAGAAATTGTTGCCCAAGTATCAAAACCAGCCATTCCTACATTTGACATGGGTTTTTGCAATCAGCAGTCTTCACATAAAAATGACTTTATACTGTGTGTCTCTTTTCATTTAACCCTTCCTAATTTCTACTTGCTATTCAAAACAAAGTTCAAATCCCTTATGGAAATCATTACTGATGGTTTATTTTCTGATATTCATTAGTACTTGCAGTCTTTACACACAGTTTAGCATTTTATTATGAATTGAAACAAGCATAATATTTTTCATTATTCTGTGTTCTTGACATGCTTACTCTAACCAGGTTCACATAAGATAATATAAAAATTGTAATTAGAGTAGTAATGGAGCAATAGTCACTATCATTTATTAAGAACATACATTTCATACTGCGTAGTAGTTCTTGGAGGGAAGGTAGATGTCATCATCTCCAGTGTAGTGAGTCAGAAATCAGATGAACATGCTAGGGATTAGGTGGCACTGTGTGCCGAAGTCACAGAAAGCTGGGCATGCTGGCCCACCTTTGCCAGACCCCAAATCCCAAACATTTCCCACATGATTCACCCGGTTTCTGTCCTTTCTAGCCTTGTGCCTTCCCACCACTCTTCATATCCTGACAAAGGAATTACGTGTTTGCCTTTCAATAGACATATTCACCTCAGTTTACATCAACAAGGCATACATTTCCTAATATCAAAGGGAAAAGTATTAGGAGAGAACATAGAATCATTTGGTGAATAACTCAGAATATAATCTTTGGAATATGAAAGAAAGTATATACAAATCTCCTAACTATCCTACAAGGAGTTCCATAGAATCTGTTAGAAATTACACAGAATTGGAGATTTTTATTGTTACTTTGTGTAAGAAAACTCTATTTATTAAAGTTCTCTATAAACTTCACAATGTTTCCCCTAGTAAATTGCAGAAATTTAAAGGGATACAGTATGTGTTTTATTTTTATTAATATTTATGTAAGTAGACTAATCATAATCCCTTTTACTTGTTTAGTTATATTCAGAATTCATCTGTTCTCAGTTCTTTGCAGTGAGTTACCATGATTTGGCCAAAGATTGGTGCATGTAAATTAGCCAACAGCACCTATGCTAAGTTTTAATGCAGATCAGTAATAGTTCTGTAAAAGAAACAGTTCTTCCCAAGGGTTACCCTCAGTGACAGTTGTATTCTTTCTGTTAGGCAGACATAAGTAACAAAAACAGTGGCAAGCACAAGCTTTTTTTAAGGGTTACACTCTTTTATGGGTTGTCACCATCAAATATGGCTTCCAGTTAACATCACATTTCGCATCCCTGACACAGACGGTTTGACAAGAAGCAATCTGAAGGCTTTCAGAAAGAAATCTGTCTGTGGTAGTTTTTGTGTGATATAAATATTACAAGGTCAAATTCATTTTTTTCTAGTGAGACAAAATGTTAACCTTCCACTTGGATTCAAAGCTGACCCATGACATCACTTTTGGGATGAATATTTCTTTTCGTTGGAAGGTGTGACCTAATCTCCATATTTCTTCTATGTATTTTATTTCCTAATTTGACTTTGAGTCAGAATACCTTTTTTTCCCATACATGCATTGATGTTTTTTTGCAGCTGGAAATAGATCTGTAGGCTGCTAACAATTATTGTCAGGCCTAATACATTCTAAAAAATGCATTATGAAGGTGGATTGATTCTGTAGTTTTATAATAACCTGAATGTGGCACTGGTAAAGTGGATGGGAAGAATATTCGGAAAATATCCTTTTCATATTAGACATTTAAATTGTTCGGTATTTTTGGAATTTTAAGGAAATGGCTTTTTCTGCTCTTGGTTATACCTTAGTGATAAATTGAACTTTTACCTTGAATACTGTTTTGTCTTTATTTAGAATACCATATTAAACTTAGGATTTTATAGTTTGGTTATTTATTGTGCATATACTTATGTACTATTTAAACATCCACCATATGTGGTTCTCATATAAATATCCAGGCCAATTCAGGAAATGTTTATTGAACATTTACTTTGTGTCATTCACTAAATTGGGTGAAAAGATAGAAAATTACATTTCAGCCTTGCCCTCAGATCTTCACAATGTGAATGGATTGCAAGAGAAACAAGCTTTTAAATATGTTTTTGGTAAGAGATTAACTTGGTTCTTTCTGTCTTTTATACTGAAAAAGAAGTTAATATACATGTGTGTCCTTCTGTTTAGTCATATGTAGCTAGTAACTACTTTGTTCCACAAACTTACAGGATAGGCATACCCTTTAGGAATCAAAAATTATACATATATATTTTTTTACCAGTTCTGTAAATGAATCTAGGATTTTGTACATGCTAGGTTTTGCCATTGGGCTACATTCCCAGACCTCTAATCATATTTTCATTATACGTTTGCATGTGAAATTTTAGTGTGTAATTTTAAATGGAAACAATCTAGTTAGATAATTAGATTACTCACAGTTTTGATTTTATTTGAAAATTGAATACTAAGAATAATATGAAAATATACTAGTCAAAATGTTCATTTGGATTAGCTGTGGATGTCGGAGTTCTGGATGACTTTAATTTCAATTCTTACTTATCTGTAGTTTTCAATCTCTTTGTAATGAACACCCATTACTTTTTATAACCCTAAAGTACCGAACATACAGAAAATTAATTCTTTCACTATTATAGACACAAAATAAGGTTGAAAGTTTAATTTGTAATCCTGAAACAGTTTTACCTTTACAAGCCACCCTAATAAGCTTCAGTCAGTTGGTGCTTTTCTAATTTTATTATTATTTAATTATTTTTGGTGTGTGTATATGTTTGTGTGTATATGGAGCATGTATATGTGTTGGATGCATTTGAGTTTGCCTGCATGTGGAAGCTTTGGGTGAGATGAGGAATTGCTTTCAATTACTCTTCCAACTTATTCTTTTGAGGTTGAGTCTGTAATCAAACCCAGAGCATGCCATTAGGGCTAGTTTGGCTAGTCAGTTTGCTCAGGGGACTTTCATGACTACCTTTCAGGGATGGGATGAAGCACCATGCCCACCTGACAGTTTTACAGCGATTTGGGAATCTGAACTCAGATCCTTTTGCTTCTCTGGAAAGCTCTTTAACCATCAAGCCATCTTTCCAACATCTGTATTTCTAATTTTTGAGGGGGTTTAACTCTTGAATTGAGTTTGGTTAAATGATTTTGAAAGGACCTGGGCTTAGGAGTTGCCACTTTTTTTAGGGGAAAGGGGATTGGCTGTAATCTTAGGTAAAGCTCTTGAATCTTGTGTCATCTTCTGTGGAATGAAACTTTTAAGATACCCCCATGTGATTACATAAGAACTGAATCTGTGGAAATACATAATGTGCTAAGTGTCAAGCACATTGTAGGTGACCAGTAAACTCCAGATATTTATTTTTAACCTTAGAATCATAGATAAGCATTAATTTTGTGATATCCTACAGGCAACTGACAAAAATTGAGAGAATTAAAAAAGAAATTGGAATTTGGTTGTTTAAAATAACATGTTCTAACCTTCTGTCCTTTCCTCATCATAGACTTTCTCTGATGTGATCACTCTAGATTCTTGCTTACCTCATGAGGAACAAGATTCAAGACTCTATGTTGACTGCAGGAAGATCACTATGATATGTCAATAAATTAAAGTGATTTCTTTCTGTTGGATAGCCGTTAATGAAGGCACCAGTCACATGGCTGGCTCATGTTCAGCTGTCGCCTTGGCTGAGATGCAGCTTTCTGAGACATCCCAGCTATTTCAAAGTTGGTTATGACCCTTCCACGTGCCTCTTGTCTTGTCCACTGACTTCCTTCATGGGATACACAAGTTTTCTGAGGTCAGGAACTTCATAAGACTTTGATTTTATCTACAGTTGTTAGTATAATCTCTGGCTCACAATAGCTATTCAGTTAATTTGACTTATAGGCATTGTTTAGACAAAAGTCACTTATGATTTGGGGGAACTTCCTCACCAGTGATTTGATCTTTATTTTGACTCATTTCTGCTCATGGTGCTGTTCTTGGGTGCTTTTGTACATTTCGTGGAGAGCTAAGGAATCAAAATCTATGCTATTTCCTGGATTCACTTAATTTGCATAGTGGATTAATTGTTCTTTATACTCTTCCAGTTCTCTTCCTCTTCTATGCTCTTCCTCTTGGCTGCAGTGTACTGGCTCATCTGGCAGTTTAAATAGATTGCTAGTTACCATTATATCATTTTGATTGTCTTTGTTCATTAACATCACTACTATGTAAGCAAAATGTTGTGACTTAGAGCCCAGGATTCTTCATCATTTTCCTACCATTCCCTTCTTTCCTCCCCATGTCTGGAGGCTATTCCCCTCATTACAGAATTTAGCAAGGAGTAATCCTCTGCATTAAATTCCAGGGATGCTGTAAGCCCTGCCAGTTTAGAGAAAAATGGCAGTGTTAACTGGGGATGTTTTCGTTTCTTCTCTCTTCTCGCTCTCTCCCTCCCTCCCTCCATCCTCACTCCCTCCCTCCCTCCCTCCATCCCTCCTCTCCCCCGCCTCTTCTTTCTTCTTCGCTTCTTCCCTCCCTCCCTCCTTCCTTCTTTCCTTTCTTCCTCCCTCCCTTCTTCTTTCCTTTCTTCCTTCTTCCCCCCTTCCCTCCTCCCTCCCCCTCCCTCCCTTTCCTCCCTCCCTCCTTCTCTCCCTCCCTTCTTTCCATGCATTGACCCAGAGACGGAGGTTAGCAAAATCCTTTTAATTCCTGGGTCCGATCATAGTGTCAAGTCTGGACCACCAAATTTGGCAGGGTTGGGTCACTGCCAGACACTTGGAGATAGGAACAAGGGCTTGATTTTTCTTGGGCTGAATTGAGTAGTCTTCCTACTCTCTCCTCTTCTACAAGTTTACATAGATGGAAAATAAGTGTTCTCTTTTGGCAGTAGCAAGGCAGTTCAGAAAAAGACGTGTTTGGGCGCTGGGTCAGGAGGAATAGGACTCATTGGAAAAGCTGTAGTCTCGAGGTTTCAATTCTGGTTTTCCAGGTTTATCCTAAAGTGCTTGCTTTCTCCCTTCCCCATTTCCCTCTCTCTACCTCTCTTGCTCTCCTTTTTAACCCATTAGTACAAGTTTCTACGTGTTAGAGGATTTCGCCTGAATATCACTCATCTACCTAACACCTGGTTAATTACTTAGATTAAGTTTAGTCTTTCCTCCTCTCCCTCTTTCATACCATTTTGGTGTCTTGGAGACCCCTTTTTGTCTTATGAATGTTTGTTGAAGATTGGTAATATATTTGCCCCCACCCTTTAAGTCATTTACATTTGTTTTCCATGTCATATGATTTAGTGCTTGGTTACAGATGGCTGTATTACAGATTCTTTTCTCTTTTACGCTACCTTTTAAGGGGTAGGGTAGTACATCTCCAGAAACAATATACATATTTTTAGTGACACATTGAGAAGCTAAACTAACTTGTGCTGAGAATCATGGACTAAAGAAAAAGGAAAAGGCCTGTCACCAAGAGCTGATATCAGGAACAGCCCTTCCTGTCCCTTCTTTGTTGTGCCACATGACACCATGTACCCTGGTCTACTTGCACTTTAGGTAGCTGTCTAGCCTGTGTTACTTTGTTTTTGCTGAACTCAGAAGTTCTTGGGGTAAAGCATACATGCCCTGGGCTATCAGCCATCACAAAAGTAGCACTTTAGTCTCTAGTGAATCTTAGTTACACCACTTTTTAAATACATAGCCGGTGATGCCAAATTGCAAAATACACTTATGTATCATGAATATAAGGATTATATTTTAAGAGCAGGACAGATTATTTTTTAAATGATTCTTTTCTTTGCATGTCAGCCTCAAATTTGTTGATACTATTTTTTGTATGTGTGTTGCTTTGCTTTCACACTGCTTGTGACTGACAAGTTATTCCTTAATTCAAAAATGGTTCTTTTATTTATGGTGTGTGCACACTTGTGCCCATGTGAGCATTATGTGGAGGTCAGAAGACAACTTTTAGGAGTTAGTTCTCTTCCCTCCTGCCTTGTTAAAACAGAAATCAGCTGTTCTCTCCTGTCCTGAGATTACGGAGGAATATCACTGACATTTTTTTCTTAACATGGGTTTCTGGGATCAAATTTAGGTCGTAAGATTTGTGTCACAAGTGCTTTTACTCACTGAGCCATCTGCCCTGTCCCCATTCTCTATTTTAATTAGGGACAAGTAAATAAAGGCCATCACCAAATAAATGGACACAAACTTCAACTTGGAGTAAGAGTCGCCATTCTTCTGCTAAACTTTCTTTTTATGCTGGGCTCTCATTGTAAAGCAATCTTTTGAGGTTTAGTCAGGCTCAGTGGAATTTATTTCATTTTCATCAAAATCCAGTAACTGTGGTGATGAACATGGGCAGATAATTGAGAGAAGTAAGTGAGAATCAAGTGTACTTGCTGACTTGGACTACTTGTCTGTCAGCACAAAGGGCTACCAAGGAAGGAATAGACACATTTATCTGGGAGCAACTAAGATGATTTTTTTGAGGAAGACATGTGGGAGTTGGACTAGATAGCAGTGATTGCAGATGGATTAGCCAGGGAGTACTACATGTCCAAAGGCAGAACTGAAGAAAGACCTGGAGTGATGGGAACATAGGGAACTGTTTGGTGGACCAGACTGGAATCTGGCACTGCTGCCTTGGGGAGACTCTGTAGTATGTCGAGTGGGAACTTGACTCCTTGCATACAGTGGGAAATCTTGCTTCATTAATAAGCCAGGTAGGATGACTCCTTCCTTAGAGCAACATAGACTTGAGTATTTAAAGGTGGAACAAAAAGCAAAAAGTAAAGCCTTATAGAGAAAACTATGAAGGAAACATTTTATCTGAGACAGGACTGCTTATAGTATAGACTACAAGTCTCTAAAGGAAGCTCGGATCTCCAAAAATGAAAAATGATGTTTTATCAGTTCACTATTTTCATTAATGATTCTCTTTTATTAAAGAGGCTCACATTCTGAAAGGTCTTAAAATATGATAGATTATTCACTATTTATCATACTCTGTAGAACGTGAATTATAAAGTCACCATTTTCAGCATTTCCTCCAGACTCTTAAACATTATGCCACGTGATCCAGCAGAAGTAAGTACCACAGACCCTCCTGATGTCATGAAGCTAAGTCTTGTTACTTCTATGACTGAAACAGCCAACTCTAAAATTATATGTGTTACTGGCATGATAGTGGTATGAAAACATTAAATGTAAAAACCAAAATAAAGAGAATTGAACACTTCCTATTAGGAAAGCCATCCCTGATGGTTTTGTCGACAGACTACATTCTTTAGATGCTTTTCTTCCATATTGTTATTTGCAAGTTTATACTTGTTTTATTAGTAGTCTAATTGCTGGCAGATAGCTGGGCATGGTGGTACCTAAACTTAATCCCAGTCCTAGGGAGGCTGAGGTGGCAAGATTACAATTTTCCAGGCCAGCCTGGGTTACATGTTGAGACTTTCATCTGTAAAACCCCAAAAATCAAAATCAACAGCAGTGGTGACTGGTGATGTTGTAACTTTGAATCCGATCTCCCCCAATTAAACTGTTGATTCAAGTTGTCTCTACCATCTCAGTGAATTCCACCTCTGGTGATGCTGAGTAAATGCAAATCTAACATGCTGACATTGTAACTGCAAAAATATGCATAGTGTCTGGCTATTGAGGAAAGCAGGAAGTAAACCTGAGTTGAGTCTTATCCATTGAAGCAAGATGGAAAGAAAATGGAATTCAGTCTTCAATTTTATGGAACTAAATTTAATGGTGAGAACAATCACACTCTGTGGCGATTGTTTTCAGAGCTGTTTTATTAAGTTATGTAATGGCAGGAGTTCAAACTCCGTGATTGTTGAAATGGTAAATTTAAGGAGTATTTGAGAGTGCTTGCCAATATACAAGTGTATGAGGTTTCAAAGTGCAGGAAATATTATTTCCACCTTCCCACTTCTGTGGCTTATAATTCTTATTCAAATAGTTTTCAGGGATTATATTTAATACACTGCTTTAAAAATGTTTAAAAATCTCATTTTATTCCCCAAAGATTTGTTTTTTGCTGTTGCGATTAGATGATGACAGCTAGCTGGCTTTTAAAATTGATCAGGAAGTATTCTGGCAGCCATTCAGTGTTGTAATAGCACTTTAATGGATACGAGCTATTCACCCAGATCAGACTCAATGTCAAAACAGGCGAAAATACAGCTGTCACTCTGGACAACAAGATCCTCATATGCAAGCAGCTGCTTGATACACTGCAGAAAGGCAGCCTTTTTAGAAATATTTAAAAGGTGTGTCATTGCCAGCGTATGAGCATGCTATGAAGTCAGGGCGTGCTATTTGAGAAACAGGAAGAGGAGGGTGTGCATGAATTTTAACTCTTGTAACAGCCTACAAAACAATATATGCATGTAGTATATATGAAAAGAAAATCTTTCTTCTTTGTTTTAACAGTATTTGGTATTGATCATACACACATGTGTCCATGCTTTGTTTACTCCGTTTGTCAAAACCTGGCATTAATCCAGTCAAGGTCCTTTACCCTGTCTCCATATGTGGCTAGTTCACTTGAATTCTGAAATAAATTTGGGTACTGATACTTCTGCCTAGCTGGTCAACTTATATACACAGGCATTGATTTTTAAGGAAAACTCAAACCAAGAAAAGTATATTTGGAACAATTACTGATAAAATTACAGCATTTCAGCTGTGAATTGAGTTATATCCATTATCACGTGAAGGACAGAATCTCACTGTAATAATACAAATAACCTGTGTGTTCTGCCACTAAAAAATTCAAAGCAACTTCATGGATGGTAATTGATTTGATTCTCAGGTTAGTTATGTGAAATGTGCAGTAAAGAGCAGTTCATTACTCACTTTTGTAGATGAGGTATAACTGAGACAACTGAATGGTTACAGGAATCCCAAGGTCACACACCCAGTAATGACTACAGCTGAAGATGCCCTGACTAGAAGTTCACTTCTCTTTTTGTGACACAGTGACACCTCGTATGTTCATGCTTTGAAACATCATGTATTTTCGAGTACCTGTTAGGGGCCTTGAATTGTTCTTGGTCTGATTAACGATACTAAGTGATCAAAAGAAAGCATGATTCAGAAATTGCAGGTAAATAGACACAATCCTGATCCCAGTGCTTGCCAGAATCCAGAAAGAACTCAGTTGTTATGAAAGCACAGAAGGGGCATGTGTAAGGAAGCCCACAGGGAGAAAACTCACTCTCACGTAACTCTAAGTGTCCTTTAACGTAGATAGGAACGATGTTCTGCTTCTCCAGGTGAAGAGTAAGATGTGAGCAAGGAAGAGAGTGTCTCCAGGTGGATAATAACAGATGGTAGTGACCCGAGAGCAAGATGAATGCCTGCAAACACTTACACGATATGTCTGAAAAGAGCCAGATTGAAGTATTTTGACTTAATTCTGTTGACGAAAATGATTAGGAGTTTCTAATCATTTAGAACAGGCTGAAAAAGATTAAGTAGTTGATGGTGGTCCATAGGAGAGACTGGAATGAAGCGAAATAGTTCCAGGAGAAGACCAGTTAAAAGGCGACTACAGCATGCAAGGCAAACACAAAGGAAGGTCTCCATGAAGGTGGCAGCACATTGGTGGAGCTTCTGTATGGGCACCTCTAGCATGTGGTTGGCGACCACAACTTGACTTTCAACTGCTGGCATCCTTTCTCAGGGCATCCCTGACTGCAGAAGCCCTTGCCAGGGAGTTAATTCAGTCTGTTTTTATTGTGTTCATTTTTGATGATTCCTAAGTGCACCAGCTCTGTAACCCCTTTCATGAAATTTTCGTGATGTGCAGTTGTCAGGAGCTCACTACATGCCTCGGTGCGAATAAGCTCTAGTGGTCTGTCGTGGCGGCATTAAGTACATGTCTTTACTGACTACCTTCTTTTCCCCATGACATTTCTCTAGTTCCCTTCTAATAGTTTCTTCATTCCCACTGAATTATTTGTACTGATCATCTAGTGATCTACTTGTATGTGATCCTAAATATCCCCAACAACAGCCAAAAGCTAAACCAAACAAAAATCCTCAAACAAGCTAAACCCCTGGAATTTCCCTTGAAATTCCAGTTTGATGATGTATCAGTCAGAATTCTCAGTGATACCAAGTCCAAACATTAGTTTAGACTGGTAATTAAAAGTGGTTTCACCCATTATCTCAAACCAACCTTAGAATTTCTGTAGAAATACAGCAGAGTCTATCAAATCATATAGGAACGCTTCCAAAGATTTGGTCCAATTTCTTTTAATAGACTATATGTAAATCCCCAAATACAAGTAGAAAAAAATCTTCAATTGTGATACATCATTATTTTCACTTTAACAAAATAAATATGTAGATCTATTTATATATCCAACTGTATTGTGGTGCTTGCTCTCATTAATGCGGTGGACCAGTTAATGTCTGTTGCCTCTCAGAAAGTTAGTAGATCATGGGCACAGTGTCATATTTATTCTCTGCCCAGTGGTTCATTTGTTTAACTGATGGCTACTCTCTCCCACTAAGAGCTACTATATGTCATATAATAATGATACTATCCATATTTACACTCCAAAACTGAGCAAGTTACTTCTCAATCATGTTCTATCCTTGGTCAGTGTCAAATTTTGCTTTGGTCCTAATAGCTGATAGATTGACATTCCTTTAGTGTGGTAATAAAATGCAGTAGATTATTAAGAGCATAATTATCATCATAAACACAAATATTTTCTGATTAAACATTTTGTATAATATATAATAATATTTAACAGTGTCTAACAAGCTTCCCTGAAAACAACATATCAAATATTGGTTATTAATTAAATTAAGATTAAGCCATAACTTTTTATCACTGTACTTTTTGTGCTGAGATTTTTGACATTTTCCTTTATCCTCCAATGAAGGGGTATTTTTGTTAGACTAATGTCAGTTTTTTATATGTCTCTTCACCTTAATAATATTAAAAATTTAGATGTGAGCTATGCATTATATGAAATCAGAAATCAATTACTATAGTATTCATTCCTGAAATTTGTCTGAAGTAACCACAAACAAATGTTACATAATTTAGTGAATGATTCCTTGAGTCCTAGGTATATTCATCTAAAAGATGATTATCTTCTTCCACACTTTTTGGTAAACTTGCTATTTATTCATTTGGAAAAGAGTTAAAATTTGTTTACAAGAAAGAGTCTTGAAAAGTAGAATTTTAATATAAAGCTATACTAATAAAATTGTTACATTGGGTGTTTAAATGCTACAGACTATGCATAAATAGGTTTCATTAAAAATACTGTAGGGTTTAGTATGCTATTATAAAGAATATCTTAGGATGACTATATACTTAATAATCATGTATTTCTCTTGTGATGCACTTGCAGATTACAGTTCCTGTAGAAAACATCTTTCTCAATAATATCATGAATGGGAAGACAGAGGCAAAGAGAGGGCAATGACTTGACCTAAGAAGCTATAGGACCAGTGACAGGTCATGTTAGGATATTTTATTTATTATTCTGAACCCAGATCAGCAATTCTGGCTCACTGGAAAAATTATTTAGACACAGATATCATCTGTTCATTCACAAGAAGTCAGTTTCACAGAAAAAATAATCCGTGAGTTTGGTTGCTATGTTTAATGCCAATCACATTGATCTGATGAATTTCCTTTACTTAATGAGTGAGCCAATCAGTTATTTTGATATTTTGTAGACACCTAGTGAAAGGGTTTCATTTAAAAAGTTAGTCTTATTTTCTGAATGTATTTAGTGGATTTTGCATATAAATTAAGCCTGGCAAAAAATCTATTTAATGCATATATAATATTCACTAAATAGGCCAGCAAAAATCAAGGTTCTTTTAGAGGACACATTCAAAATTGACAGTGATGTGTTTGATTAGTTTTTGCATTGTGTTAGTATTTGCTAGAGGAAGAATTTCATCTATTTTGATGGGTCTAGAACGTGCCTTTAGAGAATAACAGCCTGACATCTTGACATGGAAACACTTGCTGGTGTTTTCTGACACTTTAGATGTTCCTGCATTATATTAGATCGTAGTCTTTACTGTGTGCATGACTTATCTCCTTTACTAAATTGCAAGCTTTTAACCACCCACGATCCTAGGAGTGTCTCAGAATTAGTGCTCAGTTTATTAAAAGACTAGTTTTTATCTTTATTTATTATTTATTCATTCAGGGATTTCAAAATGTATTAAACATTAGGCAGAAAATTGAAATGGTGTTTTTCACCTGGTGCAGGATTTTCCAATTACTTTGTAAAAAAATACCAAAGGATATGTTAGGATCTATATGATCCTGTGGTATCTATATAACTTTAAGGATAAATTTTCTTCTTTATGTTCCAACCTCCTCAACAGTATCTTTACCCTCCTGGACTTCAGGTCTGGGGAATAGATTTTCCAAAGAGAAGTTCCTCATGCAAAAGTACTTTGTACATTCCTCATAGTGCTGTGCTGGCTTCCACTACTCCTGGAGGTCTGCCAGGGCTGTTTTCTTCATTTGTTCCTTGTTCATGTCTAAGGAAAGAGCTGTGGAAGGCCATTATGTCAGAATTTGGGGGCCAAGATGTGGCAAGGAGCTGTATGCTCATTGTTTCTAGCAGTGTCTCGGTAAGGGCTTGGGTCAGGTCCCTGAAGACCCCAGTTCTGGGCTTAGCATGCATCTTGATTGCTGGCAGATTGGTAAGAATCATCTGCTCACAGTGATAAAGATGAAGTTGTTCACTGGTGGAGGATCTACCAGTGAGGACTAGGGGATGCTTGGGTCACCCGAAGTGGCTTCTGTAAAGATTCCTGAAAGGAAATACTGGGCACCTGAACGGGATATGTGGAAAAACATAATTGGGCAGTGCAGCCTGCAAAACCTCAGAGTTCTGTAATTTTCCCTGGATCAAAATAAAGCAAAATATAGCTTTCATTACTGTGGTAAGTCACACTTGAAAAAGAATTTTTTCCTTTATTCTTTATGATTTTTTTCTTTGGCAGATTCATACATGCATACAATGAATTTAAGTCATTCTCCCCCCAATATTACCTATCCCATTGCCATTCTTTCTTCCAATGAAAATCTTCCCAACTAGTCCCCTTCCTATTTTCATTTCTTTGAATTTGAGTGTGGCCAACAGAGTTTCATAAGAGTGGCTTGCATCAGCAGGTGCCTGGGTAGTTGCTTGAACATGGATGATACAGCAATGAGTATACTATGGATGAAAGTAGGCGAAACAGAGATTTCTTAAAGGTAACTGGAGGATTTAATGTTGAAATGAAACTGTGTGCAGCAACATTACCACGAAGGTTAATAATCACATAGTATAGAAGAAAATTATTTTTTCTATTTCCATATTAAAAATAGTGAAAAATTAAAAATGAAAAAAAATTGTTGCACCATTTCTGATATTTCCTGAAGAATATTTAGTGGGTCCTGAAGCAGTTGTTTTGGGTTACCCAAGCTGAAAAAATTGCCTAAGAATATGTTACACACGCATCTCCTTCAAGCATTGTAGTTATTAGATTGAGAACTACATGGCCACTGTCCTGTGACCTGAACAGGCTCTTTAAAACTGCACCACTGGCACAGCATGTTCTTAGCCCTGCTTTTGAATCTTGAGTGTCTTACCATGCTTTTGAATGAAAGTTGTACAGCTAAACTTCTGCTTAGGATGCATTTAGATATAATAGCTCTTGTTTCAAAGCATTGTATATTGTTTGAGAAGTGATTCCCAAATAGATTCTAATGACAAAAGATTCCATGAAATACCTGATGGAGTTGGATAGATGCCTTGGAGCCACTCAAAAGAAATGTAGTGTCAGGCATATTTGTAGGTAGTTTAACAGGAAGTTTCTCTATTATTCTTTTACCTTACTTGTTTTACCATTTTAAGTTGATAGTCCTGCTTAGTGACTGCCCAGGTTGATTATTCTCATTGATTCCTATGGAATATTTTAGAGTTTAGCTTATTTTTCCAGTGCTAGTGTTTAAAGCCAGCACCTTCTGCTTCTACCAGTGAGTCCTACGCACTTTGGATTTAAGTTAGAGGCTTTTGGTATATAGGAGTCTCATCTCTTGAACTCTGTCCCTACCCCATGAAGCTCTTGGTGTCAGCTGCATTGTTGGGGAATAAAAATCGGCTTCTTCTCTATTTCAACATTTCTTTCTGAGATTTCTCAGTTTCCATTGGAGGACAGAAAAATAATGTAGGAATCTTCACCTTTTCCCCATGTGAGGAAGCTTGGAAATGAATGAAATGGTCTTTAAAACCCACCAAGATCCATTCTTGTCTTACCTACTTCTGTGGAATTTATTTTCTCACTTACAAAATAATAAGAGAAAAGCAGGAAGGAGCAGTGAGAAGGCCTACATGGATGCCTGGATAAGCTCAGCACAGTAATGATTAGGTGGTGAAATGGTATGAATAATTTAGCAGGATGTCCCTGTGCTATTTCTAATATAATCTTAGTTTCCAGAAAAGAGAAAATATTTGTTCCCAAACAGTGAAATGCAGCATTCCAGAAGTAGTTATATATATCTGTGTGTACATATGCATATATGTCTGTACACACACATACTCACTTTCACACAAGCATACAAATCTATGTGTGGTGAAATTAATACTTTTTAAAAGGTACAAAGCTATTGTCATTAAAAAGTTTATTTACATGATGGTTGGGTAGTGTTTGTGACTTTACCATATGTACAGTATGTGCACTAGAAAATAGGTTTTCTCCAATGGGAAAACAGAGCAAGACAGCCCCATTTGCCATTTGTTTAGAATTATAAACATATTATCGGCTATCTTACTTTTTTCTATGTAAAATCTTACAGTTATTTATTGAGTTATGTGTGTGTATGATAATATGTTTATCAGCTATCTTACTTTTTTCTATATAAAATCTTAGTTATTTATTGAGTTGTGTGTGTGTGTGAGAGAGAGAGAGAGAGAGAGAGAGAGAGAGAGAAAGAGAGAGAGAGAGAGAGAATATGAGCACATCAATGTGTACATGGAGGCCAGAGCATCCTTTCAAGGTCAGTCCCACCATATCAGTTCTTGAGCAGCTCAGGTTTTTAAGTTTGGCAGCAAGCACCTTTATCAGTTGATCCATTTTTCTGGCCCCCTTTCATGTTTTTAAGTCACATCCAGCTATAAAATATGAAGATGAGAAAATGCTAATCATTGTAGTCAAGCCACAGTAAAAGGCCTTTGTTGGGGGAACAAACAAACAAAACAAAACGCCACCAGCTTATGACAGCTTGAACAAGGCTGAAGTCTGACGTGCACCTTGTTTCCCCCTTTGTTGAGGAAGTATCGTGTTTTGGAGACGGGGAAGAAGAGCAGAGCATGTGCCATGTGGGAACACAGACTGGCATATTTGGATAACATCAGTATCCCATCTGTGACATCAGAGATTTAAGCAAGAGGTCAAGTCCAGGCATCATTTTTGTGAGGTTTATTTCTGCTAATCAGCTTATTTCACTGAGTGTTCTGCAGTGTCATCCTGCCTGTCTGTACAAATGGTCCTGATTGTAAGGCAATTCAGCAGGGCTGGTCACTTAAATACATCTGATGCTTTTGCATTCGTGTCTTCTTTCACTGCACTTTACAAAGTGGAGGAAATGTACTTTCTACAGTATGGGGTACCTTTTTAAAGGTATACTCTTACTATGGATGGAGGCCTAATTTCCATTATATTCACTGTTCTGTAGAAATACTTAATGCCAGGAAGGAGATATTTACTGGAATCCACAAGTCCAGAATTCATCATGATTCAGTGTGAAATCCGCTGCCCTTTGCTCCCCACCCCCTCTTGGACTGGAATGAAATGTGCCTTAAACTGAAGTGAAATACATCACATGCAGCTACAGTGGGCCCTGGCTTCCCCTCTATTCCTGGTGTGAAATCGATACACTATCTTTCCTCCTGACCTGTTTTGTGACCTCCATTGCAGCTTTCATGCTGAACAGCAATTGCTTTGAACAGTCTGGGTCTGCCACAGCTCACAAATGATTCTCAGCCTCTGTCTAAAACTGGTGCCGATAACAAAGGCTTGATTTTAAATAATGCAGTGGTTGTCGTCCTCTAATTATGAATTACATGAGGGTGCAAGCTCCTGTATTATTAAGCACTTTCAATAGCAGGCGCAGTACATGTGCAGACTGCATGTAGGGCCTGAGAACAGGTTCTTTGCCTAAGTTTGGATGGCTGGAGAAGGGGAGAAAAGACACAAGCTATATTTACAGTCAGTCTCGGCTATTTCCTTACTAGGATTCCGTCTGGTGAGCTATTAAATTTTCTTCCCGTATGAGGCTCCCCTTTTTTCTTAGGGGAATATTTTTGAATATGAAGTTATAAGACCTTGTTTAAAAAAACAGGCTATTTGACAAATGTTTGCTTTATATATTTTTATTAATGAACTTCCAGAATTAGACTTTTGAAGTTTTGACTCTCTAAAATGGCAGTAACCTGTGGGGATATTCCTCATTTTTTGTTTCTCTGTAACTGAATTAGGTGAATAATGAT
The DNA here is from genome assembly GCA_023101885.1 of Typhlomys cinereus. NCBI lineage: Eukaryota > Metazoa > Chordata > Mammalia > Rodentia > Platacanthomyidae > Typhlomys > Typhlomys cinereus. The sequence continues at coordinate 1,279,837 of JALPQD010000031.1, read as the reverse complement.
ATCTTTTGATAATATTTTAGCCATTTTCATGAAGCTATTGAATGGAGGAATTTGTCTTATAATTATTAACACATACTAACTATAAGGATTGATGGACTTCACTGTGATATTTCCATACATACGCTGTGCATTGGCCATAGCTACATTCTTCTTCTACTTTGCATCTCTTTCTTCCATTCCCTTTTCCTTTTGCTAATATTCTGGAGGAAATTATTGTTTCAAAGAAATAGGGATTTTCATGTATGTTAAGAAAACCTTTGTATAACTGGATCGATGCTTTACTTTGCCAGATTAGAGATCATAGGGGGCATCAGAAATTCCATGTGTATAAGTGGAGTTGTCCCAATATATTCGAATGAAGTAAGATTACAACAGATTTTGAGGATGCTTTGTACTATGATTAGGTGTAAAATGAATCATTCTCTTGTTTTTGTTTAATAGTATTGAAATTAAATTTGTTTGGCAACAAAGGGCTCACACACTTCAAAAAAGATACTTCACTACACTCAAACAGCAGGAGTGGTCCATGCATCTGTGATTTCCCAGTCCTTCTATAAGTTGCATGGATCCACAGAAGGAAAGACGGTGGAGCTCTGAGATGCTGTTCTTAGCCCAACTTTTCTTCAACTGCCATGTGACTTTACTCAAATCTTCTAACCTTTATTGTTCTGGTTTTCTCACCTATAAAGTGTGGTTAATTAGTGAGATTATTAGTAGCCTCCTTTCCAGTTTCAGATTTACTTGTTTGTAATACTAATGATAACCCTTCACATTTGCATGGAATGTATACTTTTTCCTATTGATTTTTTTCCCTTAAAAAAATAAATAAAGGCAGGTAGGGCTTGCTACTTTTCCCGGTTTCAAAAATTAAGACAAAGAGTAAAGTACATGAATTTGTCCAGGTTGCCTCAAAAGTGAGGGACACAAGTGCAGCTCTAATGGGTCAGAGTTTGCTGGAATGAGTTGAAGCTGAGAGTTTGTTATAAATATATGAACTTGGAAGGGTTTGCTATCAAAGATGCCAAGGATTTTTAATTGCATATTTGCCTTTAAATTTAGTATATATTGTAGTCTCTAATAGTCTGTTCATTTAATGAAAGCAATGTGTTCCCTCAAAATGGCAGGTCAGTGATATCAAAAGTAATGTGTTTAAATGCATGATCATATATACTTCAATGTAGAGTGGTGAATGAGGTTGCGAAGTCAACCCAAGACTTTTCTGTGGCCCTGTGTTTAGGGATGACATTGATTTCTTTACAGTGGTATGTGACTTGAATCGTTTGAATTAGAAAATTGAAAGTTCAATAACTGAAAGCCCCACCTCTACCTCAAATAGAATTGTCATATGATCCAGTCAAGTAACTATTAGTAAAATACTGAACGAACCAAAGTCAGCTTTTCATAAAAAATATACTCTAATCCAATTTATAAAATATTTTTAAAAGTCTACAATCTCCCATATTCTTTATCTAAATCTGTTACACTTTTCTGTGGGTACATAAAATTTGCATTTTAAAGAAAAGGAAAAGCCAGTAAAATATCCAAGGTAGAGATTATGCTCTTTTATTTCTCTACATTTCTTAGAGAATGCATTTAGTTTCTGGGTGCTGAGAGACTGGCTATGGAAGCTGTTCATTGTCCCTGCATGCAGGACAGTTCCTATGTACTAAGTCTTCATTGGTGCTGCACAACCTCCTGACGGGATGGTTTGTGGAAGCACACTCACAAATCAAACCTAGTGAGGAAAAGCTTGGGGACAGAATGAAGGCTTGTATTTTGGATGCAGAATCCTTTCTCTGTGCATAGGAATGTGTATGTTCCATACAAGAAGGACAAGTACCTACCTATCAGACATTTAGGAATTTTCAGGTCATTTTGTACTCCACACAGTTTATCCACAGGCAGGCATCATTGTCCTGCTCTTCCACAGGCTGCTCTTTCACAGCTGCTATGAGCTTGGCCTTGACATCACTGTCATCTCTGACACACTTAGCATTTTTTCACAAAAGAGTAAATACTGGCTATAATTCAATAGTAATTCAGCTTAACCAAGTTAAGAAAAGTCTTTTATTCAAATAGTTACTTTGAGATAGTTTAGTACATAAATGTGGCTTCTAGAGACAGAAAATATGCAAACATTCATACAGAACATTTTTTTGTGTCCTTTAAAGAAGACAGGCTAATAAATCTCACTGAATCAAGACCTTGAAAAAAAACCTGAAAATATGTACTGATCTCAAATATATCCAAGAAAAATACTTTTTATTACCTGGCTGCTGCTTCATAATGTAGTTTTAGGTGAATGTAATCTCTTCCACTTAAATTTATTTTTGAGAAATTGCCACGCTGAAAGTTGAAGCCATTTTTGTTATTAAAAGAAGTGAAGATCGATACTGAAGTTCTTCAAGTAGTTGGTACAGTCTAGTGATAAAAGATTTATGATAAAAACATATTTCTAAATATATATTACACACTATCCGTAGGATAAAATATCAAGATAAAACTTTTTTTTTCCTAGGGAGAAGGAGGTAGTCTATTTATTATTGAAATTCTACTCTAAGCTATAATTCAATGATATTTTATTCCAATTAAATTCTCCTTAGTAGTAATCCTTTTTTATGATAAGCAAAACTGAATAATACAGAGTATGTTCCCTCCAATGAATTGTTGTATAACAAGACTTGATGGTAATTCTACCTTTTCCAAAATCTGATATCAGGCAATTTATCTTCTAAATAATGCTCCTGAGCACCAAAGCTGCAATGTTTTGGCTTCAGCCCAAATCAAACTCAAGGAAGCAGATTCTCCAGAGCATTTGTCTAACTCTGAAAATTTAATTGTTATAATGAATAGAATACATGTGTCAAGATTATTTGTGATTTTACCTGTTTACTCTCTTCCTAAAACAGAAAAAGAAACGTGACAAAGGCCATTAGCTCTTACTTACACTACACAAGAACTAAAGTATTGCAAAACTCTCAATTCAAGCTGGTAATCTCACAGCAGTTCAAATTATATCTAGGTATGCTATTATGGCATAACATACCAGACCGATGGAAATTTTTAAATTTTAGGTATTTGTCATAGATACAGAATACTCAAAAGAATAATCTCCTCCATATTGTATTGTATTGCATATTTGCTATATATTTTTTAAACATGATGCTTTTCTTGTATTTGACTTTTATACAGTGTTATGAAACCCAGTGCCATACTTGGATCAAAGCAGTATTAGCATTGTTGTGTCCATTCCAGAGGTTAAATAGAGATTAAGCAGAGGTAATGCTAAAAATTACTTTTTCTTTTGCTTTCTTTTAGAATTGAAAAATAGAGGAGACTAAAGCTACTATAATTCATTACCATGAATAATCATACTAATTTCAATTATAGAATTATTAACATTAAATAACTACTTTTTGCCACTTTGTTTCTCAGTAATAGTTATTTTTCAGCCTTAGTTACCTTATGCATTTGAGTCATAGTAAGTATAATACTTTATTCATATTTCTGGTAGAATAACTGTGCTCTTTGGGGCACTCAGACATTTCTTCTACAGCATAACACAACACGATTACTGTGGAATATGAGCTGATCAAGGTCTACAATAAGAAGTCCTGTATACTCTTAGCTAACTAAAAGAAGTCGGTGTTTCTTGATTTGCTCACTTAGAATTTATTAAGCCACAAACAGTTGCCAAGTGTTCTGTGAGACATACTGAAAGATTCTTGCCTTCAGAATTCTAAGAGTTCTTCGGCTTAGCCATTAGCATAAGCAAACTGCTTAAAGGAACTTGAGAGACACAGTAGTAGAAGCGGGAGTGGAGAATGCTGGTGTCTTGAAAGAGGAGCAGATGTATGGGAATCTCAGACTTTACAGAAGAGCTGGTTTTTATAGAGTCAATAGGAGTAGAAAAGTGAGAAGAATGCATTGCCAGGTAAAAGCTAAGGAAATTGTAAAATATATAAATGAACAAGCTTGAAATTTATCTGCCTTTCACTTAACAGCCCAGGTGAAATGTGCTCAATTCAAGATGTCTCTGCCAGTAGTCTTTTTTCTTGTCTGGTTAGTCAAAACCAAGATTATAGTTACTTCTATACTACTTATGAAAGGAAAAGGTGTGACAGAACATATAGCCAGTTTCTAAAGATCTAGGCCTACCAAGAAGTGATCTTTATCCCTTCTCTTCTTGTTACTGATGAGAACGTAGTTATATGATTCTGTCTATCTCCAAGGGAGAATGGATGTCATTGTTCATCTGTGGTTGACAAGAGGTCAGATTCTAAATTTCTTTCACGTCATATAGAACTAGGAAGAAAATTTCAAAATGTTTCCCCTGTTTATATACATTAATTTATGATCTCTTATGGAAAATTATCACTATACTCTGGTCCTTTCTACCTTCTAAATCTTAAAGCATGGGTTGTGGATGTAACTCAGAGATAATTTTGCTTAGGAGGACGCAGAGAGAAGTTTGACATTCAAACTAAAGGATACACCAGGGATGGGGGGGAGAAGGGGGCACTGGAAGAAAGAGAGAGGGGGGGTGAAAAGGGGAAAAGGGGGGAAGGAGCAAGGGGGTCCAGGGAGGGGTGGAGGGAAGAAGGGGACTGGGGTACCTATTAAGTTTGTATGAGTGGAAAAAAATAATAAAAAAGAATTTGCAAGGCTCTGATTTTAATCAGTAGTACTTAATAAAAAGGATCTTCAAGTCTTAACTGTTACCTAATGTATCACAACTTAAGTGTTTTCCTCTATGTTCCTCTGGTCAGAGAACTTTACATTTCCTGTTTGCTTTTTATTCAGAATCACTAATTGATATAATTGCAATTCATCTTGCAAGAGACTCAAAACCTGCATAGATATTTGCAGTTATTTAATAAGTTAGCAAGCAAAGTAACAGTCCTGCTGTGGGTGAAATATATGTCATACCCAACATTGTGTTCATGCAGATGAAGATTATCTAACCTTGTGTTTTTGCTCAGGTGAGGAAAATTTCTAAGCAGAGTTAAGTTGGGCATGTCCACAGAGAAAAGTCTCATAGTCAGTTCTTCCTTGAGTTTTTTTTTTTTTTTTTGGTTAAAGCTAAAATAATTTAAGATAAGGTTAAACAAAAAGTCTTTAGTTAAGTTCAAGGTAATGTAGACAATGGCTAAAGGGGTGGCCTAATAGAAAGTACATTTATTTCCACCACCTTTGCATTAAATAGGAAATCTGAGCTTAACTTGATGGCATAACTTTTGTCTGTTCTCAGCTTTTTTTCTGAAATGGTTTTGGATGCTAAAGATCTGGACCATAAAGACACTTCTTTCTACATATCCTAGTAAACTTTTCCATGATTTTTAGATGGAAATTCTAGGATGTAAAGCTTTTGTTAACAAGAGTTCACACTTAAACAAGAATCAAATGGAAATTTTGTTGGATAAATGTACCTTCAGATAAAGAACTTTCTTGCTGATGTTGAACAACTCAAAGCCATAAACAGGTTAGTTGTGAACATCACATATAATTTAACCAGGGAATAAGTCAGGGAAGAATGGTGATAGGTGAAGTTGGTCAGGTGGGCACGAGAAGCTCAAGACAAGCTTTGGCTGCCTATCTGTAGTTCTGGAAAAGTCTTCAGGGCAGTGATCTCTATTAGTTAGATTTTCTTTGCTGTAGTAAATAAAATGTTCACTGTAATTTGTAAGAGGTTTATTTGGGGGTGAGTTTGGGGGAGTTTTAGTCCATCATAGTGCCACAGCTTTCAGCCTGTGACAAGCAGAATGCGACAGTGAGTGATGTGAAACAACTGCTGACCCATGGCCAGGGCACAAGTGAGAGTAGTGGAGAGACCATGCTTTCAGTCATCATGCCCAGTGACCTCAAAACTCCCAGTTCACCCACAGCTCAAAGTTTTCACCACATCCCAAGAGTTCTGAGTCCTGAACAACAAAACTTTATTGTCTCCTAGAACTTAGGCCTTTAGAAGACATTTTTTTATTTATTTAAATTTTTTATTTACATTTTTTATTATTATTTCCGCTCATACAAACTTAATAGGTATACCAGTTCCCTCCCTCCCTCCTCCTTCCTCCCCTGCTCCCCTTCCCCTCATCCCTCCCTCCCTGTCCCCCAGTGTCTCCCCCCCCAATTCCCAGAGCGTCCTTTTTTTTTTTAAATTTTTATTATTATTATTTATTCAGCTGTGCGCATGTGCGTGTGTATGTGCGCGCGCGTGTGTCTGTGTGTGTGTGTGTAGAACCACGGACGAATTCGCGAACCACCATGGACGCCTCCACCTCCTTCTGCCCCGGGATTCACAGGCTCCGCCCTACCAGGACCAGAAGCGCAGGCCGCCCCCACTTCCGCCCGGCGTCTATACATGGGATCTGGGAGCCGAACTCGGGACCTTCCGCCTGCAAGACGGAGGCTTAACCCCTGAGCCACCTCTCCAAGCCCCTCCCAGAGAGTCCTTTAATGTGCATGCCAGACTCTCCTCTGGGCCCTCCTCTCCGATGATGTACAAGGACCCAGTGGCATTTCCCTGAACCCTTTCCCGTGTTCCCCTTAAGCATAGGAACACTACTGTGGCTGTCAATCCCTTGCCTCCAAGGATCTTGGTGCCTTTAGCAGATGCTAGATCTTGTGAGGTCAATAGTGTGTTGGACATTGCGCAGGGCATGCAAAGTCCAATTATGATTGCTTTGGCCCTAACTTGTGTGGAGTATCTTGCAAATCATTGTTCCTTCCATCCTTTTGCTCTTACAATCTTACCGCCCCCTCTTCCGCAAATTTCCCTGAGCTTCAGGATGGGGAGAGAGTAGTCTGGCCTAGTTCTAGGTAGTTGATATAGAGTCTCTGAAGTTCTGGATTGTGGTTTGTTGATTTTCTTTTGCAGTTTTGCTGCTCCTGCAATGCCCTTCATTCCATCCTGATGGGCATTGTATGTCACCCCCTGGCCAGAGACAAAAAGCTGTTAAACTGGAGTCTTGTTATAAGAGCACATTCAAGGGTAGATGTAATAAAAGTAGGAAACCTCAGTGAGGGAGGGGTCAATCACCCATTTGCAAAATGGTTACTTTTTATCTGCCAGACTCTATGCCCTCCCCTTCTGGTGAGATCACACCCCCTCAGTTGTAAATGATCAGGAACGAACGTCTGTGAACTTAACCAGGTGTCTCATTACTTTCTTGCAGTCCTTGATGGAGGCCTATTTTCTCTGCTGTAACATTGTCCCCTCTCTCCTTGTTTCTGGTGTGGCCCTCCAACCCCATCCCTCCTGCTCATAATCCTTGCAATTACTGTAGGTATTACATAGATTGGATGTCATTAGAAACAATTATATTAAGTGAAGTATC